>OY720624.1:1764225-3014225 GCA_963170105.1 Cantharis lateralis
ATCGGTGAAAAGTCGCCGGTCGTTAAATTACGACATGTATTGTATAAGTTACTTAGTAGCTGATAAAAGCTACAATAAATTTTTACTGCCCCAGCGTTAAATCGTTTTCTTTCGTGTTCCTTAAATACAAACATTAATGAAACTACTACTACAACAACACACTAGTCATAAAATTTTTACGACCAAAAATTAATTTCTTATAAGATTTTCTCATACCAACTCAATTTGCTCTCAGTTATAAACTTTTTAATTTTTCTGATGGATTTTCTCCAACTTTTTCTTATAATATCGGAGCTTTAAATTTTCCCCACTATTTTATTCATTCATTCGATAGTTTCAAATTATAATTTATAAATCAGACCTATAATTATTGGAATGGACGTGAAGGCCCACGAACCCTGGGTGTTTGGCTCCCTTATGATGTTCAACGTCATTAAATCGTTGAGGGTTGTTTCGAAAATAATCGCTTCAAAAATCACTGGGCGATATCTTCCAGTCCGACGTTTTTCCAAAACGATCATCGGACATTTAATTAAAAGAGGTGTATAAATAAATCAGCGAGAGATGGCCAATCTTCTGTTGCAACACTTTACATTTAAAATAATCCAAAATTTCTCTCTCGTCGTCGTCGTAGTCGTTTTTATTAAATTTCTTGCACTGATTTGTACGAAATCTGCACCGATGTTTATTCTGCATTCTCTGCACACTTTGGTGAAGTCTTGGAGTAAATAACATTCTTCTTGTCTAGCTTGGATTGCAGTAGGAATTTAGACATGCGGGTCTTTTCTTAAAGCACGTACTTGTTTCCACTTATTTAAAATAAACTTCGTTTAATGGAAGAGCTAAAAAATTCGATTATTTTCCGCGAGCTTTAATTAAGTTTCAATTTTCTTTGATATTTATTGAAATTTAAAAAGATATACAGCGCAACAGGATTATTGATTTACAGTGGAATTCGAGGGTTACGTTTTATATAATTTACATTATGTTTATAAAGGAATCGAGATAAATGTGTGGTTTAATTTTAAGCATGGTTAAATTACACATATTTTCAGTATGTGTTAGTCTAGTTGTAGGGCAAACTCGCTTCGCTTTTAATAAATGTTTAACTGATGTCTACATTCGAATTATATAATAATATGTACATGGGGTCGTTTTCTTGCTACTTATTATTTAATTTAAATTAAGTAGGTAAACATCACGTGTTCGTCAATGTGGAAACTGGAAGGCAAGATTTTCAGTTATTACTGCACTGCGCGACGCCCGCCGACGACCCCCCGACCGACGCGACGCCCGAATTTATTAATCAAAGTAATTTTTGGAAATTGTTTTCCGAACAAATAAAACCTATAATATTTTCTTCGTCATCCGAGCCCGCCACGTCTTTGGCAAACTTTTTAAATTGAATAAAAATGGAGAAATAAATTTTCGAAAAAAATCCATCCGTACTTTTTCAACATTTAATGCATGTGTTTCTAAATTGATTCGAGTTTTAAAACTTTTAAGGTAAACGTTTTTCAATTGTCGAAATGAATTGGATCGTTAAAATCCAACTTTTAACATGAATTACACTCACTCGGCACTAAACTTTTTCAAAAGTGCAGTTGCTCGAAACAAGTAAACTATACACAAAACTGTGTCACCAAAATGGTGATTTACAAAGACGTTAACAGGAATTAATGGTGACGTTATAGCACATTCAGGACCGGAATTACTGTAAGCATCCTGTTTATTATAAGTTGCTGCGGCATCGCTAAATTTTCTACACGATGTGCTTAACTATCGTAACCAACGAATATGGAGAGTTATATATTTTAAACAAAATTATCTGGGGCTTTTTTCGTCTGCCCGATGGAAAGAGAAAGAAAAATTTCAAAGGGGACCTAATTGGGAGGCGTCAAAAAATTATAAGATTAATTTGGTGGATACTTTTTTATGTGTGCCAAGTTTGGTTCGTTTATGGGTGCTCTAAAAAATAAGAGTACTGCTGTTTGGGGTCGATTATCAGGGGTAGTGGTTGGGATAGGGTGAATTATATCGGTAGGGAAGAGTGTTTTGTTGATCATTTATTTCAGTTTTTATCAACTTATTTTTAGTGTTATTTGAGGACTATGACAAAAGTTACAAAGATCGTTTATTTTTATGGCACAATAAAAGATAACTGATTATTTCAAATTTAATTTGAGATGAAAAATATGTAGACGTAAATATAAATGAAACGTACTTGGGAATAGTTGTGAAGCTTTCGCATTTTTATGATGGAATGTTTTGGAAGCTTTATACTACTCGAACTAGAACATATAATTCAGCATAAGTTACGATTGTCTGCACTAACTTCGGTAATGACTTGTTTTCGAGTTGAAGCATGTAAGTTAATGTGTGTAAAGCGTGAATTATATTGCTTGCGAGTTCTTCAAAGGGCTGCAACTGACAAGTTCAAAAGTTAGAGCAATCCTTGACACACTATAATCCTCGGTGGAAATCTCCTCCAAATCGCACTGATATTTTTGTGTCTTCAAACTGTATTTTAGTTGTTTTGCTCTAAAAATCGTCCTTCTCCTTCTTCCATCCAACGCTGCCGCCGCCATGTCCATGTCTCCAATTGGCAATAAATTTTGGGTGATAATGTCAATAATTTTTTAACGTCGTTAACCGTACCACATTATCGCCGAACGATTTCTGTGATAAAACAGGATAATGCCGATCCCACGGGAAGGCAGTCAATATCTAGATAAAATTCGGTGTGTGCTCGAATTTTACAGTATAATTAGGCAATTCGTAATTTATTGCGCTCTGTATATAAAAATGTTATCGCTCCAAACCATCTAAGAATTATAAAAATTGTCTTTCATTTATTCATTGATAAAAAGTGATGATCAACTATGAATTTTTGATGAGCCACGTAATGATTGCATTGAAATTCTTCAGAAATCCTTTATGAGAAATGTTAAATTTATGTATTTATATAAATTTTTTGGTTCTATTTCTGTGTCTGAAAATCCATACTTTACTCAAATACGAGGGTTAACTTGAAAGAACCGGAATACAAAAGGGAGGATGCTTTAAAATAAATTTATAGCACAATTAAGGAATATATATAGGATGTCGGGCATTTTTGGCACACAAACTGTTAAGATATTGGCCCTGATAAGAACTAATGTGTGGCTAACACTCTCCTTTTGGCCATCGTCCTAATTCCAATGACTTTCCGATGAGGTACTGTTAAGTAAAATTATTATATTTCGCTGTAAGCAGTAAGTCGACACATTTTTTCTCTAATAACTACGAATTAACTATTTTAAAACAAAAGAGTGCTTTTACACTAATGCAGAGTGCCCGGTCGTAACGTTGCAAATACCAAAGTTCCATCGTTACGTAATTTGCTGAAATCTCTGAAATCATGGCTCATGGCAGGCGGACTTGAGCCGCACTCTGTACATGGTCATATTTAATAGAGATATCTGTGTGCAGTTGGTTATCAGCTGAACTCAAATTTATTACTGTAAAGTTGAACATTCGCATTAGAATGTTGTAAATTTTGTTATAACGGCTTTCCAGAAATATCATTGAATAATCTCTCAAAACATCCCTTAATCTGCCAATCGGTTTAGCTCTGGTCTCTTTGAAACCTTTTAGGGCAGTCAATGATAACCTCAAAATCCAGTAATTCTCATGGCTTTCATTTGGACTCGGTTGTGCTCGAGACTATTATTATATCTACTGTACGTACAATTTTCGCAGCGCAAAATGCTTTATTTAGGTTATTAGGTTATTTAGGTTTTTTAAACTTATTTTGACAATTTAATCGAAGTTAATTAGTTTAAAACAACAGAATAAAATCAAGGTTTTTTCTACCTTAAAAGCTTCGAATTTTGTTTTTATTGGACTTGGTCCTTCAGAGTCACTGAATTATTATTATTTTTGTTAATTTATTGTGGTGATTTTGTTGCGTCGCTTGATTATTGCAATAAAGACAATAGGTCTTCTCTCCTAACTAAATTAGATAATTTCTACCAGCAAATTATTTTACTCAACGTTGCCCGAAATCAAATTTCAGCGAATTTGAATCTATGTGCCAATATAAGCGAGCTTTTAAAAAAAATACGAATCGTTTGCTATTTAGAATTTTGTAACTTTTGCAACGCTCTTGGTTATATTATGTTCCACTCATCGGCTATTGAAAAGCCGTGATTTTATTGTGCGACGATTTCCAACAGAATAAATTGGTTTCTCTGTAATAGGGCAACGATTTTCCTCACTTTAATGGAGAAAATGTAATGTTGTTACGAATTAACGAATTTATTTGATAAACCGAAATAAAAATAGAAATGAAAAATTCTAAACTGCTATTAAAAGTAAGTGGCGTTTCTTACATGGAGCGCAATAATAAATATAACTTACGATATCCTAGAAAATCCCATCCAATAACGTTATTCAATATAAAAACCGCGAGAAAACGGAAGAATTTTGATAATTGCACCATTCCGAAACAGTGGACGTAAGCACTATTAATCCGGTAAGGAACAAGAAACAATTTAGCTGGACGTTTTGATTTAGTGCAGTTTCCTTAGCCCATTCATCCTCAAACCAATAACTAATATTTTAGAGATGCTAAAGTTACGTCATAAAGACTAATTGCAAATCCGACTTTGAAAAAATGCAATATATCACCCATTTTCAATTAAAATCCCAATCGGGCAATTAAATTTCTAAAACGAATTTCCAAAAACTAGTTTAACCCACTACGTACAACTTTACCTTAATGAGAAGACAAAAACAGATTCCGAGTTAACATTATATTTTTAATTTGAATTAATAAAAACTTGAATGCGGGATTTATTCAACAGCAAGAAGTGAAATTAAGATAAAATTTAATTAAATTGTGAAAACTCATGAAAACTTTCCCAATTCTAGATGACAAGTTTTAGCCTCAAGCATTTTTCAACTGTGTTGATATTTTCCAACACTCGCGGAATCTAAATAAAATTTTAAATTTTCAACCTATAAAATGTAAAAAATTTTATCTGAAAGAAATGAAAAGTTTTTGAAAGTAAAAAAACCAAATTGGATTTGCAATGGAGCACAAACAACACATCTCTACGATCAGGCAATGACAACATCGAAACGTCCGCGTAATGCAATTCCCGAATCGCTCACGTTTTGCAGAGAAGGCATTTTATAGCAAACCGATTTTATTCGGTGTTCATATTAGTTCCAGGTGCTTCCACATTTTTGATTGCAGTTCCGAAACAATTTGCTGATTCCATGCTAGTTTCTCTTTCCAATTTTCATTATTTCCATAAAAAAAATTACAGCTCTCGAGATCTTTGTATTTCCATAAAAACATCGGTTACGATATAATTTATTAATAGAAACATAATTAAAACGTCCAGATAATAATAATTCGTCTCTTATACAGGCAATTGACTCCGATTTAATTCAACAAAAACGCCATTGTCCTTTCCATTGCATGCATAATGAAAGCAAGACATTTTGCTCGTAACAATAAGACAGGATGGTATTTATATGTGCGATATAAATTTGCAATCGGCGTCTGTAGTTGAAGGTAATTATCCGGTGACGTCATTAAGCACACAAAACAATCGACGTCGCGACGTCGTATTAGTGCTACCACCTTTGTTACTCACAAAGCACAAGCCAACAATCATCTTCGAGGAGTTGGTCAGAGGCGTGCAGATGATGTAAAGAATCGAAAGGCACTTAAACACGAGTGCTTTAACCTATGCTTTTATGTGAAAGACGAACCTTTGACACACTTAAAAAATGTGTGCTTTTATATTTTGCGAGCACACAAAAAACTTTCAAAAGAAATTTTACATACCGAAAACAAAAATTATTATCTTTGCATATTTTGAAGGAAAGCGCGCGACGACGACGTCCGTTGTATAATTAAAGGCTTTAAAAGCGCGTTAGTCCGGTGGAAAATTATTGCAAACTTCGATAATTAAGCACTATTTATTTTTAAACGAGTTGCCCTAAGTGGAATAATAAAATCGAGCGATAAATTTTGGAATAATGAAAAGAATTTCTCACGAGCCCGGATTTAAACAAAAACTTGGGCGTTTCAAATTTCGTTATAAATAATATCTCTCGTAATTCGCATTCCAACTTTGCGCCACAACAGAGAGCAAATAAAATGTAGCAGTCTAATAGAGCAAAAAGGTTTTTAAAGTGGTTATGATGCCAGTTACAAAGTTATCGGTATAAAAAATGTTTCTTCGTTATTAGCATGAACTTTACCACTTTTAAAGTAAAGTAATAACACAAGTCAGAAGCTTTTTAACTTGAAGGAAGAAAACTGACAGTAATTGATCGCTCTCCACTTGTAAATTACAAAAGCGAAAACTTAAGTCTCTTGCAAATTTTTTTTATCGTTTCAAATAATTATCCATCATTCCGTCAACGTTCAACATTAAATATTTAACCAAAAAAGCACCCCCTTTCGCGTTCACATCTCTATTACCGTCTACATATTTTGTATTATTATTTGTAGCTCGAAAACTCTAATAATATTGTTATGTTTTTCCTATTAAACAAAATAATTACAGTGAATTTTCCAAATTAAACACGGAGCTTCGTTATTTTGACTGGAAAACTTCTATAGTTTAAAGGAGCTTAATATAAAACATAAAACCCCATTTTACTAAGCACAGTTAATTAAAGTGAATTTCCTTGCATTTCCTTTACTGCACGATCCTAATTCCCATAATTGTAAAGAATAGAACAGCATAAGCTCAACAAAATCGAACAATGAACATTTTCCCGACAATTCACTATAACCAGATAATTTTATTTCCGAAAACAAATCACTTATTTGCAACAACTCGGATACAATTCATAAAATTTATAATTTTATAAAAAATAAATGTGATATCATCCCCGAAGTGGATGTCCTTCTCCTTCTTTGTTAAAATACAAAAGAAAATCTTTCAAAACACTGAAATTTGAAAAATTTTCCCTAATCGTTACGGAAAATTGGAGAAAATTCCATGATAAATTCACTTTCGACATAATATTTAAACAGTTTTGAATACTGGGGAGTTTCATTCTTGTATAAAAACTTCCATTAATAAAATTTAAAAAGTTTTTCTACCTCCTGACACAAGAAAGGAGAAGAATTTAAAAATCTAAAATTAAAAATTCTGGATCTTAATTTTGAGGGTTTTACATTGAATTAGTAATATTATGTCGAATTTTTGTACAGCCTTACGATCCTCTCCTAGATTTATCAATCAATACATTAGAAAAAAAAGTAAGCAGGAATCCCCCACAATAAAAAATACATTCTTATATTTTTACTTTATGAATTTTACGTCCACTTTTGTAATTCATCAAATGCTTATATTGGTTTATCAATAAATATTTTTTATTGTTAATAATGCATTTATTGTATTCCCCTAAAAACACTTAAGATATGCATTTTTAATATCTTAAATTTCTAGAATAAATAATGATTCACCAACTAATCGTAAGTACCCGGATTTTGATATTCGAATATCTAAATAGGAAATATCAACACTGACAATTTTCAAAAATTCCAAGAGGCAACTCGTTTAGTATTCAAAAATCAATTTGTAAAATGGCTGATGATCGTAAAATATTGTTTTATTCTTTTTATAAAAATGATAACAGTAAGCCGACAAAAAAACTAAAATTCACAGTAAATAATATATCATCTGGTTTACTTGACTAATAATTTTAATAATGAATGGTGAATCAGTCAATTTCTTTAATCTAACACTGTATATTATGCAGGTCTCCTGGTGAGTAATAAATTTCCGGTGTTAAGTAAGAAGGGCTCCAGCAAAAAAATTGTTTTTTTACAGCTTTTTGTATCGACAAAATAAAATACTTCTTAATTTAACTATTTAGACGAATTTATATAATACTAATGAAAATCATCATACTCAAGTTCGTAATACCAATACAAGAGTAAATACAAAATAAGCTTAAATTTCATAGAATACAAAATTTGTCAATTTTTGACTGAAGTTCTTCTTACTTAACCCCGGAGAAATATTACTTGGCATTGTGGAGAACCTGAGCATAGCTCTATACTATTTTGATCGGATTATAAAACAAGGAATACAGTTTCAAGTGATACCAGGACGCAGTGGTGGCTGTGGCGAGGCATACAAATAATTACTAAATTAAATGCATGATTATTATTGCCAATTTCAAGTAATATTTTTCAACTTTGTTCCCCTTATTGTAATAATTATTCTTGATTTATGGTAAAGCAATTTAACATCAACACCTGTTGACAATCTTTTGATTAACTCTAGATATTTTAAAAATTCCCACAAGGTTTGCCTATACCTGCTACTACATTTATTATCTTCATTATTATAGCAGAATACTTTGAAAGGTTCAAACATTCGATAAGAAGATGCAGTTGGACGACTTTGTATACTGTAACATGAAGCATTCCAATTTAATATTTCATATAATTATTTAATTCCATTCTCGAAATAATTGCGTTTACTTCTAAAATGTCTTTCGACTCAATTCTACTTATAAGCTTCTAATTGAAAAAGGTATAAACCCTTATTAAATTTAAAATTAGTTAAATTATGCAGCAAGTCACAAAATAAAGAATTAATGGCAACAAAAATATCATATCAACTTGAAAATAAACACTAACCTGTAAACTTGAATGACATCCCAGATCCAGCAACATTTTAACTACCCCAATATGTCCCTTGTTCACCCCAATATGAAGAGCCGTTTGTCTTCTCTTATTTCGGGCATTCAAATCAGCTCCGGCATGCGCCAAAAGTTGCATTACAGCAGGTTCATCTCCAAATGCAGCATGATGTACAGCCCTATCCCCATCTTTATCTTCAATTTCAACATCAGCACTATACCTGAGCAAAACTGTAATAACTTCTAGATGTCCATTTTGACTTGCCGCTTGCAAAGCAGTGTGACCGGCAAATACCCCATTTACGTCGGGCCCAATTCCGGCACCGGCAGTGTTACTTTGTTTCAAAACTTCTTCTACTTTTTGTGAATCACCATTTGCAGCGGATTTAACCAGCTCTTCGTTTACATCACCCGATACGTGAGTTTCAAACAATTTTTTCAATAAAGCACTTAACCGTTCTCCACTGGTAGTTCCATGCATGGTGCCATCTTTACTGGCTACTTTTGTAACTGCCAAAGGATTGTACGTCCACGTTGTATTGCAAACTTCAACTTTTAAATCGTTATCGTTGTAAATCTGTTGAATGTGACCAATCTTTCCAAGAGTCTAAACAAGTTAAATTATTAGTGAAAGATTCACAAATAGCAATAAAAATACTTACAGGTGCCATACCATCTGCCCATTCTCCATGGCCACGTTGTAACATTTTAATTCTTTCCAAATCCGAACAAATTTGAACTACATCGCCAACCGCAAACTGTTGTTGTGGTGTTTCGTTATAACCATCCGTAGAAGGTGTGGCAACTTTTGTAAGTACTGCCGGATTGAATGTCCACCTGTTTCCACTCATATAAGCAACCACAATATCGTGATCTTCGTCTATTCCAACCACCGTTCCCATATTACTCAAACATTCAAACATTCCATCGGTCCAACCGCCGTGCCCGTGCTGAAGAGACTGCACAATCTCCAAATCCAAATCAACATTAACTTGATCGCCAATTTTTAAGCCAGGTGGCCCCGAACGTCCGGCACCTTGCTCACCCAAACACGGCAAATGATCACGATAAACTGTTTGTCCTTTAGCATCGTTCACTACTTTCAAATCTGCCATGCCCTCAAAACCAACACGATACAAATTTTTAGATGCATTGTCCCAAACAACATAAGCTGCAGATCTAGGACTTGCGGCAGACCAATCCTGAACTTCTTGTACTTTACCGCGTCTACCGTTACCTCCATCTTGATCTTCCCACTGCCAATCTACTCCTCTTACGACTCGAGCACCAGGAAAAATACCACGAACAGCCACTTTCTTACTTTTGCGTCGCGTTTCCAGAAACACCCGTTCGCTACCTGGCGTAGTGATTCGATAAAATCGATGTCTCAGTTGATGTTTATCTGCGTGATAACAAATAGAACACAAGTCATAATTTCCACATTCGGCACACTTCCAACGAATTCCAAAAATTGGCTGCTGACGACAGGTATCGCACATAGTACCTTCGTGCTTAATTCCGGTCGGTGCACTATCCAAAATGCGTAAATCAAATTGACCTGAGCACCGATAATTCGCAGCCGTACCATTATCCCAAACAACTACAACTTCGTCGGGAGATTCAAAATTACGAACGGTGCCTACGTGCCCTTCGCCACCGTCCTATATGCAATTGAAAATTAAGTTAGACAAATAATTGAAAGTAAATCAAAGAGAAAACCTAACCTGCTTTCCCCATTTCCAATCGGGTCCACGTATTACGCGGGCCCCTACGCCCTCCATCATAACTCGCGTAGTTCTCGTTACATTGGTTGTTCCTCCAACGATGGCATTTGCCATTTCCATAACAATTTTATCTGCAAAAAATTAGAACAGCAATGATCTAACTTCTTGTACTTGTATAAATAGTGTATTTAGTTAAAATGTTGTTAGGTCAAACGTCTCGGAAGTTCAAACAAACGCCAGCAAACAGCTGCTCTACATTCCATTTATTACCGGTATTTACGATTTCGCACAAGTATTTTTTCGGATTAAACATTAAAGATAAGAATAAAATCAAATAATTTCGCTGAATGAATCATCTTTAAAAAGTTCAACAGTCACAAACAATATTTTGTTCATCGCTTTTTTCTCAAATTTAAAATTTAAATGTCAAACGAACTGTTAGAGGGCGCCAGCCATCAGATAGCCAAATTTAAATCTTTGAAAAGCGAATTTTAAGAGCCTGGCAGCAATAAATTCTCATTAAAGGTGTACGAAATCACTATACTGGCTTGGATTGCTTCCATCTGCACATAATAAGTATTGTTGTAAAAGCGATTTTTATATGACAAAAAAGTTTTCGAAGGGAATTTACATTGTTAACGTAGGTGTGTCCGAGTACTATTGTAAGTAATTGTAGAAACTAAGCTTTTCCACTTTTGTTTTCCATTAAATTTTTGAAGTCCAAAGGTCTGTTTTTGAAGCGTGTGCCTCCTCACTTTTCAGGTTTCTTCTCTATAGTTTTACTTTTTAGATGTTTCCACCAACTAAAACACTTTAAAATTGTAAATTTAAAAGTGAATTCTAGAAGTACTGATTCAAAGAAATTTAGTTTTACCTAATCCAATTATCTTTCAGATCATCTTTCCTCCAAATTAGACGAGGCAGATTTGCACTTCTCCAAAATTAATAGTATCTATTTCGGCTAAATTTTCTTAGATCACACTAATGTTTTTCTATATTCTGTCTTCCCTTTCAGGTAGCTAATTAAATTTAAATGGAGACAAATACATAAATATCTAACTTGTAATTAAAATTGAGTACAAAATAGAAATGAACTTTTTAAATTAAATACAAATTTAAAAAAGCGTTTATTTTGTGAATTTCAACAATTAACAATTTAAAAGTCTGAATAAAAAAAAGAAATTGAAACCAACTTTAGCAAAGCAAGTAACAAATTACCAAAAAACATTTTTACATTTATACAACTATCACATAGAATAATAGACAATAATTTCTTATTTTTAAAACGATTAACAAATATAGATAAAAATTTTGTACAATTAATAATGCTTTAACTTGCTGCAATGTGCCTTCAAATATCCGGGACTTTTAAATCTCCTGTTACAGGTGGAACATTTAAAATTACGCATTTGAAATTGATTTTTTAACAACGGGTTTATAAAGGGATTACCACGTGTTCTACACTTTACACTGTTGGGTGACAACGTCCTATGTTTTCTAAAATTATACATCGGCACTTCACTGTACTCTCTTAAAATATTAAATTGAAAATAATTCGGCTTCACCATAGGATAGGGTAGACTTAAGATTTTGTTTGTCTCCGGTTGTGTTGTGTTTTCGAAACTTAAATTTTCTGGTTCTTCTTGGTTTTCGTTGTCATGGTCCGAAGTGTGTTCAAATTCTTCTTCCTCTTCGTAAAAAAGTTCCTTTTTAAAATTTAAATCGGGTTCCACTATTACTATTTCTTGCTTAATATTGATACATTCGTTGCATTCCTCAAACATCAACTCTTCGTCGCTACTATCCGAGTCTAAATTATCGCGAACGTGCAAAATTACATCTCGATAGTCACCAAAGTGGTCGTAAAAAAAGGAGTCGGTGAATTTTGTCAAACAATCGATTGGAGTGAGATCGAAATTGTTGCTCGGTTTGCTTATGTTGTATCCAAAATTGTAATTTTTTGTAAAATTCAAAAGATCCTGTAAACCTTTACTGTTGGTCTCTTCGCATTTTGCCAAACTCTCGTCCACACCGTTCGTAGTGTCCTGAATCCTATCACAAAGTTGTGTTAATCCACTTATGTGAACGTTATGTACAATCTGCTCGTTGGTTATCTTCGACAGCAACCTCTTAAGTAAGCTACACCTTTGATCCTTACCGATACGTTTTCTTCTGGGCTTTAAATTAATCTTTCGTGAAGTTTTATCCGGCGAACTTAGCACTTGTGTGAGATACTGCTCGAGTATCGAGGTGGACTTTTTGCACATCAACTGAAACTGGTACGACACGCGCAACTTTTGAATACACGACGAACATATTTTGGTAGAAAAACTTTCCTTGCCGATTACCTACAACAAAAAAAATCAATATGGCATTGACACACAAAAAATTAGCTCACCATTTGAGTACATGCTAGTAATTTCTCGCTGAATTTTAACGAATCTGTGTCCCTGTCGTCGACGTCCGTTAATTTAACGCCCGTTTGTATGCATATTCGACAAAATTTTTCTAAATTGTACATCACGAAAACGTCAATCAAACTTGAACAACATAATTTTATGTGTCAAACTAACGTCAGTTGTCACCGTGACAGCTGTCGAAAGTAAACAAAACATTTGGCAACGTTTCGTTTCGGAATGTTTAGTAAAATTTCAAAGAAAATGCGAAATTAAGTAGTAATCTAATCGAAACTTCCTAATTATTAATTTTAAAACTTTCTAATTACTCCGCCAGGTAATCTCGGTCAAATTACGCGCCGATGTGACAACGCTGCTAACTGAATTTGACAACGTCATACGTCATTTCCAACGTGTACGTTTTCTCGATTACAACGCGGCGGTGACGAGCTCTTCTTCTGGTTATTTTCGTTCCGATAGTTGTTGAAAGAAGTCGTCAATATGGTAATGAATTTTTGATTAACATTGTATTTTAAGTTTGATTGATTAATTTTTTAGCCTGCACCACCCAGTTCTACAAGTGTTGGTTCGTCCACTAGGTCACCCACAAAAGCTGTTGCCCCCAGAGCCGGCGGCGGTGGCGGTACAGTTCGTCAAAGAAAAACTACCACAACTACTGCAGCACGTAGTCGTAACACCGCAGCTTCCGGAGGCATGTGGAGGTTCTACACAGACGATTCGCCAGGAATTAAAGTGTAAGTTTTATATTACCTTTTCCCACAGCCGAGCACTAAAGTTGAATTTTATAGAGGACCCGTTCCAGTTCTAGTGATGTCTTTACTTTTCATTGCGTCCGTTTTCATGTTACATATTTGGGGCAAATATACGAGAAACTAAACACTATTTTATTCATTCCATTTTTTTTGTAAATGTATTTTATAAAGGTTTATTGGATAAGATTTGATATAAGAACTTTTCAACTTTATAGAATAAAATGTTAACTCGTAAAAAACGTATTTATTAATATAATATATTTTGTCGTTTTTCTTTTCTATACTGAAAACAATGCAACTAATAAAGAGATTTATCTTATTTTGTTCATTTTAAATTAAAACCAGTAGATCTGTAATTTGTATGAGTTGGTTGCCAAAGTTAAAATATTTTATGTTATATCTCCATTTTCCTTAATTGACCTGAGAAGATGCTAAGAAAATTTAGGTCAATTAAGATCTTGGCAACTGGCATTTATATTGTTCACAATATTGCAAAGTGTAAAGTTCTTGAATTTACAATGTAAAAAGAAAACCATTCTTTCTGGCAGTACTTGATAGAATATTTTCTGTTCAATATTATTTGTTCTTATTTCAATGAAAATCCTGGTGGTACTGCAAATCACTTTGAATGTGTGTATTGTAATCATGCCTTAAGAGATGACTTCATTGATTTCAATAAAATAACTTTGTGAAATGAATATTCTTAATAAAAAGTTTGATATCATTCCAGTGTTCCATTTGTGACTTGTTCACGTTATTTTTATTTTCTTACCAACCCTGAGAAAATGGCACGTGACATAGGATTAAGTATTTCTGAATGAAACGTGGTAGCACCCCCGGGAACTATACCCACTGCAAGTTCTCACACTACCTATTTTTACCTATAAGCAGATAAACGTAGGCCCAATTTGTAGGCAGGTTCACAGCAAATTGATTCTAAACTGAATAATTCTGTTATATGTGGTACTTCCGTAGATAGTTTAACGTGTAATTTGTTATTTAAATGCAGAAGCGATTACTTCTTCGACGAATCAAGTAGAAAATAAATGTAAATGTAAAAAGTTTATTGCACAAATAAATTATACAGACTTTGTTGACGCTTTGACTTTTTTCAAAAATAAATAAAAATAGAGTTCCCTAAAAGAAAATTTGAAAAAAAATCAACAACACAACCACGTGATGTAAAATAATTTGTTACGACTAATTAATTAATCTACTTATAAATTAATTTACATTCATATTTGTACAATTTATTACTTTTAAAGTTGTTCCACTTAATAATAGCACCATTTTTACTTATACATAGTATTAAAATTTTGCTAAAACTCACTGGCACTCCATTCTTCCGAACTGGAAATAAAATAATAATAAATAAAAGAGACCCCCTAATTGGTACGTTAAGTACTTTTAATCAATTTTCGTGCAATACTGCAAATAGGCGTTTCATAACAAATATGAAAAAATACAATTAAAGTTTTACCTAAAATAGAAATACAACATTTCTTTACACACAAATTCACTAATAAATATCCATAATTAGAATTAAAAATAAAACCCCCTACAAAATATTTTTAAAATAGCTAATCATTACAAAACTATAACATTTTGTAAATTTAAAAATCTTTAAAACACGATGTATAAAAATTACGGTATAAAGGAAGGTAGTGTTTCTTTTAAAAGTAAACTAGCTGGATCAATCGTTTTATTCGGATGCTTAAAAGGTCCTATAATGTAAAAGAGAACATTTTGTTCAGCAGTTAAATTTTAACTTGGTGGCCCGAGTGAAGGGCTCAATAATTAATTGGCACTCCTCGTATTTATTTACACTGTTCAATGAGTATTAACCAAAATGATGTTAAAAGTGAGTCCATTTGTGTTATGGAAAAATAAAACAAAAACAATACACACACACACCGTACTATTACTAATATTTGCAATATTTTTCATTAAAGTCTTTTCTCAACAACACACAAATCAACAACCGTACATTCGATTTATTTCGCTTTGATATCTTTCTTGAATGTCTTTTCGCTTTAATTTAAATGCCGCCGTCACGAGACCCATATCCGGTGACCACACTTCTTTACACAATTTTACAGCTGCAGGAATTTCAAACTTTTCTAATTTACCTAATAACAAAATTTGTGTCAAGTCGAGCTAGAGAAACTCGAGAACAACTACTTACATTTTTTACCGTGATCCATTAATTCTTGTAAAACTGCTTTTTCTACTTCGGGCAACACACAGAGATCTTCGAAATTTTGATCGGGGACACCCTTTTTGATTGCTAAATCGCGTAAATGTTGCGAATTTGGTACGACCAAAGCCACGCAGTATTGTTTAGTGGAATCGCCGTAAATGCATATATTGTCCACCAACGGACAAGTCTTTAATTCAGTCTCGACCTTTCCTAAAGAAACATATTCGCCGGCTTGTAATTTAACGAGGTCCTTCTTGCGATCTATAAAAGGTTTAGATTGTTAAATATAACCAACATAAATTGAACCCCAGTAGCTTGTTACCTATAATTTTCACTACGCCGTCACTTTGAATTTCAACAATATCGCCAGTCTTGAACCACTTCTTCCCGTCTTCTTCGCAGAAATCTTCCTTTGTTTTGTCGGGCAATTTGTAGTATCCGGCACTAATATTATCACCCCCTATGACGATTTCTCCCCTAGGATATGGTTTATCTGTTATTCTATAATTTCCTTCTTCCCAATTAACTAATTTAATATCACATGCTGTTGCGGGACCACCCACTCTACCAACCGTCCTGTCATAGCCTAAAATTAAACAGCAAAATAACACACCAAACAATAAAAAGTAATGCAAAACTAAGTACTTACAGTCCATAATTGTGGCACAGGACGTCGTTTCTGTAAGACCGTATCCTTGAATAACGTTCACGCACAGGCAAATGTTAATCATTTCGTGTGTGTCGGGCGACAGCGGAGCACCTCCCGATAATATTAACCTAACACGTCCACCCAACATTACTCTAACTTTAGAAAATATGACCCTGCAAATAAAATTGAATTAAGTGTGCGACCTTGAAACATTAAAACAATCACGTCCTACGTAATTGCAATAACAACCAAAAGGGTATGAATAAAAAAGGAGCAGCTATTACTCACTTATCTAATATAGGGGTCGAGTGTCCACGACGAGTCCAGTACATTTTGTAATCGTAAGCAACTTTAAAGATTATTTTCGACAACGCACTTCCTTTGCTGATTTTCTCTTGGACTCCTTTCGATATCCTATCTAAAATTAACTGTAAAAGAAAGCTATTAGTAAGAGAATCGCAAAAATTAGAGTGAGGTAGGACTTACAGGTACGGCAGTCATGCAGGTGGGTCGTAAAACCGAAGCGTCACCTTTCGTGCCCTTCTTAATTTTACTTGAATTGTCGAGCATGGTTAAAGCTGTCGAGTATCCTATTGCGATGCCCATACATAAACAGACACTTTCAACTAATAATTCGAATACGTGTGCGAGAGGTAAATAACCGATTAAACAGTCGTCGTCGTTTATTGAAACGGCATCGGTAAATGCTTTCAATGTTGCCAACAAATTGGAATGATACAAAATCACGCCTTTAGGAACGCCAGTGGACCCGCTAGTGTACATAATAATCGCAACATCGTTGTGCTTGGGATAATTGTTTTCTAAAAGCGAAATTACCAGTTTCCAATAAAAATTTGGAAAACAATAACTTACCGATTGGCGATTCGGAACCCTTTTGAAGTACTTCGGAGAACGTAACAATATTGACGCCTTCCTTATAACCTTCGTTTTCCAATTTTTTTAGCTGATCTTCCATATAAATTAAAGTTTTAACTCGAGGCGTTTTAGCCAGAATGTTTTTAAATTTAGGCATCAAATCATAACTGGTGATGACGGTGGTTACTTCTGTTTCGTTTATTCCATGGGCGATTGCCTCGTCCCCTAGGGTGGCGTAAATGGTGACTACTGGAATGTTTTGTTTAAAAAGACCCTGAGCAGCTATCATCCATTCTTCCCTAGTTTCGGCAAAGATCACCACATTTTCTTTCGGTTTGTTTCCCAACTCCCTCATTCCTCTTCCGAATCGCGTGGCTAAAATGTTGATTTCAGCGAACGTTTTCCAAATATAATCGCCCATCACGTACTAAAAAGAAATTAAAAGTAAAATATCATTTTGGGACGAGGTATGAATCAAATTTACCTTCTTAAATATCCTGCCGTTTGGTTGAACTTCGTCTTCTTCGTCTTTAATTTGTCTCGTTCCCAAACATTTCTTGTTTCCAAACTTTTTCGTACAAAAATCCAACATTTTTGCCATCGAATCTACTTTACTCCGTACGATTTCGACGTGACATTCACTAGGACTATCTAAAGATCTATATGTGATGCTTCTGGTATCATTCGTTATTGGTATTGCCTAAAGCGGTAAAAACATGATAGTATCAGAGTTCCATAAATAAAAGTATTGAATTGTTAGTGCTTTTTTACCCAAATTACACCAATAATAATTAACAGTTTGCAACTTAAAAAGCATAATATTATTTTAATTCGCTTCCTTTTGAGAAATTTCAAAATAAATGGTTTTGATTTACGCTCTACTTACCCGAGACGTATCATCAGTGCAATAAACATATTAAAATACATGCATCATCTATAATATAGGAAGTATTATTTATAATAGGAGGTCGAAGAAATTCATTAATTAAGCAAACGTGCAAAAATTATAAAAATGTTAGTTTGAAGAAAAAAAAAGTGTTTATGGCATCTCCACCTATGACCCAAACATTTGAGTTCTCTCATTGTTTATTAAAATTCCCAAAAAAAAAAATTCCACCGCCTTAACGTCCCACAATGAACTTTTATTAAAATATACCTTGCATATTTTAGGTGGTAGCGAAGCCAATTTATCAGTATTACTTAAATTGGTTCCATCAATATCTACGTTTACATCTTTCTTATGGTTGTTTTCGACAGCCACCACTATTGCCTATAAATATGGATTGTAAATGAAAGAAACAAAAATATGAACCAAAAAAATTATGTACAAATGTTTTTATTAAAGCAAACATTTAGTAGTAAATTTGAAAATTGCTATTTACAGTTTTTAAATGTATTATTTCCAAAACCCAGATCGTAATTTTAAAAAAATGTCACCAACTTACCTATGCTAGGTACAGTATTTATCAAGGTAATAAGTCAACAATTGTTTATTTCAGATACGAAAAATACAAAAATACTTTCGTTAATTTTAAGAATTTCGCATCACTCATCGATGTTATCACGATGAATAAAGTATGATTATCACAAATAGTATTTTTTGTTTTGTCTCTTGGCAAAATTTTGAGTGGGTAACCTTTAAAATGAAACTTTAATTTCTGAACAATTATGTAGTGTGTCGCACTTATGATCAGCCTAGAGGGACAATCCGTGCATGCATAATCGAGACATCGGGACATAGAAAAATCTAGTCGATATTAATTTGGAGAAAATTAATAAAAAGCAAAAGTAAGAATGGAAGTTGTGCTAAGAAAGCTAAGCAATGTGATAAGTAGATATTATGCAAACTAAAAGCTTTAAGTTAAATTAAACACAAAAGTTATTTCGAAAACTCGGACAAAATTTAAATCGCTGCTTGTAAGATTTTAAGCTTCGAAGAGAAACTCTCTCCGGCATTTTCATATTTGCACTCGAGGTCTATCGATGAATGACCTATGACCTAGTCATAAAATAAAAGGAGGCAGGAGACAAACAGTTATTAAAAGATTTAAAAAATATGAAGAGGAAATGTGTTGTTCATTTAAATGTTATCCTTCAACAGGTGGGAGCCTAGAAGGACAAGGAATGAAAATCAAATTTAAAGTAAATCTACGATTAATTTAAAGAGGATCAATAAAATAAAGCTAAAGTAAGAACAGCGTTGCTAAAAATGTTCCAAGATAACTAAGCAATGTGAAATTACAAACTAATTATTTCAACACATAAATTATTTAAAAAAATTTAAAATGGTTAGTTCGAGTGTACTACTTGAATTTTCGTAAGGAAACTTGAACTTGCATTTCTATAGTTGCACTCGATATCGGTGAGTCTTAAATAATTGTAGTTTGGGGACTCGATTTGATATTACAAAGTAGATTCAAATTTCTTAACTGAGTTTCGAGTCCATTCTGAGTTGAAATTAAGTACAAATCTTCCTCTAGAGCGAAAAATATTCATCTCTAGAAAAATAATTATAATTATTTTATTTTTTTCCTTCAAAATTTAATTTTAGACGCAAATAACTCTGGTGCAATTACGAAACTAAACGGTCGAATTCTTTCCTCAAGTATCTTTTGCAATGTCGATACTTCCATACAAAGTCCACAGAAAGAATAACTTACTTGAAAATCACAGAGACTTTGAACGAAAATAAATATAATATCAGATAGCAGTGACGACGATTAACAGAAAAAAGTTAGCTAGGAAGATCATAAAAGAACTACATTAGAGACAAACATTTATAGATAGAATACTGAGAGTGATCTGACAATTACAAAGGGAAAAGAGTATCAAAAGCTGTAACAATAAATCCCGGAAAGACTATTAAGCCAAATTACGAAAAGCATAAACATAAAAAAATCTAACGTGATTACTGACCTTCACTCTCCTCGATAGAGATCTGACCCTCCAGGGTCTTTGAATGAAATAATATATGGGATACGTGAGAAGATCATACACAAAGGCTATGGTCCGTAAGGTACCAATCGCCAACGTAAACCCGAATCCATCCATGTTCCTATAAAAAAATTAAAAACATTAGAGCAAAAGTAAATTTATCATCAATAAAAACAAACTTTTGTTTACATATTTAAATAACCAATTACTTAAATTAACATTTATTTAAAAAAAAAAGACAATATGAAGTGCATAGGTACCAGATATAAAAATCGATTGTAGGTATTTAAATTTAATTTATATTAATAAATTTGTTATTTACCTAACGTACAACATGATTTCCCTTTGTGAAAACCTAAAAAAAAGACTCCACCGCTTCGATAAAAGGTCTGATGTGAACTAAACAAAATCAGCCTTTTTACCACTGTAAAGGAGGAGCATCTGTTAATCAGAGGTCACCGATAAGTGTGATAACATTTTAATTTTATGTATAACAGGTATCGAATAACAAATTTGTTCAATATAAAAAAAAACAAAACCTTGTTGAGTGTGGGAAAATATTTTTATTTTCTTATAAAATAAGTTGTTGTCACTCATAATTTCAATGGGTACTTGTACTACGTTCCATGCAAAAACAACCATGCTTGCAAATCGTGAAAAGTGCGTTCGCACAAAGGAACTCTTCCAAGAGGGAGCTAGAGAGTTGGTTCACGAAGGAAGCACATCTTAATAGATTCAGGTGAATTTTTATTATTTTTGGAGAAAAACCATAATCAAAAAAGTCAAAAGTAAGATGAGTGATCGAGTGAACCCGGAGATAATAAAATGAAGTGAAACATTGCCCATTCTGGGTTTGAAACTAGGATATCATTGAAATACGCACGCTGGCTATTCGTGTAGTTTGAACTTATGATCGGCATCACACCACAATAAATAATCTCGAACAGTCAATAAGTAATAACCCCTACTTGTTATAAATATCAAAGAAACATGCCAAAGGTTTAAATAATAAATTATGTAAGAGAAGTTGTTGCAAAGATAAGAAGAGACGTGCAAATAATGCGTACATGCCCATGCCTAAAATGCATTTCGTACTCACATTTTATCGTCGACAAACATTTTAAGGACGTTCTGAAAATCGCAAAATCAAATTAGAAAATTTCATATTTTAAAAATAAAAATTTTAAATATAAAAAAGTATTCTTATGTAAATTTATGCACATTTAAAATAGAATTGGTGCGACACTCGTAATAAATGCAATAGAATTGGGTTAAATGATGTAAATTGCAAAATCGGACATTTTTTTAAAATTTGGGCTCCGCATTTCTTCCTTCTTTTTTGGTCGAGTAAGATTATTGCCTGGCATATTATAATCATTGATTCTGGAATTTCGAGTGTTTTTGGCTGTAGAATGTACCTACTGTTTTTGAAATGCAGTATAATTTAAATTAAGTCATCGGGTATCGATCGATTACGTTTTATTGGTCATCGATTGCGAGTAAAAATTTAATTTTCTCGTAATGTTAAGAACCGAAGTTTATTTAAAATTATGTAACAACACAATTTTAAATGTGGTAGATCGGAATTATCTATTAATAGCAGTTAAACTACGGACTCGAACGAAAATACCCCATCACCTTGCATTCTTCTAAGGGTACGAAAATATCGAGAAAAAAAAAGAGACGCCCTATCCATACAAAGAAAAATAAATTGGTTGTATGTATGCAAAAAAAAATTGTTGGTTCATAAAAGTATCGATTTATTTAGTATTTAATCGTAAATATAATTTTCTAAATTTAAACGAAAAAATTAAATTGTTTGGCACCGTAAAAACAAAATTATAGTTTTTTCACAAGTGCAAAAATAATTAAAGATAATATAAATAACCTTGTAGACATTATCTCAAGTAATAACAATGATTTCTCCTTTTAACGTGGAGATATAGTATATTTGCCACCAAGGGACCAAAGTGCCACTTTTATCCCAAGTGGGTAGAATTTTTCGCACTTATAAATTGGTATTTAAAGAGCAGTGTGCGGTACCATTTAATGGCAATACTGTGAATAGTGATGGTTTAACTTGTGCCTCTGGTTGTAAAATTTTGGATAATTTTCGCAGTTACATTAATACAGTAATACAGAAACTCGAAGACAATATTTTCAACAAGGCAGATAATTGATAACAAAAATAAATCAGAATGGCTAATAATAGCAAAAAAAATTATTAGTACTATAAAAATATACAACCACTTGGAATGGTTAATCAAAATAATGTTGATAAGAGAATTATTACCTAATATCAAATTCTGATAAACACGGGTCGGTAAACTGCATATACGATCACGATTTTTATCGATAATTTAGCAATTTAATTAATTAAATTACTGCCAAGAATAAATCTACTATTTACTTTGCGTAGTATATAATTTAAAACGCATTTTGTTACATAACATAGCAAGTCTTCGTTATCTTATCTAACCTGTACAGTTTAATAAAAACTGTAATGTCTGAAAATCATGTCGATATGGCCTTTAATAATTGAAAACTAGAGCTTCCGCTTAAAAAATATAATCGATTTTTAAAGCCTTCTCTCCTGCGATTAACGAACAAGTTTAGTCGATCTCCTCGAGGCAAAACGAAGGGATTCAGGTGAGAAAACTGGGTTGTAAATTATAAAATAATAATTGTACGTACTTGTCAAAATTTACACCAAACCTCGATTAATGCGTTACAACTACTGAATTTAGAAACAACTTATAAAAAAAATGTTTGTTCTTATCTCCTGCCTGACTTACCTAAGGATAAGGTTCAATGATAACGACAAACTCAATGTGCCACGAACTTGAAACCTTTCCAATGCGGTTACGTAAAACCAAAGCTATAACAATGCAACTTATTGTGACAATGACAATTAACACCACACAAGACTTATTAGAAGAACTGATAATGACAATAACTGCAAACAATTTTCTACAAAATCTTTAGCAACAAAACAGGTGTGAAAGTTTGAAGTCATCAATCAACACACAAAAATGTGTCGATGGATCACGTTTGTTTGTGTTTCAAAAGTTTTGGATTCCATCAAGGTATGATTCTATCAAAAGAATAGGAATGAAAACAAAGTTATCATCGGAGCGAGAATGTTCAAGTTTATTCGATTAGGTGGGAATAAACTAGAAAGAAATGAAAATTTTAAATTCGAATCGGGTTATTTGAAATTGTATTTGTTTGTGTTGTGGGGGGAGGGCAGTGCCATAGATAACAAGGAGGCATCGAAATATGCCAACCGAGTTTTGGATGATGGTAATAAAAAGCGAAAACACCAGAAGATAGATTTTTGGGTAGAATTAAATTTTCCACAAAAAAGTCAAAATTAGGACTAAAAAGTATCCACAACCTAGGAGCAGACATGAAAAAGTAGCCTAGATTACTCTGGAGTAAAATTTCTTTCCCCCTCGAAGAATATAATTAATATTATCAGCTATATATTTTTAATAAGAGACTAGAAACATTGAATCTAATTTGGTATAAAAGGCTTAAGTCAGAAATTGGCAAAAAAAAATTATATTGAAACCTAAACCTAATAAACATTGCTGGAAATGCATATAAATAGCTACCTGATTTACAATTTTCATTTATCCTTTCTTGTTATACATACCAAAAACTGAGTTTTCATTACTTAAAACAAAAAAATTTTTAGGGCCAATAGATTTCGTTTGTTTTGGTAATAAATACGAAATACAAAACAATCTTATACAATCTAAATATTATAAAACACACAACAAAGTTATAAAAAAAAATTATAACATTATTGCTTTGTCTCCCATTAAAAATACGTTTAGAAAACAAATTTTTAACAACATTTAATTATAAGAAGTAATAAAACAACAACGTTAATTTGCTACTTAATTTAATTATTGCTATTCCACAACGACGAAAGGACAGGAGTCCCTTGAATGTAAGAACTGAAAATTGCTGGAAAATTTTTAAAAGTTATCGAAAAATATAAACTTTGGAAAGCGACGATCACGGCGATGCAACAAATATTTATTATACTAATATGTATATGATTATATTATATGACAATGCGTCAATAGCGTCAAATTACCAATAGTTGACAAATACATGTTTTACACAATAGAAAAGTTTTGCTCATTGTCTAGTTTTTACTGTTATGGATTTTTATATGAAAATAAGTTTCAAATCTGCCCTTCTGTGCATTTTGAATATTGCCCAGCCTTTGGTGCCTTCCTATTTTCGAACACTAGGAGGAAAGCTCACTGAGCAGGTGGCACTTTTGATATGTTATAAAAATTAAGCAACGCCCTTGATATTGCCTTTAATATTTGGATTCCAAGTTCAACAAACAAAGTCTAAAGGGTAACGCTTTTCCACCAATATAAGTGAAAAATTAAATTAACGTGAGAAATTAACATGTAGCATAAATGTTTATGATTACTTAAAAATCTATTAGTCGATAACATTATGTACTTTATCCCTTTTAATTTGTTATCAATCAAAAGGTATGCCGTTAAAATTTATGTAAGTGCGGTGCAAGGTTCACGAAATGTTTAATGATCAAACTTAATCACTAATCACGAAACGAAATGAGTACTACCACTAATTAAAATTTGGACAAATTTATTATATTATCTTGCAAAACAAATTGGACACGTCCTAAAAAAAGATTATGATATTTGTTCGTGAAATTAGCACGATCAACGTGGGGCCTTTTGGTGTGTATTTTATAAATAATATTGGTCTCTCACGTTTTATTATTATTTTTATACTTTTTTGGGTTGGTCTAATTAGCTCAGGTTATTTGTTCAACATAACTGGTAAATTCCAGTTGCCATTGCTGCGAAGTAAATCTGGTCATAAATTTGGATGGCTACTCGTAAATTTTTTGTTTATAAATAATTTTAATAGGTGTCCATTTCAGAAACTTCCTTTAACTTTTAATTTATATAACCTTGCATATCCGCGCAATTAATTCAAATTATTCAGTTTTTTCCTAATTTGTGGTTTTCAAATGTCTTTGTTGATTTTTAAAGCAAGTTCGATGAGGCGTTGTTGGAAAATTACCATCATGCTTATGTTGAACTGGAGTTTCCCAAGTAATTCAATTTACGAGAAAAGTGGAAAATTATCATGACAATTTAATTCGACCTTACAATCTCGAAATTGATACATTGTGTCTAGACTAATGGGTAACAGAATTTTTTCTTCGTGATTCGGAAGGGCTCCCCTACGCTTCCAAAGTCCAATAGGAAATCCTCATTTATGTAATTATTGGTCCGGCCAAAGGTTTATTTTAGATGACACAACCAGCACGCGACAAATTTCAAATAACCAAACAATTATAATTGTTTAATTTTTCACCACGTAATTTTAAGCATTTTTATTATAATCCTGATTGGTTACATAACTCACCTTTAGATTAAAAATTATACTATGTACGTGTTTATATTTCATCAGATGTGAATTGCGAAGGTTAAGCTTTTATATGCTTTGATTTTGCATACGTAAAAAAATCGTTTTATTCATTCAATTTGTATAAATCGATCTATTTTTAATGACAATAATATAAAACGAGCAAGTGGTGTGATTTATTCATCACGTAATGCTAATTTAAAAGAATTACTTTCTCGGTTGTAGATGCGAGGGGAAGTTTAGAAACAATTTTTTCAAAGCAAATTTATCGATCAGATATTGGTGTTAATTAAAATTTTGCTTACAGTCAGCTTCTAATAATATTTCTCAATTTTAATTGGAACTCAATTTTCTTTGTTTAAAAAATTACTGTACTTACTCGAACGTTTCTTAATAAAATACAAAGCCATTTTTATTAATAATAAATCATTATAATATTATGTGACCATGTTCTTTGTACCTACAATTTATTAAATCTTGGGTTTCTCGCTTATTAATACTTGATGAAACGTATAATTTTTACTTCATCGTTTTTTTCTTTAATAATTCTTTCAGATATTAAATTCACAACTACCTGTTCATTGTTCAATAATTATCATGGTAATAAAATGCAATTTTTTTTAACTGTAATAACTACGAATTATTTTGTTATTATAATGTTTAACCGGCTGTTTCACTGTTAACAGTAGTTAAATTAAAACAAACATAATATAACCGAAAAATAATATTTTTTTTTATTATATTATGTTATATGAATTTGTTTCCAATATAATATTTAGATGTGAAGAATTATATTGCAGTGTATTTCATTTACATACAACTGAATTATTTTTCTTATCGTGTCGAGAGGAAATTAACGCTTGAAAGACCTTTGACCTACCGATTTAAATTTTATAAACAATTTAACTAGAAAATGTAAGACTTCAAAACTGAAGAAAAACCTCGTGGATTTGTCCAAAATGTTGCGCAAGTAACAAATTTAAAATCAATAATGGAATGCTTTGTCGAAAGCCAAAAATTCAAAAATAGATTAATCTCCCGTTATATTTTTTCAAGAAAACAAACCGTGATGTTTTCTAAATGTTGAAAGTTATACAAAAATTAAAATGCATAAACAAAAAGTAGTTCAATGAAGAGAATTAAATAAATTGCAATTTGAAAGTTGCTCATTAGCCGAGAAAACCTCTTGCGTTTTGCTACCAGCAGTGCTAGGAAATTTTCCAATTAATACCACTAAAATCCAGGACAGGCTTCCAAACTTTCTTTTGAAGGAAGTGTTGCATAATATAATCACGTTGTCGTTTTATTTCATTGGTACAAAAAACACACTTGCGACAGACAACGTCGTTTCCACCCTTGATATCTAATATACTATTATCCAGCTTAGAGCCCCAATATATTTTTTTCCTTTTGAGAATCTCGTATAAATCTTGACCAAAGAAGATGAAAATTTATGTGCCCGCATATTAAATAAAATTGTAGACAGTCCCCTTAAAGCAATAATTATTTTATGGACGATCGAAACTTTTCAATTTTAATGAGTAGTATCATATAAATTCACCCAGTAACCTTGATCATTATTTGGCTTACTCTATATTGATCAAACATCTACCAATCTAAATATTCGTACGTCTTCCCCCTAGATCCGTTCCTGCAATATTTACAATGTGAAAGGTACAATAATTATTATAATAAAAAAATAGGACACCAAGTTGACCTGATTAATTTAATATTGTTATCATATTACTGTAGTAGGTCAGGTCAGTTCTTCGCCAATGATATTGTTTTCACCTACTTCCTACATTTTCCACTCGTGCTGACCTTCTTGAGCGGTAACAGTGCAGAATTTTGGTAGTCCAAGTTCACTGTTATTTTTAGATCCTGAAACGTGGTTAACGAGCGTCTCAAGAGAGAGGAGGCAGTTCGTTTACCTCGAATGTAAGATTACTTTATGAAAAAAAAATAACAGAAAAACAAGAACGATTCGTGTATTACCGGTTCTGGTTACCTATTTTTGAAAAGGTACACCGACGTCCTTGAAATCTTATCAAAAAGAATAAGCAAAATTTTAGATTGAATTTCAAAATTGACATGACCTAACCTAACACATGGTGGATTTCGACGTCTGTCGTATTCACCCTCAAATTGTTATTGCGTGTACAAAAAAATTATCTGATCTAATTTAAAGAGATCGAACGAAAACATGATTGGTTTAAAAAAAATGATAAATAATTTTGCGGTTACTGAGGTAACCGAAATAAAATTAACGTTTGATACTCACCGACAACTGGTGAACCGAAATGAGCTTTAATTGAAGTTCTTTATCAACAACAGTCTTGTACAGATAAGTTTGTATGAACTATCACATGCACTGATAACTTGAACAACAAGAAACAACACACCTTTAAACTACGATCTGCAAAAGCAAAACGCCACCGTATTTTTGGTTTGCTTCTTTTGGCCAATGGGAGAACATTTATGAATGGAAGGGATACGTGGCGTGATTCTACGTCACCAATCTAATACACAACGGGATCGATACGGGAATGAAATACGCACAACTTGATGAAATTTTAAAGGTTTGTAAATTGAAGTTTATCATTTTTTACATCCATCGCTAATTTTCGAAAAGAAATTGCAATCGTAAAGCCATCCGATTGCATTGTTTTACTAAAATTTTGAATTTTGTGACGGTTGTCTAACGCAATGCCACCTGTCAGATATGTCAAACAATTCAACAAGAATTCTATATTCCAGGTAAAAAGAAGTGTTTTTTTAAAAACAACACAATATTGACCATTTTTTCGGCAGGTGATGGAAACGTTTTCAAAAAAAGGTACATATTTGCCGCGCACTTTCGAATTACGTCACAACTGTCACCTTATGTAAACATAACCCCACCTTTTCATGCGACGAGCATGCACCGCTGCTGTTAATTTTGTCAACACAACATGACCGACGACGATCAAGGTAGCTTTTTGAAAAGTCGGGTGATATTTCTCAACAGTTTATCCAATCTTTTACCTCAAAATCCAGCAACGATCGCTTTACGGTCCCACTACTTGTAAGTTGAATTTTATTTTGAAAAAATCACCACCCCTGACCAATCTTTTCTTACAGAACCAAGTGTCGATGGTTAACCTCGCAGTCCGACATAGATTTACCTCGAGGAATTAAAAAGGAAAGTTGTCCGCGTTGTTGTGTGCTGTACAAAGATGCCCCAGTGCTACATAGGATTGAAGCTGGAAAACGAAAGAATCGTTTTCAGCGTAGACTTTTGCAAAATACAGAAAGTGCCAATACGAGGTTTCAGCAAAATTATCTGAATAGCTTGCAAAGCAAAAATGCAACAAAAGTACACAACTTCTTGGTGATTAGATGTAAATTTTGTTTGAATTTGATTTGATATTTTAAATTTTAGGTTCGAACTTGTGGTGTTTGCGGAAATAAGGCTAAAAAAGTTCTGCAGAAACCCGTCGTGAAAACACTCGAAGAATCTTTTGAAATACGTACTCTTCCACGTAAACCGAAGAAAAAGAAAAGGAAGGACAGGTTTTCGGGATTAAACGTGGATGCAGTTTTGTCGGCAACGCCTCAAAACGCGATGAAAGAAACACCCAGAAAAACACAAAATGCAACTCCTAAATTGGTTCTTAACAAATCTCAAATTAGAAAGAAAAAGGAGGACAACAAAAAGAAATTGAAAGGCTTGAAAAGTATATTCAACGACGCAAGTAAGAGTACTCCTACAAACTCACTTAAAAGTTTTTTAAGTAGTTTATGATAAACTACAGATAAAAATAGAATCAGCGTGCAAATATTTTATTTATTGAAAATTTTTGTAGATATTAATTTTAGAATAATTACAATTAAAATAGTTTTCTTCCAAACTTGGTGCAGTTTTAAACAATTCTACGAAATTATTACGTTATTAAAATGTTCTTGATTAAAATGCTAACTAACTTTTTTATACACTTACAAAAATCAATTTTCAACCAAGTACATCAAATTTTTCTTATCGTACTCCTCCCTAAGGTTCTTGCGACATCTTTGAGATCATTAAATGCCAATAAATAAATAAAAACTTTTATTTTTCTAGAGTAGGTACATAATTTTATAAATAAATGTTCACAAAATGTAAAATAAGCTTTCTTATTTTAAGCTTATAATAATATCATATCTTTGGCCAGACCGAGATGTCTACTTTTTGCATTCTCTTCGTGCTTTTCCATTTCTATCGTGGAACTCTGTGATTTAACAAACCCAAACAATTTTTTTCTGGTCAATTAACAAATCGTAACTTCATTGCATTAAATATCTTTATTACATTTTAGACACAAAATTCAAACAAATAATAAAACATACTTAGAAATCAGCGTTTTGGAAATTTTAACGGAATACACATTGGTCAAAAAAATTTCTACAATCGCGTCTCTCACTCTAAAGGTATTTGTTCTTGTACAATCTGAAATGAGACTTGATTAGTGCCAAAATAAGCCTACCGAAAGGAAAGATCCACACTGCAAGCGCATTAGATGTTACCCAAGCTTTCGAAACAAGTGTTAATTTCAGTTTTTCTGTTGAAACTGGAGAAAAATGAATCTCAACACTGTTAAACGATTAGCAAAAATTGGGCACATTGACAGACGATTCCAAAACTTATCAACATACCTTAGCACATATAATTCGGTATTGGTGATCGGTACAAGGATCAGGCCTTTCGGGCAATTCTTTGCCTCTTCTGCGCAATTCTTGACTTACTTCCACTAAATCGAGAATAGTCACAGGATCCAATTTATGTCTGCCAATGAGCCCAACTAAGTACTCGATGTAATGAAGCCTATATGTACAACACAAAAAATTAAAAAAAGAACGTCTTGTCACTCGCAATTTACAACTTTTCCCAAAATAAATAATTGCTAAAAATTAATTTGAATCCCGAAAGTTATAGATTTTGAGTTTTAGACCACCACAAACAGTTCAACTCAAACAGAAGGTAGTCAACATCAACTTGCAACATTAACGACGTTAAAATTTTGTTCGAGATCTGCGCACCTGTAAAAGTCTATTTCTGTAAACCAGTCGAGGGGTCCCCCAAGCATTTGGAGGTAATTTTTTGGCCGCTCTTCTAACTAATGTTTCTAAATCGTCTGCCGATAAAATACTTATAGGATCTAAGCGATGTTGTCTTATTAAAACACAAAGATATTCTAAATAGTGCATCCTGTAAATTTTTCGATTTTCTTAGTTTTGAATTAACTTTTTTTTTAATTTGTAGATCTCTTGGTATAATTACCTGCATAAACCTGCCTGTCCGGGGGTAACTTCGTTGTTACACACGGAATCGATTAAACCACCGGGGGTTTCTTTTTGTAATGCCACAACGCATTTTAGGATAGCCGAAGCATTTTCCTCTTCAATTTTCACTTCGGTGTCGTAAGGAATGCGATGTTCCTGTAAACAAACGCAGGATTAAAAAAATGGTTGACAATAATAATTGGGAACTCGCACATTGAGCAACTGTTGCAACTCTTGAGGTTCTTTATCTCGGAGGTAAAACAAGCAATTCCTGGGATGATGAGCATGCAAGCCAAGTTTACTGCAATATTCGCTGATTCCACATTTTGCTCCCATCATGAACGGTTTTCCACAACCATAACAGAATTCGTGCTTACATTGGGTGCACGTAAAGTGCATACAACCACCTTTCGCCAAAGAATATTTGAATTTACATTTAGGACAATCGATTCCATTTTCGGCTAAATGTTTTGCAACCGCATTAGCCTGATATTCCGGATCGTTTGCTTCCTTCCATTCGGCAAATATTTCGCATGTAATTCCTTCGTGTTGTTTTTCCCACTATAAACGACAATCTGACTGCGAATCGTGTTAAAAAAATGCTCAACTTACGGGGCGTCTGCAATTTGCGCAAGTTACGGAACGACAATCTGGACATATTAAACGTTTCTGTTTTGGATTTGCTATGAAACCTGAAGAACACTAAAAAAAGTTATTTTACTCAAAATTGAAGACAACAGAAAAAATATTGTTATATTACCTGAACGCACCACTTGAAGTTTGGATCGAGCATGAGAGTGCGATCACGAAGTTTACGTTGAAAAAGCTCGTGGACTTCCATTTCCAAGATGCCCTTCAATAAAATGTCCAGGTTTGAAAAATATTCCGACAGGTCGTCTTCCGTAATTTCGTCACTGCTGAGATCGGGTATGTTACAAAACGGACACGCTAAATCCATAATGTTTTTATCTGTTACTTGGATTGTGAAGTAGTTCTTGGCACATTCTTTGCAACAACGGTGCGTGCATTTTAACATGGATACCATCTGAAGTTTTTTAATTTAAATTTTAAAATTCTCATTGTAATTTTTGTTCGTTTACCTGATTCATTGGGTATCTTTCGGTACAAAGCTCGCAATATTGTTGTAAATATGCAAGGGAGGCGTCCAGACTTGTGCATTCTTTCACGGCTTCCAAAGCTTCCTCTTTGGAAAACTTCAAAGTAAGCAAACTCACCACCAATTCGGCTTGCTGGTACGAATCTACCTGACCCTCGGCTAAGAATCTTCTAGCTTGTCTCTGTTTGATTCGATAAAAGAAATACATTTAAAAACTAATCGATTCGAAGAAAAATTGAGAAATAAACTAAGCGCAATCTTACCTCCATATTTTCTAATGCGTTTGGTGTTTTCAAAACTACACTAAAGTCTTTTGTGAATATTTCTGTGTGAATTTGTACTTCGTTGGAATTATTATCGGTTAAATCTTCTTGTTTAGGATCTTCTTCTTCTTCGTCTTCCGAAAACAAACTTTCGGTTTCGCAAGTTTCTTCAATATAATTTCTCCTTTTGCTTACGATCGGCGATTCGATCTTTTCAGTCAATTCCTCGACTATGGCACTAATTTGAGTCAGGTCGACTCCCATATCGTTCACAGCTTTCTCGAAATGTTCATAATCCTCCGTATTGGATCCTTCGTTTTCTTCCTGCTCGTCGAATTCGTCGTAACTGCCTTCGTCGCTGCTTTCGGAAATAAGCTCTTCGATGTTGCTGTCCGATACCGAAGACTCGCTATCGTTTCCGATCGATTTTGTATACGAGCATTGTTTCGAGCTCGTGGTGGATTCGATGGAATTGGTTTTGGTGGCAGCAAATTTGATTCTTTTGGATGTATCTGAAGATTTACTTAACTGTCGGTTTATCTCTTTTACTGCGTCCACCGAATTTTTCAACTCGTTTGCAATGCTCTCGATTGGCGACTCGTCTTTTTTGAATTTTGGCTTGGTACGTACAGGCCTTACGGGTTTGTTGTTTTCCAGCGAGTCCGACTCGCTGGTAAGCTCATTGTCCGACGAAGACAAAGACTTTTCTTTCCTTTTTTGCTCTAAATTAATAACTTTCTCGGTCGACGGCTTTAATAATGGAATTTTACTTTGATAAATTTCTGGAGTTTTCGGTTCGCTTTTCGTAACAGATCTTTGACGAGAAATCGGAATCTTGGATGGTCTTTTCGACGTTAAAACAGTTGTTTGCACATTTTGAGGTACTTGAATTTTGGTTGAAATCTTAAGAGGTTTCGGTGATGTTTCTAAAATTATTACTTGAATTTCTTCCGGTGGGATGCAGTCAATTTTTTCTTCACCGGTTAACGCTTCCTGCGTGGATGTAGAATTAACAAGCGTAGGTTGGTTTCTCCTTCTCTTTTTTCTTGTTTTACGTCTTGGCAGCGTTTCTTCATTTTCTCTTGGTTGAAGATTTATCGTATTTTTTTCTTGTAAACTCTCGATGGGTTCCTTTTTGGATTCCTTAGTTTCGACAGATGGAAGATTTACAATTTCTTCATTTTGGATTCGTTGCGGTTTTTGTAAAACAACATTTTTGTGACTTTGTTTTCGGTTGAAATTTCGTACGAGTTTTCTCTTGTATTTTGAAAATTTAGTTTCTTTTTTCGAAGGTGTATGTTTTAGCCGAGACTCTGTTTTGGTGTTGCGGTTATTTTGCGCCAAGTTTGGAGTTTCGGGATCTTTGTTGGAATTTTTCAAAGTAATATCGACATTCTCTTCTTGGTTGGTTGTCGATTTCTCTTCGATTTGGGGAACAATAACCGCCTGCAGGTTTTCACTTTGTATTTCTAGACTTTCGGGCTGCTGGTTGCTTTTCAACACAATGTTCAAGGTGCTGACAAGATTTTTACCGTTCGATTTGCGTTCAAGATCGTTTTCTTCACTCTTCATGATTAGGTTTCCCGATTGTGCATCTACAAATTCGTAGTCATCATCGCTGTCGCTTCCGCTGGAATCGCTTGCATCATTTTCAAAAGATTTATTTACGACAGTCACGAAGGAAGATTTACTGGGTTCTTCGGTTATGTGGATCACCGTGCCACTTTTTTCAACCGTAATTTTGCTCTGAGTGGAAGCGTCTTTTTCGTTTTCGTGAGAGACCTCAGAAGATTTGTCAGGTTCTGCAGGTATGTGTATAACCGTGTCACTTTTCTCAACTGCAATTTGAGAGGAAGTGTCTTCTGCAATTTTAACAGATTCTTCTACTTCATTTGCCTGGATTTCGGTAGCATCAAGTGCTGCTACTACTTCAGATGTTTCGTTTGAAGATGAAGATTTGACAGATACTAGATTTTCCCTATCGTTCAATTGAATTAATCCCAAAACTGAAGCTTTCAATTTTTCATTTAAATTTGCCTCAACAGACTCGCTCGAGTTCTCGTGAGGATTCGCCTGAATTAAAGAAAGTAATTCGTCGTCCAAGTTTAACATGATATCCAAATGAGCTGGTTCGTTATCCATTTGGGATTTACTTTGATCGTTAACGTTGCCGGTCAGATTTAAACTTATTTGGGCGGTACTGGTTTGCAGAGTTTCCGATGCTAGTGGAAGATCGGCCAAACCAGAATTTTCTTTCGGCTGCTCTAAGGAACCGCGTTCATCAACTTCGTTATTGGAATCAATTTTCGGCGAATTTTTCGTTGGTTCATTGTTCGAAATGAGATTGGCCGATGATGCTTCCTCTACAACAATATTCGGTTCAAAAACACTTTTGTCTTGATTTTCCAAGTTTGTTAAAACCATCAATTCGCTTTCTAACTTTAGTAAATTTTCAAGAGTCACACTATCGTTGCTCTCGTCCAAATCTTGATTTGTGAACATTATTTCAGAAGGAGAAACTAATTTTGCCAATTCATGCTGACACATCGTGGAAATTGAATTAATATTAGAGGGAGAACTCACCGCTTTAGATGTTTCTAAATAATCTTCGTTATAATGCCCGTTTACTTTGCCTGCAGCGTAAAAAATGAGTAAAAATTTTGAATTTTACTGAAATCCATACTTTTATACCTTCCCCCTTTAAATATTTAAGCGTTGCCCCGTCGTTGCCAGCTTCGTTCTCTGTGCCCACGGGTGGTCCCCAAATTCTCATTAGAAATGGTTTGATTTGTGTCTTACTAAGTTCCGTCAGAGCAGCGTCAAAATCACCATGATGAGCCGTTAATGCCGAAATTATATCTTCGCGGTTAAAGTCACCCTTGGTAGCTAACTCTGTGTACTAAAAAAGAATAACAAATTAGTTTTGGTTTAAAATATACCAAAAATGTACTCACCTTCTTTTGCCTCTGTTCCACGCATTCAGTTACGGCTGGCCAAATATTTCCATTGTGTAGACGTAGTGCATCTTTAGCTTCGGTTTCAGAAACCGTCCCAACTATATTCATGGGACTTTCTCGTCCCATTTGGGTCGCCAAAGTTTGCACACTATTAATGGTTTTCTGCCAGTTTTGACGCAACCACTCGATCGGGTGCTGATCGCCGCAGTAAATCAAAGCAATTTGAACTTCGTCGGCTGAATATTTGAAATGTTCGGCATCCTGAAAGCGCAATTTTTTATCGAAAGGTTCTTACCCATAGAACCTTGTCTACTCACTCTTAGCAATTTGACCAATTCAAGACCTTGGGTTTTGAAGGTATCGTGTCTGTGTAATCCCGAAAAATCGGATCGATCGGCATGAAAGGAATCGGCTCGGCTTCGGTGACCAGTTGGCTCATTCTGAAAAAGCGAAATCAATCAGTAAACCAAGCAAAGGTAAAAGATAGTGTCGATGATTGTTTAGGCTCATTCCATGCATGCTCATGCCGTTAGTTTCTCTAATATGAATTTTTAATCTATCTACGATTTAAAAAAACGATGCTATGGATTTTATTGAAAACGAATGACATCGGAACATGTAGCACACCCTGTAATCTCTGTATCTTAAGTCGCTATAACTATTTCTTTTGCTGAATTCTGGACGTCGTGAATCGTTAAAAGTTAAAGACGAGCGATTTCTGTCCTTCAATGAGTTTAGTTCCCCGTAAGGAACGTCGTTGGGCGAATAATCGAAACGGTGTGGACTGTGTTCTCTTGGTGGCGTTCCAGGAAGGCTCTGGAAAAAAGCTGGTTTTCATAATGCTGGAATTTTGCCTATTTAAAATACCTGAGAATCGGTGGAGAAGGATTGTCTGCTCAACGATCTGGTAGATCCCCAATTTGTTTCCCCCACGTAATTGCTAGCATGCACAGATTGCGATCTGGTGAGGTCTTTTTTGCGAATTGTTCTGCTTACGGACGAAGCTCTAAGTTTTGAAGCGCGGGATTCACTTCGACGATGTTCTTGAAGCTCCGATGGAACGTCGTAAGTCTAAAAATGTTATTTTAATCAAAATGGAAAACCTAAAATATGGGCACCTACTTGTGTCGAAATAGTTTGGGGCGGAGGAGAAGTTCCCGTGGAAGTCGTGACAACTTTTGTCGAGGTTTGATTATTGGTCGCCACATCAAAGTTTTCTGTTTCGGAAGCTTTAACAATTTGATTTTCGATTTCTATTGGCGGCGGAGGCGACGAACTCGTTCCGGTTGACACTTTCATGCTAGCGTTCACATTTTTGACACTTTCACTCACTTCTAAATTAGAGTCACTTTTTTCGTCCGCATCACACACATTGTTTATTAGTTGCGTCGTCTTGCTTTCACTCGCCTGTTCCTCTTTTCCTATAACAACAGGGTAACGTTATTTAAAAACACCGAATGCACACATACACACATTTACTACAATTTAGTTGATTCTACGTTGATTATAATAATAATAATAATAAAAAAAATGAAAATTTAGGGTGTTTGCTAATTGAATTTCTTATTTTGGACGGAAGTAAATTTGGTTCCAGGCCAAAATGATATTTTTCTACTGGTCCTACCTTTTTTGTATTCTGCAGCTTCCGTATTTTTATTGTTGGCCTTCAGCGTCGAATTGTCGACTAAACTGATTTGTTTTTCAAATTTATTCAAAACTGACTCGGTTTCGCTTGTATCTTTGCTGTAGTCGTCGCTGGATCGGCTTCTTTGCAAGGATTTGGAATCTTTACCTTTCGGTCCAAGATTTTTCCTATCGCCCTTTGGACTGCTTGGTACAATTTTAATGGACGTCGATGTGGGAGTTTTACAGCAAATTAAGCATACTCGAGTTCCGGCATCGTTTACAAATGTGCAGTGTTCACATTCCCATTTTTCGTTTGGAATATCGGCTGGTTCGATGCTTTTTTCCAAGTAATCGTCTACTTTTATTTCCATATCGTCCGTATCTTCTTCCATTATTTGGTTAGACGGTTCAGTTTCCATTGGAAATTCATCTTCGGAACTAGAAGAATCTTCCACGCTGCGTCTACCGCGAGGAATCGATATCCGTTCGTTATGGTCCACTACGATAGCTCTTCTTTTAATGTCCCTCGGTATCGAGCACGTATCTCTATTGGATCTTAACCTTTCTGGATGTCTACTGCCGGTAGACTTTCTGTCGCTTCTAATCGAACGTCTGTCGTCGCATTCGTCGTCCGAGTCGTCTTCGTCGCGGTATTTACGCCGACTGGCTTTACTCAAGTAAGACTTTCTTGATTTTATACTATGAGGCGGAGATCCACTGCGCGATTGTACGTCGTGATGCATTTGACACTGGGGAGGGTAGCACATTCCCATTGCCGAAGGAGGAGGTCCGTGCCAAGTTCCCATCCACATGGGGTTCATCGGATATCCGGGATTCATGTTTAGGCTCATGTTACTTCCGGAACAGTGGGGATCGCAGACGTTGCCCCACTGATCCAACCACATTCCTTGCTGATTGTAGTAATTTGGATTGTAATTTAATTGCGCCATGGATTGGGCCTAAAATGTTTGGTTTATTTAAAAAGTTACATCGCAAAAGACGAGAACGTTCTACCTGTTGCATTGGAATAAAGTTTTGATGAGGAGGATGGTGATGTCCTGGAACGGGCGAATTGAGATTGAATACGGAAGAACTGTGCGGTAAACCTCTGCTGGGCGGCGGAGACGTCGCGTTACTAAATCGTCTCTGTAATCGAGGATGACCTGTGTCGGAACCAGAAGTGCTTCCGGAACGTATGCGATTACCCCACTGCTCTTGTTCCCAATCTGGATAACCGCTGTCTTTACTTGGAGCCTAAGCAATTAAGAAGTTATTAGTACGTGATCGAAAAGAGAGCTCGATGGTCGACTAACGTGGTCGGAAAATTCGGAACCGTGAGAAATGTTGGGTGTTGTGCCACGCATGACTGCTTGGTGCTGACGGTATCTCTCTTGAAGATTTGGACTCGTCAAATCGAGATGACGATAGCGTTCGCTGGTTGGAGGAGGGTTTGACGGATACGAAGATCTATTATGAGCTGGAAAAGGAATGTAATGCAGATGTTGAAAGTGAAACAAGAGTAACAAGCTTACTCGATTGTGCTTGTGGAGTTGCCGGAAGAGGTCTCGTACCCATCATACGTTTCAAACTTCCAAATTTATCTTTCAACGAAAATCCGCTGTCTTTCCGTGGTGTTCCGAAATTCTAGAAAAAAATGCAGTAATCAAAGAAAATAGTTGTGTTTCTTCGGGATCCCACCACATTTTCGAGCTTCGAAAACCTTAAAGAAGACTTTCAACAACTATTTCGATTTCTCATACACAAACAAACAATAATTATTTAATTTCAATAAAAATAATTTACGCTGTAAAAAATAAGTGGCTTCATTAGTCACAATATTATATTAATCATCATAATCTACATCTTGCAATAACATATTTTCAAACAGGCAATTAATTCCACGCTCCTAATTTTACCGAAAAAGTTTACAAAATATAAATCTACAAAACTCAAGAACTTAACAAACTACCGAAATTACTTAGGTGCAAATTATCATCAGCGCATTACAGAACTTGGTAAATCGTTTTACCTGATTTTGACGTGACGGAGTGGGGCTGGGGCACGGCGATGGACCTACAGAACCGGCACGACGATGACGACGGGGTGGTGGTACTGGGGCATTTGGCATTCCTTTGGGTGGAAGTGGTGGACGGAACGTCTCCATTTGGGGCGTAGTAACAGCCTATTAAAGAGATAATGCAATGAAATTCTAAAATATTGTTGACTTTGTATACTTACTCTTCGTATGTGAGATTGTCTTTTTGGATGGCGATGATACATGTCGTCGCAAGACGGACAAAAAATTTGAGTACACTGGTCGCATTTTACGGCTGGAACCGACGATCCACATAACTCGCAATGTTTTCCGTCTCCACGTTTAATTTCTAATGGAAGAACAAAGCGCTAACTAATTATTTTTTATTTTATTTGAAATAGATACGTTTATTTTGAAGCTTTGTTGGTAAAGGAGGTGGAGTGTTGGAATATTGTTGTTGCCCTTGGAAGTCAATAACTTCGTAGTCGGGATCTTGGCCTGGTAATCGATGTTTATGAAAATGGGCTCTTTCCTCTCCTGGAACTGGAGGTGGTGCGGGTCCTCCACCATTTTTATTCTGAAAAAATTTACGTATTTATTTTGTTTGCTTGAATTAGAGAGTCCGCCACTGTTCGCTCAAAAACACGTTCAATGCGCTCTCTGCGCCGTCACTGCACTTCTAATATTTAGTTTCTTTTGTCGGCTGCCAAAGTTACATTGGCAAAGCAAAGTCAGCGTTGACAGGTCATTGATCCTATTTTTGGGTTAGGTTTACCTGTTAAGACTTAAAAAAATGTTTTAAAAATACAGACAACTTTAGAACTCATTTTTAATAAATTATTTTAGTGTAATCGAGTGTCGAACGCGATGCATTACATAAAAGATTTCTGTCGAGTGTGCCTACGCTCCGAAATTCTTATGCAAGATCTAAAAAAGAATTTAAACGATGAAAATAGCGATACTTTATTAACCAAGTTGCAAACTTGTGTTATGGAAGTGGTAAGTGTTTTAGTTCGCGCCAAAAATCTTTTTAATTTGCTGCTTTCAGGAGTGGTCAACAATGAGGCACGTCTTGATTTGTGCTTTGTGTGTCGATCGATTAAATTCTGCTTTCGAATTCAAACGCCAGTGCTTGAGCACCACTAAAGTTCTCGAAGGTTACTTTTTAAAATTGGAAAAGGAAAACAGCGAATTGAAAACTTTTCGTGTAAATGTATCTAGGAAAGATATCGAACAAAACATTATCGACAATTATATCAAACAAGAAGCACAAAAATCGATTGAAAGGGGCAAGTTACAGGAAGCTTTGCAGGTGAAGCCCGCTGTTAAACGTTTTCTTCCCACCTTAACGAGTTTAATTGTGCCTCCCAATAATAACAACAACAATCAAAATACATTCCAAAACATTTTTCTAAATTTAATACCTACACCGCCTAAAGTAAAAGTGAAACCTAAGGATAGACCCATTAAACTAGCTCCGAAGAAAAACGTGAATATCAATAATACGTATCAAATTTTTTCTCCTAATCTAACCGAAAGTACAAATATTTCGTCACAAATTTTGACGATTCCCGACAATGGAACTTCATCAAATGGCACAGTTCAAACGGAAGAATTAAGCGTGGAACTGGACCCCAGTATGTTTGATTGCTCACCGGAAGTGGAGGCAGTTCCCGAAAACGCAGGAAACGATTGGGAGGACATAATTTCGAGCAATAAGATTGTTCCCGGTGCTGTGACTCCTGCAAGCGAAGATAAAAATACTCCTTTACAACTTTCGAACGAAGTGCAACAAAATCTCGAAGACTATTTCAATATAGACCATTTTATGGCATTGAAAGAAGCCAAGCCTAAAGGCCCTCCAAAGGCGTTTCCTTGTGTGCAATGTGGCAAAATTTCTGAAACATTCAAATCTTTGGTAGATCACATCGGGGAAGTTCACTTGGGTAAATTTCCTTACAATTGTAGCTACTGTTCGTCTACATTTGCTCTTACCTCGCATTATGAAACGCACATTCAAGAACACACACGATTCTTTTCAAATCCTCTACACAAAGATATGCTAACTCTAGAAGATGTATCGATTCACAACGAATCGGTATTGTTTCCAAAAACTGTTATAACTGTAGACGACGATTCTGACTGTGAAATAAGAAGTGTCGACTTGTGGAACGTTTCGCGATCTAAAAAGGAATCTAAGAAGAAGTATTTTGTTAAGGGCGTGAAAAATGCCAAGTGTCACATTTGTGAACGACAATTTTCAACCCAATCCTACTTACAATCTCACATTAAATTGCATTATCGGAAAAGCGATTACCGGCTTAAAGTTCACGACGAAAGTAACAAACAGTCCTCGTCTTTCGACGTTGATTTTGAAAATGAAATATCAAAATCGGAAATTTTAATCGAAAATTATGTAAAATCGCCAGAACCAAATGTTACCAGCAATTTAAGGACTTTGCTGGAAGGAAAAAATTTAAAAGAAGTTGAAGATAAGGAAGACATGATGGACGATTGCGAAGAGATTGTTTCTGAATCTGTGGGCGAATTTCAAGGTAGCGAGGTCATCGACGATGGTTTGCTTAATCCAATGAGCGATGTATCCGCCGAAAATAGTATGGACTGTGATGCACACTTGGAAGGAGGCGATCCAATTAAAGGTAAAGCTTGCAAAAAAAAGGCTTCAATTAGAAATAAAGATGCTGTGAGGAAATTTCTTATATAGGTGTTGGATTAATTAACATTTTCATTTCACACTTTCATTTAACAAAACTACTCCATAAGAAGAACGTCTTGACAAACTGTAAGAATTGAGGTGTCTTCTCGAAGTAAAATGTTGCATATTCTTTTAGCTTAACTAAACTGATTTTTAACCTCTAGACCTAAAAGAGGGATTATTTATATGCTTTTCAATTTTTTTCGAGAAGCTTCCTAAGTATCTAAGAAAGGGGTCATCAAAATAGTGAAAAAAAGGGCTCTTTATGATATTCTGCCAAAGAAGAAATCAGGAAAGAAGTTCAACTTTATGTTTTGTAAATACTCGCAAATGATTAGATTTTTGTTGAAAATCTATACAAGTGAAATATTGTAGCAAATAAAGTTTAGTATATTATTCTTATATTGATTATTACTAATTAGTATTAATTTAATAAAATAAGAAGGTGGTAGATTTGGTGGTATCATTGACGGTTCTTACAGTTTTCGGATATTTTTGTAAACTTACCTTTTATATCCATCATTCATTGTAGCATGGCTAAACCTTTGATTATATTATCTTAGTATCAAATACTGGAGCAGTTCAAAAAGATTGCAAGCAAATAGCACTAATTAAACTGGAAAGAATCTTTCCAGTTGAGCCTTCCGTTGTAGTAGTGTGCATCTGTTGATCAATCGTTTGAACTACACTAGGTATTTTCCAAACCAGTAATGGATTGATCTGTTCGATACCTATGTAATCAAAGGCTAAACTTGGGCAATTAAAGCTTAATTTGTATATTGATCTGCAATATCATTTTTCGTGAAATCCGAAAATTTCCTTCTAACCATTTTTTGTGTCTGAAGTTCTTTGATGAAGGCTTTAACTTTGCAGAAGGGGAATCGCCTAACGAGCGACGTCCTCCTTATCTACAATTAACTACAGAGAATGGAAAGCCACAATGCAACATTTGTTTTAAAGTGTTTAGTAGGAGGCACGATTTGAAGAGGCATATGAACAATATTCACTTAAAAACGATACAATATACGTGTCACTTATGTAATAGTTACTTCTACGAGGCATTTCATCTGACCAGACATTTGCGTATTCACGTCGGTTTTGTTAAATGTACCATTTGCTTTAAAGATTTTAGTGCGGTACGCGACTTGAAGTTTCACATCATGGGCTCGCACGATAATTGTGCTTCGGGTCAGTGTGGGATGTGCGGGCAACACTTTCAAAGAATTAAGCATTTGCGCGAGCACATGCAAGAACACGAAAATAGTATTTTGTATAAATGTCACATTTGTGGGGACGAATTTAGGGAATCGCGTGAACTGACCAGGCATTTGGTTGGCCACAGTGGAATGTATTCGTGCAGTTTATGCGCAACAACTTTATCCAACGAACACGAACTAAGTAATCATATGAAGTGTCACAATGAATTTACTCAAACGGAACGAAAGTATGCGTGCTCATTTTGTAGTAATAGATACAAAGAAAAAAGATATTTAAATTTGCATATGAGAAATGTACACCCAGTAGAATACGAAAATATTTAAGAAACTCTTCGAGTCGGTTTTTTGTAACTAAATTTCATGTGGAGACGGAATTGTATCAGTTTGACTGAAGTTATGCCAAAGTGTTTTTAAAATTTGGTTACAAGAAATCTGAATTAATAAGAATATGCTGTATTATTTTCTTGCAATATCTTCCATTATATTAAATTGTAGACATACAACATAAAAAATAATTATTTATTACGCTTTAGTTATCAAAATTAAAGAAATGTTTGTTATCATTCCAATCTCATTAAAATCTGTTTTTTTAATATCGTGCTTATTTTTTTAACAGTATTTTATGTAGTATCCCTAAGTTAACTAAAAATATGTTTTACTATAATTTTACTCACCACCCATTGAGGCATGTTCCTGGCGAGTCTAAGTTTAGTCGAAGGATTGGATATGGCCATCGGACGCCACTTGTTATCACTTTTATTCTGTAACATTAATTTACTGTTAAGAATTTATTTATACCACCTATTTTTAGCTTAATAAATATTTTTTATATATTCAACGTGTTTTAAATTATATATAATTAATTCATCAAAAAATATTTTGTGACATTAAGCGGATCTATTAAAAATCAATGATTATGAAAATAGCAGCCAAAAATTTTATTTATACCCAACTATTTTTATATGTTTTACAAAAATAGATTTTTCATGCATGTACGTAATTTAAATTTCATTTAAGTGTTGTAAATTCTGTTAAAAATTATTAATTGACAATGGATTGGTTTTTACCCGTTCCTTGTTAGGAAAGTTGAAAGCAAATACTGAAATTTTAATATTACAGCATTTAATGTGCAGAGCGCTATTTTCAATAAGGAAATCGTAGATACATAATAATATTTAATTTACAGAATAACTTGAGTATATTTTCGATCTCTCCTTGAAGTAAGATTTAAACGTTTCTTATTTTTATATCTAACATTGTTAACTTGAAATATTTTCGCCAAGGTTCAATAAATTGCGTTTGGTTAGTTTTTTCTATTGAAGTTGGTTGTATCAAGTTATCTAATTAATAGGTAAATCTAACCCAGTTTATAATAGCTTTTTACTTAAAATTAATCTGTTTTTTGTTGCAGAAAATTTGTATGCAATTTATAATTATTTTAAGAACTTGTCTTGAATATTGGGAGAAAAGTTTTGACCAGCTTCAAGCCAGGCACTTGAGCTTATTTTGTTAAAATAGGTAAATGGAATTACAAATTCCAGGGAGTAACCTGGAATCTTTAACCAGCATAGAATTAATATCTGCGACGCTGCTATCTTTTCGAATGCTCAAAATAAGGAGTAATAATAAATTGCAAGTAGTATGATATGCTCCGGAGGAGAGGTGCCTTAAAGAAATACTGGTTGACTGTACTGCTGTGATCGACCATGCATTGTTGAGATTTTCGTGGTAAGTTTGTGAAGCCACAAGAAAGGGCATTTACTCAAAATAAAACATGTTATTCTTTCTTAAAATAATTATAAAATTTAATTAACGTTACTACATATTATTATTGCTGGAAACTGGTGGCACTGTTAACTCTGGCAGATCTAAAGTAGAAGACTGGAAAAATGTGGAGCGTAGTGGAGGAAGTTCAACAATAAAAAACTTTAAGGTACCTAATTATAATTGGAATCCAAACCACAAATAATTTGGTGGCAGGGACTTGAACTTATGTTCTTCCTGTTCAAAGATTAACTTTCTATGTGCTACAACAAACATTAACCTTCACAAAAATTTCCCGAGGGAGGGGGGGAGATTTCAAGATTTGAACCATGCATCTCAAGCTTATGGAGTAGGGTAGAAAATCGACGTTTAGGATAAGTGGATGCTGGATGGCATAGGCTGGCAAAAGAAGAAGAATTTTAAAGTTATTTTGTCAAGAAACAGGATGACGAAATTTTCGGCACCAAATTTGATTTTTTACGGGCTAATGTCCCCTAAAGAATTTAAATTAAAATAAGGTAAATAATTAAAATAACGAAAACGTTCGTTGCAAAAATGTTGGGTATTTTAATTTCTTTTTTCCAAAATAAAAAGGCAAAATACTGTCCGTTTAATAATCCCACAAATTTGAAATATTTGCCATCGAGTTTTCGGGATATTTACAAATTTCAAGGCTTTTGATCTCTTCAATGCATATAAAATCTAAAACAATCTACTTCCTCTATTGTTTTGAATATTTGCCAACATTTTCACGCCGTTTCCGCAAAAATGGCGTTACAAAAACCGGTAACTGATCTTTCGCATAAATATTGACATAACTTGAACCTGGAAGGTTGTTAAAAAATTGGAAAATCCAATTTCCAATTAAGGTTCTAATTGGAACAGAGGTAGCCATAATTTGGACGATTAAATCTATATAGATACATATCGAAAATAAAGCAACTTACATTCATTTGGTTTAATGTTAATCCTGATATATCACACAAAAACAATTTTATTAGCTAGAACACATCGCTGACGATCATTTTAACAGCAACTTGTAACCAAAGCTGAATTCAGCTAAAACTTTTCACGACTAGCCACGCTAATTCTAATATTAGTCGACCGCTTTGACACAATGCCAAAAACTCTTGGTATTTATATAGCGAAGCATAGCAAGACTTTGTTTAATCTCCAGCATCGAAAATACTTCATTGTTCTTGGTCATACTCGATAAAATAATCGGAAAGCAAAAGTTTCGTTCACATCCTGTATATACCTACGGAAAATTGACAAATCAGAGTGTTTTATTTATTATTTCATGTCAAAATAAATCATGAATAAAAGTGAACACAGAAGAAAATCGAGCGGTTCTTCGCGCAGACGAAGATCTGGCGATAAAAAATCCATCACGGACTCGGTGAAAAACGACATCCAATCGACGATCCAAGAAGAATCCTTACGCGAAGAAACGGATTCTTCGATCGTACAACCTGAAAAGGCAAAGATAAATTACCAAAATGAAGTGGTTTTTATATTCTTCAACAGTATGCTCGACACGATTATCGACGAATGGGTTACTATTCCGGATACTCCGATTTGTGAATGCAAAGATGCCAGCAAAGATATCAATACTTTATCGACAATCGATAGTCGGTTCAAGGAGAGTGTCGACATTGCTAGCATTCCCGAATTATCGACTTCGAGCAGAAGAAGAAGTTCGAAACGTTCGCTTAACTCGAGTAATAAAATATTTTGCAGGTATAATTTTGATTTAGTAATAATAAAATTTCGACAGGCAGCAAGAGGAAGGACTCCAAATCGTCCACACACACGAAACGCGATTCAGCCGACCGTCATAAATTAAGTTTGAAAAGAGTTTCCAATACTTCGGCTTTAAAAACCGTAATTATAACTTTATTTTTGTTTCCCTTGACGAAATTAGACGTTAAAGGAAGCCAGAAGATCATCGAATGCAACTCAAGATGAAGAGTCTGTCGTTGTTCCGTCCAGTCATTCTTTGGATTGGATTGTTAACGCACCAGACGAAAATGTTATTATTAAATTTAAAAACGGAAATAGGTACGAAGGGCCGGTGTCCAAGAGAGTCATGCATGGCTACGGAATATTTCAATGGGCAGATGGAGCCATTTACGAAGTACATCCTGAAATATTGCATCGCCGAAATGTTATGGAGTTTTATATTTTAGGGCGATTTTGTTTCTGGAAACGCAACGGGAAAGGGAAGCTTACGATATCCTGACCTTACTTTTTACAACGGAGGGTTTTGTAACAATCGCCTCGATGGTGAAGGCGTTATAAATATTAGCTCCACGTCTATGATTTACAGCGGCCAGTGGAAGTCGGGAGAAAAGCATGGTAAAGTAACGTGAAGGGAAATTCAAATTTAAACCAAAGAAGTTTTTAGGGCGCGGTTGGCTGTTGTACGAATCTGGTAATACGTACGACGGAGAGTGGAAGGAAGACGAAAGACATGGTGTTGGATTACGTCATTATAAAACTGGAGAAAGATATAAAGGATGCTGGAGCGAAGGGAAACGTGAAGGTCAAGGAACGATTTTATGGCCCAATAAAGACGTAACGAAAATTCACGTGGTGCAGATAAATTTTAAAATCAATTTTAGTTTTATAAAGGAGGATGGCTCGGTGGCGAAATGCACGGCTACGGCGAATACACCTGGAAGGCTTTTTTAAATCGATCTTTCACTTTTCCGATTCAAAACGTATACCGAGGGTCGTGGTCTCAGGGTAAAAGGGACGGCGTAGGTAAACACAATCATAACGAAGTTTTCTGCGCAATACAAGAAAACTGTTTGTAGGGTTGCTAAATTTTGGAACAGATAGCGGAGCACGACTGGCAGGCCTTTGGCATGATAATGAAAAACATGGAGCTGGAGTTTTAATTTGCGATAACGGTTTGATAATCGAAAGAAATCCATTATTTTGGCATGATAAGCCAATACATCTAGAGGCGGAACTCGGACAACTTTATTGTTCAGACGACGATGACAATACGTCATATTTGTCACGCTTGAGCATCACTTCGTCTAATTTTCTTAAGTCCAATTTCAGACTGATTTCAACGCAGGTTTGTTCTAAACAGCCTAGCAAAACTTTAAACGCCCATATATTGCATAGCATCAATAAAACATTAAATAACAAAAGTTACATTTACAACGCTTACCCTAAAAGCATAGATTGCAGTCCTCTGCCGATACCTGTTCTATCGGCTCCAGAACAGATTAACTTATCTCATCTTGTTCATTTATGTGTGGTAAAGTACGTTGGAGATTTGTACAAAAACGATTGTATCAATGCCATCAACAATGGTCCCGAGATAACGTAAGTTATGAAAAATTTGCTAGTGTTTAACAAAACTTCGGACTCTTTTAGCGCCGGCGATAACGTATTAAAATATTCCAAGTGGAATCTATGCGGTGAAATTGCAAAAGTATCCAATACAAGTTTGGACTCCTGTGTAATACTTCAATCTTCCGATATGGATTCGTGCATTGCGGCTTACGAAGTCATCCAAACTGAAATTGAAATTAAATACATGCGCAATTCTTTCATACAGCATCTTCCCAAATTGTACAAATTGTATCACAAATATGCCACTATTGCATCTCCCGAACTAATCCCCTTCGAAACCGTACTAATAAGATTGTTTCTTTGGCAAATGTTAAGAGAGCTGCCAACTTTCAACAAAAAGTATTCTCTATACGAACTGGACAAAATTTTATTTGAAAACGTCGAAACAGGATTGGAAACCGAACACGATCCGTTTGAAGAAATTTATTTTTGGCAATTTTTGCAAATTTTGCTTACGCTGGCTTGGACAACGCACTCGCCAGATGATATTTCAGTATCGTGTAAAAGATTTGGAATACTCGCAAATATTTTTAATAATTTTGTGACGAACGTAATTGACCAGGAGACGGAAATGGTTTCTGGCTGTTCCCTTTTCGCCTGTAGAGACGTAGTGCCAATACACGCTGTATATTTGCTGTATCGCAGTTTGGGAGAACCTCACACCGCCAGGAAATTCTTATGCAATGTTTGTGTTAAAAAGGGAACTCAACCTGCGTGCTATTTGAAAGCTTTCGATAACGAAGTAACTCCAAAATTGCCAAAAGGAAGCAACTCCGTTGCTGTTGGTGGAAATATAATTTATTTACCAGGTTGAATTTTTATCCAGTTTATATTTTGAATTGTGCTAACTTAAAACTATTGCAGAGGATCCTCCTGATATTGGACAAATGCCCGACGAGGAAGAAGGGTTTCCTCAAAGCGATCCATTCCGTAAAGAATTATTTGCTTTGCGTTCTCTTGGACCCAGGAAGGTGGTTCAATGTTTAACGAAAGTTTGTCCACAAATCGCAGAAGATGGTGTTGTTGTAAATATGGAATATCCGTTGTCGTTTATAGAATTTTATGACGCCGTTTTAATGTGCACGTACATGGTTGTCGATAAAATGAAGAAAAGAGAGGAGAGACTGAGGTTAATCGAGGAAAGAAGACTTCTGGAGGAGGCGTTGCTAGCAGAAAATGCTAGCAAAAGTACCATAAGTTCTAAAGTGCTTAAGGAATCGAAAAGAAAAAAAAGTAAATCGATGGATATGGTTTCGCGCTAGCAACCAGTTTTATAAGGCAGTTTTTTTTTTCAAAAATTGTCCATTGCGATTTTTGACCAATTTCTCATGCTTTTTCAAATAAAATTTTTGGATAAAATTTCACCTTATCAGTTTTTGAATCATATTAAATTTTTGAATTGACTTTAATTTTTTAAAACACATCAAATAATTTACTTATTGATAATACAATATGTACTCAAAGTAAAAAATTATTGTAAACGAAACCATAAATAACTCAAGATAAAAGAGTACGAAAAATTTAACAACTTCCTGTCTGCACTATTTGGTCTCTGTCGCAACGTTTTTGAAAAAACCCATATTGCTAACAAAAATTTCGACGTTTTAAGATTAAATTTCGCAGATAAGAAGGAAGCACTCAAAAATGCATTAAAATTGTATCACCTGTCCTTTCAATATAAGGGCATATACTGAACGCGTTTTATCAACAGTCGTGTTCAAGTTTAATACCCATCGACATGTCTGGAATCCGAAACGTAAGTGGAAGAAATTGAAAATTTAGAAATTTTATGTTAATTTTCAGAATTTCACCTTCCTTTGGGTAACTTTGGCGTTCGTACTTCTACCGGCCTTAGTTCAAGGCATTCCTATCAGCATAGTGGAGCAGCATGTCTATAAATTGGACCCATTAGAAGAAATTGTGCCGGAAGAACCGCTTCCATTAACAAAAGTAGAAGAAGATCTTCCAGCTATTACTTCAGCACCAACAATTCAATCTCTATCGTTACCATCGATACCTGAAGTGCCTTTAACCGAAGAAGTCGTTGCAGTTGATGAGACTGAAAATGTACAATTGGTCCAAACTATTTCGACGTCAATTAACGAAGTTGGAGAAAAAGAACCAATTCCAGTGATGTTATCAGGTCAAAAAATAACGTTAACTGCCTCAGCAAAAGCTTTACCAATTAAGGACGAAACTAATTTGCCTATTGAAAAAATAGATAAACCTCCAGTATTATCGACTAATTCGGTGCCAGTCTTTGAAGAATTAATAACTACTAAATCGATATCAGATCATAAACAATTAAAAATGTCAGATTCTCATAAAAAACAAGCCTTATTAAAAATTCTGGATAAAATTGTAAGTGAAGTGTTAATAGAAGAATGCAATCTGTCCGTGACAGCTTTGGCAGCAGATCACGAAGAATTGGAAGAGTTAACTCCAAATGAAGAGAAATTGCTACTTCGACGAGTCATAAAAGCTCTGGATCGTTATTTATTGCTACTAGAAAAGAAGGTAGAAAACTTTTTGGTTTTGGAAGAACCCAAATCTTCAAGTGTAAAGCAAGTGGTTAGCAGTGTTGTTCCTAAAAAATTACCATTTAAGTTGACAAAATCTCCAGTTGTTACCAAAAAACGTATACCAACAAACATACCGAAACAGTATCTTCTCTCGGCTCCTGAGGGTTACGACGACATGTTTGCAAAATATTTTCGTCGACCATCTCATCGGTCGGAGCCCAGGATAGGTTAATTAAAATATTACATTCTGAATATTCGTATTGTCTTTCAGGGGAGAGTTTAAATGATGAGTGCTAATAAATTTATCATATTTAAAAAAATGTTATAAAACGACAAATGAAATAAAACAAAATTTATATTATGCAATAAATTGATCATCCATGTGGCCAATTCTTGTGGTATTACCATAGTTGTATTACTTCTACTGCAACCAGTGGCGGATTTCCGAACAGACGCAAGAGGCGCGCGCCTGGGACCTCATAAATCCAGAGGGCCTCAAAAGTAATTTTATCTAACTTTTTTGTAACGAAAATAATTAATTAATAATTATCAATGTTTCAATTTGATTGTGCCAACTTATTAGTAATACTAATTTTACTAACTTTAGATAATTTTCTAATACATTGGGGGGGAGCCCCTCTTCCCCCATGGGATTGCCCCTAAAAGAGGGAGGGATCATTAGTAGTCTAAATCCAGATTTTCGGAAAATTACTATTAATTCCAAGATAATAATAAAACTAAACAAATTCATCCTAAAACAATTTAAAGAATTTTTTCGGGGAACGAAAGTAGGTGAACATTTTAATTCCTTTTAAGAATGAATAGTATAGTAAAATTCTTCCTAGAAGAATCTAAAGAATTTTTTCGGGGAACTAAAGTAGGTGAACATTTTAATCGCTTTCAAGAAAAGAATAGTATATAGTAAATTCTTCTTAGAAGAATTTAAAGAATTTTTTCGGGGAACAAAAGTAGGTGAACATTTTTATTGCTTTTAAGAATGAATAGTAATAGTAAAATTCTTCCTAGAAGAATGTAAAGAATTTTTTCGGGGAACTAAAGTAGGTGAGCATTTTAATCGCTTTTAAGAAAGGAATAGTAGGTATAGTAAATTCTTCCTAGAAGAATTAAAATTTTTTTTGTAATGAAAATAATTAATAATTATCACTCAAAATTAAATTGCGCCTGGGGCCTCTTAAATGCTAAATCCGCCACTGACTGCAACCTCGCCCCCATAGTCATTAACGTGCTGTTAAAAAAATTACAGTATAAAACCTTATAATAATAATAATAAAAAATATTATCAAAACATAAATAAATAAAATGCCAATCGAGCAGAAAATCAATTAAATTGCCAATGAAGAATTAGTAGAAATTATTGTTTTTTAAAAATGATTCCTTACAACACATCACGAACAATTTTTAAATATAAACAATACATTGTAAATAAATAATGGGAATATCGGTAGAAAATTAATTTGTAATCTCATTAGTCGATTAACTACGTTCCATAAAATGGAACGCATTTTCAATTCGTTTTTTAATTATTTATACTTGGTGAGTAGGTCAATTTTTTTGTAATTTAGAAAATACATTAATAAAAAATTAATTTCAGCTTTTATTTATTAACATAACGATAACATCGTCGGCTCCTACTTGTTCGATTGGAGATCCAAAATTTCAAAATAATCAAAATGGTTATTTAAATGGAATTCCAATCACAGATAATTGCCCAATTTCGGATAAAAATGCTAAAGTAAAGTACATCATTCCTGTTGAAAATGTCGATTCGGCTCCGTCAGAAACGAAGGATGATAAAATTTATAGTTTGGGATTATATTCGCCCCAAGAGTTTCAAGTGGATTTTGAAAATTTGACCACTTTCCTATCGAAACATAATATTCCAAGTTATATTAAATTCGTTGTCGCCAACGATATCGATGGCCTTAAAAGTGTTGACGACTAATTTTTTGGAAAAGTTTGAAATTTTAATATTTCTATGTAACACAAAAATAAATTAATTATAATATAATATAGAATGCATTGAACAATTTATTATCTGTGATTTCTGGGTGCCCAGGCACCCTAGGGGGCACTTCTGGCATCTGTGGGAAGCACTCGGAGTGTCTACAAAATTTGAAAATTATTTGAGATCAAAATTTTGTTAGGGGGCCCAAATTTAAGTTCTCGCACAGGGCACTTCGGAGGCTAATTCCGGCACTGGCTGCTGGTTTTTAGATTAAACTTCTGGTTCTTACTATTCCAAAAGCAGAATTTGAAAAATTTCAGTACGATCCTGCTTTAAAAGGCTACGGTATGACATAATTTTGCGATTGAACCGCGCCGAGACCTTGGATCTTTCCGAACCCCCGAACTTTGCTTGTCTGCTTTTCGATTAACAAGCAACTCAGTTGCGTAGAAATGTTGGTTCGGTGTAGTCGTCGCTCTCTATAATGCTAATCGGCGAATGTAAAAATCATTTAAACTATTTTTAAGTGATAACAAAAGGTTAATGTGACCAATTCGTGTTGTAATGACATCAACTTTTAGGGCGTTACTGATGAGAAAGAATTTTAAATTATAAACATCAACAAGATTGAGTACGTACCCACATACCTAACCTTAAAGTTTTTGTAACAATCAAATTATTTGAAGGGTTTCTAAACAAAGGGCGCTTAATCGCATTTAAATTTTTGCGCATTAACGATAAGGAACTTGGCTTTTGTTGTCGAGAATAAAAATAATTTGTCTGCAATTACTTCAGTATAGATTAAACTTCAGTTTCATGTGTTTGTCATTTTTGAAGTTTTTATGTTAAAACTACTGCAAAATGTCACCTTTTCTAATAAAATACTAAGTGTACACGGATATTTTTTATGTGGTGCTTTTATATAACTTGATTGTGAGTACCTGTTTTTTTGCTATATCAAATATTTTCGTAAACTATTAAAACACAATAGTACTGGCCAAATCTCAAATATCATCTCGATGCTCATATTTACCTTTTTTTATTTATCCAATTGTTAAATTTTTATTGGAATTTATGTTAACGGGCACGGTTCAAAGATGGGAATAAGATTTTGTCAAAAATGTATGTACAGGGTGCTTCATAAGTTTTTGCATAACATCAATGCTATCGCGAGGAAACTAATAGTTCTCTGGGTTTCTTGTCTCGAACAAAATTGCCGTTGAGCATTGTAAGGAGGAAGTTTTGCGAGATAGCAGATAAATCGGTTTAAGCCCATTACGTCTTCTTAAAAAATTCCTCTATCAAAAACCACGTGCTTCGTGCGAGTATGATATCATCAGACCGAATTGTAGAAATACTACGAAAAGGTGCATCTGCAGTATTAATAAACTCATGATTCCGCAATTCACCGTAATCATTAATAAGTATTAAAAGTTGACTCGTTTTTATATTTTTTAAATTACTGGGTTAACGGTATAATTTAATAATTAATTATCGAGTTAATTGGGTAATGTAATTGAAAGAAGTCAAAGTTGAACGTTATTAAAAGAAGCAGAGCTTCAATTTCAATTAGAGTAGTAAATTTGTACAATAACTTTCAATTGCTGTGAGGTCAATCAATACAACTGAGTTTATTGAGTTATATCAACATATTTTGCACTGCATGTAATGAATATTGCATTAATTTTCTATTTATATTGCTTATCTTTTATATTATATTGACTTTTTGTTTATTAGTGAAAGAGGGCATGTCACTTAACTAATATTGACGAAGGTATGATTCCTTTTGATCTAGATACCTACCTGATAATATTATTGCCCAATTATATCAACATTTTTAAGACTTCAGCTTATTTGCAGATTAAAGCTCGATTCACATACGCAGACAATGCATTGACAGTATTTTGACTTAACGTTGCCAGTCCATGACGTGACATCCACGGTCCGTATAATGCAAATCGACCTCAATTGTCTCGTTTTGATGTCCAAGGCTTTTACAATTTTTTTAATAATTAACCTAATTCACGCCGATGGTGTTCTTCTATTGGAACTGTCTTCACTTTTATTCATTTGTTTCTTTTCTTATTGTAATAGTACATGGAGGAAAACCTAAAGCCACCCTGTTTCTTACGAATAAAATTTAAAAATCCCAGCAATAAATTTACTTTTTAAATTTTAATTATTACATTATTGTAATCTAGAATACATTTGCTTACATATTACCACTTAATCACAGATTATTATTAGTTTCTTTATCATTTATGCAAGATACCTAATTGTATTGAATAAGCAAGGCTATCTGACTATTATTACACATAATATTACACTAGCTGTATTTCAATTACGAAAATATTATTTTAAAGGCAAATTTTTATAAACCAGATTTTCATTTTCGAGATTTTTCAAAAATTTCCTCCTGGATTGCCTCAAATTTCCTTTCAACAAAGTTGTAGAAGCAAAGAAAAACATCTCATCTATAATATTCCATCTGTAGTTATTCTAAGATTTCCTGGATTTCCCTTCAATTGTGCACAAGATTTCCTTAGAGATTCCCCCTCAATACGTACAGAGCTATTTTTAATCTTCTGCAAGGCCTACTGTGTATACGAGTAAGGTTTGATTTTTTGCAAGATGCAGAGCAGCCCTTCTCGAGAAATTGAAAGGAAAATGGACAGCACTTTGAGCTCTCGTCTGTAAATATTATATTGTTTAAACTATTTTTTCAGACATTTTTTAAATTTCTAAGCAGATTCTTTCAGCATTAGTTAATTTTTATTAACAAATTAACATTCCGTGACCCTGGAGTTGGTTTTGTATTCACATGTAATACACCAGGATTCAAATCCTTATCGAGGAACATTTTTCAACGTAGATTTGCGCTTTTTATATACGCTCTCATATTGCATGACCACATCCACATACAAATTAAAATTTTATGTTGATGTTTTATAAATCCGTTAAACAAATTATTGATTCGATAAGAATATCCGCGAATTTTATAATAATTAAACATTGCGTATATTCGAAAGAATTTCAAGTTGGATAAGAGTAGTTTTCAAATTTTCAAAAAATGCTTTTGTTTTTATTAGTTTGATTGGAAAATTTTTACTGATACTTGTTCTTTTGTTCCTTTCAGAATTAACCTGCAAAAATGATGGGCCATTTTGTTATCAACGCTGCCGTTTTCAGATTAGCTTTACCATTTCTTCTAGTAGTATGTAAGTATAAATCAATCGTTTAAAAAATTAAACGATCAAACTATGACAAAATTTGTAAACAAACCGATAAGATCGATTTCGAAAAAATAATGAAAGTGCAGACAGATTAAATTCGGTATTTAATTTTTATTAAAATGTTTGTACAGTTTGAATACAATATTTATGTATTTTTAGATATTTAATGTGAATTATTTATTCAACCTTGTATATTATCAAGGCTTATAGGTAGTATTTTGTAATTTTTTAAATATGGGAAAAATCAAAATTTTAAAATTCATCAGCTAGACCTTTTAAAATTGAAAAAGCCTTAATTTCGTGATATTACTTTAATCATAATTATAAATTACTATGACTTAATTCTGAAATTAATTTGGTTTAATTAGGGAGATTATTAATTCTCACGCTGACATTTGCAAATTTATTTTATAATTAACTATAAAAGTGACTAACTAAGTGAGATTACATAAAATTGCAAATTATGAATTTATTCAAACAAATTTAAACAGCTGTAAACTTTGGGAAAGGTCCGGATCTGTGTTGATAATATTGTTACAATTTGATTGCAATCCAGTTTACATATCCTGTGCTTTACATTTACATCAAATTTTATTTTTTTCTTCCGTCCCCTGCTTTCAATTAATTGAATTTTATTTTTATTCCAGTCAAATTAGAATATAGGAAAGAAGGAAAAAATAGAATCTGTTGTATTTACAAAATTTTTCTCGATCTTTCTTACTGTTGTCGCAGTATTTTAAGTGAAAGGCTGCGGTGAATTTTAAATTTTTTGTTTTTTGCGTATTTTCCTGGCTAGATTTTCGTTTAACGTTTGTTTATTCCACTTCAAAGCGGTTTTTTATCGAATGGCTCATTTGATCGGCTGCTGATTGAGTTCTATTTCAATACTAGATTATGTTTAATTAGGCTAGCCTCTAATGATATTAATGAAGCAATTAAGATGTTCTGAAACAACTGTAAAACGCCTACTGTAAAAATATTAGCTGAATTTTATTGTCTGCTCGAATGCCATTAAAATTCGGTAAATAAAATAATCAATTTTGGTTTTATCCCATTTACCACTTTCCATACTGTGGTTTATTGATTTGAATCGGTTAAACGAAATTGATTATATCAATTCTGATGTGCTAGTTGGTCAAATCTTTTTTAGGAGTTCCCTCTTTAGATTTTACTAAATTAATTCGCATTTAAATTTAGTTAGTCTAGTGCAGTACTCCAGAATCTCTTGGTATAAATAAACACACAACTAAAATATTTTCTTTAATTCTGAAACTATTTTTCTATTTATACCACCAATTGTTTCACTCGGCTTCCCTAATTAAGATGTTCTGCACACTCATACCAAGACGTAATTATAATTAAATCCAATTTTATTATATAATTCGTTTATTTAATCAGAGGCAATTTATTATTTTTTGCCCCAATGCAAATCTTCTCTATTTTAATTTTACATTTTTCTAAATCTCTCGCTCATTTCTGGTTTTTACTGGGTTGATATTTGACCGACTTTTGAACAGGGAGGGTTGATGATGACCTTTTAGGTCACAAACATGACTTTATAGGTACACAAATTTTAGTATACGTCCGTTGATGCATTTTAATCTTTACAATTATTACTTCTTTTCAACACGCACTCGTTTTTTAATCATGCAATTCCAGTTATTAACTAAAAATGCTCTCTTCCGTGTTTTAACTAATTTTTTAATCTAAACAGATTAAATTAATAATAAAAAATCTTGAAACAACAGTAGACTGATATAGTTGAAAATATACGAAACGAAAGGTATGACGAGCCCATTTTTCCCCTTGATGATAAAAGGTTATTGGCAGCTCTTACTATAACACGAGGTATGGGAATCCATCCATTCTATCATGAATGAGATTTACCAAACCATCGATTCGGCTTTTATTTTTCTTCCTACACCCCTACACGCCTTATTAAATTCCCGTATTCAATTATGCTAAAAAAACGAGGTGCACCTGAAAACGGAATGAAACGGCGAATTAATTAAATTTGCCACGACATTTATTAGTAACATAGCAGTGCAGGACCGACTCGAGAATAATTATTGATTATCTTTTCAGCTACAATCTTTCGACCATGTGTTTTATCCGGCATCTATTTATTATTTTTATTGTACTTGCCTTTGGTGCCAATTCCTTCGGCCCTACCTCGAACTGGACATTCGCATACTGGAATCTTCCTCAAATTATTAGTGGTCGTAGCAGTTTTAATTGCAATAAGTCAAGTGGCATTCCAGATAGTTCTATTTTCCATGCCACCCTATGGGAATTTTTTAGAGGTAATACTTAACTCATCCGTAACTTTTAATTTTAAAATAATAATGTCCGATTGTGTGATAGAATTGCGAACCTTTGGAACGAATTTTACGGCATGTCGGATACGTGAGACTAAACGATATATCTATAACCAGCGCAATAACTTGGATAACACCCGAAGTGGTTATGACGATAGGTTCCATCGTTATCTACATGGTTTGTTCAAAAATGTCCATAGAAGAACCAAGGACCGAGGATGGAATGATAACTGTGGTTAATAGTAAACCAAGTAAACGAGCAAACAACGTTCTCATTTCGATTGGTTAGATTTCACCTATGGGCACTCACGAAATTATTTTACACCCCTTCGTTTTTTAGGAAAGTATTTAACTTTGACCTCCATCTGTGTATCGGCTATATTGAGACCATCGGTACAGGGTGGCTTGTACTTTCTGGTCTTTCTATCTTCTGCCACTTGGTGGTCGCTATATAAAGAGCTAAGGAGAGCATTTGCTATTGTTTTGCGTTGCCTAATGGTTGTAGTTTTCTTCAACATAGTGGCACTTTTCGTAATCCAAATGCAATGGCCTCAAGAATTAATGAAAGACCACTCCAACTATCTCAGGTATATTTTTAGATAAAAAAATTAATCGGATCAAAATTTGTACCAATTTATTCTTACAGATATTTTGGGTTAACAGAATTAATGACTGTGAGTTGCTACGATCCAAGGGAGTTTTTGTGGACGAATTCTGAATGGGCGTCGTATTTAAATCCGTTGATGCTTATTTGGTTGTATTATATGCTTGCGATCGAATCAAAGCAGTTGATTAAATCAAAGGTGAGCAAAATCAATTATGCATCTCCACAGCTAAACTGGTTGGTTTTGAGTATACTAAAAATTGTGCTTAAACTAAAACAATTCTTGGTGTATTATAGGTTCAAATAAATTATGGGAACGCACACTTACTCTTAACTTTACTAACGCAACAATTTTGCTAAACATTTGCAGGTGATCAAGAAATCGGGTGCTTTTTCATTATTAGAAAATCCGAAAAATGGAAGTCTCAAACGTCACAAAAGCCAACGCTTATCTAATCGCCGCTTAATTAGATCTGGCACTACTAGAAATAGGTGGCAATCAGCTACTCGGAAGGCCCGAGTAAGCCAATACAGTTATCTTCCTTTTTTTTTTTATCTCGGGTTGAATTAACATGAACTAAAATTTTCGATAATATTCTAATTTTTCTAGTTTTTGCTGAATTCTTGAATTGAACTGCTTCATCCGTAGTTTGATAATCCTATATCGAGATCGTACAATTGCAAATTATAAAAAGAACTTCTAAAATTTTGTCTTTTTGTTTTTTGTTGATGGCTTTTCTGTTTATTTTGCAATTTTTAAAACCACATAATATCAGAAATTTTAGAGAATACTTCAACAAAATATTTCAACTCCTTGTCTAGCCTACACAAATTCTTGTTGCAATATGGATGTGGTTTTAAATGTCATTTTTATATAAATGAATCAATATGATGACATTTAAATAAGTGCATATGGGTAGGATCCACTTCGTAAACTAACTAAATAGATTCTACATAATATATTTAAATATTTTTTAATGTAACAATTTTAGTTATTTAAAACTCCCCCTCATTTTTGTTTATTTCTTTAGTTGTGTTTATAATCATAATGGATTGGTATTAATATTAATTAGAAAAGAAAAATGTTTGCTGCAGATTGGAGTATTTCTTTGAAAAGTTGGTGAAACTTCAACCAGCTTAAAAATATTCTTGTGCTATCGTAACTCACTAAATCACTAATAGTAGTTTGTTAGCCAAGTCGAACATTAACCGTGCTATCACGATAAGCTGCCTTACAATTCTTACTAATTTTTTCTCTGATGTTTTCCTTAAGGTACACAATTTAGATGGACTGTGACTCAACCTCCAACTAATTGTTCTGTTGGGTTCTACCCCTCGCTTTCCTTAATTTACTAACTGGAGCTTGATTAATTAAATGCTTACAAATGCCACTGGTATAATGTAAAAATGTAGCGGACCATGAAATTTAAGATTAAAACGAAGTTTATAGACTTTAAATCATGTTAAGATCAACTCGAAAGCATGATTTGTATTTCATAAATTTATTTATTATTTCAGCATAATTTCTCTTGCAATATAAAATATTTTTATACTTTATTATTTTATTTACTGAATGTGTTTTCGTTTAGTTGACGCTTAGCTTCGCTGATTTTAGGTTTTATCAAAACATGGCTCTACCGGTGAAACAACTCCCGTATGTATTTTTTATTTAATTTTTCGTTCACATTTGCTTCATTTTTTTTACTTACCTTTCTGCTTTTTTAATTTTTTTGTTTCCTTAATTTTTTTCGTTAAATATTTAGAGTGTAACATTCAGTTTTTCTTAGTTGATCAGCGGTGTTTCGCCGTCTAAAAAATATGGAAGTGGAAGGAAGACTTCCACCATACTGCAAGACTCTACCGGAAGTGTTACCGTGGTGGAGGAAATACAAGATGACATTCCTATGCAGCCGTTGGGTAAGGGTAAGACTATATTTAACGTATTACGCATGACAATGACAATAACTTGGGTAGCTTAGATTGGGAAAATATCTAAATTGTATTTTTAACTTGACGCATTTTGTCAAGGTACTCCAGAAGAAGAAGAAGAAAAACCGTCTTGGATAGATAATCTTTTCTACGTATTAGAGTCCTTGGTTCAAATTATCATCAAGTCGTCGTACATTGCAACAAATATTATAATGATGACTTGGAGTATCACGTTCCATAGTTGGCTCACGTTTGTTTTATTACTGTGGGCAAACATTTTGTGGATGGTGCCAAACCAAAGACGCGTAATGTTTCGTTGCAGTCCATTTTTAGTAGTTTACGCTTGGTTTCTGTTACTTTCTGCCTATGTGTATTCGATGAATCTCACCGACGAAGAACTGCCCAGAACAATAGACGGCGTGGATTTGGTGTTTATAGGTTTCGAAAAAATACTTGTTTTGCCTTGTAAAGCTTTAGCGGCTAAGTGTTTGTTCACAAGTATGTTTTGGATCACACTCAGGCAATACATGCAAGAACGAGCCGAATCAAGGCAAACTAGTGCTTTGGCCGATATGGTTGCACCGTTACAAGTTACCGTGGGCACTGCGGCTGGTAAATTAGGCTTTAATACATTCTAATTTTCTTGGTTTTATTGTAAATTTCTTCAGGTGTACCGGACGAATCGGAAAATGGAAGCAAAATTATGCAAAGGATCGGGGAATATGTCAAGAATTTTTTAACTAAATTTTGGATTTGGATTGTGGCTATCACTTTATTTTCGGTTGCTATAACGGGAGAAAGAATGACGTGCTTTAGAATTATTTATATGGCTCTATTTTTATTTTTCATTATGAGTTTTCAGGTAATGCGACAAAAGGCCAGTGCTTATTTGATTCAAAGGTTTCAAAAGATCGGGAATACGCCAAGCCTTTCTTCTGTCCAGTGGATTTGGAAAGTTTGAACCTAGAAGTTTAGAAAAATTGGTCTATTCACGATCTTCTATGAAAGCTGAATCTCAGAAGCGCTGGTCTAAATATCAACATAAAAATTGTGCATAACATTTTTCTTTTTTAGTTTTCTTTTAAGTTTTGGAGAAAAATGATGCTGGTGTTTTGGTTTACTGTTATTTTATATTCCATGGTCGTTTTAATCCTCACTTACACTTACCAGTTTAAAAATATTCGAGATTATTGGACAAACGGCATGCACGTTTCGAAAAAATTGTAAGAAATATGCTGTTTTTTTGATGACCACTTGATAACATTTTTTTTCTACAGACAACTCGACATTGGTTTGGAAGATTTTGGTACAAAGCAATTATTCATTCGATTGGTTACGCCAACATTTTTTGTTATTATTACCGCCATTCAGATTCACTATTTTCATACGGACTTTATGAAAATTTCTGATCCTAAAAGTTTAACCATCACCGAACCGTTTTCTGAGGGTAGTTCAGCACAAGGGGGTATAGTCGAACCCACCAGTGAAAAAACCGATTTAGAGAGTTCGCTTAAGTACGATTTAACCGATATAGGAAGTGAGTGTTTTGGTTTTCTTTGCTTGCCGTACAATTTTAGTGACTTATTTTAGATATATCGACCGCACAATTACAAGAAACTTTTAATGAGATTTTAAAACTTCTCCACCACGCCGTCAATTTATTATTCATTTTTATGGAAATTCACTTACCTAAACTGGTGTTATTTCTTGCTATGCTGTTGTGTGTTTTCGATAAATGCGCGATATATTTGATAATGATGATACTTTTGGTGCTGTCGTTTTTGTTTGGACGTCCTGTGTACATGTTTTCCATCTACAGTTGCTCTCTCCTTGTTGCACTGGTGGTTTTGGCCAGAATGATTTACCAAATCGAGTATTTTAAACAGGAAGATTGGAACGTCACTTGTAGTGTAAATAATATTTTTAAGTTATAAATTTTTCTTATTCTGTTAATTCTTATGTGTTTATAGAACATTGATGCGAATATAACATCCAACGACACGATACAAAACAACGCCGAGTGGTTAGGATTTAGAAAATCTAACAAAGAAGAAACTGTGCCTGTATTACTGCAATGGAACATTTATTTTTTGTTGGGTGTAACTTTGTGGACCGTGGTTTTGGTACGGCAGTTTAATTATAGAGTCGCAAGGGGTCGACCAACCAATCGGGCCTATTTTATGTTCCCCAAAATAAAAAGATCTGATGCCGACAAAAACGTTAAAAATTGCCTGAAATATTTATCAAATTATGGCTTCTACAAGTTCGGTGTGGAGGTAATTATTGCTCATTTCGTTATTTACTTAAAAATAAGCTTGATTTTGTAGATTTCTCTCATAGCAACTGCAACTCTTATCGCAATTCGAATGGACATGTACGCTATATTTTATGCCCTCTGGTTATGTGTTCTATTTTGCTGTAACAGAAACTATTTGAGCAAATTATGGCCTATATATTTTTTGTTTATAGCCATTCTGTTACCCGTTCAGTATGCCATGCTTATTGGTCTACCACCTAGTTTATGCATAGGTAAAGCTATTTTAAATATAGTCCAGGAGGTCTGTGTGGAAATAACTTGCATTTCCGTATTATTTCCACGCAAAAGTACCAAATAACTGGACTATTGGCAAAAACGTTCCATTTTAAAAAACTACTTTCAGAATTTCCGTGGGATTCCACTCCAATATTAAGAAGGTTACGGAATTGGGCATATCTAATAAACGTGAATTATACTTTACCCAACCAAAAGTTGTTATGCGATTTTGTAGTTTTATTGTTCGTTTCGCGCCAGATGCTCGTTTTCCGTATAGAACATCACCACTCTAATCAAGAATATCCTGGAGGCTCCAACAAGAGCATAATTCATCATGCCGAAGAGAAAGATTTTGTTAATCCTGTTCCTGACTTTATAACATACTGCAGGTTTGTTATTTTCGTTATTGCAAACCTTTCTTTTTAATTAAACATAACTGTTTAGGTCATACCTGGACGTATTTAAACGAACAATATTTCTCAGCTGCATGTGGATTTCCTTGGCTGCCGTCTTTTTAGCCGGTACAAATCGCGTTAACATCTTTTCTGTTGGTTATTTAGTTGGATCATTTGTTTTTCTGTGGCAAGGTTCAGAATTTTATTTGCGGCCCATTCCAAAAATTTTACGAGCGTGAGTATCTTCAATTTCACAACTTGAAACTAAAGCTGCCATAGTTATTTATTATAATAAATAAAGAGAATATTTATCTTGGAAGATATTTACAGTTCTGAAACTTACCCAATTTTAATTTTTAGATGGGATTGGTTGTTGGGCTACAACGTTGCAGTGATTATAATTAAAACGGTTTTACAACTTGCAGGCTGTGTTTATATTGATACATTAAAGCAGCATGCTTGTTGGCTGGTTCACTTACTTGCAATTGGTTGTATTAATCAAGACGTTTCTGATACGGACAAATGCAACGTTTCGAAAGAGTATATCGGATTAATTTGGGACATAATTTGTTTTGGTTTCTTGTTATTCCAACGCAGAATCTTTAACAGCTACAACTTTTTCCACATGGTAAACGAAACAAAAGCCACAACGATTTTAGCATCGAGAGGTAAACACCTGTCACCTACTTTTCAAAATTGTTAACTAATTTCTATAAATAAGGTGCCGATTTAATCGAAGAACTTACTCAAAAACGACTGAAGGAACAAGAAGACGGGGAACGATTGGTTTTGGAAAAGATCAAAGCAAAAATGGATCGGATCAAAGCCAGTCAACAAAAAATACATGGACCCAAATATACAGATACTACAAATCACTTCGTAGGTAAGCGTTCATCTCTTCGCGTTGAGTTTTTACTCTTTCATGTAGGAATTTTTAAAAAATTAAAAGTACTTAAATAAAAAGAAAATTTCTGTAGCGCAACCACCGTTAGCTCGATCGACCTCCATGTCGTCTTGCACATCGGCAACTTCTGAGCAAACTCCTCCCGCGGGTTATCACACCCCAATAGACGATGAAGAACCCGCTCCTCTAACACCCCATACCGGTTCAGTATTGCATACCCAAGTACCCTCACCATTTTCGGCCATCATGACGGTTTCGTTAGAAGGCTATCTCGATCCTCAACGCATATCATTTAGTTCGCCTCCAAATTCCGAATTAAATCCTCGACCTCCGTCTCCCGACGATAGTTTTCCCGTCTTTTCACCTCCTCCCTACGAAGCGGCTCCTGCTTATACCACAGCAGTAAGCGAAGTTCCGTCAATGCCCGTTCAAAGGCAAAGCAGTATAGGTCCACCTTGGATGCAAGGAAGTTTAATTACGCCTAGACAAAGCATTATTTCGTATTCATCTCGATCTCCGTTAAGTCATCACACATGTAATTTAAATTCATTATTTGGATTGTTCAATGGTGCAGTACATATTAGCTTCATGTACATAATAACAAAAAATATCTTCAAAATGTAAATATTTACAGATGTAAATATTTTTTTATAATTTTGTAATATACCGAGTCTTTTTGTTATATTTTACTTATAGATGGAATATATTCGAGTTCTAGTAGGCCGAGGTATAGGAAACACACACCAAAGACATACAAAGAGGGTAAAGAGTTTCTACAAGCTTGTTTTTAAAATTGCTAGATAACATGGGATAAGGCAGTTGGTGTAGCTTATTGTTAGTCCGATAAATCTAATATACTATAAGAGTGCATGCTATGAAATTTCACTGTAAATTACTAGAAAAGCACAATATATGCATGCTTTTAAGCTTGGAATTATTTTTGATATTAATTTTATTATACGTAATCTAGCAATACGATCTGGGGATTACTACATGTTTGATGAACTCGACGACGACGACGAATTGGATTTAATAGAAGAAACCACATCTCCTGGTCAAGATTTGGAAGAAGAAGAACCACCGACAAGAGAGAGGAGGTTAACGATAGGAGAGGTGAGCTGTTGATTAAAATTCTTTGCAATATGTCTAACAAGAACTGATTGGTGGAATTGTAATTTTGGTTTTGTTTGGGTGGGATTTATAGTTGCTTAGTACTACAATGAAGACAGATATAAAAACAACAATAAGAACAACGGAAGGCGGCGACGTGCGCAGACGCTCCAGTATTCCATTGGCTCGTCAGCGTTCAATATTATCGGCGCGTTCCCAAATATCTGTTCCTTATTCGGCCCCTCCTGCTGTGAGTGAAAAACTAACAAAAAATCTATTCAATTTTAGCTATTTGTGCTTTCATTGAACTACTTACTATCTTCTCCTTCGTTTCTAATTTATTTTAAACACACAAAATTTCGATTTATGTTGTTTTCTTTTAGCTGTACATCTATGGGCTTAATTTTCTCAATGATATTAAATTTATATTTACTTGTATAATATGTAGTAATAGGCAGCTTTTGAAATTTTTTGTTGTAAATATGTACTAACTTTTTAAAAGATAAAATAAATCAAAACTCTAAAAATGTAATCAAAGAAATTATAAAAAAAAAGCTTGAAACTAAGTTTATTACTGGGTGGTGCTTTTGTTGTTAGGCAAATTACTCTTTTTGTTTTTTTACTAACTTTGAAGGTTTGGAATTGGCCATAATTTTTTTATAGTTTTGATAAATTTTAACAAACCTTGTTTGTATAGCAAAAGTAACAAATTCATGTGTAGGTTGGAACACGTCCGTATTCAGTCGTTATAATTGATCCGAAAGATCAAATTCAAGCTGTAGATGAAATTGATCGAGATCCACAGCCGGGTACCAGTAAGGACGACGACGATATCAGCGAATTGAGCGAACCAAGTACTATTCTTATTTAATCGCCAAATTTTTAATTTATAGTCCTTGTTTTTCAATTTTAGAAGAAGATACGTGGTACCAAAAAATAATGAATTATCTTATTTTTGCTTGGGTATTCCTCGAAAGCGTGATGGTTTCCTGCATAATATTTTTGAACAAATATTCTCGCGAGTACAGGTACATTTTGAGGGTTCTTAACAAGGAAAAGAAGCTTTTAAAGGTAAAATTTTGTTTAAAAAGTTTTGCTGTTGTTTAATTGTAATTTATTTTTAGGAAAAAACTGACTATAACATTGGATTACGTTTGGGAACCGGTCAAGTGTGGCAACCGGCCGGATCATATCACACTTTATTAAAAGACGCTAGGTAAGTTTTCAAAAAATTGTTACAAGATCTATTGTTTAAACAAAACTTTTGTTTCTAATTGATCCTAGTCTTAAGGGTAGTAGTAGTAGTAGTAAAATTAATATTAGCGCCACGTGTTTGAGTCGGGAAGAGAATATCGAATTGACACCTTCGGTGGGAACATTCAGTCCGTCCGACTCGTATAGAATTTCTCTTTTAAATGACAGGTGTGTGGCGCACGTAGCACCTTTTCCATCAAATTTTTGCAAACAATATGTAAATAAAATTCAGTTAAAAATTCAAGATTTTATAACTTTAACACATAAAATTGAATTTTTGAAAAATTTCTGCTTTAACATTTTGCTTCTTGCTCTTAGTTTCATTTCTACATGTTACTAACAAAGTAGACAAGTACATTTAATATAATAGGTAGAATTGCTTTAAATTGTAAAGAAATTACGCATCCAGGGTTTCGATATTAATTAGGAGAAGTTGCGAAAAATTTATAATTTTAATTTTTACAGTTTCTCTTAATTAATACGGTTTTAAATGACTTGTCTACCGAAATACTTAAGGTAATTTAGAAAAAAATATTTTTTCGCTATATTTGCTTTTTAGCTTATGTACATCTTCGCGTTGGCTAATAATTTTAAATATAAAGTGATAACATCGACTTGCTTATTTAAAGTTGTGACCTAATACCTTTCTGTAAATTTAATTATATTTAACAAAATTAATACTTACCTAATTTGTATAAAATAGAATCGATTAGTTATAAATGTGTGGCATGAACTGATTTAGGGCACGTGGAAAAGTTAGAAGCACTGAAACTAGTGAAGAAAAAGCTCCGCTTAGCGAGGAAGAAGATTTTGGGGACACAGTTCCTAGTAGTTCTTTACCTAATTCTCCCGATTACTTCAGGTACTTAACATATACCTAATATAAAGTTGTCATTCACATAACTAACTCCTTGTTTGTAATTTTTATTTTTGAACCTTTTTAATATCTCATACTTTTTCCGCAATTTTCATCTTGTTACATTTTTTAAAGCTTATAGATACTTAATTAATTTTGTGTCTTCCAGTGACCTCATTTTTTTCAAATATTCTTGACACCAAAATACCTACCTGGCTCAAATTTTGTTTTTGTTTTTGCTTGTAGACATTGTAACTTTTATCTTGAATTATTTAGTTTAGTGTAAACCATTATAAAAAGTAGTGTAGCATGGCTAAATATGTTAACCATAGGCGCAAGGCAAGCGTGCTAACCATCCCTGCGATCCGTATTCTGGCACCTAGTTTAGAGCGCGGACTTGATTCACCTTTTGCGGCCAGGTAAAATAGCGCTTGACGATACAGCTCCCAGTTGCATGAAATTTCTTTATTCAACAACAAAAAAGAATTAATCAATTTATTTCAACTGTTATGATTTTTTTTAATTTATATTTTTTCAAATTTTTACACGTTTTATAGAAAAGAATTACTTTTTACGATTTTAGATGTTGTAACACTCGATGGGCTTCATTTGTAAATTTGTGCCAATTCGTTTTAGCTTGCGTCCTTATACTTTTTTAAACTTTTAGTCGCCAACCATCTCCGACACTGTTTTTCGAAGATTACGATGCAGAGATGTCCTCTGTCGATCAGCCCACAATTATTCGCTTGTTGTTGGCCATGTGGTACATTGTTTTGAGCCATTCCGAGATTTTGTGCTACTTTGTAATCTTTTTGGACCAAATTAAATCGGCCACGTTTTTATCGTTACCCTTACCTCTGATGGTGTTCCTATGGGGAACTTTAAGTATTCCAAGGCCCACCAAAACGTTCTGGGTTACGATTATCGCTTACACAGAAGTAAACTTATTTTTAGTTTTAAATAAATTTCAAACTAAAGTCCGATTTGTTTTTAGATAATCGTGCTAATAAAATGTATGTTCCAATTTGAAAATTTATTGTGGAATCGTAGCCAAATTATATCGCCTTTTTATCCACCGAGGATTATTGGAATCGAAAAGAAACGCTTTTACGCTCTTTGGGATTTGCTGGTACTTTTAATTGTATTTTTCCACAGGTAGGTAAATAAGCTAAAACGAATTACATTTTATGTGAAATAATCTTTTTGTTAAAAAAACACAGATTTTTACTTAAATGTTTGGGTTTATGGAAATCGACTTACATACCGGCGATAATGTTGACCGACGGCAACTACACAATGAAAGGCGGACTTCTGACGTTATCTCAACAAGACTCGAGGTTGGTTCCATTTTACAAAGATAGTATAATTTATGTATATTGTAATTATAAAAGAATTTTAGAATGAGATTCCATCCTCCTCGAAGTCAGAGGCAATACACCCAAAGATTATTGTTTCAGCATTCCCTTCACATTTATTATCCTTATCGTTTGCGTTATAGACGCGACATTAACCGAACATCCAAATTCCTTTCTGCTTATGTAAATACCGTAAAGAACCAAATTCAAAGGTAACCTACCCTATTCTCAACTCCCAATTCCTTATTACTTTGTTGCTTACATTTAATAAAGTCAAATTAATTTTGTAGCGCCGTTGCAACGGCAAGTACGACGGGAGCAATCAATACGTTTGACGTTTCTGAACAAAGGATGGTACCCGAATCGGAAGCGAGTGGCGTCCCGGACCTACCAAAGGATGCGGAGGATAGTTTGAATTCAGACGAGAAGGTCATTTCCATTCACACAGAAAAAGTTCATCCGTTTAATAATTATAAAGCTGCCGTTTCTTTAGCGTAATAACTTTAATGAAATTTAGTTGATTTGGTAACATTCTAACTCTTTTTCAGCCTTACGCGTTACGGCAGTTCGGTCAAAACATTTTTCCAACAATTATTAGACCCGACAAGTCGAATCGCAGCGGACGTTTACTCTTACATGTTTTTGTGTGATTTTTTTAATTTTTTCGTACTGTTAATTGGATATTCTTCGTTTGGAGGAGTAAGTGGACTGATATTTGTGGAAGGACTTCTGCTTTACAAACTTTTTAAGCCATTAAAAGGTTAATTAAACCATTAATTAAAATCAAACTTGCAAAAGTTTTTTGAAAAAAGTGGAGCAGAAGTCTACCGGTGCTTTAAAATGCAACTTTTAAGTTGTTTTTTGAATTTTTTAGGCACAACAAGGCGACGAAGGCGTACAGACATATTTGGAAGATAATCGAGTTCCAGTTTTGTTTCTTTTGATGCTGATATTACAATTTGCTCTCATCATCATAGATCGGGCTATATTTTTAAGGAAATACATTTTTGGAAAGGTCATTTTCCAATTTTCACAAATTATAATGCTGCATGTTTGGCTTTTCATTTTGTATCCCATAATAACGGATCGGTAAGTGCTTAATTAACTAATGGGCTAGTGTTTCTGGACTGTTTTATTTTTTAGAGGGTTTAACTCGGTTATTCCACCCCAAATGTACTACATGGTGAAATGTTTTTATTTGTTGTTATCTGCCTACCAGATCCGGTGCGGTTATCCTACCAGAATTTTAGGAAATTTTATTTGCAAGGGCTACAACTACCTAAATATGTTCTTGTTTAAGGCATTTATGGCTATTCCATTCTTATTCGAATTACGTACAGTTATGGATTGGATGTGGACCGATACGTCTATGACGGTGTTTGATTGGATGAAAATGGAAGATATTTTTGCTCACATTTTCCAACTTAAGGTATGCTTTGATAATTTTTTAATGCGAATTGCTTGAAGAAATTGCTTTAGTGTACGAGACATGTGGAGAACGAATTTCCGCAAGCAAGAGGCGAACGAAAATCGCCAATTATTAAGTACCTAATGGGAGGTGTCGCATTAATCGTAATGATTGCCATTATTTGGTTTCCGTTGGTGTTTTTCTCGCTTGGAAATGCCGTAGGAACAGCAAACGTTCCATACGATGTCACAATTGACGTGCGTATTGGTCCTTATGAACCGATTTACCGAATGTCGGTTCAGTCAAATTCAATTTATTCGTAAGTTTCTCATCAAAACTTAAACTTTCTATTTCAAGTTGTTGTTTTTAGCTTCAACGAAACTGACATGAATAAATTACTAAGAGCTTACGACGATAATAAAGCCGCTCTGACGTTTATAAATAATTACGAGGCGAGTGATATTGCTGCAGTTAAATTTAGTAACGATTCTGCTACAGTATGGACCATATCGCCTCCAGATCGCCAGCGCATGATCGAAGAAATTAATTCAAGTAAGATAAATGAAACTTTTTAAATTTAATTGAAAAACTGTTTATGTTTAAATTCCAGCGCAACCCTTAAATGTTCACTTACAATACATTGTCTCTCACAAAAGTAACACCAAAGAAGATTCCGGTATAATTCGAGAAGAAGTGGAACTTGTTTTACCTCCTTTTATAAATGGCGAACCAAATCCCATTCGAATTCAATTGTATGAAATGATGAACAATTCGGCGACCACGCCACCGGTTCCTCTTACGCACTTGTTTCCAAAATTCATAAAAGTTACAAATAAAGGATTGGCAAAAGCGGTGTCGTCACTCATGACTAAAGAGACTGGTAATAAATTTAACACATTGCCAATTATTTTTCTAACCACTTTATCTTTTGCAGACATTAAAGATAAGAAGTATCGTAATATAAAAATTAATCGACAGTTAATGGCAGCGACGGGCGAACCATCTATTGAGGAATGGTGGGAAATTCACGAGGACTGTGAAGATGACAATTACGAAAGATATTTACAATATATCCCTCACTTTGATCATTGCAAGTCATTAATCATGTACACGTTCAACGATAAAATATTTCCATCTCAACTTAATTTTATTGCCGCGGGAGGGTAAGTTTCTTTTTAAATTTATTGTAAACTATGCGCTTGATTTTTGTGTACTTTCTTCATCTTTTCAAAATTTTGCAGTATAATCGGAGTTTACACCACAATCGTGTTGGTAGCGGGTCGTCTCCTTCGAGGGGTCTTTGCAGGCATGTGCTTCACAATTATGTTCGAGGATATGCCAAACGTCGATCGTGTTCTTCAATTGTGCTACGACGTATATTTAGTACGGGAGGTGCGCGAATTTTCGTTAGAGGAAGACTTGTTTGCGAAACTTGTCTTCCTATTTCGATCGCCCGAGACGCTTATCAAATGGACAAGACCAAAGGATGAAATCAACGATGACGACGATGACGAAGAAATCGAAGAAGACGACGATCATAGTCGACCTAATCAATAAATATTTAGGCTTTCTCGTCTCCATATCTAAGAAAGAAACTCAAAAAGTACCTGTTGAGAGTTGTTCTATTATAGTAAACATTCCACTCGAAGCAAAACTTTTCTTTTGATTGAAAATTTTATAAAAATGTAGTTCAAGCATTTTCTATACTTATGGTCTTGAGGCTTGATTAGTTTTTGGTAAAATTTTATATTTCCTCGTGCACATCGCCGGTGCATCTAAACTGCTGTTTTGATTTTCTAATGTTGATTATTGTTTAAAATTATTATATTAACTTTTGGTATTTTAAGGCAACTAAATCAAAACACCTCTATGGCTTAATTTTAAATAATCGAGTTGTGCATAAACTGTGATGATTTTTTTATGGGTGTAAATTTTTGCGTTACTTAATTTTTAAGTGCAATTTAATAATGTAAGCTCTCGGTGTAACCAGTAACATTACTGATAATTGCAATGCTAGTCACACGTTGATATGCTTAGCTTGTTTTAGTTTATAAAAAGTATTTTTTAAGTGTTTTTCACTTTTTTAAATTAAGTAACCAGAAACTTGGCAAAACGGTTTAAAGAGTTTATTGTGTAAAGTTGTAAAAGTAATTATATTTATATACCTCTGGGCTATTTTATACTTTGAGTTTCAAAAAAATCATGTAGTTGATAGATTCAGATTAAAATTGGCTTAGTTGAATCTCAAAATGTAAAATGTTTTATACTATGTGTCCAATAGAAAAATCTAAAGAAATGCACTAATTCTTTCTTCCTATTCTTATCCCTTTCCGTTTTTTATCACACGTGCACCAAAAATAAACAAAAAAATCTTTAACCTGTAGAAGTAAGCTTTCTTTCTAGGTTTCAAAAAGTCGTACTTTTTAAATAAATTTCCAAATTTACTTTAATAAAAGAATTTTATTTTACCTAGGATAGTTGGTATGTACATGCTGTATTTTTTCGTTGCTTTTCGTTTCACACGCATGGTCGTAATTGGACCTTTATTTGAATCTGGATGGTATTTGGACATGCCAAATGTTGATCGAATTTATGCATTGATTAACGACATATATTTGGTTAGATCTATGCGTATTTATGACTTGGAAGAAGACTTATTTGCCAAATTGTCGTTTGTTTTAAGGTCGGGAGAATTGTCTATCAAGTACACAAGACCATTTGATTCTGATTACAATCCAGATTTTATATTCGAAAGAGGAACTTCAAATTATAAAGGTGAATTCATTTTTGTCTTTCTCGAAAATTTCATTTTGGACTTTCATTTTCAGAAGCAAGGAGGTAACAAAAATAGTGGCAAATTAAATAACAAATGAGGAAAGTGTAATAATTTATACATTTATATTTTAGATATATTTATTATTTAAGTATATAATTATGTGTATGTATTTTATATTTATTATTTTATAAAAAAATCATTTATTATTTATGTTATTAGTTCTTATAATGGTCAACCAATCAAAATTATGCGTCTTTCCTATAAATCTGGGGCTTTAAACCGTAGTTTTCTATTTTTTATCATTTTCGTTTAATTAATTTGGGTAAAAATAAAAACGGTTTTGATGTAAAAGACAATATATTTTTTCTAGATAATGTTTTTATAAAAGAAAGGAAAAGAATTTTAAAATTATTACTTAATAATAAAAATATAAAATCTACCTGACAAATTCGCATTACTTCGAATAAAAGAAATTATTTTTAAATATTAAAAAATGGTAACCATTAAGTCTTACAACGAATAAAATAAATATTTGTCAATTTAACAACAATTAATTTTGATCTTTACAAGACATAACATTGTGAAAATGTCGCCTTCCATCGATGTACATCAGAGTTTCTTTATAGGATTTCGGAATAACTTCGGGTGCTATTTCGGGTATTTTATAGGTGAAATTAAAAACGTTAGTAGACGTATTTTCGCCCGTAGCAGAATCCAAAGCTTCCGCAAAAACAGTTATTTGAAAATATTGCAGGTGAGTATAAACGACGTGAGCTTTCATTTTAATTAAGGAACTAACCGATATCGGTTTCTTAAAACTAACATTACTAATACTTTTTAAATCGGGTCGATACTTGCTATAAATAAATCCTAAAGCAAAACTCAATTCGGTGGCTTGTCGCATCAAAAACCCTCCAAACACTTTATTATGTAGGTTTCTATTTTCGGGATGACTGAAAATTAAATTTGCTAATTTAGCCGATTCCATCCAAACAAAACGTGTAGGTAAACCGCGTTTCTTCAAATCAAACTCGTCGACAAACGCCGTTTTTGTAAACAAAGCGTGAATAACCTTTTGCTCTTCCGCATTAGGTATAACTTGAGTTAAATCTTGTATAGTCATGCGTTCCTTCTTTCTTTTCTGACCCTCCTTTAAAATTTTCTCTTCTTCCTCGTTTGAAGCAGTTAAGGCATTGATGCACGCAGCTCCATCTGCCACAGCGTTTCGAGCTGCCATCAGAAAGAAGGCTTTAGTTAACATTACCCAATCTCCCTGACTTTTTTGTTCCAACCACACCACAACTTCTATCGACGACTTTCCAACCCAAGTCACATGGCCTGACAGTCTTATATCTTCGTTTGACTAGAAAAAATAATTTAAAAAAACTTTTCAAAAGGGTGTATCTGTTTAAGTACCTTTGGAGTGAAATCGCTAAAAGTCATTTGATCTACCAGTACGGTGACCAGGGTATAAGGTGTTGCTTTGTTTTCGGGCACTTTTGGATTTAAAATATGTTTGTGTGCAACATGCACTAAAAAAATTGTACAATATTTCGCTCGACAAAATCAAAACCCTCGTAGTATTACCTGCAAAAATGTCCATGTCTTCCAACAAACGCCCAATCCGCACGCGGCTCAAAAATGTGATGTACTTGTCTTGCAAAACCACATCTTTTGATAGCGGTATTATCGCCGAAGTGAAACTGTCCTTTATGGTTCGAACTGGCAATTCTTCTTGATTCTCGATCAAATATTTGTGCAAATCTGATCTTCCTTGAGTATGAAGTAATGGATTATATCCCACTTCGACGCCCATCTTTTTCTCCAACTTTTCTTTTACTATAAAAAGATTGTTGTTTAAATGGTAAGAATTTTCGAAATAGCTCACATTCTTGAATTGTTCCAGGGGAATCATCTTTGAACGAAAGAATCGAAAAACATCTCTTCTGGTTCAAAAATTTTCTGTTCAAACTAAAACATTCCTACGTTGGAATATCTACTGGAAAATTCAAGTTAAATTTACCTTAACGATTTACTAGAAGAAATTAAACTACATTTGCACGTAATGCTTGTTCTTTGAAGAACACGAGAAAGCATTTTTGTTAAAAAAATTTTCTACTTGTACTAAAAAAATGGAAGATACGCACAGCGACGTGACAGCTGATATCCTAAAAAAACCACAAATCATTGAGCTAAATATAAACGGTAGAATGCTGATTATTTACCGTCGAATTATGCTAAGTAAGTAAACGCACTTCTAACATTGTGCAATGGTGATGGAACAAATTTATGAGGTTTGGATGAAATTTTGCACCTTTCGTTTTCCTCGCAAACCATTTAAAATTGTAACAAGCCAAATTTAAGAGAGAAAATTTAAAAACCAAAACTTCGGAGGTGAAAAACCATTTCTAAATGACGTTTCGATAAATGATAATTTTCCATTCGATCTTGCGCAGCGAAATATGTAATTTTAAAACATACAAGGCTTATGAATGGCTGGAGTGGTCTTGTATTCTTATTCTGATTGGTAGTGCAGTGGTACCAAATTTTGAATTGTAAAAATAAGCAAAATAGTAAGCAGGGCTCAAAATAGAAGAAGAGGTCGTTTTGGTTTCTCAGACCAATAGTCTACTTATTCTGCAATGCATTATCTTCGTTTGCAACCACACAATTTTTCGCACTTGTGCGGTAAAGGGGTTCATTTTACCCTTGTATACGAATAACTATTGTTTTTATATCGCATTATTGTAGTTTTGAAATTTCGTCCTATTTCTATCAACTAATCGGGACTAGAATACGGCAGGGCCCTTCCCACCCATTTTGAAGTCGCCTACGTTTTAAGATTTCACCTTTGGCTTTTTGTTGACGTCAATGCATATTATGCAAAATTTGACACAATCAAATGTCAAAACATGTAAAATGGCTTTTTCTGATGTTGATGAAAATTATTTTCCAAGAAGTTTAATGGATGATGACAGAAGAGAATGGGTTCCCTTGTCCCTTACGCTAGTCGAATATCCAAAAGGTGATAAACTTAATTTTTTTTGCTCGAAAGTACTTAACCTATAACTGACAAAATGTAATTATTTTACACTTTGGTTTGCCTTTTTTCCATTAAATTAAGATGACGAGCCACGTTTCTCCCGATTTTGATTTTGTAATTCCACCTACAATATTTGGTCACACTTCCATTCAATTTCATAACCTGCCAAATTTGTTCCAGGTGATTTATTAGGAAAAATTCTAGCAATTATTAGTTTAACACCGTTTGGAATTGGTTCTGGATTTTTAACATTAATTCTATTTAGAAGAGATTTGCATACGGTACGTTGGTGCTCTTAGTTGAACTACAATTGTTTACAATTTCTTTTTCAGATCACCTTCTTCGTAGGAACACTTTGTTGCGAAGGTTTAAATTATTTCTTAAAGCACACGATATGCGAAGCGAGACCAAAAGTTCGACCTGACGATATGGTCGAGTACGGTATGCCTTCGTCGCACTCGCAATTTATTTGGTTCTTTGCAACTTATGTAATTTATTTCGTTTTTATTAGGTAAGTGTCTAGTCGTACTTTTTAGAATGTTTTTGTAATATTTATGTTTGTAGATTACATCATATGAACAACAACACGATTATTGAAAACCTATCCAAGTTTTTAATAATCTCTTCCTCTATGACTTTGGCAGTGCTGGTGTGCTTTAGTAGAATTTATTTGCAATACCACACGATACCGCAAGTGTTGTTTGGATCATTGGTCGGTTTTCTTTTTGCAACGTTTTGGTTCCTCTTAACGTACTTTGTATTTACGCCATTGTTTCCACAAATTGTCACTTGGTACGTTTTTGGTGTGCTCTCTTTGATTGCATTTAATTTTGAAGATTTTGTTGTAGGAAAATTTCGGAATTTTTATTATTAAGAGACACGACTCTTATACCAAACGTTTTGTGGTTCGAATACACAAACACGAGGCAAGAAGCACGAGCCAGAAGTCGTAAATTAGTCAGCATGAAGTCTCAATGACATTTACTTCAACACGGATTTAATTTTAGTTTACCCAATATTTTAGTTCGATATGTTAAGGCTGCTGCTAGAAAACGATAAAGGTAATTTTTGTTTTTGTTGGAACATTTTTGTTGATTGTTTTATTTAACTTTTCGTTTTGTGAAGTAAATGCAAGCAAGGTTATTGAAAATAATTTATTTTGAGATTTTGGTGTTCAACTAAATTTGCAATGGGATTGTTATGTTGATGTAACGATCGGCTTGTAGAGAAAAGTGTTGTACTTTGTAACTGCTTAATCAAATATTGGTAATATTAAAAACTTTAAGACGGGAATAAAAGATACAAAAATATAGGATGTTGCAGTAAATGCGTCTGTGATTATGAAAGGGACAAAATAGCAAACAAAATTAATTTTGGTGCTCTTGTGCGTAACGTTGACGTCACACCTTGTTATTGAATATATTACTCGATAGGTAATTAAGAAAATATTTAGATGGTTAATCATAGGAAAAACATATCGTAGTTTGGCCAGGCTTCCCCCGACTTTCCTCAGCAGATGGGCTCATTTACACCCCTTGGGAGTTGGGTTGTTACGTATACACTGTGACATCCTTTATTCTTAAAACAAATACTGCTTCTCGGGCAGCTATTTAAGTGAAATTGGGGAGTTTTAGAAAATCAAACTTTATTTAATCTAAACAATGTAGGTACTTTCTTTTTCCTTTCATCTGTTACTATTCGTGAAAGTAGTTTAATTACCACAAACAGTGTTCAATTCATTGTAATTGATTAAAATAATTTGTGACAATCAAAAAGTGCCAGTGTGGAAGGATAAAATAAATTTTCACTTTCAATTCTCGTCACTTAACAACACATTTAACATGTCAATTTGCGTCATTTTTGATGGAAACCTTGCACCGAATAAATTATTTAATTATTTCAATAATCTTGTTTGCTATAAACAATAATATTAAGTTATTTAGTTTTAGTTTGATTGTGGCAGTACTTTTACAGAACAATTTCAAGCAAATTTGTCTTCGGGGTATAATTTACTGTGCAATATTTTCATAAGTAAATTATTTTATAGATTTTGTAATAATATTTAAGCACTTGAGAAATCAAGAAAACACCACTCTTAAAAATATGTAAACGTTGAAGCTAAAGTGGCAGGCAAAAATAAACTTTTACTATCTCGATGCTCGAGCTCGATATTCGATGCTTTTCGCAATTCGTTTTCGCTCGTTTTGTTTTGTGTAAATAACCTACAAGCTATCACCACTCATTTACTGTAAATACACATAAATAAGGACGTGGCACCTCACATGATGTTCCTTTTATACATTTTCACGGAAAATTCATATGGTCGTATGCTATTTTCACAAAACACGAATTTTATTCAAACATTGCTTCCATACAAATTACGAGTTCTTCAATAAAAACGCACAAAAGTGTTTGCGGAAGAAGTGTGTTTGTCTGCCGTTTTTATTTTGGTTGAAATATTCTTGTTCGTTCTTGAATTACGAGCGAAAATCGAATTGTTGAGATTTAAAAATGTAATAAATGAATTTGTCTTGTCAATTTAGTGAATGCACCAGTTTAATTAATTAGGGTAGATGACAAGAATTTGTTGTAATTTATTATTTTTTGTTTGTAATTTATTAAGAGGTGTGCGTTAGATTAGTTAGTAAAGGTGCGTGTTTAATGCAAATGAATAAATAATTTAAAAGATGAAACGCATAAAAAGAGCTTTAATTTTGATAAATTTAATGTTGGGTGTTTGATATTTTTATTAAGTGGCTATTTAGTTTAGGAAATGTTTGCGTAGTGATACTATCGACACTCTCGTTATAATAACAATAATGATTGTATAAATTAAATTAAATTAGGTTGATATTAATGTACCTTTTTGTCTAGGAAAATAATAACAAAGATAGGCAGCCTTTATTTCTTGTACCGTTTACTCTACACTACAACATTCTCTCTTAGATGTGATATTTCGATGTTTTATTATTGTTTAATTTGTATGTTGGTTAATAAGTCATACATTGTACTTAACAGTAACTAAATGACTGATTATATAATATTTTTTACAAGATATGTAAATTAAGGCTAAAATTGGTAACTTATAGTTGCACATTTTAAATAAGCGGTAATTATTTACCGCGTCGTACGGAAGCTCTTTAAATTTTGCCATCGTCAAACCGAGTTGCACAAAAACTTTTCATACAAACAAAACTCGAAAAATTAGGTTTCGGGTGTGCAAAATTTAAAACGCTTTGTATAATAATGCAAAATAACAGTAGACTTGTAATCAAACTGAAAAATTCGTGCCTGTATAAAATTGGTAGTAAGTACAGCACTAGGGCTGGATAATTACACCTTTTTTTATAATCATTCTTATCCAGCCGTTCACAATAACCAAATTCATTTGTTAAATCGAAAATACATAAATTTACCCATGTATATTTTACAGTTACATAAATACAGCTAAATAGGACAAACGTTTTTTATTGAAACCGTTAAATTGAATTTAAAGAGGAAGAAAGGTATAAAAGTATTTATTAATAATAATTCACAGAAATTAACAGTTTACTAAAATTATCATCTTCAACTTTCTTCATCGGCTAAACTTCCATTACTTGAATTTCTGTTAACTTGCACTGGAGCTTGAGCATTAACCGAAGTCTCTTTTTGCAATTGAATAGCTCCATTATAACTACTGTTATTTTTTACTGGGTTTTTAGCAGTTCGTTTTTTTGTTTTAACAATTCCACTATAACTACTTCCCGTATCAAGGTCGAGTGGTATCGATCTTTTTCTAAATCTTTTTCTCTTTTTAACTTTTTTATTGTCTAATTCGCTTTCGTCGTCGTAATGAGTTTCTTTCGAACTGTTTGAAGATTCTGATTTTTTTTCATTTAAAATTAAAACTGCTTTTTTCTTTTTAACTGTTTTATCATTTTTTACCTGAACCTCTGTTAATAAACGATGGCGTCCCAAATGTACGACTGGAAAGTTTAGACAATTTTGACTCTGAAACCTTTTCTTCATTTGGTACTTCTTCTAATTTCGGGAGACTCAACTGCAATAAAAAACAAATTTAATTTTAAATTTTATTAATTTAACAGGACTCCACGTACGGAAGCTCTAACAGTGCTGGGTTTTTTATCCGACGTACTTTTGTTATCGGGATAAGATTGTGGCCTTTTAGACATTTTTTTTATAATACAATTTTGTATACTTCATAATTTTGACTTTTGATTGATTTTGTTATTTTATTGTAACTAAGGATTCTTTTAATGAATTGGGGAAGAGGGGAGATGAGATTGACTGCTCGATTATAATAAAAGTGGACAATATCGGTTCAATTCACTAGGCCTTTACCTTAACTGGAGAAAAGCGTTTACTCTTTTTCATGTGAGTAAAATCTGGTTTTTGCCCCACCAACAGCTTGGTTATATCTGCCGTGGATTCATTTGACGAGACAAGTTGCTGCTTATCTGGAGGTGTGTTACGCAGTGACGGAAATAACGAATAAATTGGCAGTTCCTCTTCTTCGTTTACTTCCATTATTACAACTTCTTCGTCGGTTGCTTCGTAATTCGAGTATAAAAGTAAATCAGAATTGCACATATTTAAGCCAACCCATTTTGAATCTCGGGCTGCCAGCGGTATGTATTCATCGTAATTGTCCTAGCAAATACATTATTTTGTGAAAGTTAAAAAATTTAAATATTTGGTGATCTACCTCTAGAGAAATGGAACTGCTATTAGATGAGGAGTCGCTCGTTAATTTTCTTACTTTAATTTTTTTTCTATTCAAGGGTAACAGCTTGGCATCGGTGGATTTAGAAGACGATGCCATTTGAATTTGTTTTATAGAAATGCGACATTTTTTCAAAACGTCAATTTTTAGTAAACTGAAATTTGACAAAATTTGAAGAAATAAAGAGTAGGCGGAATGGAGCTCTGTTATTTTTTAATAAGAATTAAAAAAAAAAAAAATAATTAATTGGTACTACCTCTTACAGTTACTGTTAAAATAATTTATACTCGTATATTCAAACTATGCCTCGACCAACTCGAAAACCAAGAGCGTTCAAAGCAGAAGGATCCACACTATCCCCATCGAACCGATCACTTTACTTGACCATCAAATTTCTCAAAAATAATTAAATAAAATAATTTTTGATAATTTAAATTAACATAGCTATAATATAATAGGTAAGTGGTACAAACGGGGGGGGGGGTTATGAAATTTTTCTCTTTTTTTGCCGTAAAAACTTGCTAGAAAATTTTAATCGCGCTCCGGTTTAGATTAAATTAAAATTTAAAAAATTGAAAAAGTACTAAAATAAACAAGAAGGATCGAAATATTTTCATTTTGCAACGATAGGTTGTTGCTATCGTCAGATTCAGATGTTTTAATAAACAAACATGTTCATTAAGTTTTGTTTATTAAAAACATCTGACGTAATCGCTAACTATTTATTAAAATAATGTATACCTGCATTTTCGCCGATACGCCCGCGAAAACAAAATAAAATCTGCATCGAAACCTGAACCCTGGATGTCTTTTTGGTAGAAATTGTAAAATTAAAGCTCTACGGAGAGGGCTAAATCTCAGAAACTGATTTTTACGCAGAATTTTATTATTTTGAGCTCAGGATGAATACAAAAATGGCGTTATGATTTTTTGAACTTTTCTCACTAATTTGGTATCTGTTCTGGATCAAATCAGAAATATTTTCGAGGCCTGCTAAGTGGGCTTATATTTTCAAAACGCGTTTTCTGCGTAAATTATTTAAATTGACCTTGATAAATATTTTTAAATAGTAATTATCCATAGATAATTTCGATATTTAGTTATCAAAAATTGGCATTAGTTTCATTAGATAATAATATGCCTTCCAAATTACCATAATTGATAATAATTATTATTGCTGCGCAGTAGAAAAATTAATTATGAAAAAGTTCACAAATAAACAATTAATAGTTTTTATAGTGAAATGAAAGATTCTAAAGTATCTTTTGTGCAGTAAATCTCGTTTATCAGTTTCAAAAATTTGAATTATTGAAATTAAGCGCTAAAATATTTAAAAATAACCTTGACGCAGCCGCTCATGCGCAATTGTAGATAATAGATCGAAATAAAAATTGACAGTTCCTGTAAGCAACTAATGGTCATTGTACGTTATACTACAATAATTAGCTGAGTTGTATTTTTAATAAATAAAAATATTTTAAAATCATGACAAATTTATATTTAATAGTTTTAATTGGTGTAACGGTTGCTTTTGTTGCCGGTAAGTAAACATATTGCCAAATATTACTTTCGTTGCTTGATAATCTATTACTTATAATGACGTTTTTTTTCCATTCGCTTTAATCACGTGATTCCGCTTTGTCATTAAAGATAAAACGAAGATAACTAAATTCCATACCAGGCATTTCATATTGTAATTGTCTGGTTAATTACCTATGTACTGAATGTTTCGGATAAAATTTCGTCTTTTTTTGTTTTAGGACAAACTACTTTAAACGTACCTCCGCAAAACGATATTTCATCAAAAAAACCTATTGACCCGACAACTCCTGAACCGACAAAACCTACCGAACCGACAAAACCTACTGAACCAACAAAACCACCGACAAAACCTACCGAACCGACAAAACCCACCGAACCAACAAAGCCACCAACAAAACCCACCGAACCAACAAAGCCACCAACAAAACCCACCGAACCAACAAAACCCACCGAACCAACAAAACCTACCGAACCAACAAAGCCACCTACCGCACCACCTAAACCTCCCAAACCAGTTGATCCAAAAACTGGTGTTTGGCAAGTAAACGGCACCAATGGAACAACTGGCTGTTTGTTGGTTAAACTTGCACTACAAATTCAAATTCCGTATCATTATTTAAGCAATAAAACAACAGAGCTAGCATTCCTTGATATTCCTGAAAATGCAACAAGCAGTGGATTGTGTGGAAATGAAACTGAACACATAACTCTTGGATGGAAACAAAGTGTTGCCGATAACTTCGATCAGAACGTAACATTAAGCTTTTCTAAGAATTCAACTGCCAACAAATACTACCTCCAAGAAATTAATGTGAAAGTTGTACCTGACAGTTCGACCTTCCCGGGTATAATAGGTAAGTGAAATATCTAACATTTTAATTATTACCCCTTTTTTGAATGAATCCAACATTTTTGCAGCTTGGGATTGCCCAAGCCATAATCGTATGACAATGCTATCTAAAATATTCCAATAATATCAACTTGTAAAGAAATTTTATCATAAATTACGATGAGTAACAGTTTTAATGCAAATTGCTACTGTCATGACTGAATGACCTTTGTAACAATGTTTTCCTCCTTTTAAGAAAAATCTGGAAGATAGTAGTACTTTATTATCTACATGGCTTCTAGAAATTTTAATTTCTCTTGTCTTTTTAATATTAAGAGCAATCTGCTGTAATAATTTACTCAAAATATTGTTTATCAAATATTATTTAAAAATTGTGGATGAGAGTCAAGGTATAGTTGTGGAGGAAAAGCTATTATTGCTATCTGTTTACCGATAACACAGACATGGCATTCATAAGCATACATTTAAAGAAAGCAAATAGTCAGGACTGCATTCACAAATTTGTGGTAATCATGAAGATTACAAAGTTTCCTCTTATTTATTTATCATTGCTCAAGTCGCAAATAAGATCAAAACAGAAAAAATTTTCTTGTTTTTTATTACTATAAATTTTTGAATGCGTTTTGGTAATTTACTATCTTTAACTCACCACCGACAATGAGGGTTAAACACAGAAAAATGTTGGTATTGTAATTATTACGATTTTGGTCTACCATTCACCCTTCGACAGATAATCAAGCCAAGTCACATCAAATAAAGGCGATGTTAAGTATAAAAATGGTTCTTTAATTATCAACTAAATTTATTTTACCTTGTACAATATAAGAAGTTAATTTAAAATTGCAATGTTAACTTATTACTCTCCTATTTCTCAGTAAACTTTAATTTCAACTCGGCAATAAAAATTTCTGTCTTAAAATTTCGTCAGCATAATTTTTATTCAGGGGTTTCGATCCATAAAAAATTCCAAGCAAGGTTAAACAAATTTCAGAACTAAAGTTTACTTGAATTATTTACAAAGGTTTTCGTATGACATCATCACACAACTAAAACAACTTTTCATTCAAAAAAGCAACATCTGGAATATTGGGTTAATATTCGTTGAAGACCATGGTCGTGTAAAGACGTTTTATGTACTTTATTTACCCATCATCCACACACCCAGATGTGAGAGTTGGCAAGTAATTTTCAACAAAAGTGACGATCGTGCCCAAAAAAAGAAGAGTGAATCTCTTATTATGGGCTCCCAATAGCATCGATTTAAATAATAATTAGCCACAATCCCCAACAATAGAGTAATTAAACTAATCAGTATCAATATTTATTTCTAAAGATACAAAAATTTCCCATATAGAAACAAATTGAACGTTTTAGCGATGGATAAAGCCAGTAATAATAGATACAAAAAAATAGGTTTTTCAGTCTGCCACTTATCTTACTAATCTACCATTACCATAAATTGTTATTTAATATAAATCGGCTTGATTGATTACGAAGTGGGAATTACTTCATTAAATTTCTTTCGGTATTTGTTGTGGTCAATTTTAATGCTATTATGAAAAACTAATAATTATACTGACATTGCAATGGCCTTGATTTTGTTTTTGTATAATATAGTTTGTGAACCTAGCTAAGCTTTTTCAACTTTGCTTTTATAACATTGTATGGATTTTCTAAAAGAGGAATATAAAAATTATCCTCATCTCTTGACTGTTACTCTTTCATTGCTTAAATATTCCAAACATTCTTTTATGTTGTGGAATGGTATTTAGAAAATGACATATTAAAAACTATTTAACAATAATAATTATATGGAAGATAACATTGAAAGTAGTTTTTGAGCGAATTTGGTTCAATCTGAAATAGTTTTATTTTACATGAGTCATTATTTGTACTGAACAGAATATTGTTGTGCAAAAAGTCGACCACAATGATAATTCTAAGGTCAACAATCCACCAATTTTAACGTCATTATATCAGAAAAATGTTATAATATTCTAACAACTTTCTTATCAAATAATCAAAACATTATTAAATGAATATTTCTGTAGCTTTTACTTTTGTCACTTTTTTACTTTTGTCACTTTTTTACTTTAAACTTGAATCTACAATAAGTAGACGTGTTTACATTGAAATATGAGAAAAGGTTGAATTTACAATTTTTATTTTAAACTTATTTAAACTGGGTTGTTCGTAGAGCATAAAACATTTAACTTACATTTATCTTACCAATTGACACCATATTTATTTCTTTACCATTATTTTCAGATGACGAGAAAAATAAAATCATCGAATTGACATACAAAAAAGAAGACTTTGTAACCAGCGTGTCTAAATCTTATAAGTGTGATAAAAGTCAAGTTTTAAATCTAACTGATGTTGGCGATAATAAACAAAGAGGTGAAATTCACATAAGCCACATGCAATTCCAGGCATTTGAAGAGTCCAAGAACAAAGAATTTACTAATGGTGAGTTGAGTTTTGCTGCTTTTTTAATATACCAAAACAACCTGTTCTTTTACAGTTGAAGATTGTGAACCTTCCGATACTCCAGATATAGTGCCTATTGCTGTTGGTTGTATTTTGGCTGTACTAGTGATTGTAGTTCTCATTGCCTATTTGATCGGAAGACGTAGACGTCAAGCACGTGGATATCTTTCCATGTGAGTTTAAAAAACACTCCATGGCGTGCAATGGATAACAAAATATCTTACCTTGTTTGTTTTTATGTCTCGAAACTTTTTGCTTTTTGTGTTGTATTTTAAGAAGTTGGTACTGTAACATTGTGATTTTTTTCTTAGCAAGTCCTTGATCATTTTCTATTTAGGAGTATTTGTTGATTTTTCAATTGCAGTACGGTTAGACTATAGTTATTATTTCCCTACGTTGATCGGTTTTTTTAATTTTTATATTTTATCTAGAATATTATTGTAAATGCAATAGTATTTATAAAAGCCTATCTTACATTAGTGTATCAGATTTTTCATTAGTAATTATTACAAATAAGTAGTAGAATTTGTATCTGAAAGTAATGCTAATAAAGTTTTTGAATTAATAGAAAACATATTCCTTTAAATCCAGCCTCGTGTGTTACACATTTAAAATAAGTTGAACCTTTTATTTACATTATTAGATTAAGATAAAATTGGAATGAAACGTAATCAGGCTGTGATGGAATATTCTGTTTGAATTTGTAATAACCAAATAGACTGTAATGCTTTTATTAAAATAAAAAATTATTGGGATTTTTGTTTTTCTGTCTACTTGTACGCTATGGAGTGAATTTACTAATTTTATTTTTAATTATTGGCAGCTATTTTTTATTCTGAATAACTGAGCCACCTTCAGTAATCATGTTTATCGACTTGATCGTTTATGAATTTTTCAACACGTTTGAATAATTTTAATTCTTTTATCACATAAACTTTACATGTGATTCATTTATCACAAACATTTTCATGTAAGATTATAATTGAAACATAGGCAGACCGGTTGGTTATTGCAATTATCCTTGATTACACTACAATAAGTTGGATATTAGCTTTTTTATATTAATCGATTTGGAAAGGTCAAGTTCGGTTCCCAAGTAAAATTTTGAGTGTAAACCAAATTTTATCATTTGTGAAATGAACCCTCTCAAAGGAGGGTGTTACAGAAAATTTTGGTGCCAGTTTATCTACTGTTTACTGCTGTTATGAGATATTGTATCTACAAGTTCACTCGTCAAAATTTATCAGTAATGTATAACAAAGTGTAGATAATGGTGTTGACGTTTTATTTCTGATAAATATTAAGCAAATATTTAATCGATTAAAAATAAATAAGAAGAATCTCACAAATTTGTTTATTTACCACAAAACTATTATTTCTTGTACAACTAGAATTGTTTTTATATTGAAAAATTTTAAACAACTATTTAATAATTACATAGCAGTGAACGGTTAATTTAATTTTCGGTAAAGAAAGATACAAAATCTTGAATACACTGACAAAAAATGTATAAATATTCCGATCGAACACGAGAGAGTCTTAGTTTTTAAAGGACTTTCCAGAGATATCGCTTTCAACCTCCTGTTCAATTTGAAGTTCCAGAGTTTCTGATATTCAAAATGTTCAGGATGCTGACTTTCGAGAAATATAGTATTACGTTGCATTTATTCTACGCTTAATAATCGAATTAATCCAAAAATTTTAAATACATGTTTTGTTTACATTAATAATAAATTTTGTTTTAGGTTTGCGGGAACTAAGAGAGAAGCGGATTATATTCCAATGAAACACTTGTCGTGTTTCCAATAAATTTAATAATCTTGTTTAGCCATTTAAGAGAGAGTAGCACACGCACAATGCTTGACTGGTTATTATTATAATTTTTTAAGACAAACCAAAGTTTATATTATTATTTGATAGGTGCGATCCTGATGAAATATTGTGATATTAGAATAATTATTTTAGATAGGATCAGTTGTTTAAATGAATGTGTACTTTATTTTATAAACAAGCACTGCAATACAAAATTTACCATCGAATATCTTTTATAAAATAATTGCACATTTATTTACTAGTAATTTAAGTTGTTTTTATATTAAAATAATTGTGAAAACGATTATTTAACCTGTGTTATATTATAATAATTAAATGTAAGTTTTTTTGGAAGGTTGAACCGTAAAAAAAAATTTGTATAACATATTTGTATTTTCAGTTGTTACGCTATTTTGCTACTTAAAAAGTGAGAATTTGGTTGTATTAGGAATTTGAAGTTGTTACAGAGATACACGAATATTTTAATAGGCATCTAAAAAATAGCGGTTGTCTTAGTAAGTAATAAAATGGTTTCTATTGTGCACTTGTGTTAATTAAAGTATTGAAGTATATACCAAGTGTTGTTATGTTTCAAAGTACATTATATGTAGACCTAGCAAAGAGGCCTTTTAGTCTTAAATTACAGCCCCTGCTGTATGTAAATAATAATATTATATTCGTAGAATATAAATTGCCTCTCTTATATTGTAGTTGTGCCACTTTTTTTAATTCATAATCAATGATATTATGCAAACATAACACAGGGTGTTTTGGTATTCCTGTTTGACTACTTAAAATATTATGTACTTTGCAAATTGTGTATTTCTTGAAATTTTTGAATAAATTTTACCAAGTTTTTGGTTTTTATTATTTTGAAAATTTGAATAAAGTACTGTTGGGAATTGTGAATGTTAAATTTTTTGTATTTCTTTATGTTTTCTTTTTGTAAATGTGAATCTCTTTCCACTTATTTTTTAGACGCAGTGTGCGTTGGGACTGTGACTCGAAACTTGCTTGCGTGCGCTCGTCAGGTTTCAGTGGGAAACCTTAAAACTTCAGCGAATTTTTGATTTGTGTGGTTTATGCTAGAATATTATTTTATATCAATTACATCCCTGATCAATCGTTCTATCGTCAAAAATCAATCATTTTAATTCAAATGAAGGTTTAAAATTCAAAATGAAATTCATGTTTTTTCCTTATAATTATACAAATTTGACACCACATTTATTTTATGTTATCAATTGGTTTATAACACTATGTAAATTTTATATAGTGGATTGAAAGCTATTAAGAGTTTAATTTCCAATTCAATTGTATGTTTTCGAAAAATGTCTTTCAAATCAGGCTTTTTTAAAACTTAATTTTTGATTTGATGAAATTGATACTATACACTAATACTGAATGTAAATAAAAATTAAGAAATTAATTTATTAAGTCAATAAACTTTGCATAGCTAAAAATTATTGTTATTGTGATCAAATTTGTGTCTAAATCGCCGGAATTATAATTATTTAAAAATATTTTATGGTAAGCTTAATTTAATTATATATTTTTTTAAATTTGCATTATCTCAAAGAATAAAATAAATCACATGGTAATTTTGATGCTGGTTATTGGAAGCAAATGTAAATATTGTAAATAATTACATTTTTAGATTAGGTATATTTTCTATTATTAACATGTCCACTCCGAAAAGAAAACCATCGGAATCGCCTACCAAAGACATTTTGGAATCAAATCTTAAAAAGCAGAAGATTGGTGTGATGTTGTCAGCTGTATTTGATAATGGTAATATGTCTGAAAATGAAGATAGTGAATTTCTGAATTTGAAAACATCGCTAGCATTATTTCATAATGTTACAGACTTATTCGATGTAAGTAAATAAATCTGTTATTGAAACAATAATTTCAATTAGGAAAATAATAATAATTTCATTATATTATTATAAAATTTACATTTGTTATTCTTTTGAAAAGTTGTTTTTTTTAATTCCGGGGTATATCACTTGTCGCCACTTTCTCAACAGTTTTGGGTACACTGGTTATTTGTTATTGTGAAAATTTGGTTAGGTTTTGTTATTGACGAGCAAAAGTTATAGAAATCATTTTTCGACTTTTCTAGTTATTTAAAGATTTAACAAAATGAAACCTGCAATTGTTGCTGACGAAATGTTTCCAGAAGGTGCTGGTCCTTACATGGACATGGAAGAAGTAAGTTTGTGTTCGGTGCATTATAATTCTGCAAAGGCCCTTGTTTACTTAAAATATCTGCATTCGTTACGATGACTTTGTAGTTTTTTATAGGAAACTTAATCCTTTATCTTTTAGGCCGGAGGTTCAAGCGGACTATTGATGGATCTATCGGCTAACGAGAAGGCCGTTCATGCCGAGTTTTTCAATGGTGAGTATCACTCGAACATTTGTTCTATCGTAAGCAGTTGCAAATCTCTTCGAAACACTAATTTGAATGAGTTTTAGATTTTGAAGATTTATACGACGATGACGATCTCCAATGAAAGAAACTGCACTAATTTTGTTAATAATATATTAACTCAGTAAATTACAATGAATTGTTACCAAAACTGTGAAGGTACCAAAATGTATTTTAGTTTTTTTGTATTTAAATACTTAATCACAGGCCGTAGTTCAAAAATTTTAAGTTGAGTTGTACTACAATTTGCGTTTTTATGTAAAATTAATAATTATAAATCTATTCTATAAAAAATGGCATCGTTTTATTTTAGTTTTAAATCTTAATGATCAGAAGTGGGAACACTAAAATTTAAAATTATTGCATAAATTTATAAATGGACATATTGTACATCAGTTTTAGTTTTTTGTGCTAGTTAATTTTAAAAATATATATGATTATTTACACAATAAATCGAAAGAGTTCTTAAGAATTTTGAAAATATATTATAATGGTAAGATTTTTTATGATTAACAATAAATTTAGTTTTACTACAATTATATCGTACTTCTATCTATGTACAAATTAATTACAGAAAAATATAATGGGCTATAATATGTACTTTTTACACAAGAAAAATCATAGACTAAAATGAATTGATCTCGATTTATCTTGCACAACAAAAAATTACAAATACTTTGTAATTAATTACATTCAAGATGATATTTACATATTTTTACAACAAAAAAAGTTGAAAAGATTTAGTTTTATCAAGATCTACTCAAAACAGCTTTGGTCCATCATAAAAAATTATAAAATTTTAAAGTCATAAACGATAACAAAGTTTGAATAGCCACTTGATAAAAACCTTTAAAATAAGATACACTTAAGCTAAACATTAACCAGGCATAATAAAATTAAGCTTAATTTACATATTAAGCTCCGAATCAAATATATTTAATTGCTACCGTGGATAACTACTGAAAGAACAGAGTGAGATTTTTGTTTAAATTAAGAAAACTGTTTTGCACCCAAGCAAATGAATACAAGTGGTTGCTTCTTCTTTGGAAAGACACTCTCATTCACTTTATATCTATAAATTAATCCTTAATTATAACGATTCAGTTTTTAAAATTGCACTCGTCGATGAACAATGGACAGATACATTAGAAAAACTGTTCTCTTTTTTAAATCACTAGTTTATTTCCAAATCGCTGGATAAGTCAGATTCTCCCTCTTCGTCTGTGAAATCTTGATGATTCGGAGAAAGCGGATCGTAGTTCGATGACTGCAGGGAGTTATCCTCATCGATCTGTGTTTCTACCAAATCTTCAACATTCAAGAGCGACACGTTGCTGGGACCTGCAGCATCTGATTCCATAATTTGGTCGATTTCGTCTCCAGCACTGTTGGCAAATTCTGCAAAAACAAAAACTTAAAAACAATAAACTCAAAATTTTGCATTAACGTACGGTCAATGTAATCCTCGAGAGCTTTTGGAACTAAAGCCTTAATTTTCTCTAAATCATCCACACTACACTCCCCTTTGTCTAAACCTGTTTTTAAATAAAAAAATACACAATCAAATAATTCCAATTTATTAAAACGAATTCCTTACCCATCAACATCCCTATTTCTTTCAGCACGGTCAGGTCATCCTGAACCTGAAATTTATCGCTAAATTGGAAGAGATATTCCATCCTAAAAAAAATAAAAATTAAGTTTTCATATAAAAATCAAAATAGAACACTATGGTTACAATCAGGAAACCTCGATTTTCGTCAAAACTTTTTACAGATGATGGAGGTTCTGCTGTAATTAGATTGAAACAAAAATTTACTCACTTATCATTTGAAATACTACAATCAACAACAGTCTTCTTATTTGTGTGTATAACAACGAAAGGCAATTCAATGTAGGAATTAGGAGCAGGGGGTCCGTGTTCAACTTCGGACTTTTTATTTCGTGCTGCCAAATTTTTAAACGCAACTTGATTTAGAATTAAATCTTTAAGTTTATTAGTTTTCTCTCTAATACTTAAAATCCTCTTTCGTTTTTCTCTTTCCAACTGACTACACTCTTGCACCGAGTTAGTTGGAAGCCCTAACCACCGAATTTCTTTTTTTTCTTTCGAAATAATGTTCATTGCCATCAAAACATTGAGAGCATCATATACACGTCTTCTAATATTTTTTTGATCGTATTGCTATAAAATATTTAGTTTAGTACATTTTCGAGGTCAAGTCAAGGTGCTTACTTGATCTGTAACAGAATTATTTAAGGAATTTGTGAATTCCCCAACTAATTCGTCGGCCACTTCATTATAAGAGGTGGTTCCTTTTTTCCTGACTTTTTCGCATACTTTCATGGAAAAGTGTCGAAGTCCCTTTCCAACCTTTTCTGTCTTTCTGCGTTTGCTGAATAGAAAACAAGGCAATTAGATAACGGAGCGAATTGATTGTGGGTGGTTAAATGCTTACTACTCTGGTGCATATTCTGGATCTATCAAGTCTTGCCTTTTTCGAGATCCACTGTGGTCTAGTATAGGAGGAGATGTGTAATTCTTTTGGTTCTGTTGGATAAGTGACTGTGGAGTTGAAGAAGCTTGAGGTTGTATGGTTTGAATTTTTTGTGGACTGGATGCTACTAATTTGGTGACCAGCTGATGGTTTTGCTGAAAAAAGTTCAAGTTATCTTTGGAATATTTAAATTCATTTCAGTAACCAACCATTTGAGCCAATTGGGAGGGAGCAATGCGGATGGTTTTCTGAATGTAAGGTGAATCGGTACGAGCATACCTGAAAGTGGTTCCAACTGGAAGGGATTCTGAAAATGTTGTTAAATTAAAGTAAGAGATCGAATCGATTAAAAGCAGCAACACTTACTAGTTACCAATTTGGGATTTCCTGCTATTTTTAAAATCTGCGAACCGGAGGTCGTTATAACCTGAAAAAAAATTGATTAATAATGAAACACATATAAATGGTGGGGATCTGAATTACAAAGAATTTAGTATTTAACATAAAAAACAGTAACTTTGTTAAAACTGCAAAAAATTAAATCTTACGATTAGAAAATTAAAGTAAAACACAATTTTAATTGTAATCACGCTTCAGAAATACGAGCTTGTGCTACCGCAGCTACATTGCATGATAGGCCCTATAAGAAAACCAAACTGATTGTTAAGAAGTCAAGCTGATTTAGAGTTTCGGTTAAAACAAAAACAAGCAAATTCTGTTTTTATCTCTGTGTTTATTTACAAAATAACAGTTTAATGCTTATAATAAACCTCTTTCAATTTGAAAGCTAACTTTATGATTTCCAGTTCAACCAGCAATGAATAAGATAAAAAAAATCAATAAGATCTTTATTTTGTTTATAACTTGTAATCTTGAATAAGTCAAATATTCGTTAAGGAAGAATAACTTTTGGTATTTCGTGTAAAAATGTAGTTAGGATAGCACCTACCTGTGCAGTGTCTTGATCAGAATGTTGAGACTTCAAAATTTTGATAGTTTGTCCGGTAGTAGTCATAATACCACTGACGGCTTTTCCATCGGCTTGGACAAACTTGACAACTTGGGGTTGACCTAAACATAAAGATTCCTTAAGATTGACGAATTTCAATACGCATTTTTGCGTCTTAAGAACAGTTCAACACGGAATTCGTTGGTTATCTAAATGTAATTACATAAAGCGAACATTTTTAAACTAATCCAATTGAAGATTTTATACAAAAATTTGTTTATTTTGTAATTTTATTTAGAATTACTACGAGATGTAGTCGTATGCATGGCAAAAATTTATGTACTCACCATTGGTGTCCTGCAAAACCCAACTAGTAGTATTATTCTGTTGCGTCATCATTGATAATTTATCTGCTGAAAAATTCCAATTTTAAGTCTTAAACCTAAACACGAGCCCCGACTTTTCGCAATTTATTCGTACAAAGTGGTCGAGTAGTCAAGGGTAAGACCAAAATGGCGACTCCAACAGTACAACATTTTAAAGCAAAATTTGAAAAATTCCCGTCTTTAAAATTTCAGTGCCAACACTAATCCTGTACAATTTTTATCACACTATCACATAGTAAAATATTTATTTTCTTAAAATACGAAATTAAATCGTAAAGACAAATTTAAAGACGTGCGAATTTGTGCACACACATCTGGGATCAGCTTTGGCGGCGGGCACAAAGCTTAGTTTCTCATTGGTCGAAGTCGTCACATGGTACGTTAACGCTTTCCAACATCGACGCTAGGAGATGTTAACACGTTTGAATGAAAATAACAAAATCTTACCCCGTATTTTCCGTTAGTTACTGAATAATTTATCAGCCGACGATTACTTTAAATGAATCTTTATTTGTTGCAATCAATGACTGTTTAAAATTCGAGGCGCACCAACCAGCAATTTAAAAATTAATAATATAATTTGAATAGCGCCCTCTAGTGTCGAACGGTTCTGTTATATTTTCAAAACTGACATACGTCAAACGTCAAATTAAAACGTAAACACCTTTAAAGATGGATGCCGATACCGCAATAGCGGAATTAATGCCACACAATGTTTTAGAAGTAATATTTTCCTATTTAAATCTTCACGATCTTCGAACTTGTTCATTAGTATGTAAGCAATGGTATATATTTTTAAATGACGAGAATAACGACGTGTGGAGGTTACATTGTGTTAGAAAATTAGCCGAAGAAGCACTCAAGTCAGATATACTATCGTCGGTGCCCACATACAAAACGAAATTACGAGCGTTTTACCACGCGTGGAATCCTAATGACTGTTCAAGAAATATTTATATTAAACCAAACGGTTTTACGTTGCATAGGAATCCTGTTGCACAGAGTACAGATGCTTCTAGAGGTAAAATTGGTTTCAGGCATGGGAGACACGCGTGGGAGGTGATTTGGGAAGGTCCATTGGGAACGGTTGCAGTTATTGGTATTTCGACAAAAGATACACCTTTACAATGCCACGGGTATGTCGCATTGTTGGGATCGGACGATCAAAGTTGGGGTTGGAATCTCGTAGATAATCATTTGTTACATAACGGAGATGCTCAGGGAAACTACCCTTTGTTAAATAATGCTCCCAAGTATCAGGTAACATTTTTTAAACATTGTAAAATTTGTTTTATTAACTGACAATTTTGTGATTTCCTTGTAGGTCGGGGAAAGAATTAGAGTTATTTTAGACTGTGATGACAACACATTATCGTTTGAAAAAAATTATGAATTTTTAGGCGTCGCATTTAGAGGTAGGTATGCTTTACGGTTCTTGCATGTTGATACCCCCACAAACTTGAAATTTTGTTTAGTTGAGATGATGTGTGAACAAATAAATAATGAAAGTGTGTTTGGTTAGGTTTACCAGACAAAAAGCTTTATCCAACCGTATCGGCTGTTTACGGCAATACAGAAGTTTCAATGGTATATCTCGGACCGCCGCTTGATGGCTAACATTTTATTTTAGTTTATTAGCCTAAATATTTGAACGAGAGATTTTTGTAATCTGTTTTAAAAGGTGGTTTTTAAGGATAGTAAGGTTTGCCAATGTGATAAAAAACACTGCAGTAATCCAGTACTAGTTTTTAAGCATTCTAACAATTTCTGTTACTAATTTTTTTAATAGGTGAATACAGGGTGGGCTGGAGTTTTATTAACAATAATTTGTGCAATTTTTATCTAGTTCAGACATCAGGTGATGAAATGCTATTTTTTTGAGTAAATAATTTAGATTATAATCGAAGAAAAATCCCGTTTTACATCAAACTTGAACCGAAACAGAGATAAATTTGTCCAAAATGGTCCCAAAAATGTTGTATCCAAACTGAGCTCAAAATCTGAGTAATATTAACTTTTAAAAGAATGTTGTTCTGGTCTCTATGAAATGTAGTTTTTGAAATATACTTTTCCGTCTGTCCATTTAAGGTAAAACTTGCTCAACGTTAAGTGTAACTAGACTCAATTTTTTTGCTCCACGTAGAGCAACTTTTACCTGTGAGCTTCCAAAGTTGATAGTTTGCAATATCCCTTTTGAAGGGTGTTTCCAAGGTCTCAGGTTTCAGACGGCAAAATATATAAGTTAAGATTTAAAGTAAGTAAAATTTTGCATAAAACTAGAAAGAAAAGGTTCTGTCTAGCCCTAGTAGTTTTGGAGATTTGTGTTTGGAAAAAAACTTTTTTTCAATCATTGAATCTTTAAAAAATGTTGTTTGTTTAAAAAAAATGCATTTGTAGCTTATTTTCATGCAAAATTATCTTATGACTGGACTAGAAGTGATGATTAATCTAAGATTTGCTAAAAATTTGTCTTGTCAAATTCGTTACCTTCCTGTGCTTTGTTATCATCGGCATTGTAGTGGTTATTTTATTTCCGTCCGTTTCTTCCAACAATCAGAACCAATTTGCTAGTACTTAAATAATTGAATCGTTTACTAATTAAAGGACTTGAGTCAGTTTACCATGTCGTAAGAAATATTTTAAAACAGGTTATTATAAATAATTTATTATAAAAGTATTTAATTTAAGGCTACTTAATATTTAATAGAATGGAGTTAAAAACTAAAATTACCCGCTATATGATCTGTAAAGCTACCATTTCAAGTCGTCTGTCTAATTACCAAGGCAGTTCTTAGCAACGGATCGGTGTTTTTTTACATTCTCAACTCTAACCACAATTAGGTTGTAATTAAATATTAATTAACTAATAATATGTAATTAATCAAAAGTAATTTATAAAGTAAAGTTATTTTTGGTTGATAAGCATGCATATCTTTCAATGGACTTGCGTTACATTCCTTCTTTCAAGATCATTGTGTTTTGCATTTTGAAAACTACAGTTTTTGAAACAAGTGTTTCAAAAAAGCGACCTAGTGCCTTATAGTAATAAACGATTCAATGCAATATATTGGTTTCGGACCACCCTGTATGAATTTAATTATGTGTTGGTGTTTGAGTTACGTTGTTTTTGTATGCAATCGAATTTGTATTATGCTAATAGTTCATAAAGGTTGTGGTACCAGCAATAGCATAAAATTAGTACCATTGCTTGTAGTGAAGACTGTCTAGTTAATTATGAATTTTTTAAAATTAATTTAGTATGTAAATTGGATGTATACCATGTATATATTCATTTTCGTCTTTGTACATTAATCTCAAATTTTTTCTACTCAAATAGTAGATTTTAGAGTTGGCTAAGCTGCATATTATTTTATATTTCACTCGCCAAGTGAAAACACCATGCAAGATAATTCCAAAAAATAAGTAAGAAGTGAACCTTAGGTATTTTATTGTATTTCAAGGCTATTCTAAATTTTAATTGCCTAATCAATTCTTTGAGGTACAATAAAAATAACGTTTGCTTTTTATTTTTTGCTAATTCCACAATTTTTAAAATTCAAAAACCAAAATAACAACTGGCCTTACTTTTTAATTTTGTATCGATGGTAGTAAATTCTTGCAATTAACACATTTATACGTCCTGCACCGTTCATATTTGATAATTATCTTGTTAATTCGTACGTAATTCTATTTGTCTGTGCCAATTTATATGATTCGTGCACAGGTTTTTGATCATGTAAAATTATTCTTACATTTTGAAGAAGAAAATTACTTTTTTTAAATGATTAATTCTAGTACAAATTATTTAGTTACCACACACAATGTGAACATAACGTAACTATTATGCTGTGCAGGCCATTCCAGATCTCGCTCGGAATGGCCAAATTATTTTAATTTGTTTTTCCAATATTGCAAAGTTTCTTCTTTTGTATCTAATTCACGATTTTGTTGGAAAAAACCATTGTTGCCTTTATACGAGTCGGCAAGAATCATAGATTAGGGTTTTATAGTGTCTAAATCATAAAATTGTAATTAATTAACTTAAAGGTATTGTAAGAATTTTATATGAGGAATTTTATTGAAATGCTATACTAATAATTACAAGTACCTACCTTTATTTTATGTGATTTTGTTTTCTGTGATATTATTTAATATTTATTTTTCAATGCAATATTTTATTAATATTTAACACTGGGTTTACACGACTCTTTCTGACTAACCACTACTTTTTTCATCAGCTACCCTTCTTTAATTGTTGAATATCAATAAAAAAATATTATCTGTACATGATTGTGTAAACCCAGTGTCTGAAGCGAAATTTTTTGCGTTTATATTTAACGCACAAATCGACAGTTTTAGCTTCATTCCAAAGATAACAATTTTTTGTTTAAATTTAATTAATTTTCATTTAAATGAGGATATTTATTTTCGCCATCACAGGAAATTACTCGGTGTCGTATATATTAATCATACCCAATTGGGGCACACATCTTTATTGACATTCTTGTTTCAAGAGTTGCTACAAACATATTTTTCAAGTATTTAAATCCTCACTTAATATGAAAACTTTAAAAAACATTTTCTTATTATGTTTTATTGTAAATATGATATTAATGATATGCCATCCTAGAAATGTGTAATTAAAAACCTTTATCTTTATTTTAATATTATCATGGCAATTCGTGGCTTCGGGTGAAGTATGCAAGTGACTAATTCAAAATATTTACATGCCAATCGTAGATGGACAGTTGGGATATGGAATGTAAATATAAATATTGTTACTCATATTTAGTTGGGAGCCTACGAATATTTCTGATTCATTTTTTAAAATTGTACAAATTAATTTTTATTTTGCCATTACATATTTCTACTATGCGAAATGTTGTATGAAATGTTTGTGAATAGTACGAATAAATATCGATTATAAAATATTTTAGTTTAAATTTATTTTTAAGCTACCAATGTACTTGTAAAGTTTACAATTAATTATGACAACTGAATACTAAACCTGCTTATGTTAAAAATTGCACCAAACACTAATATTTTTCCCACAAAATACACTGTAATTATAATTTTACGAACTTTTGGTTTAACTGTTCTTTATCATCTGCTGTTATTTAGACAAAAATGAGTTTTTATTTTTTGGTAATGTGGTGGTAAATATTTGATTTTTAAAAATGGACCTTGGACGACACTTTAATATCTTAATTTTTACTTTTACTTATTTTTTTACATTGTAACTTTTTATAAAATAAGAATACATAGATAAGTGTAATAAAATTTACTGCTTGTTTCGAATGCGGGAAACGGAACAAAGTTGAAAGTAGTGGTGGATGTCTTTGAATTCGTAGCAAAATGTCTAGTTAAAATTTCATTATGCTAGAGCTTTTCCTTCAGGAGATTTGGACGAGACAGACACGCATACAAACTTTGCGCTTTATGTATTAAAGTAAGCTTTATTAAAGCTGCTGTATTAATAAGGCATTTTTTGCTTTTTGAAGGTCCTTTACGATTTCATTTCGTTCTATAATATTGGTATATTTTTTGCTTCTGATGGCGATCTTATTTTTATTGCAATTATTATTTTTTTTTATAGCGCAGAAACAAGCAGGAGGTTTCATAGTTCAAGTCCTTCACTCCAAATTTGGTAGAACTTTTTGCGAAAACTCGGTATTTGGCGGACAAGGTTTGCATTTTTTCTACAGTAACATTTTAATTTGAGAATTAACTCGGAATTTTATATACATTTTATTGAACTTTTAAGATTTTACAGAATATTTTCTAAATAATCAACAATAATTTATTGTACTTGGTAAACCAGAAAATTAACAAAAATTAGGCTTAAAATGTTTTTCGATTTATTTTATTTATTTTTTTTTAAATTTTTAACTTTAATTACTTTGTATAGGTAAAGGTTGACTTAAATTATCGTAGGTCTATTTAATATTTTAAGTGGATAATAATCATTATTGATACTTATAAAAAAGCTGTGCGGTTATATAAAGTTACCTTAAAAATACAGTAAGATAAATTAAATAAAGCACACAGTTGACTTTATAATTATTATTGAACGAACGAAGGGATCGAATGGAAAATAATGTTAATAGGCAATATAGTACTATTCATATTTTTAACATTATTATAATATTACACATTTTGAAAATGAATAATAGGTATGTTACTAACATGCTAGAAATTTAGCACCGTTCATCTAAATCATCGATTATAAACCTTCTATAATCAATATCTATTGCTATGTTTTTGCAGCGGTTTTAGCGTGGCTCGTGCGCCCCACGGTTTCGAAACACTTTAAACTGCTGCAAAAACAAAGCCGAATATGTGTTCCGTGTATGAATTTAAAAAAAGGTGTAGTAGCGAAATACTATAAATCACAATATTGAAAATGTTGGCCTAGATGCGTTTATTGTTTTCAGTTTATTATATTATATAAATTTAGTTGTTCTTCTTTTAGATCAAAACATTTAAGCTATATTTATATTTGGTAAGTAGTATACTTAGCTAAAGGTACTTTTTATTAAATTTGCATTATACTAGTGCAACATTACATTTTAGTTTTAAAACGAAACATTTTGCCACAGAAAATGTTTGACAATGTCGAATATGGACTCGTAAAAATTCACGAAATACTTGTATATGTATGTATTAGATTTTTTAAAATTTCACTTCTAATCTAATCAGAGATATGAATTCTATATGTTTAAAATTAGTTGCCCTAATATGTCATTATTTGAAGCACTGCTACCAAGGCTCGCGTTATTGCCGACCTAATTATATCTACGAAAAATTATAGTCGATTCTAATTAATATGTTCGTGGTTACTCCTATCTATCACTTCTCCGTTTGTATTTGGAGCCGATACTTCGCAGCACAACGTCTGTTTAATTTTTGTAGGCCAGAACTTTGTTAGAAAAAACGCCGAAAACAAACAAAATAATTTACATAACAATGGACAGAGTAGTGCTTGATGTAAAACGGCGAAAGACCTGTAATACGGACCTTCAAACGGATCCAGAATGGCCGGACATATCATATGATTCAAATTCACTTCAGTAGGCTAAAATATAAATAAAATTACAATCTAATATCGAGATATTTTGTGTCGGGAAAATTAAGAAAACTTACAACTGCAATTGCCTGAAGAAGAACAAAGTGATAAAACATGATTAAACTATAACTAACGGCATTCCAACTGAAATCTGTGAGTTCTTCAACATTGTAGACACCTGAAAGGAGGAAGAAAATTAAATTAGGAATTAAAAATTTGATATTTTTACTCACCCCCTAATCGTAAGAGGTAATAAGGCACAACGAACATTAATCCATGTTGAATCCAATATATTGCCGCTTCTAATGGCAGCTTTAATAAAAATCAACGGTGCGTATCAAAATTTGATATAAAAAATAATAGGGTCTATTGGATATCTGAATAAATTTTCTTTATACTTACGATTCGTGTATCGGTTTCGGGGAACAGAAAAGCCAAGAGTGGTCCATTCAAAAGATTTAAATGACATCTAAATACAGCCGTTACTATTTTATTAGGCGACGCAGCTAACAAGTAGATCTGCAAGCAAAAACATTTTCGGGTCGTCGCGTCGCTCGTTCAAAATAACAAATAATATAAATTTCTTACTTGTATTGCCGTAGTAACGTGACAAGGATTTAACAAATATATCACAGTTTTCGAAGAAAACTTATATCCTATTTCCATGCCCCATATTATTGACATAAGTACTAAGAGGGCTCTTCTGCCACTTCTGTCCCTGCGAACATAAGCTGCAGTGGGAAGAGAAATTCTACTATATCCCCAATTAAATAATATCGCCGCCGCTATCAATACTATCACAGTTTCCACTCGCCTACTTGTGGGATCTAAATATTCCGCACATTCCGGACCTGCATTGCGGGGCACAGTTGTGTTTACTCCGCTGTAGGCCCAATCCATTACTCACACTAAAAGTAATAATAAAATTGTTATTAGGCGATACGCGAACAATATAATAGAGAATACGTGTTCAAAAAATTAGTCGACGGAAATGCTATATAGTACAATCGTTAATTAATATGAACTAAATAAACATCATAGTTGGACAGGCAAGCAAGCATTTCACTTGCAAATGAAAATTTTATGCAAAAATTTCAAAATCCGTTTTCATTTCAAAAACAATTTAATTAAAATTTTAAATTAAACCAAGCCGTCCATTTGTCTCTCCGAGATCCTTGTAGCAAAAACAATAATTTTGCAAAACGCCAAGTTGTGACGATTTAGACGCCCGTAGAATATAAGCACCTATTATGTTATCGCATCTTTTGCAACCCTTAAAATCTTGCTTTATATTTCTGTATTATTATAATAAATAAACATATTACGAAGAGTTCACAAGCTAAGATCACAGATAACTTGCCCAGTTATCTGTGTGGAGGCAGTGTAAGTCAATATTTTAATGTTTTAAAATAAACTGGATAAATAATGACACTGCGATTAAAATAGTATATTGTAATATAGGTGCGCAAAACAGGTGCTTTTCCTAGCTTTTCACATTTTCAAGCTTGCAAAAATACAAGTTTTTTAACCTGTTAATAATTAGCAGACCCTTTTTAATAATATAATTTTATTTATTTGATTAGATCAAAACTATTTTGAACCCTAAATCCCTATTAATTTAATATCTATTATAAGATCAAAAAGAAAAGTTTTGTTGGTGCAGTCAATAATAGTGCAATCTAGTATATCTACTTAAAATAGATATAATCTAGAAGTAGGTACACCGTTAAAAATATTGTTTGTATTGTTCATATACCTAATGTATTATTCATTTTTTTTTAATTTATCAAAATAATCTTAATTAAATCACAACGAATTTTTTTTTCATTTAAACGAAACTCTTTCTTACGTATTTTAAAATATTGATTTTAATACATTTAATCACCCAATAGTTTGAATACTCACATGTATTTGTTTAGCTATTATGAATTAACTCTTCAGGAAAGTAAAATTTTAATACGAAAGCCACCCCCCGAATGATAATTTAAGTTTCAAAATTTATTATTTTAAATTAAGTCGTCGTAGAATTTTAAGTTACGAAATTGTTGGCCGTCGAATACCTTACCCGTAGAACACAGCACTAAAATTATTATTGCTATATTTATTGTTACATGGATCATCAAAATCTCATTTAACTTTGTTTTTATCAAACAGGAAACTCAAATTGTATTACAACCTTGTAACTAATATTATACCTAACATAATATAACACATAAATATCGATAGCCGGCACATGTATGGTTTTAATGCAGTTATAGAGAGGAAATAAACTGAAAAAGTAAAAATGCTTTTAATTGATTATCGACCAGCAGGTTCCCTAACTCAACCTATCGATTGGTTTATATATTGCAATGTCCCTCTCCTTTTAAACCTATCTATGCAGACGACCAATGAGATTATTGGTGGTTCGATAATATTGATTATTTAAATTTGAATACAGTAGTTTTTTTTGCAGTGTACATACCGGAGCAGCATGCCTTGGAACATTATCAAATTTAAAGTAGGTTTGCGCTGGACCATTCCGAATATTCATGACACTTCGCGTATTATCTATTATTATTTTCACCACGCGAGAAAATGAAAACATTAATCGTTAGGCAATGGTTAAATACATAATATAGCATGCATTATATTGTATCCCGTCAGAGGATTTATTACTTAAATCATTAATAAGCAATAATGGCTTGCCGCTTGGAATATGGGCAAAAATGTTTATTCGCCCTAATAAAATTTTCAATGGTGAGCATCTCATAAATAAATACTAATTAAAATTTTATAATAATAAGCAACCGCCACGATTTACGGCATTCAAAGATGGATTCGGTGTGGCGTATTGACTTTTTGTACAATTTTAGTTTGTCGTCCAATTTTCAAACAATGAAATTTTATTTGAAAACAATTTTCGTTGCTTTGCGAAAGACGTTGATGTATCTGGCAGGAATTTATAACATCCGAATCAATAATAGCAAATATACTTCGAGTATAAATTGTACTTGCAGGCATTATAATATTTATTCTTGTACGAAGATTGAAAAGACGAAAACTAGGCTATTAAATTTTTAAAAAAATCATTTCGTTCAGCCAATATTATAACTTCCTGCAACGGAACTTACTTACCTAGAGGTCACACCTATGCCATGGTCCAACGTTCAATTTAATTATTACCTATCACAATATCAAGAAAAACAAAAATTAATTAAAATAAAGTGAAATATAATATTTACAATTTAAGATCGACTGACAACACCAAATAAGATGTATGGGTGTACTAAGGTAATCCAGTAAAATGTGTAAAAGTAAAACATAAATACCGTAAATTTTATTTCAACAAGTGAAGGCAAGCTAATTTTGATCAAAGTACAATAATAGCAGGTTCAAAAATTAATAACTAAAACTAAATTATATAATTGAAAAAATCACTACAATAGATAGCGCAATACAATTATTTTTTTGTATCCCACGTTTATTTTGGATAAAAATACGGTAATTCAATTTTGCCGAGGTTCTTGATTAATATAAAAAAGTTTCGGTCTTAAGTAAAATAACATACAAAATAGCATGTTTTGTAACAAGTCCACAATAGCCAATAATACACTGTAAAACAAGTTAGTGTTAAAATCAAAATTGAAATAAAATAAAATAAATCTACAGAAATTGTTTAACATTTTGCGTTAGTTTGACCGTAACAGTTTTCAAATTGCACTATTGAAAAAAGTAAGGTTTCGTTTTTATGGCAGCAGCAGAATTGTCGGATATTATGAAGGAGTGAATTTTCTCTCAACGTCAAATACTACTAGAATATAAGAATACAAAAAGTCATAATGGGGTGGCTATTGAAAATTGTGCTGCATTGTAGCCGCTATATCAACGACTAGACTTTTTTTTATAATAGCTTGGAGAATGGACAAAAACATATTTTAATTTGGCTAAACTCTTTGATGTGAAAAATAAATTAAAACAGTTCAGAAGATATTAGAAATACCCGAATGGAAGGAAAGGAAAACTGTTGGCACCTACCGATGTGTTAAATAGGAAATCCAATTCCACTAAAATCCGATTTTCCTATGCTACCTTCGAATAAGAAAAACGCGAGCAAAAAACTAGCCGTGTGTAGAGAAAATAATTCCATCGAGAATACCATATATGAGTTAACTTGGTTGATTGCCCACTGAAGCACACACTACGACGTATTATATTATATAACATTTCTTCGGTCGAATAAAAATTGTGACATAGATTATCAAGTGTGATGCGATTTGACGCAATTTCTAATAAAAAGTTTGGTTGAACTCAGCTACTCAAAACAGAAGGAAAATCTTTGATTAATTTTAGGCATGCTTTGTGAAAATCCATTTCTAATTTTATTTTAAATTGAAATGGTATCGGATTATGATATCTTTGCGATAAGCATCCGAGCAGAACGAAAACCAAAAATTAAAAATTTACGAAGCTGACAAAAATTCGGGAAAGATTGGAAAAAATTTACGTAAATTTGAAAGTACACTGTTACAAGATAGGGATCATACATACAATTATATAATTAGATATATAATATGAAAGCGATTTGGGAATTAAATGATGCTTAAAGGACAGCCAACCAACGGCAACGTTACTTTGAGTTTCAACGACATGTATTAATTTGTTATTTTCATAATATAATATTTAATCAATATAAAAAATGTTATCAGTTTTTTATGTATCAGAAAAAGGTCAGCATAATTTATAAAAAAATCTTCAAACAATTTCAAAATATGATACGAGATAAAATTATACGTAGTATAATGAATTATAAAATATGCTGTAATAAAATCAAACTTAATTCTAGTAGATACAATTAAGTTTTTATTTGAAAAATCATTAAACAATCAAAGCCAAAGATTGGTTGCTATACAGAATTAATAATACAATTACGACTAATTCGGTTTAGCAGACGTTTACACTGTCTAAGGGTAGAAATAACCTTTCCAATTTAATTTAAAAATTCCTTTAAAGAAAATGTGGTGAAATTTGAGAAAAACTCGAAGCAAACTGCAAAATATATTAAAGGTTTTTTACGAGAGGGAATACAGCGAGCGGATTGTTAACTTAAGCTCACTGCTTTTCAAACTGCAAACAGTTGCATATTATTATATTACGTTTATACCCTTTGATGAATATCTCAATTTTCTAGTATCAAGTCTAAATTTTTATTGCTTGTACAACCGGTTTCGCTCAAACATCATCGTCAGGCCCAAATTTATAAAATAATCACTTTCTAGTGAGCCAATTCAACTTAGTTCTTTAATGTTCATTATTAATAATCACAACAAATAATCAATATCGATTCGTGGTCGAGGTAGTGAATATAAAATTAAGTTCCGAGCAGGGAAAACTAAAGAGAAAGGAGAGGACGCTCTTCAACATAAGGTGCAAGTTATATTGGCCGATAAAATGAAGAACCAAAGTTAATGGAGGGTTAATAATTATGATGATTGATGAACTGATAAGCGAGAAAAAAATTCATTATCAGCGATTTTACAGAATTTAGAAAAATTGCACACAAGAACAAATATCGTAAACGAGTTCAAGGTGGTTTTAATGAAAACTTTTCTAAACAAAATTTTAAATCTTGACATCCCATCAGGAGGCAAAGTTAAAATGAGTTTAATTTGATTTGGGAGATATAAATTGGGTTTAAAAAAATAACCTATTTATAAAATTTTATTTTCATAATTGAGGTGTCGTGATTATCCACCTTGAACATATGACTTTTATACTAGAAAAATGGCTATGATACATAGAAATACAAATTTGATCGATTTGCATACAATCAAGTTTCTTTATGATATCATTTAATTGTGGCATATTTTTAAATTTATTATTAAAATAATCGATAATATGTTATTTTTACATGCACTAATATAACAACATTCAGATAGCAATTCCGATGGGAGTTATCACAATTATTTTTAAGCAACAAATTGAAATCGAACTGGATAACCGAAATGAAATCATATAAATGAATAAGAACGTAAACACATCTACTGGCTTACCATAAATTTCATTCCACGTTGTAAATTCCAAATTTCTGCATTGACACTGCGTTCAATCCACCTATCATTTGTGACAAGTGTCGGTTTTTAAAATATCGAATTTGTATACTTCTTCCATGGTTACAGTGACGTCTATTTTATGGGGAATGCAGCCAAAATTGATTTAGTTTATTATACACGCATTGCCGTGCTAGTGGTTGTCTATTTACTGCCCTTTTCCTATCGAGCTTGATGAGTTTTCCACGACGCGCAGCCATCTATTGGGGAGAATTACAACGCTTCAGCAGTTTTCCGATTGCCATCAATTTTTCTTTTCCTCCAAAGGTGACTCTTCCCATTCCAAAAAACTACAAAATTGTTTAAATAAGAGTAATTAAATTTAAATATCATAACAAAAATAAAATATAATCCATATTTTTCAGCGCCAGTTTGTAAACTAAAATTAGGTATAATAGGAAAAAGTCCTGACTCATCCTGTAGAAGGTCGAGCAGATACAAATTCTAAAAAAAATTTAAATCTGCCACAAGTAATTAAATTAAGTAGTAATCAACAAACGAAGTGTTGAATAAAAGCAATACATTATTGAATACAGAAGCCAATAGTTTGATCCTGGAAATTTAATTTCTGCGTTGTCACATTGAGAGAAATTTTATTTTAAATGTATTGCTGAAAACAGATTATTACTTGACAGATTTGGATTTTAAGCTGGCCAAAAGTCGGAAATTTGATGTCAAATGAAAATAAGACTTAATATGTGAATTGTAAACAAAAAATTTTCAACCCCAATAAAATTTTCTTGTAAAGGAAGTAAAAATTATTTTAAAAATGATCTTGTTTTACTAAAATGTAGGTAAAACCTTGAATTGCTTTGTGAATAATAAACTAATGTTTATGGGCGACCATCGCAAACCCCGGAAGAAAAATAATAATTTTTTTCTAGTTTTAATTCTTAACTAGGTATCTACTTTAAAATATTTTAAGGTCGATTGACTGTTACTATGTAATTTAAACATGCAAAATAAGTTTATGCTTTACTAATTCAAAACATCATTATACAGTTTATTTATTTTTTCGTAAAAATTTAAAATTAGACTAATTTAATTTGTCTTGTGTAGAGATTCTAAATTTTTAATCCAAAATTTGTAAATTTGTATTGTATATTTTAAATTATTGTAGTACATTCGTACTGTTGCTAATCACGACTATCTATATAATTTTATATAATTTTAATATTGTTTAAAATTAGATTACAATCCATCGAGCTTGCTTTATAATGAATTATTTCTTGTGAAGCACAGCAAACCTCAACCTTAATCTGCCATTTTAAAACGACCTGTTTCCTCTTCCTTTGTTTTATTAATTTCACTTGGCGCCCATCAAAACAATCTTTTTGTTTTCCCGATTTGTAGCAAAACAATCATCCGAATAGAAGAATTTACGATATTCGAATATCCTTGTTGTCGAAGCCGGCAAATGCTGATACTGATGGCGCAGTTTTGAAATTAAAACTGCAATAAAATTTGAATCGCAATATGTAAATTTGGAAAATAATCTGTGTTATATTATCTAAATCGGTTTTTTGAATGCGAGATCCTGATTTTGATTGTAAAAGTTACTTTTGTGAAAATTTGTAATTTAAGAAAATGCATTTTGCCATTAAGGAAAATTTACATTGTAAAACCACAGGAGTGTTATTTAAGTATCTACCACGTCAGTTTGTAAGCTTAGTAATCACTAGCTGTCTTTAAAACATTAGTATTCCGGGAACACTCATCTTGCATGTATTGAAACCACGTTCAAGCTGTATATTCTAGTAGAATTCAGAATTTTTTCTTATAATAGAATATATTGTATAATGCTTAATGGAGGGTATATATTATTATCTTTTCGGCTATTCTACATGCTTTTAACATACCTCTTACGTATATTGCTCAAATCATCGATTTATAAGCACAGAGACTGTAAAAGATTTTGTATTTTAAATTTATTTTACGCTAAATTTACAATTTCATATAATGGGGAACTATGGAATACGTATATTTACACCTACGCCGTAAGCCTATCATAAATGTATTGAATTTTTGTAGAATCATGTCACACATAAAGTCGAATAAAGCTTAGGAAAACCGCAGAATACTTGAGTTCTTTTTTAAAGCTAAATATCTCTATCCATGTAGACGACATACGAAAATATTCTGTCACACTGTAGCCACAATTGCACTAATTGTAGACATTCTTCTTTCAGGTGATCTTCGATGGAAGGCTAATCCTGACGTTTCTCGCAACGCAGATCATGGAGCTTGGTGCTGGTGAAAATGAAATCTTGGTTGGATGTTAATATCAGAAAGTGGAAGTTAAATAACTGCGATGTAGCCAAAAACTACCAACTAATTGACAGGTAGATAAAATTATTATATTTATATCCGAATGAACATTTTTCAATTTCAACATTTTGTAAAAATTGACCTCGTTGACCATTCTCTAACCTAAGTCGACAACAAACTCATTGCTTATACATTAGGAATCTCGAGTTATCCTTTTTTCTTTCTCCATTAATCTCTGGATTTGAAGTGAGATGATGCATCGATAAAAGTTAAAAAGCGTAGATGTCGAAATGTTAGACTACAAATTATAAAAATTGAACTTTATTTTATATTATAATGGAAGAGTGCAAGAACAACGAACGAATTTCGATTAAGAAAATTTTAATAATATTTCTAGAATTCAAATTCAATGCCCAGTTCAGTTGACTAAACTGGGCATGCTATTTATTTAGCATTAATTGCTAAACGTAATACTAGATTTTGGGTAAAGCTTAATCTTGTAGACTTTAAGTTCGAAATTACTAACAATAGCGCATTATTGAACTTGGTAATCCTCCTTGTAGGGGTTGTTTTATATTTAAGATCACATTAAAATTGCAGGCTACTTTCGCAATAGTTCCTGAAATGGGAAATTAGTAGTTAAGTACCAGGGAAATGTTTGACCCATGTCAATGACACGTGAAATTGCTATATAACATGACTTAAATCAATATTTACGTTGAACGTGATGATGATATCGGTGCGTTAGCACTTTTTTTTTTAGTAAATAAATTGGTAATCCGTATTGATTACATGGGGAGGTATCAATGTTTTACTTGACACCGAATAAACACGAAATGTACATTTCTGAAAAATAAATCGAGGAATAACAATTATTTCATAAATGCTAAACTAATCCTGGCGCATTACACAAGTCCACAGTCGAAGGATGAAGGATCTATGAGTTTATGAAACGGTAGATTTACTGCAGGAGTTGTTACGGTTACCACGTCGAAATTTTGTGGTAAAAATTAATCGGATAAATTGTGAACATTCATCGACTAAACTATTGGAAATAATAAGTTTTCTCGAAAGAAAATAGTTACGGGATTTTATTTAGAAGCAAGCAATGGAAAACTTTTCTTATATTACTTCGATTTTCACTATTTAAAAGTTGGATATCTTTCAAAGAAAGAAACGGTTGAATGTTTCTTTAAAACTTTACTGCTACGTTGTTACTGATGTATTATTACCTCTCAAAGAATTTTCCGTGGTAAAAGTTCGTGGTTGTATCCTTACATATTAAGCTACATACTATGTGTTTAATACAAATAAAAGTTAATAAAAACATTTCGAGTGTGATTCCAGGCGAATAACAGAAATAAACATGACACGCTCAAAAGTTATGAAATACGGGCACGAAGTTTAAAAAACCGAAGGCGTGGTTGTAACTTTTCTGCAAATTATTATTTAAAAAAAAACGTGTCCGTAATAAAACGACGTCAAAACATCTTTAAACTTTTTAATAGTATATTCGATAACAAGGGCGTTAAATTGCAACTTACAGAAGTATAAAAGTTTCTCGTTTCTTTCATTACAAAAATTAAAAATTAATAGCACCGGAATTTTATTGCACTAGGGAATCTCTCTATGTCTTTTCTCCAAGACATGTCCCCCTAATAAAGCGAGAAATTTAATAAATTCACTCGTAAAACTGGTAAAATAATTACAACTCTATTTATTTAACTTAGATGTCGGCATATGTAACCAACACGAAAATTATAATTAAACAAATTGTTGAATTTTAGTTAACACATCTTAGGTTAATTAATAAAGGAGCCAAGTACATGTCGACATTTAAAATTCACTTGCAATATGGTCATGATTTTCATATTTGCATATTCATAAAGTAAATTACTCAACAAACTTTTCTCTCTAACGAAACATTTAGTCGCATGTTATCAAAATTGAAAAGTCACGTCATATTTTGCAACCTTTTCAAGCGTCGCGTCGAGCGTCGTCTTAAAACTTACGACAATTTTACTGCCCCCCCCCCCCGCTGCTGGAATAACAAATTTAAAACATCGAAGTTTGCCTAGCACCCCAATTCATAACTCTTTTATCTGTATAGAGTAGGAAAACTTAGTCGATCCAACCGAAAAGGGTAGGTATAGTTTTGAAAACTTTACCTGAAATCGATTGGTGCATTAAATTTTATTCAAAGATTAAATATACAAAGTTGTAGTTAGCAAAGCATGAGTTATGTATAATCGCGAAATAATTCATTTATCCCGGCACGGCTTAGGGCGTCGCTCGCCATTTGTCAGATGGGGTTTTGCTCTACCCGACAGCTCAGGCGGCCACCGGTTAACTTATTAGTGAAATTACCGACGCTTCCTCGTAAAATTTAATCACCATCAACATTTACGTGTCGTAAATACAGAAATGTTACTTTATACATTCTACCGTAACAAGTAAATATTGGCTTCTTCGCATAATGTAATCAAAAATTATTTAAATTGATGTAAATCAATAAAGAACAAAAGCAGCAAATTAGCTGCTCATTCAATCGATCCCTCGATACCAATTTAACTCTCAAGGAACCTATTGTTTCGCATACCAATTGAAATGTGGTGGTGCTCCATCTTGTCGAAGCTTACATAATCACCAGAACGAAGGTTACGATTGAAAAGTAAATCTTATATCTTTTTAACTGCTATCTGCTCGAAAACAACGAAATCGGCCGTACAGTTTTCGAGCAGTTGAACAATTTCTTCTAAAGGTCCACTTTATAGGCTCGGTATAAAATATACTATTATTTTCTCGTGCATTAGAAAACTTCCGTTAGCCTTTCAAATATAACGGTGGTTCAAACGGATGCCGGAGCAGAGAAACGAATCTCGTTTTATTTATTAAAGCTAAATTTATTATTTAATAGTCTTTTCTTTTATCGCGTTATAAGGATTGATATTATATTTACACGACGATGGAACTTCATCAATATTAACTTAGCACTATTGAAATTCCTACAAAATTTAATGCGTTTTCGAATTTAAGCGAATACAATAACGGCAAATACAATAATTAGAAAATTAAATTTGTTTCGAAATAAACCAAGTTGGAACGGAAAAATTTAAATCTATTAGCTACTATTTGCTGATAATAATTCGGTAGAACAGTCAAAAGAAATTTGTTTTTGGAAAAATTACGTTAAAGTCTAATCAGGTCTTTACAACAAAAAGTGTCCTTTTCGGGATTGTGAGCTTCTAAATTATTCTGGTCCAAGTGCCGGAGTATAAGAACGTACAACCCACAACATTTTCTATGATGAGAAGGAAGTTGAAGGTGGGAGTATCGCGGAATAAACTGTAATATTAAAATCGGAAAAAGTATAATATGTAAAAGAGCCCAATGTATATTAATGGTACAAATATCTAATTTACATTTTGAGGGTAAACAGGGATTATTCCACTATTCACGGTGGTAGGTTGTCTGCAACACTAACAAATACGGAAGGTAATCGGTATAATTAATTGATTATTTGAGTTTCTCTATAAGCCATTGTTTTCGGCTATTCTATTTGATATTGATGTTGCTATCGGCAGTATTCCGTTCCTCTGCATTAAAGTAAGCTCATGAATTTGTAAAAGACTATTTAAATTAATGGACGAGGCTATAAGTAAAAAAGTCAAAAATAAAAAATTTATAATGAATCAAAAATTAAATTATCGAATTTTATTTTGGTGTTTACATTACCACCGCACAATGAAAAATGATTTTTGTCAAAACGAAAAAGTTTATCCATTTAAATTTAAATATTTTTAATACTACACTAACTTATCAAAGAGTCTTTGTTAATGTTGCCTAGCAGGTAGGGGCTTACCATTTCAATAAATCAAAAATTATTAAAAAATATATTGGGATTGTTGAATTTCCGAAATTTGAATCAAATAGTTCTAAAGTTTTCGAATTATTTGTTCAACCTCTATCCGAATTAATTCCTAACATCCTCTTTTATATTGAAACCAACATGCCGATTGCGTTGCCCTTTGACCTCAAAGTACGAATAAACACATATTGCAATAACAAATTTAAAATTTACCAATTTGTTGCAGGACTGTATTATGTAAAACATGCTATCGATAATGCAGTTTCATCATTATTTTCAAAGAAATTTCATTTATATATTATATTTTAATTCGTTACTAATCCGCACAGTTTTTGTTAAAATTTATAGTCGTATTGATTTCGATAAAAGATATACAATAATTTTATTAATTGTTTCATAAATTTTGACAATAAACTATAGGAACTCTAAATTACATTCAAAATTTAATGTATTTTCCGACAATAAAATATTTATAGTGGCACACGAACATAAACTTTTGCAGTCGATTCATCGTTATACGCCCATCAAAATAACTTTAAATATTAGAGAAACGAAACAAAGTAAATCTAAAATATAGCGAGAAATTATGATAATTATTGCAAATACCCTGCCATTCCTTTAGGTAGAACAGCATAACAATTATTATTAACGTTTTCGTATGGTTAAATTGTCAGAAATTGTTTAATGGGATTACTTCGTAATTTATATAGTTGAAATCACGTAAGGATGGCTTAATGTAATGAACAACTGGAGTATAGTATGTACAGACTACTGATTTTCAATTAAATTAAAGAAACTAAATAATAAAACAAAAATAAAATGCAGATTTCTGAATTTTCAGAGTTTCGGCTTAACATTTTCGGCAGGCCTGACGAAGTTCAGTCATATTAGCATAACTTACTTCTAATGACATACTGCGTAGCTCATTTTAGCTCCAGCTAAATCACGTAAATTTAAGTGACTATTTTTGGATTCTAAAATAATAATTAATTTAAAGGGCTGACTAATTTTATAATTTATGTAGTTTTTAGTAGTTAAGGTAGGGTAGATAATAGAGCATCATAAATTAGAAATTTTTGACCTCTTCCTAAACTATTAAGAACAAAATCCATAAATTATTTTGCCATTTCACGAATTTATACAAGGTGATTGACGAAATTATTCGAGTAAAAGGGTAAGCTCACTTTTGGATAAGTATAGGTCACACTGTTTAGCATAGTAAAAAGGGTTTATTCCTGGGAGTATATAATCATTACGTCTAGAAAAGCGCATTATGGGATGTACCCAAGTAAAGAAAATATGATATATAAATTTTGCCGAAATTAGGTAGGATTTTACCATGTTACAAAGCAGCATCTACATCTTGAAAGGGAGTTTACACTTTTATTCATAAGAGAAAACACATAATATTATGAACTGGGCATTAAAGTATCATGTCGGCAGCGGCTACTTACCGGCTCCGAGTGAGCGTGCAAAATCCGCTCTGGTGATAGGTGCTGATACAAAAGCCTTCAATTATTCAAAATTTTGATATTCTAATAATACGAGAACGTGCTTACGTCACGACGTTAATTCCAATTACTGAATTTTAAATGAAATAAAACGAGCAGATTGATAAATGCGCCGTTCATTAAAATCGAATCGTTTAGTGTTTTACAAGACTTCTTATAACGATTTGCTTTATCTATATTGAATTAAACGAAACATCTCACGTTGGAATGAATTATTGCCACTTGAAGTTGATTAAGGACCAAGGTATTTCTGAAATATTCACGAATTAGTACTAGCAAAACTGCTACACTTGAAAAGATATATTGATTGAACGTCTGAATAATGATTTACCTTTTATCTTATCAAAAACGTCAGTCACACTCTCCACGATGTTAAAATCGAACATACAGGCACAAGCGAGACAAATAAATAATTATTATTGTAGAATTTTTTCTGCAATCTCTGAGCGGCGCAGATGTTATAGCGGGAGTAAGTCGAAGGGAAGAAAAATCGTGTTATAACGCATTATTGTTGTAATTTGTAACATTTCAGTTGTAATAGACACTTTTATCTTAATTTGTGGCCCATCTCAAAACACGGATTGCAGTTATTTTAGTAATTTTGCAGTGAATAAACGGACAAACGTAAAGGTTATAATGCGTGCAAATACCAAGCATTAATGGCATAATGGCACGAAGTCTACGAATAGATTAAATAATTGTGTTCAAATTACTTTATAAATTACATTTGAAGTAAGATTGTAAAGATACACTTACAGCCCGAACGTAATAAATTTCGTTGGTAATTACTATAGACGACTTATTTTCACATTCGAAAATTTATTGGAGAACTTTGAAAAGAGCATCTGTAATTATTTTTTTTGCCGACTTAACTGGAAATTTAATAAAGGTTAATCTGCTAAAAGTATTTTTGACGGAGGTGACAAACCTAACAATGAGATTGTCTGTCTGCTCTTATCGTAAATTGACCGACATGAGATTTAATTATAGATTTGAAATTGATTTGGCAAGTCTCCACTCGTGCGTTTGATATCAACCAAACTTTTTGGAAGGAAACCTTGTTACTTTTTTTATTAAGAAACCGAAACATTCAAAATGTATCTGTATTATATTTGGGAGTCTTCAAAAAAATATTTACGTTTTCTTTCAATTTTCTTCTTATTTCAAATCGGAGTTATTCGCATTTTCATTTCTCATTTTCCATGGACCATAAAACAAAGATAATCTGACTTCCCGCTAGAATTTTTAACATGCAGATGGATGCTCGGTTCATGACGTTTTTAGCAATTTTTATTCTACCGACGACTTAATACTTTTCTGTAACAACGGATTTTCACTTTTTTCCATATGATTTTTAACTTTCTCTAACGTTTGAATTTATTTCTTTTATATCTCGGAAAGTTTTTATGAAACTTTTTTCCTCATTTCAATATGCTTTCCATCACATTGCAAAATTTTATATAAATTTGCACCAATAAATATTTTTAAAACATTCAAGCTTTCAATTTGTCCACCCTCGAGTATGGATTACCTAGGTAGAGTGCGTTTCAGGCGAGAGAAACCAAAGATCATCCCATCCGCCCCCTCCCCGAACGATTGGACACATCGTAAAAATATAAATACTCTCTAAAATTAGATTTAATTTAAAATTTCTCTGCAGTTTTCAAGTTATTGGTTTCACTAAAGCGCTTTAAATCAATTTAAAATTTATAATGCGCCCTAAAGAAACTTTTAATTAAAATACAAGCAACACTAAACAACCCAATATTGATACAAACAATATCGATCTGTAATTGTTTTGTTGGAAGCGTTGTTAAAAAAGCTAAAAAGGAAACATTTATCAAACTTTGATTAACTTACTTAATAAACTGTCATTCGCATCAACCCCTTCATGAAAACTTTATAATAATTTATATTTTGCAAGGTTTTTCATTTTTAACGTTCAATCTAAGATTTCCAGTATAATTTTTTATAAAAAAATTAAATTACTTTAAACGATTACCGAATATTAATTATTGCGATCGATAAATTTTAAATTTACTTATTACAGAAAATTATGTAGTTCGCACTCGAGTTTTAATAAAACGATGGTGCGTGCGTACGCACATAATTCCAAGTCAAACTGTAGGTCTCCTATGAAAATACGATTTTGTTATTGTGCAATATTAAATCTACTTTGCAAATGTAATAACATAAAGGCTACGAATATTAGGTGGACTTTTAAAGAAAATTTATAAACGTGTGCAGAAGGAAAAGTAGTAGAAAGTGATCTATAGAGAAAAACGACGAGGGTAGAGTGAATTGTCGTAGCGGTGCGGCAGATTGTAAAAATGCTGATTGGGTTTGGTTGAAGAAATTTTCGAAAAGAAAATGTAAGTAGGTAATAGAGATGCGCCGTAGGCCTTTTAAATTAAAATGTAATCTTAAAAAACAGTTGTAAACTTACTTGGCAAACAGAGGAAAATTCTAATTACTTCGCTCGAGCATTCAATATTTGACTATTTCATATGAAGAGGCATTATTGCGAGTTATAAAGTTTACTATAAACTTAAGACGAAGAGTTTATGCAACATAAGAGTTCAATTAAGATATGTTGACTTGGAGAAGGTCTAATCAATGTTGCAGAGCATAATTAAATAACTTGGTATAAGGAGCACTTTGAAATTGCTTCGTAGTACACCGACCAATTCCAACCTGATGTTACCGTACGCACACTAAGCTTCTTACTTAGTTCATATAGTTTTAGTTAACAAAATTAATTTTGAATTCAAACTTTACATTGAGCTGTTCCAACTTTTATGAATAGACACTAAAAATAGAAATAAACGTCGAATATTAAAAACTTAATTAAACTCCGAAATGCAATTTTACAAATAACAGCTGTAAATAATATAAAAATAAAAGTACAAAGAGCAAATAAGAACAGCAACGATTATATTAATATTTTAATAATAAAAGCGCACAATGTACTCAAAGCCCTCTATTGACCAGATTGCCAATCAACAGACTTTTTTTCGTTTGTGGTTTTTTTAAATCTCGAAATCGATCTGGGGAGCACTCTCTGGGGATCAATTCTTCCTTTTTAAGTTTTTACTTTCATTTGATCAATACCCGACGAAAAAAATTGGCATTCCGTTTAGCCAATAAGTTTATCATCGTTCGATGTGGTCGAGAACAAATTAGGTACCTCCCGATTTATCCGCATGCTTATTTAAACTATTTTTATTTTTACTTTCACCCTCATTTTTGGATTTAAATTTCTCAATTAATTAGGTTAAGAGATGATTTCGCTGCCGCAGTATTCACACGAATTCACTTCAATCGATAAAAACTGTCGCAAGAACACAATTAAAGTAATTTATGGTTCAACTTCCATTCAAATATTGCGGTTATCCTAAACTCTCGAAATCTTTTCATGATGTGTTCATTGAACCGATTTGTTTGTTGTTGAATATTGCCAGTTTTATTTATCTTACTATATAATTTAGTAAATATTTAATACTATTCGAGAACTACATTTATAGTACGATGTCTTTTCAAATAACAACAAAGCAAGGAATAAATTTCAAATTCCAAAAAAATTATACCGGATGTCCGCGGTTACTAACTCGGAGTGACGAATATATTCGAATTCAAAATCATTTCAACTATTTGTTTACAACTACTAAAGTCGGCCTTAATTTTATTTCAAAACCAAAGCTGTATAACATTTAAGCAATTTAGGTTATAGATTATTCATTTCTCTCAAATTTTGTAACTATGTTTATATAAATTGTAAATTGGACTCGAATAATATTCAAAATTGTACCGACCCTTCATCAAGTACGATCACAAAACCTTATCTTTCCAGAACCGAATTGTAAAGTTTCCAAACTTGCCGATATTGTTATTTAATTTACTCAGATATTACGTTAAAAAAATTTAATTAATTTTCAATTTGATCTTTGCTTAGATAAATATAGGTACTTTTTTATTTTAATTATTTTGTTTAAGGTTATAAGTTATGTATGTATAATGCAGTGTAGTCAATGACTTCCTACTTAATTTATTAATTAAATTTAATGTTTGTCGGAAAAATTTCAAAGTTTTTTTAAATTTTTTTAAACTCGGTATATGGACAAGTGATGCAATGAAAAACAATTACAATTATTAATTATAATTTTAAATTATTTCGTTATATAAACGCGGCGCGGTTATGTATAAAAGGTAGCTAAAAGAAAATTCATCAACAATTGATCAAGAAGCTTACAGAAATGAAAATTATTGTAGTGTTTGCTTTAGTAAGCCTGGCGGTTATGGCCAATTGTCAGGGCTCGAAGGTAAATATTGACTCAAATTTTATATATTAAAAAATAAAAAAATTGTTTTTAGACCATGGCATTAGCTATCGAAAATTACTTGGAAACTGTTGGTTTGAAATTTCGAGACGAGTGTATCAAAGAAAGCCAAGTTGATGTTGCGGTTCTGCTTAAATTAGAGAAGGAAGCGGAACTGGTTAACGACAGAAATTTGAAATGCTACTTAAGGTGTTCCTATATAAAAGCAAAAATTGTTGACGAGAAGGGAATAATCGACATAAAAACTGTACAACAAGCGATCAAAGCAACAAATCAAGAATTTCTCGATAGGCTCGAAAAAGATTGCAAACATCCCAAACAGGATGATCCATGTGAAGCAGCATTCGATAGTGCAACTTGTGGATTGGGTTTACTCGAAGAATTTCACATACATTAAAAAAATTATAGGTGTAAAATTGTAATTAAATGTAATATTAAAATTATCTAAGTGCAATATAAATCTCAAAATTTATCTCTGATATTTAAATAAACAAACGGAAAATGTAAGCATATTGAAAATTGTACCGAACATTCTGCTGCATATTTCTACGTCAACGCAGTTATTTGTAGATTTAATCTTGTTTTGCGGAAAGCAATAACCAACACTTAGAAACCGTGCAAAGCGACAGACAGTACAAAGCTAGAAAAATAATTTTGCGCGTTATGTAACAGAAACGACTGACTGAAAGATCAAAGAGCGAACTCGAAGAATAGCGATAAAGTAGCTGTTTTAAAAAATACAATGTTAACATCAAACATTTACGATTCAAAGCGACAATAATGTACTCAATTTTATCATACGATCTTGTGTGTTGTTATACTTCTGTCTGTGAAAATTCATCAGATCCCAATAAGTTACGTGACTTCCTCTTGCTGTATGGTTGACGTGGTTTCGGTATAAAAGGTTTAATTTTTGGTGGTATTCCTAGTTCGAACCTGTCCTACCTTTATCCTGTAGTATAGATCAAATTTTAATTTAAAACATAAAAGTTAAACAGCAAGAAGTAAATGTATTTCTAAAAATTAAGAATTAAATTTGCATTGTGTTCGAAACGTTCACTGAGCCTATTTATATTTAATAATTCTTTACATCTTGAAATTCGTTTAATAAAATACTCAAAATTAAACAAAATATTTTATAATTAAAATTTAATTAATTCGTTTTAAATTAAATTTTAATTGCCACACGTTTGTGTACTACCTGAAGGTCGCTAATATAAATTAAAAACTTATCGTTGTTAGATTTTACATGCACATCCAACAAATTACATTATTATGTAATTTCAATATTACTAAACAGATCAATTATATTTTTTTGCTCTCATTATAACATAATGGCAATTCGATTAATAAAAACAAGCAAAGGTAAAGAGGGGAAAGGTGACTGTGTGATATTCGGATTAATGGAAATATCTCGGATAATAATTTATTAAAAATAAGAATGCAATCGAGATGAGTCGTCGGGGACTAAATTGAAAAATTTAAAAACTTCTTCTATACTCGACTGAATAATATAACGAAAGCGAAGAATGATAAATAAATAAATTTAGAGAAATCTACAAATTTGTATAGATTAACAATATGACGTGGGGAACAAATTGTGAAAAATAAAAGCAGGGAAAGCTCGATCGAGAAGAATGTCTTCCACAAACTCCAATATGGAAAATATTTTTCACGCCTTTTATTCGCGGCGATACGGGGTTATCGATGAAATTGTATATTTAGATGCCTTGACCCAGAATATAATGGGATCGACATTATTATAAGGAGCGATTTACTGCACGTATATTTCATCTCAAAATATGATCTCGAGGAGAAAGGAAAAATGCTTTTATTAAAAACTTTTAAGGCTGAATTTTGAAAATACTTTAATCAATTAACATCAAATATGAAGTTCACTTAAGTATTGGGTTTTAAAAAGGTAAAATTAAAAAGCAGAAGTAAAAGATAAAAGCAATGGCAGATGTAAGCCGCATCCGAAATTTGAATATGTATGAGAAATTAACGGCTCAGAAGCCCAACGTTTTACATATTGCAGATTTTAATTTTGTTTCCGAGATTTTACGTGTTTATCTTTATAGACCAGGTAGGGTTAAAATTTTATTTTTAAATGAATTATTCATTCCAAATGCACTTGACAACTTCACTACGAGTAAGTTTACCAGTAGAAACATCACTGTTAATACCATTACTGCACAACTGCATGTCGTATGCTTAATTTTAAATTTTTAAACTTACATTTTTATTTTTGTCTACGGAGCCGGCACGTTCCTACACTTGAATGCTAATTTTTTTAAAACGACGATTGTTTTTACTATCGACGTTGACCATCTCATTTGATTCTAAGACCGAATACTAATCTGAAAATGAACGAATTTTCTTACTGCAATTTTAATAGGTTTTGATTTAATTTGTTTTTCAGTTTATTTGTATTGTGTAACTTGGTCTATCCAAGAAATTATTTTAAAATCACATTTAGATATAAAACGACTAAAACAATACACTTTCGGGAAAAACTACACTTTTTAAAGTTTTTGTAACGACTTTAAATAAACATTTTACGTATCGACCAAACGATTTGCTATTCTAAGGTTTTCTGTGAGGATACTAACTTCTTTTAGTCATTTTTGAACGTAAAACGACTGGAGCTTTTTTGGAATTTTCGTGTCTTAGCGAAGCAGTTTATCAGAACGCTTAATGGAATTTTATCGCTTTTTAAATATTATTATAATGATTTAAAATTTGTTAGATGCTACAGTAAATTGAATTAAAATTCTTTTTAGTTTTTTGCCAATTTCAGTTTGAAAATTTTTACATTTACTACACTCCCCAACAAACATCAATTCAAAACTTCATGTAAAAATAGGAGCTTTATTTGAGGAAAACCAACATCGTCTTTTTCATGAATTGAGAAATGGCGACACATTTGTCACCAGCTGCACGAAAGCACCAAAAGGTAACCAAACAAATAAAATAGAACACAAAATAACACATTAGAGCTAAATATAGCGAAACAGTTATATTTTTTTTTATTTTGCTCTTTTTCTTACAGAAATAAACTTAATTTTTGCAAAAACAATTTTTTTTTCTAAGAAAGAATCAAATTTAGATTTTAATTTTGCACTTGGGCAAAACGGTGGACTGCAATAATTTCCGAGAGCAGCAACCAAGTCGAAATTAATAATTTTCCATTAAAAGCACTGTAATAATTTTTCGCGAGTGAAAAACCAATGTTGTACCGCATGATCCAGATTCTAGAGGAACGTCATCGCAATATATATATATTTTTTATTAAAAGCTTAATTGGACGAAGGAAAAAAAATGTTAACAGTTTTGTAGGTCAAAATCTTTACAATTATTATGATAAATGGTATTAGTAGGCAAGTTATCTTTTTTAGCTAAATCCCTCTCGTGGGATACACTTGACAGCGCCTGTAGTTAGTAGCGGTGTTCATTTATCAGCGAAGAGACTACGAGCGTCAGCGTCATATACCTAAGAGAACAAAGTTAATGATCAGTTTTTTATTATTCTCAAATTCGAGATTACCCTTTTTCGAAATAGATTGTTGGGTAGAGATTTATTACGTGTTTTATATCCTCAGGATTTCCAACTGCATAAAAACATACGATGTTACATTATAATGTGATACAAACAAAACGAAGTTATATTCGATACACAACTCCTATTTCCTACTTGATATGCATTGGAGTATTTGACTGTGAAAGAGAGTACTTTGTTTGAAATTGCTCTAGATTTATGATGTGCTTTCAAACTATGAGTTACAGCCATTTCCAATGGTTTCCTTTACAAATTTTAACGGAACGGCTGGAGAGTTATTTACTTAAACTTCGTCGAGTTAATATTAAATATTATGCGGTTATAACCTATCCCACTCACATACAATGCATATTTTTTCAAAAGTTAGTCAATTTATTTATAAAATGCCCAATTCTTCATGAAAATGCTTTATGAAAAGCTTTTTAAAATGCGATCTAAATCGATTTTCATCTATCAACTCTTTGTGTGTCACTGTAGATTATTGATGTGAAATATGTCATACAACTTTATTTCACTGCGTACCAAGTGTATTGAAGTGAACACTTATGAATTTTTGCTTTCATCAAATAAATTCGACGTCGGATGTTTTTAAACTTGGTCCATTTATCCTCCCAACAAAACTATTTTGAACTCTTTAAAACGTCGACTCTTAATTTTTTGCCAACGGCTGCGAATTTACAGCTAATATTTAAGTTTAATCATTACGAAAAAAGTTAATTATTAAATTTTACGCAACGTAAATTTTGAATTATATTAAACTTTGAATACATAAAACTTTTACGACATGAAAACTAAAATTAAATTTATTTATTCGCAAATATTTATATCAAAAGGTACAAAGTATCCAAAACGTAACAAAATTTTTATTATTCTGCTTTTTCTCGTATTAATTATAGTAAAAATGTAATCGCCAAAATTTCTCCTAGGTACTTAATTTGTGTAGCAATCAAAAGACAAGTTTGGCAAATATACATCGGGGTAGATTTTTAAAACGAACAAGTGCCAGCTTAATAGAGCAAAAACAGTTTAAACAACAATTGCGTATTAAATTACCATTATCGAATTATCGAATTTGCTATTGAATTATAATTCCATTTTTGTCCAGTTTGTTTCACCACAGACAACTTCATAAGCAATCCATGTTTTGATTGTGCTCAATTTTACATAATTCGAAAAGTTTATTTTTACCCCAGTGAAATAGGAACTTGGGTGAATTTTTCACTGCTTTTGTTTTTGTTTATGATATTGTCATATTCTTTTCTCTGCGTGTAGACGTCACATAGCTGGTTTACAGGCTACAGAATCTCATTATTAAAAGTCATTACCCCACCTTCATTTATATATCCAATATAGTATAAATAAAAAAATTAAAATAAATTTTATACAGGTATAAACATAAACATTGGAAACTTTGTAAAATATCTCAAGAGTAGCTTAGAATGCAATTTGTGATAGGAAAAATATACTTCCTGAATTAATATTTTAAAAGAAGGATTACCTAAGAAAATTACTTTTAAAACCAAAACCATTTTATGCACCATTATTTAAAAAAAATCGCCTGCGGCTCCTGCGAGAAAAATAAATCCTGCGAGCTTGCCTGAATTTATGTTGTATTACTTTTGATATTGTTATTAATTCGAGAAAATTAAATTTTTTATTTTTCTGGATTCAACTGGAAATATTTTATAGAATCCGCAGTTATAATAAACTCTAGACTTTATTAATGCATTCAGCATAATATCTCTCATGTTATGCATGAACATAAAACATATCTCTCTAATATATAATTCAAACTGAACAATGCATTCTTATTATTGATCTAATAAACAAACGCAGCTAGTGAAAATTTATATTATATTGATATAAATGTAAAAGATATGCACTGCATAAACATATTTTTATTTTTGAATTTTCGCTCTATGTCTACACAAACGATGACACCAAGCCAATTTACTCATCTTTACCTGTGGTCTAGCAAAATAATTATTAAGACAATCGATGATTACGAAACGTTTGGTTATTTTGTTAAATTTGAGTTTTTGTGTAAGTTTTTAACAATATAATAAAGAAGGGCGAAAGGCCATAAACTATATAGGATTTTCCTAACGTTCAAATATTGCATTTGATAAAATTTATATTTCTTATTATTTAAAAAATAATTGAATGTAGTGATACGACAATAATTTTTATTTCGTATATTTCTTATAATTTATCATCCTAGTATAATAACCGTACGTGCAGGATACCATAATCTTTCATGCGTGTAATGGCGTCAGTAATGGCATTAAGCCATTCCTTTCTACAATTGCCCAGGCTTCCATGTAAACCCTAGACCTTTTAATTTAAAAACATATTCAACAGAACCGCTATGTTGCTTTATAATACAGTAATTATTGTTGTTGATGTTTTTATGAAAAACATTTAATTAATACGAAATTTAACTTACGTTTTTTCTTATTTAAATTTGTTATAATACGAACAACCTTATGCTGCTGTTAGAACGATAATCACCCAAACTTGTTATTCGTGAGAAAGATGAAATACATTATAATTTTGTGGTAATATCACAACTTCGTTTTGGAGCGGAATTTAAATATTTAAAATATAAGAATTTATTTTGCTAATTATTATTATTTATATTTTTAATTTACCTATCGTACCCTCACCAATGTTTATTAATCTATGCTTAGATAACTTCTTTCGTTCTCGACGACGACGTCTTCCGTCTCTCAGAATCGTGTTGTATATTTTTGCCATTTGGAGCAAATTTAAGCGAGGCTTAACAAATTATTGTTAATATATTTGGAACAATAGGTAGGAAAGCTATTCGTTATAGTTTTTGTACCGGCAGGAGAATGGCATTATTTGTTTAAATTGTTTAACCTTAGAGTGTATTATATACAGCGTATTTGCTGCTTGTGTTTAGTAATCTCATTATTCGAGATGAAATATTAATATATGTTCAACTTAGAACAGCTTAAGTTTACAGTTTGGTTCTAAGATACTTATTAAAACAATACAATATGCTTAGGTGTGCACAGGTTACAAACATCAAGTGTGGTTATACGGGCTTTATAATAATTCTCAAGTTTGCGTTGACGCTAATGTTATTTGCCGACATGTACTTACTCGCCTTTAGTGTTATTGCAAATTTAGGCACTTTCGTCAATTGTACTCAAATATTTAACGAGATGTGCAAAGTCAGCAACTCTTATATTAATATACTTTTGTTTAATTAAAACTGAAAATTCAACCACGAGTACCTACTTCTGAGACCCACACTTGGCTATTTTGTGGTTTGTTAAACCAAATTCTGTTTATTTTGAATAATTTTTACATTTAGTTTAGTTTTCTCCCAAATAAAGTCAAATAAAATTGGGGTCACTTTGTGAATTTATAAAACAACACTCGCGACTCGAAAATATTAATTGGCAAAAATGTAATGAATAAATAAAATAAAAATTAATGCACCCCGTGCCTGTACATTTTAAAATTTCAATTTATCCCCGAATATGTGATTCGGAATTAACAATTTTCGCAGACAGAACAAAACCTGTTAGAAGCTACAAGAAAGTTGCAGGTTTATTTCAAAAACTTTAACCAACTCCAAAGCGATGTTTATTAAACATAAATTTTTTATCACGCAACTGTGTACGTCTTCGGGAAGAGCAATTACAATATTATTTCGTTTTAATTTCGAAAAGTTCTTCTTTTTCGCCAAACTTTTAGTAATTTAAATTAAAACTATGAAAATTACCAACAGACTTAATTTTCTTAACTGACGATCTTTTTATGTCGTGCATGAGTGGCTCTCGAGTTTAACATCCAAGATACTACAGTTTTTTATTATGTATTTTCAAAGGAAACACTTTTAATAATGCAAAAGGAATATTTTAAATTTTGTCATGTGTAAGATTTCCTTTTTTCGGTCGAACAATGCTCGGTGCTGTGGCGGGATAAAAGTGTACAAAGTAAATAAAACAAGCCAAGTTGGATCTCTTATCGTTAACTAACTCGGTTACTTGGACAAATCTCGAGAGGATGCATAACCGCGATACACTTATAAAATAACCGAAATGTTGTTCCGGAATGTTGAATGTTACTTAGAGATGATTTAACTTTAACTGGGGATTTGTTCGAGATTTATGTTCTCAATTTTTCAATCTCACCAAAATTTCTTATAAACTCGCTTTGATTTGAATTAAAAGGTATTTCGTTATGTCATTTCATCGTTAAATTTAAATATTTACTTTTATGAAATGAATTGTTTTATTTAATAAGCGGCACTAAAGTACTCTTTGATGTAACAGTGACGTTATTTGAATTTAGGATGTTTTATTCGGAGCAAATGTGACTTTTTGCGGTTCATTTATGATCGACAACACTTTTTTTGACGTAGTTGAAAACTTTCAATTATTTTCGTACAAGACCAATAGTTTAATCAATCAAGAGATGAAAATTTTGAAATCCTTGTTTTTTTTATTTTATCGTTTAATTAATTGTAACTTTAAACACGTTGTCATGGTTACGGACTTGAAAATGGTAGAAGATAGATTTTAGATTTAGATTTAGATTTAGATAGAAAGGATTATACAAACTCCTTAGATGTTGGAGAATACTTCATGAATTTGGTTCATGTGTCTGCATTAAGCAAATGGTTGTAAATTTAAATAAAACGAGTCTTAAGGAATTATCAATATAACTTCCACAAATTCGGTCAGGTGGTTTTTAAGATTTGCCCGGGTTACGACACAAACTTACAAAGTTTGTACAAAAATTTGGTTTACAAGTGAAGGGAAATCCAATGAAATCCAGCGAAATCTGGGGAAATTTGAGAATATCTTGTAAAAACCGAGAAAACTTGGAAAGATGGGAATTTGGAAAACTTTAATTCAAAAAGAATTACAGAAATTTTAAGAAATCTTAGGATGTTTAGAAAATTTCCGAAAATCCTACGAAATAAATCCAAAGAAATTGCGATGTTTTGCTTTTTCTACTTCTTCGAAGGGAAATCTTAAGACAATCCAGAATCAAATCAAAAAGACACTTTTATCTGCGGAGACTATAGATTTAAAGCGACGCTATCGACGCTGGAATGCAACTTACGTTACTTAAGGTGAACCGAAAAACACTAAAGTAAAGCAACGTTTTTTAAGTTCCTTTATCTTTGTTTAAACTGTTACTGTTAATTTTTCAGCCGTAGAATTTTTTTTGCAAAGTTGCTTTGTTTATAATAATTAAAAGGTAATTCGTTCATCACATTGCCGAATAAAACACAGCATCGTTAATCTCGCAAAATAAAAAACAAAGAATATTATAACAAAAATTTTTTTTTAAAGAAATTAATGTCTTTACACAGAGCATGAAGGAATTTTACGGAACAATAGAGATGATAATACTTTATAAAAAAATCTTCCAAGCAAAAATTGGAACAGGGGTGGATTTAGGATATATTTGCAAATTATAATCAACGAGGGGGGAGGGATTTAGAAATAACGTTTCAAGTTTTATTTAAAATCTGCAAGTGTTGAAAAAATAAACGAAACTTATTTAAATAACATCACAATTGAATATAATTTAAATAATTGTGCGATAAGGAACAAACGCACTAATTAACTGTTATTGAATCCGTGTGCGTGCTTATGAACTTGTGTTTCCGTTTATTAACAAGAACCGGATTAGTGGTCTGATTGATACTAAACCTAATGTATGTGTGTATGTGGAAACACACAACTCAAGTTAATTGTTGATACTTGACGAAATATTTAAATTATCACTTTGTAAATTAAATTTAACATTATTATAACCACTTAAAGCTCGTAAGGATGTTCCTCCTAGCTGGAGAACAAATAAATCCGGATTAATTGGTTGTGTGGTTGGAAAATGTTTAACTTATGCTACAGATTATCAGGTAACGTTAATTATTGTTTACTGCTTGTTGGCGAATGCATCGATTCCGATCATATCGATAAATTCGATCTAGTCTCTAATTTATCAAATTTGTTCCAAGCGGTTGAAAACCTAACCAAATACACTGGAAATTTTCTGCTTTATCGAGTGTACAGAAATAGTTGCAGTAGGTTCCATGTACATCTCATCTACAGCCTGACGTAATTAACTGTAAATGGGAGATACCTACTACAATATACAGCAATATTGCGGAGGCTATTCCAACAACAACGTTATTTGATATAGAATTTAAGTAAACATAATTTAAATTGTGAATTCGTACGAACCTAGCAAAATCCATTACCTCAATTGTGTAAATTTTGCGATTAATTTGTTATCATTTTCCTATTTCTAATTAGTTAGCTGAGTGACACTTTCTTAATGTAAATGTTATGTAGGATATTAAATGTTTCCGAACTTTGCCATTACTATCTGAGCTATGTATTATTATAATAAGTTATATAACTTGAAAGGATAATTTATAAAATAATCGAATTAAAAAATTCAAATCTGTGGCGCACATATACACTAAACTTAACGAATTCCTTATTATATCTCGAGAAGCTTCTCAGGGGAACATTATTGAACCCTTACTGTTTCAACTCAACCGCGACGCCGAGAATTTTCCAGTAGAGCAATTGAAAATTATTATTCAGATTAATGAATACTCGTGGAAATCGGCGATTTCTCTCTAAAAATTGTGTTTTGGAAAATAATCCTCACGTGCGACAGAAATTATTCATAATTTTTCCAACATCTACAAATTAAAATCCTCTCGTAAAAACGTAGGGTAACCTCAAAATGGATTTTGTATTCCCTTTGTAGTCGCTTTTGAGATGCGATAAGAGGTTCGATACTACACTACTTCACCTCTACTGTATACCCTAGAACTTTCGTTTTGTTAATCCTCAACCTTATGTAATAAAATTATCATAAATTTACGTAATGTCTGGGATGGGTTGTAAACAAAATTTCGGAAAAATGTGTCTTAAAATAACGCGATTATAAAATAACCAAATATTTTTATTATCTATTTAAATAAAATCGCAAAATAAATAAAAATATGAAAAGGAAATGGTTTTTAAAATTGAAAGTCGATCAAAAGCAATTCAAAACTTGGCAAAAAATGTAAATCAAATTATTTAACAAAAAATATTGCTTCTGTTTTGGATAAACAAGACGAGGGTTGCTGCAAATTTATTTAAAGTGAAAGGACTGCAACTTTATAAGTTACAGATTTTTTTAAATGTACACACAAAAAATGGGATGAATTTTGCATATAGGATTTACCACAGTAACACAGACATTTTTATAAAAATGAGAAATATATAAATAAATACTTTTCATTTTAACTTTAACATAGAAATTATTTTCCAAAAACTTGTGACGTCGATGGTAACTTCAACAATTTTTAAAATGACTAATTGGGAGTGGAATTTTTGTATCGATTTTTATTTTAATTGTTATAAATTGAATTACAATAATTAAATCTCTTTTACATTAAAAAATATAAAATATGATGAAAACCGCAAGAAACCCTTGGTGTACCCTTGTTAAATGGATACTACTTGTCACATAAATCTGTCGTTCGACCCACCGAGATTTGGGCGAAACTATGGGTTTACTATAAACAATTTACGAGATATACCTTTTGCCCAACTTGAGGATTTCTAGCTTGGTGATCTACTATATTCGTATGACACACACTGTAGGTAGATAAGCTAACGTACACACAGTTAAATTAGAAAAATGTTAATACTTACAGTAATTTTATTATTTTATGAATGGGATTAATTAAATAAAGCTACTGATGCTGGAAAAACTTTTGCTAGTAAAAGCACATTCAAAGTAAATTCAATTAAAAGTGTAAAAGTTAAATTAGAGTAAACTTTATTGCGATTTTATGAATTAGCAATTTTTTCAAATAAATTATACTGTAATTACAGGTAAAATTACGTTGGGTATGATACTTTACAATAATTAATTACGAATAAATGTTATGTAAATTGCTAGATTTTTTATGAAAAAATTATAAATGATTTATGTTCCACAATTTAAATACAAAAAAGTTTAAATTTTTACCACCGGATATATGTATTTTGTATTGCTTTTCGAAATACTTTCTAAATGCGTCAGTTTATTTTTTAAAATTTTTTTTATAGTTTTAATATTCTGTTCAAAATTTTGGAAAAACCTTTCACTTTTACCATGACTTTATAATTTCATCAAATTAATCCACTGGTTTGAGTTGAAATAACATTTAATTTTGTAAATCAAAGTTTGTGGTTTATCCTCAGGTGATTACTTACTCGTTTTTTCAATGTTTTTTCCGCTAAACGATTTTTAAACTTAAACAAATTACATTTACAAAATTTAAAAATGTTTACGAACAAAACAACCAAATCGTAATTACCATTCTGTTTCATGTAGATCAAGAGCTGTCTCTTTACTATTTTATACAGAGATGCCCCCTGTACTCTGTGGTACCTATGAGAATCTTGAACCGGCATAACTGTTTAAATTTTCAAAAAATTATTTTTTAAATTTTCGGTAAAAATATAATAATTTGTTGAATTATTATTGGTAGAATTGTTGACAAGCAACACAACTTTGTTGATATCTTATGGTTATGTGTAATGTGCATGACGGTTTGTCCCATGTGATTGTGCTTCATTACCTCGTAACGTCAGACGATGTTTTCGCGCTACTTATTTTAATTTGAATTTAACTATTTAATAACATGTCACGTGGCATAGGATATCCTCGGAAAATTTCAACTTTTCATAAACTCAGTCGCATTTCTTTCAACATTAGAAACGAATGCTTGTTATTCCGCAACAGAAGGTAAGTTGTTTTAGTTTTTTGTTAAACGTCAAGTTTCACTTGAACACTTTGAAGTTTCCGTTATCATTTTAATCTTATTCTGAAAATACAAATTACTTTACTTTATATCTTTGTATTATTTTAAACTTTCGGGGCGTATGTAGGTCAGTTGGAAATACTTGGTGAGAGTTTTTGGATTTAAAGCTTCTTGTGTTATCTTTAAGTTTTAGGATTCCAACGCTGGCAGCTATCTTTGTCTCCTTTGCACGTCATTCAATCCGAAAGAACGAGGTGGTTTATATAAGCAGGTAAATAAACAATAGCTTACCAAAAACACAAAACTAGGAAAATAATGTTTTAGGCGCAATATTAATTTTCCAAGTATTTTTATTTATCCGGAGCGCTGATAGCCATTATATAAAATGGAATCTAAAAAGAAGAGGTTTAAAGCACCGTCTGGCGAAACAAAACAAGTATCTCTCCAGTTTTATGAAATATTACGCCGGCTATTTATTACAAGTTTACCGAGTAGGTGTAATCAACATGATAATATAAATTATGTAAGTGTACAGTAATCATGGCGCATTTAATTATTCCGATGTTAAGCATGGCGGGAAGATAAAATTAACAAAAATATACGAGGACGGTTTTTCATCCGATCAAACACAAAACCAAACAATTTATTTTCAATTGATAGCTTACACCTGATCCTGGTTCAACAAACGCGAAACAAATGGCACACATTAGCCTTTCCATGTTCACAGTTTCCTTTGCGTTTTTGCCCCGTTTCATTTGTGAACTTTTTTTAAGCAATCGCTCTTACTTGTCGTGCGTGTTTTTCATTTGGCGTTTTTGCGATTTACGTCTAGTAGAACTTCATCAGACATCAAGGAGTTCCCTGGAGGTCTGTATGCGGATCCAAATAAACTGTGCGTAAGTAACGACTGCGAATCCCGTACTGACGTGCCCTAAGCTCGAAAAAACTAGGAAAGTGTGTGTTTCAGAGCATCTAATTTTTACAGAAGAAATAATTCTTTTATACTCATTTTATCTAAACGACATACTAAATATACGATTTCATTAAGAGGTTCGATTCCCAAGAGAGTTCAATTATCTCCAAGTTTACGAACAACGGCCAGGTGAGAAATCATAAATTGCTGTAGTGTACCGGGTAAAATATTGTCTTTAATATTGTTTGTCGCAAAACTAATCTAAAACTAATTACAAGTAGTACTAATTGCAACAAATTAATGGCTAAGTAGGATTATTTAGCAATTCATAGGATTTAATGGAAAGTGATAGAGCATAAATTTAATAAGGCAAGTCTTAGAAGGCTGTAATATTGTTCTAATGCGTTTACATTGCTATATCACGATATTGTAATTCAAACTGTCTGCGCACACTTAACAAAATAAACACAGAATATTAACTTGTTAATTCCAAGCTCTTTGATGCGCTTCCAATGGACATTGTTTATAACTGGATAAAGCCATCAACTTCTATAATATCATATAAAGTTAAGCTTTGTTTTTACGTCTGCTCAGCTCAGGTGAGTGAGTATGAAACTTTCACGAAAATATTTCTTCAAACGAAAACTCTAGTCGAAATTCCCCCAGCAATACACGAGAGTTTCGCCCTTCTTATTCTTGTGAAAATTGAATAATAATCGTCCAAATTTATTATAATGTTCCTTTGTTTCTATTAATAAAAGCTTTATTAAATTTTAATAAATGCTAACTTTTTCTGATCGTCTTAATTTAATTTAAACAGGTATTCCTTTGCCTATCAGTATTAAGGAAATGGAAAATAAAAGTTAAACGATTTATATGCATACATTCTGTATAGCAATCGGTATTCTCGTTCCTTGTACTCTCTGGAAATTTCACTCAGACTGAAATTTAATATTTTTTTACTATGAAAACAAGGTTAACGCCATGATAAAAAAACGTCTCGAAAACAGGGACAACAGGATCCAGAAAGAAAAGATGATGATTTTCGAAAGAATGCTACTGTTTAGTATATTTTCTCGTTATCGACGAAATGAGCTAAAGAGTAATAGAAAAAAGTAGGTTTGAAATCCCAAAAACCTCGTGTAAACGCGATAATATGGTACCTACAAATTTTATTTTTATTTTATATTAGAAACGAGAATACATTTGTAAATGTAAAATATAATAATGTAATAGCAATAGGTACAACAACACAAAAATACAGAATGGAATACATAAATGTGTTAGCATAATACATATGTATGTCTACCGAAACATCAACAAAACTATCATAATAATATGTTATATGTCAATTTAAATTTTAAATATTATTAATATATGCTTTTAAATTTGATTAGTTCAAAAATATAATAAATTACTTTATCCGCTCTTGTCTGTATAAGTACGTATTTTACTCCCACTTATCTTCAGCAAAAGTGACGATTCAATTACCATAACACCATAAAATTAGTATTCCCCTTAGTTATATAAAAACAATATTAATAAATATTCTTTATCTATGTAAAGCAGTACGACTTTATATTCATACAAATAAAAAATAATCTGGAACCCTTAATATAAAAGGTATAGGTTAAAAATTTTAATTAATTTTTTACAAAAGAAAATATTACGTATCATTTTGTGGAAAAATCATTCTTGACGTACATTATGATAAAATATAAAAAAGTATCTTTACGTTCCGATTATTATGCGGTATGTATTATATAAAATATCATTTCAAGGCAAAACCGACTTAAATAATATATTAGCGTTAGGCTGAAATATTTAAATAATTTAATGTACATTTTCTTCAATTCCTATTTAAAAATAAATAAATTGAGCTGGAAAATTTTTTCTGTATTTCAGGATGTGAGATTTTATCTCGATACAACTTTAAAAACAATTCTACCACAAATCACGCTTGCATCAGATTTCCCTCATGGCTCACGTGTATCTTGAATATTTAATACTTCTTCTACCTGTCTTTATTTATTTTGTATCGAAGGCTACACGAAATTAGATCGATTTTATTCAATTTTTCAAGTTATACAAACATCGTCGAATATAAAATTGGGCACGAGCTCGACGGTGGCTGTCGTCTAAAATGGTAATAACTATTTTCCTGCTCCAAAAAACTTAATTTCACAATTTAATAATTTTAATGCATTTAATACATTTTCCTAACGTAAACTACCGTCTCATAAATTTTAACTTTGTCCATGAACTAGATTGAGGTAGAACTTATCTATCTTGCAGCTTAACTTTTACGTCTCGACTTGCCTAAATTCCTTAAAATCACTAGAAAATGCTTGAATAATATTCTCTACTTTTACTCTTTTATTGGACCCGACCAGACATGTAAAATAAACTTTAATTTATCGAATTCAGCCAATAAACGTTAATAGATTTTTATCGTTCCAAAAAATAGAAAAAAACCTCGGAATTAATTTATGTAAAAATCACCAACAGATTTAAATGTGAGAGCATTCTAAAAATATTATATAAAAGATTTTTTAGAAATACCTAAGTAAAAGAGAAAACATGAAAGGAAATGCATCAATGTAGTGGATCTAATAAATAGATGTAAAATGTTGACTCCATTAGAAGAACAGAGAAATTGCTCCGCCTTAAGAATAACAACCGTCAGTGACTCTTTAGACACATCTTCTAAGTGAACCATTTTATGCTGAAAGTTGCCAAACTTTTGCTTACAGCTTTTCCGACTTCTGTTTGTTAAAAATTTAATTAAACGAATTGACGAAAGCTTGAGCCGCAAACTGAAATAATCAATATTTGTTGGAAAAAAGCGAGAAGGAAGTTAAATCCGTGCTAAAAAGAAAAGAACAAATAAATTTACGTTGTGTGCGGTTTAAGATTTTCAGAAAATGCATCAGTTAAAAGGAAATGCCGTACTTAAACAACGAAATGTTTTAGGTATTCCTTTCACGTTTTCCTGTTGGTCTGAGTTACATCCATTTACGAAAAACTACTTCTTGGTTTTCTGCCTGAAATAGCAGAATTACAAACAGAACAAACATCCGCCATTGCAAAAGGTAAATAAGAGTGCTTTAAGGCAAAAGCTCAACTTTAGTTTTCGTGTACTAAATATCAAAATTAAAATTAAATATATATGGCAAATATTAGGTAAAAATAAATATTACTTATTCATATTCGAAACAAATTCAATTTTCCATATCGCATTATATAATTCAAATTTCCTAATGGTTTCCTTAGTATATTGGTGTTTGAATCAGTTTAACTTTCCAACAGTCAGTTGAATCGGGCAAACTCTACTTTATCGTACCGAGTACGACAAAGTAAACTTTTCCGCACTAAAACAAAATTATGTAAAAATCAACTTGAAATTTGAATTGTTAATGGGGATAAACCTCAGACCAATATGTTGTACCTACACCAATTTTTTAATTTTCGTTAAATTTTTCGTAACCAACTAATCTGATAAATTAATTTGTTGTTTCCAGTTGTACGTGAAAGAATTCTCTCACAATATTCTTGTTTGTACTTCTCGGAATCCTAATTGAGATATACCGTAATAATATAATCGATTCCCCCTTGAATTTCAAATATTTTTGGATGAAATTAGCTTTGTTTGTATTTGGTTCGCCGACGTTATGACAAATTTTAATTTGCATGAGAGAATCTAAAAGCAAACACTTGTTCGGCCGGCAAAGCTTTGAATTTAAAGCAAAATAAAAAGCGAGTGAAATAATGTTAAATATATTAAATAAATCTTAGCGGGCAATGATTATAGAAAAAGTGATAAATGTGGATGCGGGTTAAGAGATGTCGCAGGGTAATTCATACTCCGATTAAGCTGTCGATATCAGGCACGAATGACACGACCTTTCAACGCTTTTAGAACTTTACAAAAGACCCTGATATAGATTCCCTTATTCGCACTTTAAACTCTGATTTTCGTATTTTTTTGTTAAACGAACCCAACAATAATCTAAATGGTTTCTCGAAGAAACTTTGATAACTTCATAAAAGTTTGATTTAGTGTTTGTTTTGTTTTTATCGATCATCCAATTGTACCTAATTTTATTAAAACTTCTCTTCTTTGTTCGGCATAACAATTTTTAAAGAAATTTTAAAATAATGTTGTTGGGAAGTTTACCATTGCTAGCTTAAAGTATAGTTCCCGGCACCAGCTCGAGTTGTAAGGTGATTTTTAAAATAATATACGAAACGAAAAAAGTCTTTCGTTTTTAACTAATCATTAACATTACATATTAAAATTGTACATAATTTTCTCGTTCGCGCCTTATACTACTTAATTCCACTTTAGTGAAGTTATAAATCAGATTTTAATTTAATGTTGTTTCAAATTCCACTTCTGTACAAAGTAAATTAATGAAAGCACTAGTAACATGCATAATGTAAAATCGTTCTGAAATATCTATGCATTAAGCAACAATATTCTAACTTTATGATCGTAAACCGCGTTCGAAATCAGAATTATGACTATATTGTAGAGGGATTGTCTCAAAATTGGTAAACTTTGTTAACTACCACAGAAGAGGACGTATGATTTTTTGGCACCGCTTTGAATGTGTACCTCAATCTGAACTTTTTATTTTAAAATTCGATCAAATAAATCAATCAATTTCTTTCTTTACATTCTCACAATTTCCCAAATTATACTCTAATAGTTCTTACACAATACTATCGATATCTTTAGCTTCATCATTTGCCATTGTGATGGACTGAACGTATTGTTGCCAATCCAATACACACAATTTCCCAGATAAGAAGAACTTGCAGAGTAGGCGTCTTTCAATATAAAACTTTTATTTATTTTATAATAATGTCTACACTTTCTCATTTATGAATTTCTTTTTAAATAGCACGCGAAATAATGATCAAGCTATTATTTTTTTAAAATTTTCTCTTTCTTCTGAGTTTATTTTTTACATTGAAGAGTGCAACTGAAGGGGATTAAAAAATTAATTTTGAAAGCCATTTGTTTTGTTATCCGGTTAAGCCTTAGGCATCGTATTCTGAACAGCTAACCGGCAAAAATATTAAACAATTTAATTTATTATTATAAGCTTCCTTGCATAAAATTCGTTACCCATTACTTAAATAAGTTTATAAACATTATTTTATATTTTATTACCCTTAATAACGTTCCTAAGACCGTCTTTCATCATTTTGTTTAAATTAGGGTTATGTCTTACTGCCAAGTAAAAATAAAACTTTGATTAGTTACCTCATAAAAGGTATAAAGAAACTGACAGTAAAAAAGTTTTTCGTTTACATTTAGTTAATAAAATTTGGTTATAAAATTTGATGTTTTCATCGATTATTAATTTAAAAGTCGAAATCAAACTATTGCAATTCATCAAAATAAGTACTAAAATATCTTCGCGAAGTGCATAGAGCCAAGAGCAGGCAGCGCGCGCCAAAGAGCGATAAAAAAGCATGTTTTCGTATTTTTTAATTTTTTATAAATAGTAATAATAATAATTTATCAATTTCCAAGGTAGGAACTGTGAGGCAACGTATACTAAAGGTACACACAAAATTTGAAGTTAATCGGTAAAATAGAACGCGAGATATTGTATCGACAACTTTTGGAAGCAGGTGTGGGTAATGAATTCGATTTAATTAAAAGCTCTTATACTATCAAAGCTTTTTTCCTCTCTGAACAGCATTGCTGTTTAATTTGTTACATAATATATATATTTTTACAAGTAGTCTCCGGATCCGCTAGCATCTATGCCAAAATTTCACGCCGGCTATGATTTAAGCTTTAATTTAATAAAAAGTTTTGTGTATATAATTCAAAAAAAATATTTTTTTTCTTTGAATATAAACTGAAAGAACTTTTTGATACATTAGTATTAATAAACTGAAAAGAATAAAAACGTGGCAGTTTTCGATATATTAATTAAACGTAAGTGCACTGTGTCAGACACATTTAATTTATACATTTTAAATGGAAGCTTTTAAATGTCACAAAAATCTTTTTATTTTTACACTTTTAGGAAAATCGCTATCGATTTAGATCAATCAGGTTTCTTCCATCACTTGTGACAGTTTCAATTGCAGTAAAAAATAATGCGTTGTAATAGTCGATCGTAAGCGTTGTACTTTGTATAATTTGACAGACATGTAATCTGACAAGGGTTTAGTTTTCCACCGAGGGAACATCTCATATCCTGTAACAATGACATCCTCCACGTCAATGGCGACAACGTTGACCCGCGGCACATTGTTAGTTACAAATAGAGCTCGAACCGTTTTGCATTATCCATGCCGTTTCCTACGTTTCGGTTGGCCGTATACCCCTTCAAGCATCAATTTTCCAAAAACAATTTCTTTCGCAATTATATTAAAATTTTATTTTATTGGCCCTGCTGCGCACCGGTCGAAAAACGATATTTTCACTTGCCTACCTTTTTGATGCCCGGCTGGCGAAGTAGATTCAACCTGAAAAAAGGAAAATGTTTTAAATTATTTCTCTAGCGGATAGAGGTAAGTAAGGTATCCACATGGTGAGGTATCAAAGAAAATTATGTTTACCTTCATCTCTGTAGTCCTTTCTTAAAATATCTTGTCTAACAGAATAAAATATAAATTTTTTTTACTTGATCAAACAAATTTAATCAAGTTATCTCGAGGATTTTCATAAAATATTTCATGACCAATTTAAATGTAAAAATATCAAAAACGAACTACTTACACTTTTTTATTAAAATAAGGACGAAAATTTATCCAGGTAATTTTAAAAATCTTGAAAGCTTCGCTTGCCCCCGTTTCTCTCTGGATTGCACCTCGGGGGTACACAAAAATAAAACACGAAGACAAATTACAACTTTGATATGGTTTTTCGGGTGGTTTCATCGTTTATTATGTGTAGCCACGCACGAGAGTTCTTCATCATGTACTTACTCGTAGACGGCATTTACTTTGTCATTAAGATTCTATGAGATTAATTCGTAACACATTAGAGTTAGGTAAAAATTGTTTCCTCCTACGTACGGTAGTTTAATCGTGGCAAAACTTATTTTTGAGTTATACATTTTCGTTGTGAAAACTTTGTGTAACATGTGCATTTAATCTATTTATTTGCTCGTAAGGAACATTATCATAATAATGTTAGTTAAATAAGTAATTTGAGTTAAATGACCATACCTCAAGGACGCTTAAATCCTTCCTTCCGTCTAAGCCGTTTTATACAAAAAAAGTTTATATTAAGTTTGTTTGAAGGGCACGGATCATGGGTAATGAATTTGATTTAATTGCATGCTTTTGGTTTAGATTTGATGAAGAAGCCGATTAATCGTCAAACAATTTTATTGCAAAATTTAACCATAAAGTTAAGGATCGTTAAGAATCTCAGCTGCACACAAGTTATTAATCGTTGGGAAACTCGATGGGGATAACCTCATATATACGTAGTACATATAATAATACAACTGCATAACAAGGATTATAATTTGATACGAAGTGCTACTAGGTGCCTAGAGGATTATGATTTCATAGATAATAGAAACATTTCTCAAAGGGACGATTGAAATCCAGTTTACAAACTCGCCAAGGATTTCCATTGCAGTTCTAGGAAAGTCAAAATGTACAAGCGCTGCAAGAATGCTAGTGGAAAGCTTAGGGTTTAGCCATAATATGTTTTCATTGCAGTTTAGTTTCTGCAACTCCGTTTCAATATTTTTGAATTCTAAACATAAAACTATCCATCACGGAGAGCTGAACCAATGTTAACTAAATTATGTTGTTAAATTTTGAATCTCACTGTTTAATAACAAAATTTAATTTGGTTTCATAGTAGTGAGATGACAAGGTGGTGTGCTGTGGAGAATCTAATTAATAAATGAGCTTCTTTATCGTGATGGGGAAATTTTGAAATTACTATTGTGTAGGCGTCCTTTTAGTTCTAAACTAATGATTTAAATGAACCAACATAATTTGCAATATTTTATGGTTAGTTTATTCTCTATAAGAAATATTGACCACTTTGCTATTTTCTAAACAGGAAGCAGGGGCGGAATGGCTATAAACACGGAAAAGAAAAATGTTTCCAGGTCAGTCAATTTGGTTACATCGCTGATATAGTAAAATTTCATAAAATCAAAACAAAGCACTAAATTATTCCTTTGTATATTAATCTTGATAAATTTTTAGATATTTATCGTTTCGCTTAGTATCAAAATATATTATTGTATGTACATCGCATATCCTGGCCAGTCCTGCTTTGTTTGCTTATTTGTTGTTTGTGTTTGTTTTGTAGAGCTTTCAAGTGATTTTTAATATTTAATAATTACAGCAGTTAATTTTAATCTTCCTGCCTGAATTTAGCAGTTTTGAAAGAAAATTACAATTGTGAATTCTTTGAAATCGTCTGAAATTATTATTATTATTCGCTCGCGAGGATATTATATTGTCACCAATTTACCGTCTCGTGACGTCCACTAAATATACTATTAAATTATTACAAAGCTTCGAAATGATTTTCGACAGCAACGTGAACATATTTTAATTTGAAATTGATTTTAGATTGCATTCTGCTTGTCTAGCGAAGACACATAATAAAGGACCTAATCAGCCATGAAATAATTGATCCGGTGACCGACGATCTTCGTGGGTATTTCGTATTTATTACCAAATAAAAGATTTCTTGTTAAAAAAATACATTTTTCTAAACACGCTCATAATTTATTGTAATATTTACTGCTAAAAGCAACATCGAGCTTGATAAACAGGATTAATAATAAACTTTTAATCAATAACCGGCTGATGAAAATACTTCTACTTTTTAATAAAATATAAATATTATTTATGAAAATAGTAAATCAAGGATTTATTTGATTGGCTTAATATCCTTGTAGTGTTTCAATTTTCTTTTTACTTAATTTGGTCCTTTATATCGAATTAAAGTTAAAGTCCCATAAAAATTGTCCTTTTTTGTAATAACAACACCTGTTATTTTTAAATAAAAAATAACGGGCTCTCCAAAAAGGATAATAGCAATTTATTTGGTATGTTTTCGTTGATCTAACATGAAAGGTACATTATTTTTATGCAAATACATTTTTGGCGATTGCAATGCTTAAAAAGCAGAATAATTAGTTTTAATATTTTACAATCCTTAAAAAATATGCTAAAAAATTAAAGAAAGCTTTTTTTTTCCAGGCGCAGTTACTGTTGACAGGGAGTCTCGAGAAAACGAGGGTAAGTGGTTACACATTTTTAAGGATCCTTAAATTAGATGTCCGTAAATGAACCGAGTTTAATAAATTTGAGTTGAGATGTCTGCTTTTTATAACTCAAATTTAAATTTAATAAAATAAAGAATTCAACTTTATCTTTCTTTTTCGTCAAGACTTATTCTTGCAGTAGCATGTGCTTGAAAAAATTGGAAATTGTTGAATGTACTCGTTGAACGAGGTATTGTGCTCTTTTTTTAAAGAGTGATACACGGAAAAGGATTTCAAGTTGTATCCTTCCAGAACGATTGGTGCTTGACCAATAAAGTTAATATTAGAACTTGGAAACTTTTAAGTAAATTTCAACGCTTTGGAAACAATCACTTGGAGTTGTCCCAATTTTAAATCCTTTTCTGTGTATCATCGAGAGCAATGAGGTTTTAGTGGTACGTGAAGGAAAACTTAAATCGGAATAATTGATAACGAACCTGCTCATTTCTATACGTTCACTATTAATTATTATTAAATCTATGCTGGTGCACTAATTCAAACGAAATTTTAAAAAAGTCCTGAAAAAAATTCAATCCGAAGGTTTAATCTGGAAAGCTTGGCGGAAGCTTTAAATCAGGCTACCTAAGTTTTCTCGTATATTGTAGTGAAAAACTAGTGAAATACAGTTACGATCACGAAAGAGGACGTTTACGACATCAAACATAATATTTGTGCAACAAAAAATTTTAATTGATGATCGATTTCATGTTGGGAAATGTAAAATTTTTTGTAATAGACTGGTTTTTTGGTGGGAACGTCTCCTACTACAAAAATCTGCATTGCCACATTAAGAAATTTTTATCATTTACATTCTTTGCACCCTTTACACGAGAACCTTATGATTATGCTGAGTTGCAATAATCATTAGGTCTCGAGAGAGGTTCCTGCATTGTAGTAAATTTAATGATTCGAATGAAGTATTTCGACCAGATCGGAGGTCATTAAAACTGCTTTTCTCGCCAGTTATTGCATTTATGTTTTTACTTGCTGTTTTTATATTTTTAGGTTAACAATCGGCTATTAAGCAAGCAGACGTGCTTTGTAATAAAGTATCTTGGGTTCAGACCTAGGCGCGCGATGCTTAATAGTGTAATAAATAACGATCCCAGTCAATTTTAATAGACAAACGGACGAGATTGGCGAATTTAAAAGTAGCTGCCATACGTACAATTTTTTTTGCGAATATTTGAAATAATTTCTAGATCATACCACCTAATTCCGCAAATACCCTTCATCCGTTAGGTATCAAAAATGCACGTTTCAGATAAAAAAAAGTTTTAAAAAACCATAATACATTTTGGAATATTACATGTAAATGTAAAAAAGATTCAAAATTTTCTACGATCCGAACCAGTTTAATTACTGGTAAATTTACTTAACGTTAGTTAAGTTTACAATTCGATATTCAATACAGCTACAAAGAGAAGTCGAAATCGTTTTATCTTAACATCAAAAGTATACATGTGAAGCTTTGATGAATATGAATTATTTACATAAGGAAGTATATGGGGTTACATAATATAGCAACCCTATCATTTACTCCAAATTTTTATTCCATATTTTGCAATAAATAAATTGCAGGATCGAATCCCTAAGGAAACCGCGATTTCTTAGTTCTCGGTTCAGTGTGATTGCAAACTTACAGCTTTCGAGTTTTTACCATTCCACGCTTATGTAATTTACACAATTTTGAAACTATTATCTAAGCAGTAAATTATACAATAACAATTTCGCAGCATCGTCGCGGCTAATGGATATAATAGTAAATACAATTAAAATATAATAATTACAGAGTTATAGCACGATACACACATACGTAATGTTTAGCCTGGTATAAGACAGTTTGAATGCGATTAGCTTTTCTGCAAATTATATAATACCGATAGGAACAGCCGCAAAATTTGCACTGCTTCCCTGATATTGCAAAATTAGTAGCGCATTTGCTAAAACCAAAATTGCAAGCGAGAACTTTAATAGGATCCATCTACTATGTATATGTATGTTGTTTGCTTTATAATTTAATTTTGTTCGGATATTTCGTTTTCTAATTAGTTAAGATAATTAAAAAAGTTCTAACCTAGCAAATATCGGCATTACATTTTTGTAAGTGCTACATCTACTAACTGCACTGTGGGTTTATGAAATTAAGTAGATTATGTAATTTATTTCATAAACTGCGTGGGTGGAAAGGATTGAACAGTATGAAGTGGACGAATGATGGATGGCGTGTATGATGGAAGTAGAGCTCGTGCGTTTATGGTAGACGCCGTATTGAATTGCGATTTTAAAATTTAATAGTGTGTGAGGGACGCTTATGACGCCATCCACAAATGATATACTATACAAATGGACAACATAATGCATTACATAATTATGTTAACGGCAGAAAGTTCAAGCAAGTGGAAGACAAAACCTTGAATCTATTACTGCGATTGATAAATAATGGAATATCGGGTTCCATGTGCACAAAACTAGAATTTCAATTATTTGCGGATGAAACCTTTTCATACCGACGTAAACAATTACGACATACAATACAATTTCAATCCGTAATCGTCCACATAAGACGACTAAATGGAAATTACATAACCGCTGTTCGCTGCATCTCGAAACGACGATGCATTGGATTAACATTTGCCATTGTAACTAACATACACACAGCTTATACTGCAATCAGCATAAACTTCGAACAGCTTCTTCCCAATACATTTGGAATCCGTTATAGTGCAACTCGGTGAATTATTTAAACGTGATTTTCTGCTTGGCGTTAAATGTTTGGCTCGTTCAAAACATTTACTTATTTCTATTGGCTTTTGCTGCGAGCGCCACTTCCAACGAATGGAAGAATTCGAGTGGGCGTAAACACATTAAAGGACGAAATTAATAATTTATTCAGTTAGCAGTTAGATCTTGAAACAAAATAACAAAAGCAAATGATAATATTTCAGTTTTTCTTTCAATTTTCAACTAAGATTCTATAAGATTAAGTCAAGAAAAGTTTTATTCATTTATCTATGTTTGTACACACATACCTATTTATTTTTAGTAAAAATAATTGGTTATAATCGGATTTCCTTGCAATAAAGTCTTTGTCTATTTGTTTCTTTGTGTCCTGCAAATAAGCTATGTTATTATTATTATTATATTCCTATTTATAGAAATATCAATTTTATCTAGTTGTATCTTTTCTGTTTAACCCTGTGTCTGCAAAACTATTACATGCCCCCCCAGGCACATAAGTAAATACTTCTTTTATTACATTACATTATGAAAATAAAAAAAAAACGATGTCCGCTGGGCTAACCTGGTGAATGTGAAGCACACCGAACATTATATCTTCGAGTAAACAGCTTGCTATTTCCCAATTCCCAAAAGGGAATTTCGACTCCGATCCACCAGGTTTGACTACCAATTCATTATCATGAATTAGCAAATATTCGATAGTAAAAACAAATATGTAGCATATCGTTTGAATATTAAACTGCTAGATGAAGTGATTGATTCTGTAGTGAAGAATAAATGGGCGACGAGGAAAGCTAAATTCAAAGTGAAGCGAATTTACATTTTGTTATATAAATTAAATTTTGCATGTGAATGCGCAAGCAAAGCAGTCTTTCCCGAGGGGGTATTATTATTATTCGCAGTTTTCTATGATTAATATGCTATTTTTGGCCCTAAATTAATTAATGGTCTAGTCGTGTTAAGATAAAAGAGATAGACTGTGGGGGCAGAGAATTTTTGTCTTCCGGAAGGTCGAAACTGAGAAATGCTGTCTAGTTCCACCAACGGAACTAGCGGTCATGGCAAAACACAGTTGCGGTTTTCCATGTTTAAATAATCGAGCTTAGGTTCGTTCGTCTTTGACCGGTTAATTTGCAAGTTCGGATGCAAATTGTGCAGTATTTTGTGTAATTAAATTTTATTGCAATCAGATTTTAGTTTATTTCGTCTGCCCACCGCCTCACGTTTCATCGTATTTGGAAGAGAAAGAAGTAAAACGTTAAATATTTACTTATTTGAAGGGGATTATTATGATTATCCCTTGAACGACTACTTTAATTTTATTACTTTTGCTGTATTCTCCGTAAACTTGCTAAATAAATGAACACTTTAAGGTTATCTATAAACTGGAGCACACAAACTTAGGCTTAGAATAAGTACGAGTAAATTTGAAATACAATTATAATAACAGGGATTTGAGAAAACACTATCATCATTAATTATATACTTCACTCTGTCTTCAACAATTCCAGACGATACTAACGCTAATCTTCCTCTATTCAGTTTCCAAGATATCGGTATCACCTTTAATTCATTTTATTTTCCTTTGGATGCTTTTCTTACGCCTGGATCTTGTTGTAATCTTAGTCCTTTTCATACGTTTCAGTTTACTTGCGGGCATTGCAAGCGCTAAAATCGATTTAAGCGGTCGAGGCGACGTTCAGCTTCCCTGTCAGTGGTGCGTTAGACGCCGAGTGATTCGGTTACCCAGCGCCTCGACGGTAGTTCGTGTATTTATTTTAACTTGGAAATATCAAGTGCTTTTTATAATTGCCGAATACCTACTTTCGTTATTATTGCATTTTAAAATGTGATCAGTGTAGTTGTTCGTCGTAGTGTGGCACACTTGATTTTCACTACCCGGTATGCCTACAATAATATTCTTATTTATTTTAAATAGTAAGGAGCACAAATAATTATTATCAATCTATCGCACGTTTAAAACTTTTAAACGATCTCGCTTAAAACTAATTAAAAACTTGGTGCGATTTGTTTGAACGTTTGGACAAAAACGACTTGGCGTATTATTTTATTTTGTACTTGGCAAAAATATTATTGGAAATTTTCGACTAAAACTTTAAAAGTTGCTTATAGGTCACCGTTATTTTCTCCGACATTATCCCATGTAAACCTTTATAATTAAGGATTAAGCTTTCAATTACTACAGGACTGGGTTTGCATAAATGTAATCAATGCTCAGTACTAATTATTAAGGTAAAATTAATTATCATTTTTTGTACCTTTTATGTGGGGCTTAATTGTAATTGATGATTTAAGTTTTTGTTAAGGCCGAACCACAATAAAGTTTATTCTTTACCATCTCAATCAACACTCGCTTATAATTCTGTATTAAATTGCATTGTTTTATTACTAAATAAACAACGCAAGACAATATAGTGTAATTAGCATCGCGAAAGAGATAAGTTTAATATTAATTTTAAAGTAGTAAGAACGACGCTCGAGAAGTTAAATCATTTATTATACCATTAGAATAGCAGCCCTCGAGTTATTGTGCAACACCGTGTTTATAACTTCACTATCGCGATGTAGTTTACATTTGAAACGGGGAAGGAAATGAAAAACTTAAAAATTAAAATAAACTTTTGCAGAAACTATATTCAAATTACCTATAAATAGCAGATACTAAACTAAACCTTTTGCGCAAATTTAACCATGTGGTGGAAACGTTAACGCTAACTCTTAATTGAAGAATTCTAAACTAAACTGTAAATTGCGTTATTAAGCGATAGTTAATTATTCAACTTATGGTGATGCTAATAAACTTTTAGAGAGTGACATAATTATGTAGCTGTTTATATTAAATTTCATGAACTGAGTAATACAAATTCCAATTAAATCAAACTAGTCTTTTTTCGACGCCGGAATTAACCTTTAGAAACAGTAATTAAGTTAAACTTGATAGCATTTTTAAATACATTGTATTATTTATATATTAAAACTGTTGTGTAGCCTGGATTTACTGCGGTGATCTCTGAAAATTATTAATGCTGCTTTACCATTCTGCTAAATAAATTTCTGCACTTCCACCACTGTCCTGTCATCTCGTCTGGCGTCAATCCTTTTTTCTTTATTATTAAATTTAATATTTTTTATCTCAATCGAAAATATTGGAACCCAATTTGTTTTTTTTAATTTTAATCTTTATACCTTCAGTTTCGAAATAGCTGGCCTCGAAACTTTGCAGCTAATTACTTTCAGAACAAAACTACGGAAAGTTTTTCGAGTTCTTCAATTTTCAATGATAAAATTTTAACTTTTAGTTTAAAAAAGGTAGTAAATTTTTCGATAATGTTATTAAATTGTCGTTATCAATAGCGAATTGATTAAAAAACGCCATTTGGCTACTGTTTTTTCTAGTTTGCTCATGCAAATCGTTCTTTCAGTAAAGGTGGCACACTATAACTCCTGTGTAAACTCAACTAAAAGCGACTATAGAAATCCGCGTCTAATGAACCTGAGATTAACTTTTTTGAATCAGATTCAGAAAGTTTGCTGTTTTAATTCCACACAGTCCTAGTTTATATGTAGCATGTAGCAGACAAATTAAAACTAGAATCCTTTTGACTAAACTTGAACTAAAATACAGGATTCAATTTGAATTTAATATGTTATTATATAAATAAAAATGAAAGTCAAAGTTAAAGGTCTCTTTGGTAAAGTTTCCAAAAGAAGACTGACAAAATTTCGTTTTAAAAATCCAGTTGAGGCAACTCAAATATTTACAAAAGCAGACGGAGGTTAGTTTGCAAAATCTAATTAAAATAGATCAAGCATATAATAGGGAAAATGGCAATATCGACCAAAACGTTTTTCGCATACTTCAAAGCATCTGAAGTTCTTTACCGAAGTCTGTCAATTAAGATCTAGGATAAGACAATGAAAATGAGTCTTTTAATTTTTGGTGAGAGATGATAAGCCACATAGAGTCAGATTTTGATATTTTTTGCCCGATTCAAAATCTTTACTTTGAATACCAAATTATTACATTTTGAAATATGAAATTTTAAAATGATCGGAAAAGCAAATTTGATAACCTACTTACCTAGCATATCAATATTATGCATTTATTTATGGTGTATGCATTTGGAACAACGATAAAATAGCAAATTGAACATCTATCAGAGACGACCCGCATCTTTAAATATTTTATGGATAAACAAAGACATTTTGAAAATATTTGAAAAGTGTTAAATTTTGTTTACACCTTCTGCGTTTGAACTGCGTTGAAATAACATAAACTTACTCACTTTAAAAAATAATGAACACTTGGTCATATTATAGGGAACCCTTATAATCCAAAGCTTTTATGCTAGAGATACTAGATAGAGATAGAGCAGTAGGTACTTCAATAAAAACATTTGTTATTTTAAAAATAACTTATTTTACATTTTATTCAAAATGTTTTCCTTACGTTTCTTTGCGACGCCGACGTCGGGACGCTGTTGTTTTTTAATATATAATTGTTTTGCAAAATCTAAAAGCTTAATAAAGAACTGAATTTTTTTAAATTTCTTAATCATAAAAGAATGGAATTTTTACCTTATTTGAAGTTGTCTTTAAAAATGCATTAAAAATAAATTTGTTCAAATTCAATCTGTAATGTATTGTTTATTATACCACATTGATTATATCGGTTTGAGCTGGAGGGTACATCGTATCCCCCAGATTCTCCGATCTGCAACAGCACAAACAGTTGGAAAATTTAATTTGAGCAATGACTTAAAATTTTTTAATCTAAAAACAATTCACTTTCAGTATCATTGAGTTATTAACTACACGAATTCTCCGGAGTGTTTACTCTTTGCTGATAAAATCGCGGCGTCTTTTACGTTTTTGTGCTAACCTCAGGAATAAAATTAAATCTGTTCGTAACACAATTTTCTTCAATTACTTAAATAATAAGTGTTGCTTTTAAGCAGACAAAAAGTTAAGTTAAAATAAAATATGGCAGCTAAAAAGTAATTAAAAACTACAAATAAATAAGAACAAAGCTATAAAAGTGATATATCCTTTTAATTACGGAAAGCCTATTATACCAGTGCCTTTTTCTGGCAAAAGAAAGTTAACTAAAATTTTTGTATGAAACTTAACAGTTGTTTTTACAAATCTCGTTAATTACTTCAGTAACTGCTATAATAATTATTAACCGCCCTGTATAGGGAGGGCATTTTTGTAGAGAGGATATAAAAAATCCTTAATCCTAATTAATTAAACTAGTAACGAATCCTTCATCACGTCTAAAATACTAATTGTATTGGATACTACAAATTTACATTTAATTGTGAGGTAGCGAAGTGCAAAGTTTAGTCTTGGATAGTTTGGAGTAGCTTTACTGACGTAATTAATTAGTCATCAATATATCCATCAATATCATGTTTTTAATTAACGTTTCGTTTTATTTTAAATCTTAAAAGGTTAAAAACTTCTCTGTGCAGCCGAAATATAAATATACTTATCTTGTTTACAAATTATATTTCAAATCCAATTAATACGGTTAAAATAGCAAGCAATATAATTATACTTTTGTATATAATTTAAAAATCGCAGAAAGATTTAACGAAGCGTGGGTTGATCTTGTACAGTATTTATAAAATAATAATATTTTCTTAGAAAATACTTTCTTCGACGTTAAATAATTCGAAATTTAATAGACAATACACGGCATTCATTTTTTTCAAATTTTAATTGTGCCTGTTTAAGTAATGCTGGTTGGGTTTTAAATCAAGATTAGGTAGGTGATATAACCGACGTCGCTTTAACTTTATGAGTTTAGCTTGTTTGAGCAAAGTTAATAATGAAAATAGATAAGTCTAACATTTATAAAATTATTAGTTTGTAATGTTGGTCATTTTCGAAATTGGATTTGAAATGGAGACTAATTGTTCGTGCTGAGAAATAGAGGAAATTGTATTTAAAAATGCTTACATCAAATTTAATTTTTCGTATACGTCGAATGTACGTGCTCAAGTCTCAGATTTGTTAATAGCAAATAATAAATTCAGATTACAGCTTTCCTTCATGTCTCTGGGCTATTTTCATAATAAACATTTCCATCGCCGATATTTAACTAGCACGTAAACTTGGCTAGGTAAGTTATTACAGCGAATATAAGTAAAATTTTTAAATCCGGTCATAAATTATATGCAAAAATGAAGATTGATGAACATTTGAACGGAAAATACTGTATGGCGATTTTCCTATTGAGAAAATGCATCGATGCATGGAACATCCATTATATGCAATAATAATGCACTCGTCTAATATGTGGCATCCATTCATCGTTTTCTACATCTTTGCAAAATAATTTCTTTAACTCTTTTGATATTTTCGCCACAATGCCTTTTTTTTTCCAAAAAACCATCCATTTCATTTGAAATGTTACTTTTTACTAACCCTATCGTACAGTTGATCCATCACCAATTGAGAGTGTCAAGTATTCACGCGATTGTTCAATTATAATTAACTGCTAATAAGCTTCTGTCAGGTTCAACATGTTAAAATATTCAAAAATTTTATTGCTGCATGTAAGTCAATCTTCCTGTTGGAATATATCAATAAATAAAAAAAAATTATGTTAAAATTCTGGTATAAAGGTATAGGAAAGCTGGAAATTAAATATTTGGAATAAAAAATATTTCATTATTGCATATTACACTTTAAAGAACTGTTCTCTAATTAATAACTGAAAAAAACCAAAGAATTTAATTATTTAAATATTGAAGAGGTACACATACCTGTTTCTCATCCACAATAGCGTTTTTCGGAAAATACGAGAAAATGTAATCAATATTTTTTGTTGCCATTCCATTGTATTGTTGTTCATATTAAAAATTTTTAATAAAATTGTTCATATTAATTATATTGCTTTAAGGATTTAACTAAAACTACGGATCCCGCATTATACCTACGACTTGTATGGGTACCGATTGATGAACATTTTTGTTAAAAAATTTACAATTCAGCATTGTGAGAGAACTTATTCGGCACAACTGAGGGTATGACGTAAATATAATTTTGCTGAAGTTCGTAAGATGACGACAAATTAATCATTTAATAAGCGCATCTTTAATTAATGAAGGATTAAGGCATTGCGATGAAATTTGTAATGAATTACCTAAGTAAAGTTTTTTTAAACAATATTAATATAGATTTATATAATAATTTATGAAAGCGTTCTTAGAGTAGGAATTGAGGTTCTAAAACAGCATTATAAATTCATTTGCTTTCATGTACAAACTAATTACACTTGCCGGCAGCCTTGTCTAAGTATAAAATAAAACCGCATTAAAAGGTTAAGTTTTATTTACCCTTCTGATCTTTTAACAAAATTTTCAAAATTGTGCGATTAATAATATCTCTTCAATTCAGTTTAATTTACTCATTTAAATTGTCGACATTTATGTATTTACATGTTGCGAAATGTATTTTACTTCACATGACGAATTATCTATTGACTGAGAAATTGCAAACATGTTAAACGAACTAACTTAATTTAATTATTTACGTACCAAGGTAAATTAGTGCTTTTGTTAAATTTTGTAACCCTTATTGAAATTTTGATTTTCCTATCTTTGCACTTATGAATAGGCACGTAACAGCTTTAAAAATGTGTCAAAAAAATGTCGTTCACGAGAGACATACAATCTCAAATTAAATTTTATTCCTGTAAGAGTCTAATATTTTGTAAACGATAAAGGGTGGATGTATATTTTTCAGTTTAGGGGTTTGAATAAGAAACAAACTTGAGGTGTAATCGATACACCGATTTTATATATTTATGCTTACTTGAGTGCGGCTAAAATTTGAAGCGTCAATTCATTTATTTATTTACTACTAAATCATCAAATTATAAATTGGTAAATAAATATTTATAACCTCTCTACGTCATGAGTATTTCTTGGACAATTTTGAGCAGGCGCAGACACTTCGACTCCAAATGCAGCTAAACCGCTTAATAGCCCCCCCCCCTTGTAATGTATGTGCAAATTTTTTTGCTTTTCAGAGAATTCAAATGTCGAGGTAACTTGAAAGGGATTAGCTAATGCAATGAATTTTATATAATAATTTATTAGTGAATTTTCTAATTCAAAATTTATTAACCAAATTGAATTACGAAGGGTAATAATTCAAATTGTATATCCATTTTGACAAATTAATTTAAAGATGAAACTTATCTGAAGTAATTTATGTAGGGTGAATCGAAATTACTTTTTAAGTATAAAATTTTAATTGAAATTAATTACCAAATCTTAACAAACGAATATGTCATTACAACATAATTACAATACAGAACCAAGATCTTCAACTTTTCAATTGGTTCAGATGAATTTTTTCTCATTTCATTCTGCAGTTCTGTAAAAATGCCTTTGCAATTTTTAGTTCAAAATTAGGTTGTATCAAAAAAATCTGATCCTGTCACGTGGTACAGGATATTATAAAAGGACCAATTGGAACTGTGGTGAATAAAATTAAATCTTGAATTTTAAAATGTAGTTATAGTAGATTTTACTATTTTTTTCGGTATAAAATTTTAAATATTTTCAACGTTTATTTTATTATTCGAACGTTAAACTAATAAATTCGGGAAGCATTGTTTCGTGCAGCTGGTGTATCATGCGGTATTTATTTTTCTTTAAATTTATGTTACCATGCAAAATTAAATTTATACTCCAAAATTCTAAATTAATACAATTTTTGCTACGTCAGATTGCAATCAAATTTGCTTCACCTGTTCCGCAGTGTACCATGTAGTACTTGAATATTTTTCCAGATCATCTTATCAAAGAATTTTTTATTAATTATTTATATACAATAGAACTCAAATATTTTACACGTTAAAATTTAAATTTTCAATATTATTTACCCAAAATACAAAGTTTACAACTTTTATTAAGCCCAGGTATGCTTAATAAAGAAAATATAGCAGTAATTCATATAACTGGAAGGCTATATGCAGTTTTCCGACCGCACATATGGAGATCCATAGACCAATGAAATGACAAAAGGATGACATCCTAGGTGTAATATATTAATATATTACACGAAATTTTAACGTAAAAGTTTTTGTATTACATGGGATGTTGAATGTAAAAAGACCAAAAGAGCATAACGAGCTGGCGAACCATTTTTAAGTATGTATATTGTATATGAATAATAATCACAGAAAATTGTGCATATTATATAAACAAGATATTAAAGTCCAAGTATTATAATATTTAGATATTAAAAGCAAAAACAGTAAAAAAAATTCCTTAAATAATTTGTTTAGAAATTAGCCAACGCCAAGATACGAAAATCGTTGAAAGTTAGATAAAGAATATAATAAAGGGAAATGAAGGTAACAAACTTTAATTAAAACTATTTAATTAAGATTGTTTATGCAAGTTTAAAGATTAAAATTATTAAACAAAATTAAAAATTTAATATTAAACTGGGAAACTCGAAAATAGGAGAAGCGTAAATATTAAATATATAAAAGAACATTAATTAAGGGAGATACGAATAATTTATTAAAGTAAATTTAATGTAAAAAATATAAGTTTTATTCAGAGCAAAAGTACTTTTTGTTGCTCGTGTGTACGTTTCTAATAAATCTGATTCTGTCGCTGAAATACTTCAATTATTATTCAATCAGTTTGAATAATACACTCATATGTACATATTTGGGTATTTTCTTTGTGAAGAGCATACTTTTCATGTAGAGTAATTTGGTCTGCGTGTTTTCTATCATTAAATTCAATACCGAAGACATATAATGCAGTTTTCCAACTGATTTTGAGTGTGATAACCAATTTCGTTTTTGTTTTTTACCATTCAATATAACTTTAGAAAGCATTGCGGTATTGCGCATTTATTTTGAGTTTTATAAGCAAGTTTTGAATTATTTCGCTCCATTTCACATCAAGATCATTATAATAGTAATAAAATTTGATTGTATTTTAGTTTCTGAATCTATTTTCCCTGGTTTTCTGTTTCATATTGTGTTCTGTTCATTTTCATTCTTTGCATCCGAAATGATGATTGTACTAGATCCATTATAACTTCTTTAAATTTATTTTCCAGCCAATGGAAGTCAGGATGTAAATATTGATTAAAACATTCATTTAATGAATAAAAATCAAGTAAAAAACGTATTTAGAAAATTTCATTTAAATTAAAAAGACAAAGTGGACACTTTGGAATATTATATGGCACAACATAAAACATAAACTAGAAAATATTAAAAAATAAAAATTTATTTTACAACATGTAGGTTTATAGTCAGCAACACGTTTTGAGGGTAAGGGGTTGAAACTTGGCTCACACCGTCTTAATCAATGGACGATTAAACGCGTTCATCCGATCGATCTTGAGGTGACGATGACTCGTATTCGATTATCGGAATTATTTAACAAAGCGTGTATCTTAGTTGAGAAAGTAAAAAGCTCATTTGATATTATCGAAACGAGCGATGCAAAATTTCCTTTTTTTATGTTTCTATTCGGAAAAGTTCGCTTTCTTATTGGCCGTCCTACTAGTAATATTTTGAATTATTGACTATTCATTATGAACGGTTCATTTAATAAACACAAAAGGGATTGTTATTTAGTTAACTATGAAACTTTTTAAACATCAACAGCAAAAACATTTTTAGAAAATTTTCTTAAATTGATTTTAACTTTTCAAACTTTGCTTGTTTTTAAATTAAAGGAAATAATAAAAGAACGCTTAGAAAACTTTTGCGAATTATGCTTTACTAAAATTGTTGAAGCTTATCATACAAATAATTTATTCAGAGGATAACTAATTTTTTTCAGATTACTAAATTGCGTAATTAAATTGTTGTCGGTTGTTGTTTTACGTGCAAGTTTTCAACTAGCAGTACGGACCCGGCGCGGCCGTATAATTTAAAGAAGCAAAAGAAAATTGAAATTTTGCTTGATAATGCACTTAATATTAAAAGTTTTGTAAGCTAGGCGTAAAGTGAAAAACTTTTAATATAACCAAAAACGATTTAAAATAAAAACTTAGTAATCGAATTTTTGTATTATTAAAACGGAAAATCAATACAAATGTATGTTTGTTCAATATAGCACAATTTTCATTTATCTCGCAGTTTCTATCTCAAATACATTTGACTATAAATAAGCTTCTCAAGTAAGCAAACAAAATTAAAATTGATAAACTTTCTTATTTCGGGTTAAAGACTACATTGCATTGTGGAAAATGTGTAATGGCTTTATTTATATTTTAAAATTATTTTTATGTTCCCATTTTAAGCCGAGTTTAAATTTTCAAGAATTTTGTTATAAATCTACATTTAGTATTTCAGAAATCAAATTAAAAATCGCTTATTTTAATGATTAAAAATTTCTTTCTATCTGTGTTTTAATCCTTTTAATATTTTATATTTAAATTTAAATATGAGAAGATTGAAGCGTGTCCTTTTTATGCCTTGCTTTAGAAGATAATTAAGAACGCCGAGGGTTAAGCATCTCGAGAATAAAAATGTCAACAAACCTTTGCTTTACTCGATCCTAAAATAATTCTTAAATTTTTTCTATCAATTAAAATGTAAAAGGATATTTCGTTAACAGCGTTTTTTCAAATTAAGTTTAAACTTTAAAAATTAATTGCACTAAGGTGCTTCAAGTTTAATGTTAATCGCCGCCGCCCGTTTGTTCATTATTTTTAATTTTAATTAATAAAAACGTTAAAGTTTGCTTAGTCCTATTGGACCTTATCCACATCAGAATTATCATCTCCGTTATCCTGCAGGGAGGCCCTGACATCAACTCATAGCAACTGTCTGAAACACTGTAAGCAACGGGCATTAATTTACTACTTACTAACTTGTGACATAGCTAATGTGATGAAGGTTTCGCTTCTAAAATAATTGAAAAGTTGAAAAACGTTTTAATTTTAAAAATATCGCATCGTATATTTTCGCGGCACGGTAAATAATAGGGGATTAACCGAAAGGTTCTGGAGCTAAATTAACGCTCTATTTGGACTCTATTTGCAAAGCTAATGTGCTCGTACTCGTAATGTGTGCCATTAGTCCACATGTACCTATATAATAATTAGGTACTTATATTTAGATTTTATAATAAAACAATAACATTTAGCTCGGCCTCCCGGAACGAATGACGATATCGAACATTAAATGTGAAGTCGGAATAACATGCAATATTATTTCAGCAAACATTCGGATATTTAATGTTCGATGAAGCAGTACGTTTATATCTCGAACATACCATATTTTATACCAAAATCTTATTGCAACGTTTAAACGGGCCTTTGTGACTGACGAAAGGAAAAAACGTTGAAAATTAAATATAAAAGTAATACTATAAGGTTGTACGAAATCAAATATTGAAGGCAGCATATCTGAGAGCAACAGTTCAATTACAAAATGGAATCCTACTTTTCATGGCACACAGTACCATAAAGTTGCCAGATCTGTCTAAACTTGTAAGTATTTTGTTTCACCACATTTCCTTTTACCGAAAGCAACAATTTAAGGTAATATGACATTTAGTGGCTTAACCGTATTTTCATTTTTATTTTGTCTTGAAATTATATCACAAACTATGTTGCTACAAAAATTTTAGCTTAACGTTTGATCGTAATGCTGTGTGCAACATTGTTATTATTTTCTTCTATTATAACAGATAAAAATTGTGTTTGTAAAAAAAAATTATTAAATTATTATTTTAGAATAATTGCAAAATTATTTAATTTTCCGATAAATAATATAATAAACGTAGTAGTGTAAAGAGTGCAAATTGAAAATTAAAAGAAAGCCCAGATACTATACCGAGTGTCTGGGGAGTATTACTCTACATCAGTGATGGCCATAACCATTAGTTGAAAGATAAAATTTTTGAAATTTGCAGTGTCTATCTGAGACATCTGAAGAAGGTGGTGGAGGTTATAACTAATACACTTTGAATTTTGTATCATACAGTAATGAAGCGACATCAAAGTTTCTCACTCCTCAATTATATTTGGATGCTTTAAGCCAAACCACTAATCGTTCTGTTTAAGTAGCATTAGAACGAAAATTGATGTTGTATTGAATAACATATAACTCGAGCAATTTCAATAATTTAGTTCTATAGATATAATATGTTTGCGTGTTTATTATATAAAATTTGGTAGTAAATATTATTATTAGAGCAGCTAGAAATAATATTCATAGCTTATTCGGTATTAAATTTATAATCAAATTTTATTTTGCTTTAAAACATGGAGATAAACATAATACTAATAATTTGGAATTTAATAATACATGCTTGAAAAAATTATACATTTTTATACTCCATTTGCGTGTAATACAATGAAATTTAAAAAATGCTACTCTCCATATTCTCGAAACAAGAAGCATATTTCGAAAGAACAAATAAATTACTGAAAATGGAAATGTTGGAAATTGGATGTATAATTTATTTTTTGCAATAATATGATATTAATGATTTCTGATTATACGTAATATATTATTGCAACTCTGAGATAGGCACTATAAATATTTACCCTGTACAGAGTAAAACAAAGATCGGAAGGAAAATTTAATAATGTTTGCCTACAGGTACTCATTGTAACATATTAAATGTTGTATTAAATTTTAATATTTTAAAAAACTGCTGGGTAAAAATAGTGAACAAACAACTGTGCATGTGTTTCGAGCTGTGCTGTATGTAGTAATAAAAATTTTGCAAGAAAATGTTTTTTGAAAGAGCAACATACAAAATAAATAAAAAATTTGAGTAATTACAACCCGACACTTTGAGGTTATAATGAATGAAAATGGATGCACATAAAGTTTTAACGTTAATTACTAAAGCTTGGATGACCAGCAGTTTTGCAAATAACACTAGAAATGAAAATGGATGGAAAGTGTAGTAAATACCTACCAACGTGAAAAAAAGCAATGTATTGCCTCTATTGCTAATGGCCGAGTATTACTTTCCTATTAAGAGATACCCTTATCTTCTGAATATTATTCCACGTTCGATTTTACTTTCTCACCCTAAAATGCAATTCAAGACACAAAATATACTTCAAATAAACTGACAGTTGAATTTTTTATTAAGCGAAGTTACGTGAACTGCTTTTATAAGTTACACGTAGGTAAAACTAATGTTTTTCGATTACGATTCACAATTTTATTAAATCTTACTGAAATATTTCTAAAAGTAGCCGTTTACTTTGATAACATTTGGGAAATTAACTTTCTGTAGTAATACTCTTTGTCTACAAATATTTGATAGGATTATAGGAAAAACTTGGTCAATGGCTTATGTTTACACGATCTCCTTTAACTAACCTAATATATAATGTACTTGTACCAACTTTACCTTATTTTTTATTTATTTTTTTCTCTCTTTTAATAATTTACTTTTCAAATTTTTTACGTTTAAGGATAATCCGACACGGCCAGAATTCATCCTGGAACCTCAACCAATCCCGAGGGTTCGTCTGAACCAAAGTTAACCAAAATTTTTTAAAATAAATTATTTCTGCAAGCGTACGAATTCGGTACTATTTTTTACTGGTGGCGTACAAGGATTTATCTAATTTAAAAATTAATTAGATGGCTATCGCTTCGGTTTAAACAAATGATGCAGGTTGATTATAAAGAGTCACCTAAATTTTGGTTCAGAATTGAATGCTGTTATTGCGATTATTTTCAGAAATTGCACCGTCGATGCGTAATAAATAAATTGTAAGGTGATTGTTCCCTTTTGTTTTATGGGGACAAATCCAATTTTGAAATAAATTGTGTAGGTTTGTTGATCAATGCGTAACATTACACGAGCCGCATTTTAATAGTAAGAAATAAACGTAACGAAGGATATCACATGAATCATTAAATTTAATATTTAGTTAAAATTTCTTGGCGTATCTTGTACACGACTTGCAGTAAGTACACAATAACATTAAAATAAAAATTAATAATTTATATCAAATTACTTCGGGGACTCTGACAATCCCTAAGCGCTTTATTTTAATGTAATTATTCTTAGCTCTCGATTTCGTTCCCTTTGACATACTAAAGCTGGAAACGGTGCTAGAAAAATTGGCGTAACTGGTGAAATTTACAACTTTTTGAGAAAGAAAAAATTTGAATATATTAATTTGGCCTTTATGGTTATAAAAGTAAAAGTATGTAAATCGACATCAGGATTTATTTGCATGATACGTGCAGGCAGAACTTCTTGTATTTATAGCCGACGTAATTCAGCGTGCATGATCAATAAACGAATATCTATTAAATAAATTGTAAATTTTATCTTAAACTAATCTCGTGCTTCTGTCTAAAATATTTTATGAGCTAATCTTTTCTTGAGTTTATTTCTGGATAACCACACGGACGATCCCACCCTTTTAAATCCCCTATAACCGCAGACACACCCTGTAGATGTTTCTGTCTACCGCAGCCGCCTATGAATAATACCAACTTCGATAAGGTATCCTCATAAATTCCTTTTTATTGGCAATCAATTATATCGGTTATTTTGCGTATAACTTTGAGGTTACTGGCGTTCTAGTCTGAATTTGAAAGCTTTATTGTTGAAAACTTACATAAAAGAGATTATATTGGGAACGTCTTCAAACCATATTCTCGCCGTTACACTTCTATGCCACAATACCCTTTAAAACATTCATTTTTCTTTTATATTGTGTAAAATAGTTTTATCTACTTTAATTTAAATCTTTCCACTGCGATTATTTTTCTCAAAAATTCTCTTCGACTCTAATTTCCTCCGCGCAATTTTATAGCTTGCCCATGTTAATTGGTGCTCACACTATCCATACACCTCGACCAAGTTGAGCTTTTTCATTTCTAACCAACGTTAATCGAAAAATTTAATATTTAAGGAATCTTCCTTTAAACTAAATTAAAATGTAGTGAAATGGCTATTACGGCGAGAAAGCTGAACTTTATATTACCATAAGGCAAATTAGTTTGTCTAAGTAATTTAAATTACAAACAGATAATTTACTTTAACGAAACAACTGTAAATTGTACTTTATTTGACTTTAAAATTAACGGAAGCTTCTGAAATTAAGCTATTTAAAGAAATTATAATTTTAGATTCAAAGCCAAGTATTCAGAACATTTTCGCGATTTTATTTGATGAGGTTTAATAAATTTGTTTTTTTGACAAAAGGCGAAATATTAATTTAATATGAACGATTAATTTAATATCAAGCTGGTATATAGTACCTGCGTTATTGGGTTTCATAATCTAGTTATTTTATAAATATGCCGTTAGAAGAGCAATTTTAAACTTCCATAATATTATAAATTATAAAAGATTTACAAAAGTTACTTTGTACGGCTTGTCTGTTTTCGTCCTAGCTACTCCTTTTATTCGTAGACAGCTAGCTCAGAGATCGCGTAGAGCTGGTGCTCATTTGAAGACTTAAAAACTGGTAAACTAAAATAATATCAACAAAAGCTAAAGACCAATCGGAATTAAGAATATAAAAAACAAAACCAGCAACTGCCACCTAAAACCGCTATTGGTCATAGCGATTAATCTTCGTCCATTGTCGCAATAAAAACAAATATACCCGTGCACTTGCACAAACGTTAGAAATTCGCATTTGCAACGTTGTATGTAATTGTCGTCGACTTGGCCGCTTATAAAACAATATGTTACTGTACTGTTTCCGTTTTAACGATTCCCTTCTTTTTTAAATTTTCTTACAACATTTTCAGCAAAGTAAATTTTAATCTAAAGCACCTTAAGTATTCGAGTCTTGAATAGTAATTAAGTTTTTGGAATAGTTTATTTACAATCTACGGTAAAAGCTTTCTAATTGGATTCATTAAAGGAAGTTGGCTCTAATAGATAAATATTCGAACGTATGCATGGGAAAGTTTTAAAATTTTCTTAAAAATACTGAATTTTCCTAACCGGATTGCGTGCCATTGAATTTTCCAAAAAGTTATTTAATTAAATTTTGCATCAATGGAATGCATAATAATATGTAGAGGTACCTAGTGAAAAAATATTAAATTGTAGCCGAGGTCAAATTTGCGAGTATACAAGGAAAGCTCCACACGGAGTTTAGGGTGGATGCAAACATAAAAAGAAAGTGATGAGGGTATATTTTTTGTCAATGGTTTATTGGATAAGTGTTTGATTAAAAGCTTACACGCACACAAAAAACTTTTGTAATATTTATATATACCTACTGCGGTATGGCATAATTTAATTTATCGATAGCTTTAATAATAACTTAATAACGAAGCTGCGCGCACGCCCTTATTTTTTACTGTAATTAAAAATGAAAACGACCGAACGTAGATTTAATGAAAGTTTTTTGGTTGCTTAATATATTGTTTCGTAGGTAATATGGTGGTTAAGTGATAAGTTGAATAATTGGAGTGGCGTAGTAAACGTGACGGTTTAAGTTATAAAAAGAAGCACGTTTTACCTTAATAACGTCACCGAAAGTATTCGGATAAAGCAATTTGTCGTACTTTATGTTGCGAGTGCTGCCTCACTTGCGTATGCTTAAGAAGGTAATAATCTTTTCAAGTTTCATAAATTCACCCACACAACCTTAACATCCTCTCTCATCATTTCTACTGGACCGTACGAGCTGCGATAGCAAACGACGGTCCACTTGGGAATTTAAGTCCGCTAATCTACTTCGTGGGATCCAAAACTTCCTAAGTTCACTTTTATTTAAGACATTTGGAAATTTATTAGATAATGCATGCCGTCGCGCCTCAAGCAATTGACAATGATAAGTTTGTTTTTCTTTTCACATCCCAACTTCTTATTTGCTAACATAATTTCAGATTTTCTTTTGATTTTGACAAGCCGGAGTAAGAAACTTCCTTGTAAACGCAAACTTTTCTTTCGCAACAAAATAAGTCGGCCAAATAATCTTGTTTCTCTTTGGAAAAGGGTGTAACTAATGAAAAATATTATTTTGTTATGTTAGCTCATAATTTTCTAACTCGCCGAGCTGTTCCTCCATAATGCCAGTCTCAAACCGTCACAGTGGTATAGGTAGCCTTTGTTCTGCTTGGTTTGCCACGCGGCATTCGTACGTACGTACGACTTACCATCAAAGGGCCATTAATGTTGTTATTAATGACTTTGTGCAGGTACATTAAACATGAGAGATTATGACTGCGGTTGTTTTCTGATGTTTCCCAAAATAATACCACGAAGAACCTCCTCTTTCTTATGTCCCGAAATTTAAAAATCTCTAATTCTAGAATTAATTAGATGGCGGGTACTAAACACGGTCCTGCAGGATGCGGTAATTTACGCCCAGTTATTCTCGGCACAGGTTGCCAACAAACAAATTTGGAGCACCGTCGACAAAATTAATATGAAAATTGGAAAATTAATGAAACCTTAAAAGGATTCTGCAAACTCTTTTAAAAATAAATGTGAAACATTCCAACATACCAAATAAATGAATGAGAAACATTCGATTATTAAAATATAAAATATTTGGCTCTTATGTTCATACATTTTATGAGTTTCATAAAAATTTTAAGGGATTACTAAAAGGTAAATGCATTTCCAATAAAAATGGCGTATAAGTTAAAGAGAAATCCATTTAATATTTTCCAAGATAAAATACGCACGTCGAGGAAGCAATATTTAGAAAACCAAATAACAACTTTAATTTTTTATAAAAGCGTACACGAGATATTTACAAAGAACTGATATTTGACAAAAATTGCTTTATTGCTTTATTTCGTATAACGAAAACAGTTCAGCTTTTAAATTTGTTTTATTCTCCTTTAAATCCTTGGTCAATGCACAATTTAGGATGTTGGGATTTCTTCCACAAAATTTATTTTTTGATTTTATAAACTGAAATTTATATTATTGGATCTCGAAACATGCATTGTATATTACGTTAAATTAACATTTCAAACCTGTCTCCGGAGGCGAGCTATCGAGTGCAGTGTTATTTACTGTAACTTGATGATTTCACTATACCAGAGACTCGGGGAGCAGCAGTAGATGGTAATACGAAGACAGCTTAGAAGCCATTTTGGAAAAAGCCAACACACATCAGATAAAATTTTATTCGAGTAATTCCTGAGCACTCCATTTGCTCACCAGTTCATCCAAATCCTCTTTCAGGCATTTTTACGTTTTCATACCTCTGTAATATTTTAATTGATTTTAACATCTGAATATGATCCAATAAGCACATAATATACAATGGTAATTTGAACCAATCGAAGTTTTGTTCGAATGACAAATTTTTAAGGATTTTTATAAAATTTCAAGAATTTCCAGGGAGTACCATGGTATTCCAGGGATTTCCACAAGAATTTCGAACAAATGTACACAAAATATTCGAGTTATTATTCGGTACAAAATCAGACATATTTCCGATTTTTTTCACCTCGAGATCTCTTAGATAAATAAATCAGGTAACCAATCAAAATTTTGATTTGTTACCATGTTACGAATTTATGCAATATAATTACGTATAAGATTTTATTTACGATTATTTTAACAATTAAATTTTGAAAAATAATTTTCTTTTTTCATATTGTACTCCTATAATTATATTTTGTAAATATAATTTCTTTTATTTTCTAATTTTGTTTAATGTCTGCAAAATTAAAATTTTATATAAATCAAATGTAAATAAATCAGTTTGTTAAATAAAATGTGAAAGCTAATCAACACGTGCGTTACATATCTAAAGGCAATGTAAACATTATTCAATATATATATTTTGGTAGTATCTGATATTGATCATCCCAATGCTTATCTTGTTTTCAATTAAATAGCCATTAATTTTCAAATTTACAAACCTATTCAAACATCTAAGCAACCTAAATAAATTGTTGTTCATTTTTATAGCTGAACTAAAACTAACAAATTAATTTCGCATGAAAGCACAAATTTCAAATTAAAAATTCTACAATAACATTATATAAATTGTAACTTTTGTAGAGTAATTTAGCAAGCCCGGGGCAAGCTAATAAAAAAACGACAATTTCATTCTGTAATAGGTATACACACATACATTTACGATTGGTCCATTTATTATTACCGATCTAAACTATTAAACTAAATTTTGGTAATGTGAGAAACAATTGTTTTTATTTTTCTTTCGACCTGTTAGTTTTATAAATTTTTATTTTAAGGGGGGAAATACCTTTCGGCTATGGTGAATATAAGTCAATTTTTTTGAATTTTATAATTAAAACGTATTGTTCTTTTTATAAAATAATTATAAATGATGAAAGCTTTCCTTTAAAACTTTCCCTGGCTGTAGCGTGAGTTGTAAACAGCTTATCTGCTGTATTGTTTTGAACCAAATATGGAAATTTTGTATTATTATTAACATCAAATGTGAGTAAAATTTAATGATTTCAGTTACTTGCCGATTAGTCTGCAATTCCAGAACCATACAATAGCCCTTCGGTGCCCCGTAGTGCTGATTTTCCACCATAGCTTGCTCTCGGTGGTTCTTTATTATTATTGATCAGACTGGTAGATCTACTTCTTTCTAGATATGCCATTTTCGAGTGGAATTTACTCACTTGGAGATAATTGATAAGTTTTTCAAATATTATTAGTTTGAAAAGAAACGACTGCATTATGTATTATTATCTTGGGGGTTGAAGTTCTTTTTTCATAAACTCTAACTAATTGAAGTTGACACGACGTCGTTTGCCTGAAGTCGTAATAATTAACGTAGATAGCACTGGGCCAGTTCTGTAAGTGTCAGGAGTTAGTATATTGCAAGCCACCTTCATTTCCAATGTCAAACACACTATATCAGCAAACGTAGTGGAATTTATTCAGAAAACCACCACTAAATATTCATGAGATTACAATTCCAATGGAAAATAAATGATAAAAGCTACTGACAATTTCAAACAAGCTGCTTTTGTTAGTAAAAATTACTATTAATAGAGTTGTTAACAAAGGGTTGAATTATTTTTCCACCGTTGGTTGGTTGAGTATATTTACACAGTTTATAGTGTATTCGTTTTTATATTTCAAAGTCTTTCCGTGTTTATGCTGCTAATTATTATTAAGTGTATTTTACGTTATTAAAACCCCTAATTTGGAGAGAAATTAATATTTATTTGACGTTAAAGAAATTTGGTGTTTTGTTTCATTGCCTTTAATTTGAATGCGGGTTTTACGAATGTGCGCTTTTCAACTAAACTTCTTTCGGGATATTGATTACTTTTTGAATAAAACTTGTGAATAATATGGAACACAGTAATTTACAATACCAAAGAGAGTAATTGAATGGAAAATAACATATAGCATTCGGTGAAATGTTAAACAAGAACACTGTCAATTTTGATTAAACCGAAAATAGCCATTGGGTATCTTAATTGATTAAATTCAATTAAGGGTCGACAAGGAATCTGAGACAGAAGCGATAATGGCGAATAATATAACATCGCATAATTATATTCGCATATTAAAGTTTAGTATCGTGAAAGGGGATTTAAAAAAAGAAAACCTTGTTCTTATCCCGAGTACCAGAATTTTACATTACGCAGCATTTAGTATTCCGCAGCCGAAAAAATGTAAATGCGCTATTCTCGAGTGATCAGATTGTAAAATGTGTTCACTTGTCAATCTATTCAAAACAAAAAACCTCTAAAAGCATCCCTCACCGCAAATAAAGGGTTAAAATATACAATATCTTTCTTCCATGGTCACTTATTTTCAAACCTGTATATAAATTAGAAGTTTAGCATACGTATTATTCCGGCCACCATTGTCCGAAAAATACTTCCAAAATCAAATTTTAAAATTATGCACTCAAAATCTTAATAGAATACCAAACATTTTTTTGATCTTATAACAAATTCAGCTAATACACATACATCAACCTGCACGAAATCATAAATCACGTTCACATAGCCGCTACGTAACTTAGATAGATGATGTTATTGAGTTTCCGTGAAAATGAAAAATTATCTAAGCCGCAATAACTTTTTTAAAACATAATCATAGTTTTAATTTCGGAAATAAAGTCGACCGCTTTGATTTGTGCCGGATAGCACAACTGCCACTTAGAGGATTTTGCACAAAAAGTAGAGAATTGAATTTAAACGCAAGATTGCCGTTAATGTAGATATATAGAAATCAGTTGGGTAAATTGAGTTTGACTTGCCCATCCACTTTAGTTATAAGATTAGTTTAAGGACGAAAGGGTCAGTTAAGTGTAACAAAGTAAGACTTAGTAGCTTGTTTACAAGGCAAATTCAATTCGAGTGCAGAAAAACTGCTTACGTTACAATTAAGCAAAAGTTTCCAAAGTTAAATTTCCCTAGTGTTTACATTGTAAGTCCGCCTTTAATTAACTAAGAATTATGAAAATATTGATCAACGATCGCTAAAATTTTAATTTAAAATTTTTTCAACCAATTTTCAATTAAATTTTTTTTAAATTTTTAATATTTAATCAACCGAGACGAAGAAGAATGATATTCTGGCCGCAGAGAGATAACTGTGTTACATTCATCCTTGGCTAAGGCTGAACCAGAAAATTGAATATGTGAACCAAGTTTATGTTGATTTGTAGATTTGTAAAATAAAAAAAAGCAAAAAAGCAATATGATATATAGGTTATCTTTAATTTCCAGAATACGAAACAGTTGAAAAACAGTTGAAGGGAAAATGAAAACAAAAGACGGGCAATTAAAAATCAAATTCATTACCCATGACTGCTCTAAACGGGATAAATTTGTTATCCAATTTAACAAATAAATAAGTTAAACAATCTAGTATTTAACAATATTTTACGAGGCTACTCAAAATTAACTTTTAAAGGAAGGGTTATGAAAATTAATAAAGCTGTTCGTTGCAGGTGCTTCCGCTTGAAAATCTGAACGTCTCTTCATTAAGTAAGTTTTACCAAACTAAATAATTTTTATAATTTTTTTTAGTTCTTTTATGAAAATATTTTTAAGTTTTCTAAGCGACTACAGATATAATAATATAGGCAGCCAGACGTTTAGCTCTTATCCAGCGCGCTAATGAGGTGCTTCGAGAGTTACATAGTAGAAAAATATATTTACTAGAAAATAGGGACCCGTCAGATTTGATGGTTTTTCACCCTAATGAATTTGAAACGGATGTTATTATAAATCCTGTAATTCCAACGTTACATTATGCATTAATTAAAGTAATTACAGCACAGAGAGTAAATACTACTAGCATGTTAAACATAATATTGCACTTAATCCGCATCGTGCAATTTAAAATACATCTACGTAATTATGAAATTCAAATTTTTAATTTTTATTGTTTACTTGGTTTGATAATTTTTAAATTTTAATATGTATACCAGCAATATAATAGTATAAAAGCTCTTGATAAAATAGGATAAAGCAGTTGAATTTTATAGAATCCTTATTCAATGAAGGATAAGTTTTAAATAAAATTGAGTTAGGTTTAATCAGGTTCTATGTTCCTTCGGAAATTTCTACATACTTTTTGTTAGGAAATGAGTTCAAAACTTGTCTAAATATTTTTTAAACATTATCCTTTTTCTCTTAATTCCACACGCGCAGATGTCTGTGCAAAGTAAAGGATTATAATAAAAATGTCCAGTTTGCTATTAAAACTCTTTCGGTTGAGGTTTAGCATCGCTTAATAAATTTATTGCAAAAAGTGAGAGCTGTGTTATAGTCTAGAGTGAGTTTTTGTTACAAATTCGATATCGGCATGCAGCCAGTTGTTTAGAAAATCAATATACAAAAAAATTTCAAATAAATAAAATTTAGAACCGTTAAAAGCGTAGCACAGAGAAACATTCAACACCAGATTTTATTCTTTTTTCTGTCTGTAGACAAATAAGAGCTTGAGATAAGAGAATACATAATGTAAAGTCAACAGCATTGTTGGAAAACGTCTCTCGATCTCGGATGGAATTGTGTTTAAATAAATTTTTGTCTTTTTCAAATTTACTATTAGGGCTAATAATAAAAATCAATATTTAAATTTTATTCGTCTATAATTTTAGCAGTTTTCGCGTAAAAAATGTAGAACGCCATGCTCGAAGGTGTGTCTCGTAAATAATATTTACTTTTTTAAATCCTCAAAAATGTAAAATTGAAAAGGATTCTTCTGAGACCGAAGCTTTGGCACTTATTCCGAAACACCGAACTCTCTCACAAAACAATTACGTTGGCCACTTTCGAGAAAAATGTTGATTCGCTATCTTTCATGAAAGAATTTGTGTAAATAAAGAAAAAAATTTAGCATTCGTATGAATTGACGACCATTTGGTTAGAAAATGCAACACATTATTATGATTAGTTAATAAGACAAATATTACTTTCATCTGGCGCCCTTCGACCGACAAGTAAGGACTACTGCCCATTTTGTAATTGGATAAAAATTGTTTATCCGTAAATTAAATTTTATGCGTTATAACATCTCTTTGTTTTGCATGAAGTAACTGCGAAACTAATTTAAAGCTGTCAAAATAAAGTTTAGAAATATAGGAGAAAATTTCCCAACAATAATAATGCCATGATTAAAGCCAGTTGTAATTAAATGCTTAATTTGGGAGCAATTTAATCTCAAAGTTGTGCTGAAATGCAATTGACATGTTATTAATTATTAAGATAGTGTGTGTTATCGACCGAGATAACTCCCAATGTTACACTACCACAACAGATCCAATATTCTTGTTGTTATCCGCGCAACATGTCTCCAAAGGGGTGGAAATTAGACCATTGGGTAACAAACCGCTGAGATTCTGTTCTGCTTCGCTTGTTAGATTATTGATAAGTAACTTTGCATTGCAGATTTTCTCCCATATTATAACTTCGTTCCATATCTCCTTTACATATGAAATTTTAGATACGTATCGTCAAAATGTAGTAGTACATTAAATCGGAAAATTAAATATTTATAACTACTGATAAGCTGTTACGAATTTGATCGAAAAGTCGAGATATATAAAATAAGGAAATATTGAAATTGTTACGCATCGGAATGTATAGGTAAATCGGATAAAGCGGCTTGAAAAGCTCAAATCTGAGTACAAATTTGAGAAGGATCCCGTCAACTTCCGAAGAAATATAACGCATCGCATATTTTTATTATCACCTTTTATTAAAACTTTTCCACTTTCTTCCTATGTATTTTGTAATTTTTAGATCAAAATTCCTACTAGATCCGCAAATACGTATATCGAAAAGGATTTTTATTTTCTTTACCATCAGAAATAATACTCAAATCTTTGATGTAGTATTAAGGTTATTTAAATGGGATATGACGGCATGGAAAGTTCAACGACGCGCAGCAAACATATAAAAGAACTCGACCGTAATTAAATTTTTTTAAACTTTTCCTACAGTCGGGCCATCGATTTTTAAATTGCGCCAGTTGGACAAATAATACAGCATAAACAATAATTCGAATAGAAATCTAATTTATTGAAAAAAAAACACAAAACAGGTATCAGGAAACCGCGCAGGTTATCAAATTTAGTGTTCGTTTCATTTGAATGTCAAAAGAAAACCAACAGAAGAATAAATTTTCCGTTTCAGGTGTGGATTTGTTTCGATTATCAAAATATAAAAATGTAAATTTTTAATTTTCTATCTACAACGGGTAATAATCAGTGAATAATGCAAAAATGAAATAAATAGAATTTATTTTTAATAACAATTATTTTCGCAAACTATCTAGCTAATTAAATTTAGTTAATTGTGTATAACGCTCTTTTAATTGGTCAATTTTTTTTACAAACCTAAAAATTATTCTGTAACGCAGTCGCTCACACGAGTAAAGTAGATAAATATTTTAATCTATCAGTTCCTATCGTAACTCTTTCTTTTTTTTAAATTATTCCCCTATGTTTCCGCGGTTAAAAAGCTTTGCCTTGTGTTGAATATATTCTGAAAACACTGAAAATTTGCACAATTCAAAGTTGATTATATCAAAACGACCGTAGTTAGTAAATCAATACGTGTTAAGGTTAAATAAACCTAACCTATCCTAACCTAACCATCATAAACAAAAACTATACAAATTGGAATGAAACGAAAACGTGGAAAGCCTTCAAAAGCAAAAAGGCTTTATTAATGCTATTGTCTTTATTATTATATTGTCATATAAAATAAATATCATTTACGTGATATTTTTTAAATTGCGTGTTTTATTATATCATCTACGAAATTTTGTGTGAAATTGGGAAAATTCGATTTTTTGAATATCTTTTGCCATTTGACATCTTTGTTTATTGATCTGCGCTACTCATCAATAAGTAATTAATTCATTAAGATTAAAAAACACAAATAAAAAATATATTTTTGTTTAGTTTTTAACATAGTGCAGGCGTCCGTCTAAAACAAGAGATAAGATGGAAAGCCCTTGCATTAAAATTTACAATTTTTTTTGCTACCGGAAATTTTGACTGATAAAATGAATTCATAAACCCGAAATTTGTTGATTTAGGCAAGCGTTCTGAACCCAATTTAATAATTTATCGTAGAGACGACATGTTGTTAGGTTTCAAAATAGCTCTAGTTCATTTTCCCGAGTATTAAGTGAAATAAAAATCTTTTATTCGCAATCCTCTTTTTTTCTACAAAATTTTCATACGATTTGTTTAATATAATATCGAGAATGTTGAGAAGAATTTTATTTTAAATTTAAATTTTTTAGAATATAAATTAAATGCAAAATAATATTTTAACACCTCTTTAATCCAAAAACGCGGAAAGTGTTTTTTCATACCCGCACGTAAGGCTAAGTGTTCGAGTCCACGCAACCTCTACAATTCCGTTTTAGGTCGAGGGGTAAACACCGGAAGATTTATGGTGTACACTCATGAGGATGTACAGGGACGTACGGGAAATGTACGGGGGATGTACTGGGATTTATGTAAAAGCGTAGTTGGAAGATTCAAAAATAAATTATGGCTTTTGCATATATAAAATATTCAGAAAATGTTAACATGAAGTATAGCAGTAAACAGCAGATTTTCTGTTTTATCTCCGAAACTGTGCACCGGCTAAAATACCTTTGTATTATCGAGTATGTGATTTTTATACTTTTATCAATGATTTGTTTTACAAACTATACAGTATGGAGCAAAAGAAATTCGGATGGAAATTTTGCATGCAAAACCATTCGTGTAATTTATTTAATTTATTTCATGATTTTTAGAACAAAATTACTTACAAATTACTTTGTACTCCGAAATAATTTTATTTTAATTTAAAAAAACTAAGAAATGGAAGAAATAAGCTGGAAAAAGAAATTTGAGAGAAACTCCGGAGGGTATTTTAAGAAAAAGATATAGAAAAGCTAGTTGATGTTAAAAAAATCGGTTTAGACTATTAGAAGTGGAAGAAAAGTAGTCGTATACGACTTTAAAAGCGATTGTTAAATGTTGAAACTTCAAAATGGATGGTACAATGAAGCCATCGACAAGCATCTCACGTGCAGTGCACTTTATGTTGGCGCATTGAATATACCTTAAGCCATTTTATTAAACCTCATTTATTTCAAAGCTTCATCAGACATTGTGCTTTTTTAAATTTTTTACCTCTTAACTGTATTAGATTTTGTATAGGAAGCGGGGAAGTTCCTCGCACAAACTTTTCTCACTTATTTTACATATTGCCAAGTGTAAATTAGAAAATCGTGCGAGATTTGCTTATTAAGTTGTTAAATTTAAACGAAATTAAGTTTTATAAATTCTAAAAGTCGTTGACTGCTTTTTGGATTCTTAATCCGATCAAATCCAATTGAACAAAAACTAAGCACACGAAATAACTGCTTACATTCCCGCTAAGATTTTTCATTCATTTTCTTTTCCAAATTACCTTGATTTACAATCACGTCGTGACCCGATATCTGCTCGTTAAAGATATAAAATTTTAAGGACACGTCCATCGAAAATACCACTTCAGATGAAATCAATTAATCTAGCAATAAATTAGACTTGAATACAATTTCCTTGGCCCTTGGCCTATTGAAATCATTATCTTCAGGATGTACTTACGGGAAATTCCATAGTTAAACAATCTTTAATATCCTGCTTACCGAATTTCCATCGCTTTGTGTTGAAATTGAATGATAAAAAGAGAATCTTGACTTATATAGGTTAAATAGCTGTCCTTCAGACCGCTACGTAGTTGCGCTAGAAGGGAATTTGTGAACTTACAACTTCTTTTACGCGACGCTAATTTTCTTCGGTAAACGAAATTTTGTTCGCTGATTTTACAAAAAGTATTACTGCAGACAAGACGAAGAAAACTCATAAGAAACACAATTAAATTTTAATACGAGTAGTATATTGAGAACAATTTGAAATTAGAAAGCAAAAAACGTTTTAATATAGCAAACGAGCATTTAATATCTGGACTTTTTGTTTTTATAATAAATTTTTACTTTATTATGTCGTGTTCTCCGTAATTGAATATTAAACAATAAATTTAAACTATTCCATAGTGCGAAACTATTTCAAATAAACCTAATATTAAAGTCATACTGCGACATATTTGCACCAAGCACAAATTTAAATTTCATTTCGGGTTTTCATTTCATAAGAACTTTAATATTTTCACTTTGATCGCTAGTAAAGTGTTTTATTAAAATATTCTAAATAGTTTTGCATACATAATACTGTGCATTTGATAATTTTTTATTGGGAAATTGCAGAATTGTTGATAAATATAAATTTAAGGTAATTTTAAATATGAAAATTTTAATTAAGATACGACAAATAAATTTTCCGGGTGATATTACATTTTAATGATAATATGGTCGTCTGAAAAAGAAAGAAATGAAAAACTGACTGGGAGAGAAACTCGAGAAAGGTCTGACTCTAGTCAGACTCGGAAAATAAAACTAAACAAAATATTAAAATTTAAAATGCTGTTCAGTTTAACTCTTTTCCATTTAAGTTGCACTATCATCCACAATACTTTTTTGTCTGTTTCGTTTAGAAACCGTCAATTCCATCGCTTTATGCACCAAACGAACGCAAAAAGGGGTTTTCTTCAGATTTTTTCCGATCACCAAGCCAACATCAGTGGAAATAAGATACTTTTGTCGGATTATTGGTTGATAATATATTGCAGTGCTTTATGTTAAAAATTTGGGTAATTTCAATTTAAATTGATGCAATGAAAATTCGATACCGCATAATTATATTTTTCTAAAAAAACTTTTCCCTATTAATTTGTCAAGGAATGAATTAAAAAATTTGTTTATTCTTTGTGCATTATTCCTTAATTACAAGTTCTTTTATGAAAAGGTTGACGTAATTAATTATATTTTATAATTCATTAGATAAATTCGTGCATCAAAAAGTAAACAAACAAGTTTAACGTTTCACAAAAGTCATCAAAACAAGCTCGGAATTTAATGAATTTCTATACTTTTTTATGAAATGAGAGAAAGGAGAATCGCAAAGCATAAAATGGAATATTTTATTACATATACCTTAATTACGGCATAAATTTTAAATATGACTTGTGATGATTTTGAAATTATAATTTAGGTATAGGTACTGTTGATTTTTTTCAAAGTATAGGTAGTATTAGAAGAATAACTAAAACCGATCGTATTTGAGGTTTCAATTTAAATTATTAAGTTGTAATTACGTGCTTCTTGTGGCAAGCAAAAACCGTAATGCTTTCGATAAAGCTTTGTAGTGAAAGTTCTTAGCGAATCAATAAGCTTAATCTAGCTTTTGGAAGCAATGCTAGAATTATTATTTTGATTTTTCTGGGAAATTCAAAGATTAAAATTATCCAGTAAAATTAATTTAATCAGAAAATTCGCATGTTTGAAATTAGGGTTTTGAACCCTATTCCTTATTTAAACGTATGGAGGAAATCTTTGTCCGGTGTTATCGGTGGCAACCCAAAGTGAGAATATAACAACCAATAATAGAGTAAAATTTATGAGGGAATTAGCAGTTTATTTTGTTTTCCTATTTGGGTGTAGAATTGTTGACCTAAATAATAGTGGAGTACTAAAAACAAAAACAGTGAAAATTCCCGAGCGGCTAGCAACCCGCAGCCAATCCTTGTCTATAATATCGCACCAACTTGAGATTAATCTCAGTCCTTGCCAACCTTATGTAGTAAATCATAGAGGCTGCCGCATTTTTCGTGCAGACGTATGAAATATGACTTGCATTTTCCCAAATAGAATCGTATATAATTCAAATATATTTCTGATAAAATTTGGATTACAAATACTTTAAAAAGTTAAATTTCTACGCTTAACGTTTCATAGAGTTAATCTATGGCCGAAACTTAGATATTAATATTCTGGATGGTTATGACAAAATTTTCAATAAAGTGTCTTTAATAACGATGTCGTTCTAACTTTCTAAAAGGGTTTCTAACCGTCCTGAATGGAGATTTAACACACGCCATGTTCTTTTACACCGTTACAACCTTTACTTGGGGTTTACGAGTGCAATCCTTAGTGAAGCAGTAAAAACGCGACACTAAAAACTAATATTATTGACCAGAGGATAACATCCTTGTTTTTACGACTATCGTTTCTTAAACTCAAACGATCCTTAAAATTGGCTAAACAAAATTTTGCTTTACACTCGCAAACTTGGACACCAACTGGAATTTACATAAACACAACTTGAATAAATTTCATTAAAAAATATGTCAAGGGGGACGATTATTAATTCGAAATCTCAACTGACTTAAAATTATGTTCACGTCTCTACTCCGAATATTGCAAGAACAAGAGTAAGTAATATTGAAAAGAAATATTTAAACGATATATTTCCGAAAAATTATAATCCAAGTAATTATGTAAATGCATTTCGCGCAATTAAGTTTAATCGAGTTTGCATTTAATTGCAAATTATTACTAGTACCAAGCGGTAATTGGTTTATCAAATTCGTTTCATAAAACGAAAAATTTAACGAAACTCGTCAGGTATCACCGCAGAGTTTTAAGTGTAATGCACTTCGGAATTACACACAAACAATGTTTACTTTTTGCAAATTTTGTGAACAAATTAATTACTGACCCCCACCGGCGGATTAACGAGATTTTGATTTCCTGTTCTCAAGCAACAATTCCCGTTAATGTTTTTTCTGCTAGATTATACGTTATTTGTTCGGTTTACCATTTCCAGTGATTGATATTCTGTTTAACAACCACTGTGAATCATGTATAGATGTTAATTAGTTCGTTGTTAGAATATGTTGCTGTGTAATATAGTGTGAAGCAGCCGACCAATAGTCCTTTCGCTTCAGTTTCTCATTTATTCTTCGAGCTATGTCGATATAGCTCTCGTATGAATTTCCAGTCTATCTGTTAAAAACATCATAATTAAATTTTTTAAAAATGGTTCATAAAAACATAAGTACTCAATCAACTTGAAAAACATTTAATCGTACAGATCTATCATTCGGGATGATTATTAATTAAATTTTTTGTGTCCAGCAGAATTTCCACAGAACTGCCGAAATGAAAAAATTGTTCATCGAGATATAGTGTAATGTATATGAGGAAATTTTCATCCAATAGCGTAGGTGATGAAAAATAAATTCTTGCGGATAATTTATTCAAAAATTTGCGATATAAAATTCGAAAATTATCCAATACGATTCGGAGTTACTTCTAAAGAGAATACGTAGGCGTCCCATGAGACAGTCGCCTCGGGTGACAGTTCTAGATGTCGGTAAAAACGTTAGGGAGGATGATGTACCGAAGTTCTTGCTTGTTATGGTTTCTTCTCTCTTTATTATACTCTTCGGAATTGAAATCTGATTTTCTATATCGTTTTGCTGATATTATTCGCTGTTCTGTTGGCTCAAAGTGCCTCTAACGTAATAACCTCCCTTTTAATTGCACTTTTTAATTTTCCAAGCATTTAAAGTGACAATTTCGAATTAAATGTATTTGTTTCATTAATCACCCCAACTTTTTTAATTTCATTAATAATTAAAGCATTCTTAATGCAAAATAAGTCGTAATGATTAATGTTCTAAAATTTGAAAAGAAATTTTAGTCGAGAAACTCTTGGAAAAGTTTTCGGTTTAACATCTTCGCTGCTATGAGAGCGGAATTCCATCGGCATTATTTCCCGTTGATTTACGAATACATGAAAAGTAATTATTTTTTAAATTAAAACTGCGATGTTGGTAAACAATACTTTATTAATAACTTGGAATCTCCGGGAGGTACTCACATCTTACGATGGCGTTTGATGTTCAGAGTTTACTTTCTTACTTTGTCCTAGCCAAAGTTACTCTGTATTTGGCACATTCATATTGCTTTTCCTCGATAAATACATGCTTTCATAGACAAAAAAATAAACCCCGATCGAAATTCTAGTTTCAAAGAGATCATATTTTGTATTTTCAAACGTTAAAGTGAAGGATGAAGTTGACAAAATTAATGATAATTATGTAAGAAATCTTCAGAATAAGTTTAGTTGAAATAATTTCTGCAATTTGACTGTTAGGTGAATTTTGACAAAATTTATCATTTGGGATTCATTAGTTCATGTCAGAAACATAAATTAGTATAATTGCTTTTTGTTTTAATAAATTATTATTTATAACGTTAACTAATATTTTATCTCGATTTTCCATATCGATTAACCTTCTGCTCAGAACCTAATCTTTTACTGTTAAATATATCCGAAGTTATCTCCTTTGAATACAAAAAATGGAGAGGTTAAAATTCTAACGGTTGTTAATTTGTTTCGTGTAAATTAATCGAAATAAAAGGAATCACTTAATTAGATTATCATGAAAATGGGAACTTTAATTGAACGAGAAAATTATCTTAAACTATTTAAGATAAGATGCTCTATCCGTTTGGGTCACGTCTCGAAGTAAATTTTATTAAAACTTGTTACTGTTAAACGAATTGATTTTATTTCGGTTAAGAAATTGTAGTTGTTTGTTTATTTTGCTATTTACGCAGTACACAGGATGGTTGTACTTTCTTCAGACCGATGTAAATTTTGCTTCTTGTTTACCCACGCAGTGCCGACGTAGAATCATGTACATTTGGAGAAAATTAATTCAAGTTTATTTTTGGATTTCCCAATAATCTTTACTTTCTTGGCAATTTCTGCTAATGCAAATTGTCGTAGATTTATTAATACAAAACGACGTTGGAGCTCTGGCAATTAAATTGCGTTTTAAACGGGATTCAACCGCTTCTTAATGTTGGTTTAATGTAGTTTTATGTTTCTGAAAGTATCTGTAGCTTCTGATTAGTTTAATACATCTTCCAGTTAAACTCTTTTAAATAGAAATTTAGTTATTGCAATTTATTGTGATAACTCCTAACGATTATCGTAAAACGTTTAAAATTATATTACTTGGAAGTAATTTTTGCAAGAAAAGCTCAGCTGCTAAGCGGATCATCGCGAAAAGCTTACTTATAGGTAGGTACACACGTAGTGTACAATATATTATATTGTCCTCGATACAAGAATTAATTTTTTGACACCACCGCGAGCATCGGCTTTAAAATATAAATAATCCTCTCAATTTCTCATTTTGCATTAAAAATGTAATCCCGTATTCCTCCAGTCACAAAATAAGTGCAAATTGAAAATTTTTACAGAAACTAAATCGCACTATTTTTTGGTATTTCAAAATAAATCTTCTAAACCTTTTTTCATTACGTTCGCTGTAAGAACAGAATTGATTTCGAAGAGTATACCCTATATATACGCACAATAGAAAAAATCCATCTTATTTCTCTCGAAAGGTTATCCGAATTTTCTAAAATTAAAGTTGTATTTTTAAAGTTATTTTTCGTTTCGTCGTTCATTTGGGACAAATTTTCCATCGAAATTATGGCGGTTTAATTAATTTTCTCCTACATAAATAACTGTTAGTTTATAATATTACACTTAGGACACTTTATAATCTTGTATCGATAACATTTCAATACCACGTTTATCCCTGGATTAGTGCGTGTGTGCTTTTACAACCGATCCCAAGTTAGAAACAATTTAACCAATTCTCGTGCGACGCTATTACTTATAGCATTGATTAAATTCTAACAATAAAACAGAACACACAACAAAACTTTCCAATCAATATGTGTATTATTTGGCTAAAACAATACCGAAACTTAAAAGTTTACGAGGAAACAATCCAAATTACGTATTAATCGTGTTCTCTAAATTTAATTTAAATTAAATCTTGAAAATCTCTATTTTTTTGTTTGATCCCCCAACGTAAACAATTTTCAATACTTCGTCGGACAACAACAGAACAAACAACAGAAAAACAAACGACAAAAATAATTATTTTCGTCTTAAAAGATGATCGCAATAGAGATTTATTACTTTTATTATATAAGAGCATTGTCCAGTGCTTCACCGAGTACATAACTCCTGTTTTACGTAACAGCCTTCAGCATTGCACGAACGTTTTCAGAATTTGAACATTCGGGGATTCCCAAACCCCAATTTTTGTTTTACGCAATATTCAAATTTGCTACTGTTTCGGAATTCCGGATAACTATACCGACCATTACGATAGAAATCAACTTGAATATTACAATCAACAACCCATTTATAAAAATTACAGCTCCGATATCAAAATATTTGTGATGAATACATTTCTCTTCCCATCGACTTGTACTTAATCGAGCCGGCTTTATATAATGTCGGAAAACTTGTTAAGAGAACAATCAAGTATGCAATTTTCTAAAAGCATTCTTTGCGGAACTGATCAAATTTTGTAAAAAAAAATGTTAACAAAGCGATCCTCATTTTTGTTCGTCTGTGTACAATTCATACACAATGGTCGATGCATACGGTGGAAAGCAATACATAGTCCAGTCAAAATAGACATTTACCCTTGCATAAATTCCCAACAAGCTGAAAATTTACATGAACGTTAGGAATACCATTATAATGAAGTTGTGAAAAGTCCCCATCGATCCCATGTGTGCAAAAAATTTTATGCGAGGTGAAAGGTCGCAAAAATGAATTTTTTGAATTTTTTAGCGAAACCGTTAGTTTTATGATAAAAATAGATCAGACATAAATTGTAAATCTTGCAATTATCTACAAAAATTGTTCTAAAACTTTTTTCCCTGAGATTCACCATTTCTGAGAAAAAGCGATTCTAATATTTACTAAAGTTGCATTCTCCATAATATAACATAATACTACAATTTCTATTTGATTATATTTATTGATAGGTCCCGGAAGTTCAGGATACCATTTTTGTTTTGGATTTCGAGTGTGAATTTTATGTACAGTTACTCACAAAAGAACTCGAGCACCTCACAAAACAGCAATGTTACTTTAATTGAAAGAAATTTAATTCTAACTAAAAGTAATATTAAAATTACTGAAAGAACTTCGAAAATTATAGTCACAAAAGAAGTCGGGCACTGCATTTTATAATGTTTTCTTCAAGTGTTACATGATGAAATACTATTGTAATTTGATAAGAAGCTGTTCTTGCACTTCTCTGCAGTCATAATTATTATTATTTTTATCAGTTTGTGTCGTAATTCAGCAATTGTAGGACCATGGAGCGAAAATATTATAAAAATACGAGTTTCAATTTAAGGCAACTTATGATTTTTCATAATGCAATGGATAATCACAACGTGAAATTACTAAATATGAGTAAAAGTACCGTGGCTGATATAATTAAACGTTTTAAAGTGGAAGATTGAATCGATTTTATAGACAAAACTGGCCGTCCACGTAAACCCAACTGTCGAGAAGAAACGGAGAAAAGTTCTAAGAAAAGAAAAGAAAAGTTAAAAAAAATCTCCGAATTAGTGCCTCAAAATTGCAAACGGAAGTGCTAAACGAACTAGGAAAAAATGTAAATCCTCAAACTATTTTTCCAGAGTTTTGAAAAGAAATGACTATAACGGCCGAATGGCTAGAAAAAAAAACATATATTTGTGAAGTGCACAGAATAAAACTTATTAAGTAGCCAAATCTTTTAAAAACAAAGATGAATCGTGGTGGAACGATGTAATATTTGCTGATTAAAGCAAATTTAACATTTTTGGTTCCGATGGTACTCCATCTTGTTGGAAAACGTAATAATCGTCTCCAAAAATGCTTTGTAATAGTTGATTTTAACGTCTTTGTCGATGAATTCGAGTGGAAGTTTTACAAACTGCTCCCCAAACCATCATACTGAGGGCGGATTCTGAAATATAGGAACGTTTTTCTGGTTAGCGGGAATATCCTGTATCTTTTCTGCCCACAACCGATCATTTTTAACATTGTGCGGATGTTCCAAACAAATAGTTTTTCGTTAGAAAACAGAAAGTCATCAACTGCGTGCCAGAAAAGTTTCGCTTTTGCTCTTTTAAACCTCTTTTCCTCAGAACCTCTCGAAACTCCGTGTAACTTTCGTTTTTTGTAAGCGCGACACCCAAGAGCAATTTTCAAAATGTTGTGCGCATATCCCTTGGACATATTCAGATCGGCTGCCAATTTTCGTATTGAACGATGGTGTTTTTGTCGAATCCGCTCGCTCACAATTTTCACTACTCGTGCTATCCTCACCGACCGCGGCCTACCAGATTTTTTCCTGTCTTTCGAAGAGGAAGTTTCAATGAATCGTTTCATGGTTTTGTAAACAAAATCGCACTTGATCCCGAGGTTTTTCAGGTCTTTAAAAATGTTACCCGGACGCTCACCATTCAAAAACTTTGCAATTATCACCTTCCGAAACTTCTTCATTATTTTTGTAAGTAATGACAAGTGACAGAAATTTGATATGACCCTTATTTGTTTGCCTAAACATTGCGATATCATACTGTAAAATATCATGTTCATACAAGTTGGTATTGAACTTAAAATACGCGCTCATGAAAGCGTATGCGAATATATTGGACACGGGTTATTATGGAGAATACAACTTTAGTAAATATTAGAATCGCTTTTTCTCAGAAATGGTGAATCTCAGGGAAAAAAGTGTTAGAACAATTTTTGTAGATAATTGCATGATTTACAATTTATGTCTGATCTATTTTTATCATAAAACTAACCGTTTCGATAAAAAATTCAAAAAACTCATTTTTGCGACCTTTCACCTCGCATAAAATTTTTTGCACACATGGGATCGATGGGGACTTTTCACAACTTCATTATAATGGTATTCCTAACGTTCATGTAAATTTTCAGCTTGTTGGGAATTTATGCAAGGGTACCCCTATTTTTCGGTCTAATTTGACCGGACTAACAGGAGAACATAAGTTGAAGGCATTCAACGTGGTTGCTATGAATAAATCTTTTGTTTTCATTGAATGCACTGCACTGCTGTTAATGGAAGGGGGGGGCGACAACTTGGCAATGTTTTATGTAGTAAATACAAAATACTGGGGAGGGACGTGTAAATGTAATCCGTTTTCCATCTGAAAATTAAACAATTCGGAAGTTCGCTATCTGGCATCTGACGTCATAACGAAGTCATCGCAATATCGTCATTTGGCGACAAACTCGTGAAATTAAATTCCAAACTTAAACCTTCAAAGTGGGTTGACACAAGCAACTTAACACGTTTTGAAACCACATAAATTGGTACCTCGTTAGAACTTTCTGCAATAAAGTGCATCTTATTAATTTTCATATTAACTACATGGGGGTTGAAAAATGCAAAGCTGAAGTATCATCAAAGTAATTAATATTTGCGATCAGGACGTTACATCTATTAGATCTGCTCTACATTTAGGATAGTGCGTATGTACGTGTTTTCGATGCTCTCCGAAAAACAACTACAGTTACACTTGGTCTAAACAATATTAACACTGAAAATGAGTTACGTTCAAAAAGATCTGACCTTGTCAAATATATTTAACTGGACAATTATATCAAATCAAGACAAACTAGAGCTCGCACTCTGAAAATGCTCTCTTGGAACTTTAGCAAAAAATTCTTTTTATTATTGTTTGTTACACTCCAGCATTATATTTTGCGGATAGCTTTACATAAATCTTTTTTTTTGTTAATATTTATATTTTAAATAATATAATATAGATATTATCTTACAGCTGCAAAAACAAATCTGGTAAAAAATTGGTCTCTACAGAACATAACAAAAGTATAATATAGGACCAAAAAAAATTTGTGAAATCCATATTCTTGCGAATTTAATTTTAATTTTCATCGAGAGTATTCCTACGAGATCAATTATTTTTAATTTTTGTAGTCCCAATCCCTGGTATGCTTAAAAGAGTTTTTAAAATGTAAAATTAATCGCAATAAAATTTCGTTTTAAATTAATTAGCCAAACCGAAAAATTTACGATTTAATGAATTAATTTGTAGCTCACTCACATTTCCACTTTTTAAAATTACGGAGGAATTGTAAATTTTTATGTAACTTAGTCCAAGTAGAATTAATGTGCTGATTTAATTAAAATTGTGCTTCACATGCAAAATGCGTTAAAATAAATAAATGAGAACACGCAGTCATTAGCGCCCGCACACCTCATAACTCTAACGAGCCCTGCCAACCGCCGAACACTGCAATTATACCCTCCTGTTCGTTTTGATTGCCCTTATTTGCAAATTCCACCCTAATTTTTTTCGAATGCATTTCTCCTTTTAAATTCTTCTTATTTTTACATCTGACGAATACTATTGAATGCGGCATAACTATTTATCGATTGGCAAACTAGACCGTCAATCTGTGAATGGGTAATTTCCGTTTCACCTGGTTTTTGAATCGACGAAATTGGCTTATTATGAACGGTTTGATTACATAATCAATCAACCATAATCACACTCGGTCTTCTCCTCGGCACATTCGATAGTTAGCATAAAGATTTTGCTCTACCTGGGCTTGAACCAGAGATCTCTGAAAAAAATCCCTTATCCGATTAAATGCAAGTTTAAAATTTTTAAAAATAAATTACTGTTAGACTTTTACAAATTACAGTCAACTCTGCGCATTTTACGCCGATATGGCGGACGCATATGAAAATAAATTACGAAATTAAATTTTCATGTGTTAATTCTTTCAGCAATCTGTTTATATGGCATAAAAAATGTATTTATTATGTATAAGCAAAAACAAATTTAATCAATTCCAGCAATCTCGTTCTCTACTCCGCCACTCATGAGATCCAATAAAATCATGTATGTATGTATGTACATATGTCGTTGTTGGAATTCCTATACAAGTGATTTTAAATTTTTTAATTTTAACTTTTGCTGCATAATATTATAATTGTCTTTTATAGTTGACCTGGTTGGGAAGCAATTACCTTTGAATTAAAAGGCTATTGTTTTAGAAAAAATTTATTGAGTTTCGAAAATTATTCGGGCATATTGCGCAGCAAATACCAATATAGCAACGAGATGGCCAAATGCTGGTTAAAGTGTTTTATTAGCAAATCAACCAATAACTGACCACCGAAGCATTATAATCTGTTGCAAATGCAATAAACGGATGAAATTTAATAAATTGTTAAACAACGCCATTCGGAATGTTTACAGTTATGCGTAGTAAAACAAAGGATAATTTTGGAAAATTCGTTAATTAATGTTACTATTTCGAAAAAAATTTTGCTTGCCCACTCCGGCGATAAAGAAGCTACGTAATATTGAGGTAGAGATGGCAAAGCAGTTAGGATATCGAATTTAAAAAAGGATACTTCCGTCCGTAGAAATTTCGTCGCTCGACTTTTAATTTTATAATTTCGAATTAATTTTTTATGTTATGTACTTGGAAGGGTAATAAAATATCCTTTAGATTGTTCAACATTTGACTTTAATTTATCTAGCAAATGTTGACCGACTTGATTTGTGTTTGTAATGTTTGTATTCAATTTAGGAAACACAAGAATGACTTAGCAAACCCTTCAAATCTATTTAGGCCATGCAAACTTTTCAGTTAGCAGTTAATTGCTCTCATGATATTTTAAATTATATATTTACCGTCGTAAATTTCGGAATTTTTAAGCGGTTTTTCGATAAAAATTATATACATCGGCCAAAAAATTGACCTGCCAGAATGCAAGGGAGCAAATGAAATCCTGCGGAAACTGCAATTTCCGAAGATTGTCGATTTTCCAGGATGTCACACCGGGAGGTGGCTTGACCCACCTGTCTTTTCTTCTCGCCTTCTGTGTTGCAATTATTATTGATCTCACTGTGTTTTGAATTTCAAAATGTGAAAACCGCAGAACACCTACGAGGTGTTGAAAATTATTAATAATTTTTGTTAAATTAATGTTGGGCTTGTTTAGTTTATATTAAGTTCAGATTGATTGACTAATTACCACAGAAGCATCTGCTACACGAAGCGATGTCAGTTTATTAATTTACCAACAAGTGATTATTAATTAACCCAATAGTCAAATATTTAAATTAGATCCCATACCGATCGACATTCGTTTACATGCTGTGAATTACTTTTTTTTTATAATTACAAAATTTTTCACCGGGCCAAGTTTAAAGGGGAAAATTTGGTGGACATTCAACGTAATTTTGTTTCTTTTAAAGTTTACGATGATTATCTTGCTTTTTTAAAACTTTTTTTTCGCTTAAATTTATTGGGGTTAATATTTCGCCATCAAATCATACCGGATATTGTTGGGGTAAGGTTTACGTTTGTATAAAGGAACAAATTTATCGAATAAATCATAAGATTAACCCAAAAGCTCTCGACGTGAAAACTCAACATCTCTGCATTGATGCAGGATATGTCATTAACTGTGCATAAATGATCCTGTCGTACAAGAAAATTAATTTTCGGAAAATTGTAATTTAAGTTTAACGATAGCAAACGTGATTCATGTCGGTAATTAAAAAATGAAGAATGATTTTGTTAGATAATGGATATGTTTTATACAATGCGAAAGCACCTTAACAGAAACGTGGCCATCGCCGGCGTCGCGTCGGTCGTGATAAATGTTGGGCGTACAATATCAACTTTGTAATATATTTATAGGATTTAAAGTATAATGCAGATGTTAAAGCCTTTTGATGTTGCTGAAATTTCAAACGGAAAATACTCCGTGCGGAGGTTTTTCAATATTTTATGAACCACACACTGCTGCTTTATTATAATAATAACAGATAAAAGTTTTGCGAGTACATTTGCGAAATAATAATACAAAAACTAATTAAATACCTTCGCCAACTAACCCAACCATTTACCTTATCGACAAACACGTTTGTGTTGCATATTTGTATAATGAATACGTGATCGAACTTCTAAAGTATTACCGAAACACTTCTCCATACTACAGCTTCATCAGCCCTGTACGTAATTGGAATTTAAGCGCGATATGCGAGTTTCAGGCCATATGCCTTATCTAAAGTATAAATAAATATAAACCAAACGACGTACGCTGCTACACGATGTAATAGAAATTTATAACAAAACTTGAACAAACTTCCAAGTGTTGGAATTGATTTATAATTTGAAAATTGTGAACGCACGGTTTACGAGAAGATGCCGACAAATTTTAATTTCGGTATCCGAGATAAAGGGTATCGATTCTCTCGGATAATTAAGATTCGAACGGAGAGCGTTAAGCCGATACAAATGATTTCAAAATTTAGAAGTGCTTTCCGATTGGCGGAAAGTAAATGCAAATGGGAAGGCTAAATGGAATATCGATACTTTCAATTCGAAGAATGTTTAAATAATTAAAGAAAATTAATTACAAAGTTAACCATGTTTTTTAACAGCATTAGAGGAGACGTGATCGAGCTACTAAATATTCGAGAAGCAATATCGTGCTATGGCTCTATCAACTCTCGATGTAATTGGAATGTAAGCAGGATATGTGAATTTCACAGCAGACGTCTTATCTTGAATATAAGTAAATGTAATGTGGAACACTGCATGATAGTGACATGCAATATAGTCATTTTGAACTAACAAGCTTTCGAGTTTAAAGAACGGTAATGTACTCTGTGCTTACCCCGCTGCCACTATAATAAACTCTCCAAATAATATTTATAAGCGAACAGCACAAATCTACCTCATTTAATTTTGCAAAAACAAATCATAAAACCAGCTCGAAAAATATTGTATTTAAATTTCCTCATATTTAAACAAAAATAATTTAAACAACTCGCATCCGCAAGGAAACTAATAAAACTTTTAAATGAATTGCAGATTTTTGTTTCGATACCAGAGTTAGCACCGTATTAATATTTAACAATTTTTTTCCTATTAACAGGCAACCTCGGGCTAATTTTTAAAAATATTTATTTCGCAAAATTTGACGAAACGCTTTAAAAATCTTAAAAAGAGACGAGCAAAGTGCAGTCATTTGCAGGCAACCGATGTCTCCCGTTAACATTCATCAATGAATAAATTATCCTAAAAACTGAAATTCAACAGAGTAATTTACATTTTCTTTCCAGTTGTTTTCATTGGATACACAACAGATATTATATTTAAAAGTACGCAACTTTCCTCCACGGAAAAGTTTATTTTTTGCGTACCAGTACTTTTAATATTAAAAGTTCGGGATTTTTTCAGTCTATTGAGGGTTTACAAGTGGTCTGAAATAATCTGAAAGTGGGCAAGCCACTTATTGAAAACTTCTTTTAGTTAAGTTTTCTTGCTATTTTGTTGCATGCACATTCATAAATTTATATTTCGAGGAAACTAAGTAAACGACGAGGAAGTGCAATTGATATCGAAGCCTTTTGCCTGAAGCTAGAAACCAGTTCGGTTTATTTGGTTTTGACTATAAATATTGATGAGCACCGATAAATTATTCTCCTGTGAGAAATCATCTCTTAATTTGACTGCTCGGTCTGCGGCCTCGTAAACTACATCTAATTAAATTAAAAAAATTATTTCAACTCAAATCAGTTTGTATATTATAATATTTTCTGTGCTCTAGAAGAATGTTGATAATACAATTTTAGAAAATCAGTTTAATCTTCCGAAATGTTGAGAAAGCTCACTTTTTACCGAGCCTTTCTTATTAATTCTTAATAGAGTTTATTCCCGTCCAAAGCTTCGTTTAATAATCTGTATACATTTCATACTGTTTTTCATTACCATTTAATTCGCTAGTTATCTATTTCCACAAGCATTTCCTTCTTTACCTTTAGTAGAATGTACTTTAACGTTCATTATTTTCAGTTTATACATTTTCTTATCGTTTTTACATCTCCACTCAAAAGTGTTATTAAAAATCCTAATGAAAACACTTTTGGAGAAAATTGTTTCAACTTAAAAATTATTCTAGTTAAGGGACAGGTAAAAAGAAATGCTTACCATTTGAGGAGATATCGATCTTGCAATTAAAATTTTATTAGTACTACTTACATTTACACTGACGTTCGGCTTATTTCAAAGTTTAATTTTAAAAAATCGCCCGATTCTTGTTTAACATTGTTAGTTCTTGTTTGATTTTTAAATTGGCAATTTTAAAAATCAAATTATCTAAAATTTTGCAGTCGAATCTAATTCAATAATTTGCGAGTGTTATCAAAACTTTTTTTTGATATTGCGACATGAGAAGCACCTCGGGCGTACAATTTGTAACTCCAAAACATTTTCCAATAATGAAAGCTTTCCTCGACAGTGATATGATGGTTTATTACCTACAATCGTCTCTACACACGTAGAAAGAATATCACGAATTCGGTTTCGTGATTAACGCAGCAGTGTGTTTTTAATTTTTAATAAGAGCAGATTTTGGACCTAATTCCGAAATTGTAGACTTTGTGCAATTATATTACGTATAATATAATATAAGCTACGAATTACACTTAATACGTTATAATTTGGTGCTCACTAGTGCTTAGGGTTATTATCTTCCTAAGCCCCTGTAGTAATCGGATGCAGTATCATCTTTTTTGAAGTTATTAAATTAAAACAATAAAATGATAACATTCATGTTACATCATCGTACCTGCCCATTTCCAAACTTGGAAACGAATACCGGCTTACGCCGTGATTGCAAGCTACTTACGAGCTCTTTTCATTTTGTAATATTTTATTCTTTAATCGATTTCTTGAATATCCCAGCTTTATGTGGTGAAAGCGTTACTTTCAATTTGAGGACCAACCATTTAGAAAAGTCAGGCACACACATACATAAAACAATTTTAAGTTGGTAAGGTTTAATATAAATATATAATTTCTCGCAATAAAGCCACACTCCATTAACTTTTACTGTTTCACTTTTTAAAATAGGTACACCCGAATTGTTACCATTACATTTAACATTCCAACATTGTTTAATATTCATTAATTAAAACGTCGAATACACAAATACATTAGCGAAATTTTTATACCCACTTAGTTTAATTATTTTATTATTATGGTAATAATTATTAACGTAAAGTAAAATTCTAAAAACTAGAACAAAATCATTATAACATTTCTTACGTCTGAAACAAGATTGTTTATATTATATTCTGTCGATATCTATTTTAATTTTTCTCTCATAATAATAATCTATGTGGACGGTAAGAAAATTACTTTAGTTAAGGTATTAAATTTTAATCCTGTCTATATTATTCACTAATCGGGGCACTAATCTCTCTTTGTACCCGTAATTAACCGAAAACTGTTTCCTGAATAATTAACCACGACGCAGTTCATTCGTTCTTGCAAAGATCAGTCTGACCATGCCTGGGAATATTGGATTGCATTGACAAATGAAGTATTTTAAGGTAAATAAATTAAAACATTTTCATTATTAATATAAAGCATTTTAAATTTTGACTTCGAGACGAGAAAGTTACGGAATTAATCTTAATATAGTAGATTTTTTTAAAGGAATACATCATAATATAAATCTTTTAAACAATAAGAGCAAAATGAAAATTTAAACTTTATATCTGCAAAAGTTGAGTTCAAATGGCATAATTCATCATAAAATGTATCATATTTGATTTTATAGCTTGCATCGGGTAATTTAAAAATATTTGAAATGGCAAGAGAAAATTTAAAAGAATTTCTTGAATATGTTAAAATTTTAAATGTTTTTTCAAGCTTTCCTAAACAAAGTTTATCTTGATAAATTTGAACAATGTAAAATTTATTACAAAATTGAAATAGAAGGAAAAGAGAGCTTCTTATACTTTTTTTGCTTCGCACTAGAAACACTATGTAAATAAAAACATGAGGTTTTCTTCCTGAATTTACATTTTAATAGGTATTTTAGGTACATTTTATGAATCGGTTATTAATTTTAAAAACAAACTTAATTTTAAGTTTTGCCATCGGAAGCTATTGAGAAATATTAATCAAACCTTAGGGAAAGACGATAATATAAAATTTTCCACCTGAAAAAAAGGAATCCGATAGTCACGTGATTAATTAAATGTACCATAATGGAGTAATTCTAACAATGCAGCATATCGTATATTGCATAATAGGACAGAGAATTTTCAGGTCAGCACACACTTGTCTCACCAATTTATGTTTGTAAATCTGATAAATGTTTAGTCGAACATTTAAATACAAACCCCAGCTATTCGTTGCAGTATTTTTTACGAAATTGAATTGCATTCCTAGCTGAAGCCGGTAGTCTTTTTTTGAATGTATAGGAATATATTACTTATGACACGACGACGTCGTCGCGTCGTTGTCGTTCCTTCACAGGATAACCTGTGTAGGTAGGGTTTTAGCAAAAAAAGAAATTTCTGAATATTTAAACAGTCAATAACAATATCGTTAAGTGTGTCAGATTGTTTGAATTCAAAATTTATCCGAATAATGCAATTCTTATACTACGGTGACACGAATGACAATGAAACATAATTGAACATTCAATATCTATCGCTTTTATTTTTTAAATTCCAAGAGACATAAATCAAATTTATATTTTTACGTTAACAATTTCTTTCGTGTGAATGTGTTTTTCAAGATATTTCAAAATAAATTTTTATTTGAACGCCAAGGGAGCTTGAACAAATGTGATACAATTGTATTCCATTATAAAATTTTCAAATGACTTTTTTGTTCTCCAAACAGCGGAAGCAATTGCAAAATGTGACTTTTGATAAAGGTTTGTGGGTGTTATTAACATATTAAAAGTTCCCAATGATTTAAATTGCTGTTTAATCGACCGAAAATGTCTGCTGCCTGCTATGTAAAATACTTTTTACTAATCTCCTTCGTTCAACATATCAATTTTGGAAGCGTGTAATAATTTTTCCGACGTAAAGATATAAATATTTTTCGTAAGATCGGTCGTGATCTTGATAACTTAATGGATCGTGTATCTAAAGGGGAACAAGTGCTAAAGACTTTCATTGGTTGGTTAAAAGATTTTATGTGTCGTTGGTAAATCAATGCACAATAAATAGACGACAAAATGATAGTTCAAAGTGAAACTGGAGTAGATCGAGATGTTCCACAGCATCTAGCAGCTTAATTCAATTAATTTAAAACATCGAAAAGCTAAAGATCAGCTTAATCTACTGCAGCATTAAAAATAAAATAAAGAGAACAACTTTCCTGGATTTCTAATAAACCACGATAGAATTTGTCTTCTATTTTTGTATTATTGAATTTAAATTCAAACAAGGATTCTTATGTTCAAAGATATGTGGCCTAGAAGAGCAACTTTGGCATCATTCCATCGGTCAGAATCCCCGGCCCTTAGAAATCAGATGGCTTCTTTTTGTTTACTTTTTAAATGGAATGTATTTTACCCATTTTAACTCGAAACATATCAGATTAAAAGCGGTTAACCAAAAATTTATATTCATAAACCTGCACATAATTCAAATCTAAGAAGTAATATTTCATGTACCCTTTTCTACAATAAAGATTAGAGAATTTGTTTAATTAAAGTGTCAGATTCGTAGTCTACCAGGAGCAGCGGTTTTCCTTCCATTTCCGATTACATCCTAACATTACCCGTGTCTCTGACACTCGATACCTGCTTACTTTGACGATCTTTTCAAATTTTGCCTGAATCTTCCCTATTTTAAATAAAAAAATTCCGTGCATTCGGTAGAAATACATATTGTTTCCCGTATATTATGTTTGTACATATACGTGATTTTTACATTTTTAATTTATTAAATATTTTATAAAATCCAATTTAATATTTATTCGTTTTTTGTTAATGTTCATCTGACTGTCATCGACTGTTCCATTTTCTTTTCAAATAAAACATCATTAAAATATTAAATTAATATTGTAACATTTTGTGTATTATTATTATTATTATTATACAAGTCAAATTTCACAAATTGCTTTACGCTCAAATGAAGCTAAATTTTATGCCATTAATCATCATTGGTTATACAATCAAATAATTGAAACAAATTAATTTGACATGAATGTATTATTTAAATATAATAATTACAATTTATCAAATATGCACACTTTCCACCTTCCTATATGTAATATAATGGATATAATATAGTTTAGTGCCGTTATGTAAATTTGATATTTTCGAATGAAAATTTAATTATTCACAATACAATTTTCATTACCAGATCAAATATTACATTTTCGTGCCGCAATACGTGGTTACCCAGGATTATTTAGCCTTTTTAAAATAATTCTCCGAGTGTTTTTCATCATCTTAGCGGAAGGTTCAGTATTTTTACATAGATTTTGTATAAATCGTGCGATGTAACTTACATAATTCTAGCCCAAGTCAAAATGAGAGTATAAAACCTTTTTTATTCAAATATAATCTTTACTTTTTATTAATATGTGAAAACCATTGCGTTGCCACGAACAACAAATTGCAGAAATTTGAATTTTTAAAATACTGCCATCGACGCGACGTATATCAAATACTTTTTTATTCGGAAAAATATGTCGGCAAGTTCTTTTTCATATTATTTTAAATTTTCTTGTGCTCATAAAACCAAATTTCTTTTTGTTGAAGAACAAGTTTTGGCATAAAGATAATAGTTTGAAATTATTCTCAAAGATTCTAACTGACACTTTAAATTGACTTCGGACAGATTCGTTAGATTTTATTAGCTCAAAAAAAAGCTAACTGCTCTGGTATTACAAAGTCGTTAAACCCTTTTATTTTTTTCTATTTCTTTATTAAACGTTACAACTCCAACATTCATTTAGCTAATAGCTTCGTCAACTTTGTCAGCTAGAAAAGATTTTTAATTAATTGGTCGTTTACTCTATCATAACTTCTTTAGTTGGCTTGTTTGACATTTTCAAAATTGCAACCGGCACGAAATCTTGAATTAAACATTTAACCATCTGTCAATGTCGTGCAAGCTTTTAAATTTTTTTAAAATATGATGGGTACCAATATGAACAACCAACAATCTTGTTTACGCTTTTAGCTTACTTTGCTAATGATAAATAATGTTCTGGCTTAGTTCCAATTTTAAAAAATTTATACAGGAGCTGTACTACATCTGAATTCGAAATAAAATTAGTATAATTTTTTAAATGGCAACCTATACTTCTGTTAACACATGCAGAAAACCTGTGTATTCAAATATAAACATATAGAAGTTAAATTACTCGATAATACCGAAAGTACACTTGATAATATCTGTTAGAAAAATATTTTTTCTTAAATCTGATCTTTGTCAGGACAAGTGTTTTATAATAATATTTTTTTTCTTTTGAAAAGCCCGTACTATCTTGAAAATAAATGTTTTGTGTAAGTCGCCTATGATCTTTTGTGTAATTTTCATTTATTTCAGATTAGAAAAGAAATTGATTGCTCACATTTATCATCATTCTTCGCAGTTCTTTTAAAGTAAATTGTTTTATTTTTATGACACATAAACTTGAAGAGATAAAATATAAGCTTCTACTATTACCACCATCACCAATGTTTAGATTACCCAGTATGATCAAAATGTGCAGTCGTAAAAAAATGTAGCGTATTTTTTAACCACTCAACTGTACATATTATATTCAATTATTCCTGTAAAGTTTTGTTCCACAACAAAACGCATAATTTAATTTTCCCGGGGGAGAGAATCACCTCAATATACTTCGAGGTGCATCTTTTACGTTGAATCATGAAACAACTCTTGGAAAGTAGTTAGAGCAGAAACTTTGTTGCTACAACAAATTTTAAACGTAGAAATAGCAATCCAATTCCTGCTCGGGCTAATCATGCGGAAAGTGGATTCTTACCGCATGCTAAACCTGGTTTGGAATTCCACGTGCGAAATTTTCGTTTGAATATCTCGTGGGTGGTGATTGTTTGAAAAATATATGTAAAATTCGCTTAGTTGTTAGAAATTTGATAACGCATTGGCGAACCTCCAAAAACATTTTGTCACCAAACATGCTGCTAAAACGCCAAAATAAATGGGCCGTTTCACAATTTTTTATGGTGATATTTTCATTTACTTTTGTCTTCTTATTCGTGCAATAAAATTATTTTAAAAGTATATACCTAAATTTATTCTATTATTGAAGGAAAATACTTGAAGATTTTTTTAATGATATCGTAAAATTAGAAGCTTTTATTTAGATGTATATTTTAATAGTTTTTAAGCTTTCTGTTTTTAATTAGATAATAAAAACATTGGGAAATTTTATATCTTCTCCTATAAAGCTTTTATCCAAACATGGATTAAAATATCCTATTTGTTTACAACTTGCCAGAGTAACAGTAAACTTTAATTTAATCACGTGGACTCTTGAAGAAATCAAACTGAGATGTTATAAATGCAAAACTTAATGTTATATATATTGTTATGTTTTTCTGAGCTTATCCGGGACTTGACAGAATTTTCTACTAGAAAATTGTCGTACCTTTGTGGGTGTTTTAATTAATTTTACGTATAAAAAATTTATGTTTTTGACGCTAAAGCTATTAATGGGTTCTTTACAGAAAGGACATTAATTAAAATGTTACCGTCATTATCATTTACTACAGATTACAAAAGATAACAATACAGCATAATTTATGAAAGAAAACATCACATTGCAATCATCATTTGATTATGGTCGCTACTGTTTATAATTTTGGAGAGAACTTACACTCAAAAAATTACTTTTAATTACTGGCTGCTGCTAGCAACGTGAGGTGTACAACAACAGTAATGCAAACAGCAACTTTCTAATTCAATATAGCCATAGTAACCAGCTACTCGTTAAGAAGTGTTGGATAGAATTTTAAAACGATTCTCCACCTTGTCCCATGCTTGACCCTTCGTGTCTGTGCCATCCATAGCTTGATATTTAAATCAATATTTAAAATATTACGCTTTAAATAGATTTATTTAACTTGAGAATTTAGAGCAGCTTTCAATGTGCAGTAGCTAGACTATTTTATATTTTAGCTGCTGTTAATTTCAGAACTTAAATTATTATTAGCTCTTAAATCTTTTAATTGAACGTTAAACATTATTATCCTGGAAAACTAAAAAAAATCCAATCTACTCGAAGACTTCTACCAAACTGGAAATGGAAAACTAAAAGTAGAGAGCTTTATATTGATTTAAGAAACCTGAAGTATTGTAAAAACAACTTTACGATGTAATTCTTATAATAATCCTTAACATGAATTTGAGGATGTTGCGAGTTAGGAATTACCGATTTTCTATATTTTAACAGCTCGGACTGCTTTTTAGCGAAAGTAAAAATATTCTCTTCTTGTAAACCGTACTAAATGTCGTTGTACGAGCTGAATTTAAAAGCGTATCTTCTTTATTAATAATGCAGATTACGAAATAGAAAATTGCTTTTTTACTGTTCAAAAGATAATAGCCGGGGATCGGTCCAATTACTCGGACGTCTAAGATTGGAAAGGTCAAAAACCGGTTAAGTATTTTAATTAATAGCATACCAGCGAGACGCAATCAATATTAAGGGAAAAATTGGGTCAACAAGTGCACCATTGGTTATCGGAATTTTGTTGCATTTAACTCGTAACTTGAATTTCCTATTACGGGATTGATCCGGCATAGCAAATAAACGTAGGAAACATGTTTCGAAACCTTTCTCGAACATCCGTTGGAAAATTCTCGGCATCCCCAAAGCCTAGCCCAAATAAAATAATTGTTTTGCAAATATTTGAAATTGTAATGTCTCCAAAAATCGAGCAATAACGAGTTTTTTTTGTAAATTTAACTTAATTTATTAGCTTGTTTCATTAGTCATTGTTTTATTGGGATAGGGCTAATTATTTGAAAAATTGAAATGGTAAATATACCACCGGATATGTGCCAATCAGATAAAATGTTCATTTATTTGTCAGTGGGCCTTTAAAACGTCATATCTAATAATTCTGGGCGATGATTTGTAGTGCTCGTTCGGCACACATTAATTAAAGTTTTGCGCAATTGTTGCTAGGCTTATTTGCATCATATTTTAGTTAAAAACGAAAATTGCATTGCGGGGAATTTTTAATTTCGTGTCACGGCGTTAAATATATTGTTGAAAATTATGAAAATGGATTTAGCTATAGTGAAATAATTCATAAATGCAGGAAAAATATAAATTGCTGTTCATTGGCTGATCCCCGAATATTTACCTACATTTTACTAAGCCCAGCTCCATTTCACATTCTACGACATTTTAACTCTCATAAATTTAACTGCAAAGTCTGCATAGAAGCATTGTATATTTGGGCCGTTCCTTAGCGCAGATTTATCGGCGTTGTGCGACGCCCAAGCCTCTAGCGTCGCAACTGCTTTCGTCTCCTCTTCATCTCGTTAGTGCTACATCACTTCTTAAACCATTACTCCACTCAGACGCCGCTTCCTTCCTTCCTGCTTTCTCTTTTTGCATCCCCTTTCTTTACGCACTTACGACAGGTTAACAAATGCATGCATAGGTTTAAAGCGGGGCAAAATTCGTTACTAATTGTTTTACAACAAAGGTGACCCCCTTAAGCGACCACTTTAGTTTCGATTCACTTATCGCCAAAACTTTCAAATAAAAACACATCGAGAAAAATATAAATTTTAAGGAAGAACTCGGAATCTAATAAAGAAAACCTTAAACGTACATCAAAAAATTTAGAAGTTTGTATGTTTTACGTAGTGAAAGTTAATGTTATTTCAGATTTTGTTGACAATTTTTCCAGGCACCACTGCATCGCATAACTTAAAATATATCGTCAAGTTTAAGTAAATATCATAGATTTTATTGAGCCTTGCAATTCTTACGCCGAAAGAAATGGACGTGGAAAACTTTCTAATTTATTGTTATTGCAATTGAACTTCTGCAATTTTCATGCAGAAATTTTATTTTTTTCGTTAAAAATGGGATAAATTGACATTTTGTCATCATCGTTCAGGTTGTCTGTGACCTGGGAGTCTGGATCAAGTCTGAAAGATGCGGGGGCAGCTTATTATATTTTTCTAATTTAAAAAATAGTAATCGAAGTAGTTTTCTCTCTTCTGGGAGACTCTAGAAGAAGCATAGCCCCTCTACGTCTACGCCTTTAGATTTATTTTTGTTGTAAATAATAATATAAAATATTTAGTTTGAATTATATGTCAAAGCGGCTATAAGTTAAAATCGTTAATGGCGACCCGAAGCGGAATTTATTTCAGGATAAGAATAGAAATATTTTTATTAAATAAAATGAAAAAATATGACGTTTGATTAAAATGTCAAAATAAATTAACATTTTAAAATTAAAATTTATGAATAATTCAAAAAATAATGTAATCTCATTTATTTTCTTATTTATATTGTGAAACTTCTTTTCAGGTTTATTTTCTTTTTATTTTTGTGAATGCTTAGCAGCGGGTGTGAAGTGTGCAAACATTAATCAGATTTTGTTGTTTATGTTTCCTTGTAAAAATTTTCTTTTGTACTACCAACTAGATCTACCCTAGTAATAATTTATTCTAAAAGTTTCAGTAAGACATCAAGTGGTGGAAGTTTGTGATTGTTAACATGTCTAAGCTATTAAACAAGCGAACGGTTCTTTATCTCAATTGCAACAACTATTTTATCGTTAGGGTTACAAACGATCGTAATTTATAAGCAATTATTAAAGCAAAAAAGCGCAAACCTCGTATTATTACATTCTTGTATATTTAAAGGACGACGCTCGCGGCGACGTCTGCAATTATATATATGTTACTACCTCTGCCTACCGGTTTTCTAAACATTTTCTTTAAATTTTCTCTTTGAATAAGGAAAACATGGAATTTATAGTGACGAAAGGTTACAGATGTTTATTCTAAAGAAAAGCCATAAAAGGGCTAGAAGTGTTTCACAAATTATCGCCGGAGTGCCGGTATGTCGACGCTGCAGGCCAAACATATATCCGACATTTAAAGTTGGGGGATTTCCCCAAAACTGCAATAATCGTAAATTTAAAAGGTTTGCTACCTTTATTGCAGTTTGGAGTTTTCGGTAATCTCGCATAGAGCAATAAATGTCGTCTTGCTGTCAGTTCTATTACTTCAATTCAAAAAGACGTAAGTCGCTTCCATAATTTTGCTCGAAAGTTGTTTGACAAAGTTTTGACGGACTTAAATGAATGCAAATGCGGCAAGGCACAAGTTAACAATTATTTTAGACGCGCCTTGCGTAATTCAACAATATGATGATACAGATTTATGGCCGACTTTCAACTTCCCCCTCTGACATTATCTTATTTACAAATGAAGCAGCAACTTGTGCAAACCAAAACTTTGACATTTAGATATATCTGAGCATAAAGATTGTTTAACATAATCCTTCATAAGACACGAAACTACAACAGGGTTAACACGCGCATCCTGACATTCGACAGGAAATTTAGAATCCTGACAAGTATTAATCGTCCTTAGCTTTCAATACCTAAAAGATAATTTATAAAATTCATAAACAAGCATTAAAAATAAATTGTTGTTTGTTGCTGTTTTAACAAACGACAATATATCATCAACACGGCGACATTTATTTACCCAACTTAAAATTTCCACCACGCATCGGATTAAGAATTCAGCTATTAAAAAAATTACAGTAATTTATAAGTAAATGATGTATATTTCATTAAATTACTCTTAACGGCAGTTCCTTCTATATAAATATTTTAATTCCAATGTTTTACCAAAGAAAGTTTCTTTATAGGCATAATAAATTTAGTAGGAAACCGGTCATGCAACGAGACTATATATCGCGAGTCGTGCATGCAATACGTTGAATTTAAATTTAACATTATATTATTTTGATAATTCGGCATATTTGTTATACATATTTGTATGGGTTTATAAATGCCATGCAGGAAGAAAAGGCAGCAACCCACATCTACAGGATAGCCAAGGATGTTTAAAACATGCACGCAGTAGAATTTTATGTTTCTTTTAGACTTTTATGTCCCATAGTAACGGACTCTTATCCTGATTTATTTGAGTACCTGTTTTATTTTAATTCACTTTCCTTTATTATTTTTTCACCTAAAAATATACGGTAACCAGTAAATCTTAATTATGTTTATTACGTCTTACATTTGATTAATTAAACTCTAATTGGATTATACTCTTAAAAGTAATCTGAAAGAGGGAACTAAATGAGAAAAGAAAATCTTGTGAAACCATTTTTTCCTTATAGTAATCTTAATTTCGGCTTTTAAAAGAACATTTTTGAAATATTACCATTTCTTAATCAGTTTTTATATTATAATAAACTACGCAAAATTTTGAAAATAATAGCCGGCTACATAAGATAATTAATTTACCACGATTAAAAATTGTGCCAGAGCGTTCCGAATCTATGCGAACTTTGTCATTTGCTAAGCCCTAAAAGCTAATAATTCTGTTTTAAAAGGAAGACATATTATTATGCGAATGCAATAGTTGCTTCCCGAATGTAAAAGTACATCTCGTTGATTTATTTGCTATATTGGTGTCTAAACATATCAGCTATCAATATGAGAGGTCGGCTATCCTTTTCATTCAGTCCCGAGAGCACGGGTTCGTGAGTTTTTGATATCCCTATCGCACCTCCGATTAGTTAATTCTTTTGCCAACTATAAAATATATATTTTTAATAAATACTAGTTGCACAAGAATTAATTATACACTTAATTAATAATTTTCTTTGATTAATGCTGCATAGCTCGTCATAGTCCTGGTTGGTTTAGCTCAAATTAATAGTTGTAAGGTCTTTCGTGATATATACTGTTCATATATATACATTTCGTGGTTAGATGGTATTAGTTTAGTTTTCGTGGTTTTGTTAATGTATAATTTCCAGTCCTCGATCGATAAATAGATATCAGATAGGTCGTTGGTTGATTAAATCGAAACAATTCCTAAAAGCAATTCGATAGATAGATTTAGCAGCGGTAGTTTAAAATGCAGTCCACTTTGCTTACGATTAAGTAGTGCACTATATTTTCGTCCTTTTTCGCCACATATTGAATAGACCTGCAGATTTGTAATTTAAATTGTGGTCATCGAGACAGAACTTTTACGTTGGGACGCCACATGAAAACTTTTAACTTTTCCACTGACTGCACTTTTAGGTAAAATTTGAAATTTAGTTTAGAAACCCATTCAGCCACAAACAATTTTTGCAAACTGTTACCACCTAAATATAATACCTAATAGCAGCCGGCTTTCCTTGTGTGGAATTAACAAACTTCAATTTTCCTACTTTTCATAATTATCGATTTTGTTTATCTCACATTTTGATTAGAGTTCTCTGCTACTTCAACTAATGGCGTGGAAAGGCCTGAAATCGTCTGAACAAGAAGATTTAAAAGTCATCAAGCATATTTACAACCATCTCTTTGGAATCAATGTCGGGATGAAATTTCGGAGACGAAATGAAACAGTAAAATGCAAGTCAGCGTCTGCGAACACTGCAAGAGGTTCTGGAAGAATGAACATTAAAAAAATATTTGTTTTTATTGTTACGGGAATTTTATACCTAAAAAAAATTGTAAAGCAAAAAGGAGAAAGTCGAGAACGTGGCAAAGTTTTATCACATACGACTCGTCCTGGATTTGGAGAAAAAATTATCAAGCCTGATTTTATTGCATTGCATTCGGCCGGATTTCGATGGCCATGACACATTATTTATTAAAATTCATTAAGCATCGGATTGGTAAAATTTAAAAAAGAACGGAAGCTGCTTCAAATAATTAGTTGTGATTTAACAAACGAATTGTATTTAAGCTTAGCAGAAAAACACTTAATCACTACATTACATTTCGACCAATCATCGATAAAGTCTTACAAATGACCGATGCTATACATCTATCTAACTCTAATCCTTCGATCCGCAGCTATACAGAATGTTGTAACTGGTTGACAACTTTTTATCAAAAGCGCAATTGAAACCGATTAAGGGCAAATTTATAGGGCTCGAAATAATTTTTCTGGCAGCACATAAATTGTCTCTAGTTTTAAACTAATTCGTCAGATTGTTACAATTTCTTATCAAGATTTGCTATTAACAATCTTGTTACGTAGCAAAGGCGATAAATCGGAATGAAATAGGGCGATTTATGTTATGTTTTACCGAGTCGTTTATACTTTCTGTTATGAAAAGCACAAAAGCAAATGTAACTCATTTATACGCAAATTTGAATTTTGAAATGAGTGCTCTGTTTTCTTATGCCGATAAAAACAAATTTTAATGAAACTTTTGTGCAGAATTATGTAGTGCTATTATGTAAAATAAAGCCCGACAATGCTAAAAATAATAATTTTGTTTTTGTTATAGGTTTTTCTGCAAGAAACGAAGCTGTCTAAACAAAATTTAACAATAAATAATATTACATAAAGCGAATTTATTATAAACATAATGTCGAGTAAAAACACGGTATAGTAAGTGAAGACTTGCAGAAACACGCCGACTTAGTATACAACAGGGAATTTTGTTTGGATAAGTTTCAGCTTCACAACCACTGAACTGTAGTTTACTCCAACTGATTCTCTACAACAACAGATGTTTGCAGAACTTTGGTGTTTTCTATGTGAATACTAAACAAAATCATCCAATTTTATAGATCCTAAAAGTTTTCGCAACTGAGCCTACGGTGCTTGTGTTTTTCTTTTAAACGACCCAGAAAATTTTGTCGTGCTTAAAATTCTTCTTCGTCCTTTGCTCAAATTAATGTAACCTTTAAAATGTTTCGCATTTCGCGCGGTTTTAAACTCGATGTAGTTTATCGGATACTTTTCACTTGAAAGCAAAAAAAAGATGTCGCGTAACTAACCGAAAACGTAAACTAATGTCGATTTTAAAAATTAATTGCGGTGGAACAAAACGAGCCAAGTGATGCTCAGATATTGGAAGTATTTCAGATCATGCTTTCTAGATGGCCCATCGCATTTTTGCTGTTTATTTCTCTAGCCACCTCACGGGCGGGACCCCGCTACAGTTCTAGAATCGTAGAAATCGAAACTGGCGCGATTCGGGGCATAATCCTCGAACTTAACTCTCGTCACTTGGAACCGGTAGAAGTTTTTCGTGGAGTTCCCTACGCCGCACCTCCCGTTGGACCTTTACGTTTTAGTAAACCTTCGCCTCCGCTATCCTGGCCGGGAACTCGCCTGGCGGATTCTTTCGGATCGGTTTGTCCTCAAAAGTACCCGGACGTTACGAATAAAACGGCAGCTCTACAGTTCATGCCCAAGGGAAGATATCATTACTTGAAGAAGTTAATTCCGACTTTGGTAAATCAATCCGAGGATTGTTTGTTCCTGAACATCTACGTACCCGGAAGTGGTGAGTTTTTAAATTTCTTTTTACTATCAGCTTATTGTTCACACTTGACGCAGCATATTGTAAGGGTTTGCTTATTTCGGTCGAGCTTTCAATAAAGGGAAACTTTGTGGCATTGCCGTTGTTACGACAAAATTCAAGAGTTTGCAATTTCATCCAGACTATTACCACCTCCGGCAATAGATTTGCAGTTTGAAATTGAAGATTTTTGCACTAAAATAAAAATTGCACCAAATCGACGCGAATAATATTATAGTATATATTTTAACGTTGCTCGAAGCTTTTAGAAATTTATTAGTTTCACGAACAATATGCTGAAATATTATAATATATTTATATATTTAATATAAAATTATAAATTATCGCTTTTTATAGCGTCGAATATTGAAATTGATGATGTAGCGAAAAAATATTCAATGAATAAAGATAAATAATGAAAAAATTAATTAAAACCGATTGATACATCAGCTTGTGGTCAGTGCACTCATTCAGATTTGATTACTTATGCACATGAAAACGTCCGATATTAAAATTAGCCGGAGTAATACAGAATATATTAGCGTTAGCAACATAGAACATACAATGTAAATACCCCATTCTGGTCAGATTAAGCGAATTAAACAATACAACTCGCAATTTGCACTTAAATTAGTGGATATTTCCGAAAGAAAATAAAAAGGAGTTATACCCGAAACATATAGCAAATGGTAAGGAAGGGCTGAGAAACGTGCGTTTCCCCCCCAGAACCTTGAATTTTTGACTACTTTTTTGCCACCAATATTTTAAAGTATAATAATTTTTCATGCTAATTGTTAAATCAAAAAAGAACCTTATAAAAATTTAAATATTTTTTGTAGTATGCTGACATCCTTTAACAAAACAATGAGGTCTTTATGATATGAGAAAATCCTTTATTTTTCAATCTCATTAAAATGTTATAAACCTATCCTTCACTTTATACCTGCACAGTTTCTTACAAAGCACGATTGCAGAACTAGACAGGAGATCCTTGAAGAATTTAAAAGTATTTTCTACCTTTCGTAAAATATGCAATAGAATATTAAACCGAAAGATGATAATGTAAGTTAATTTTTGTTTTGACGTGAGCATTTGCTTTCAATTCAACTGAGAAATTTGTGAGTTTAAACATCTACGTTGTATTTATAATTACAGGCAGTGCTTCGATGCTTTCGTATCGATGATTATAGAAATTATCGGAATCTTGATGAAATTTAATTTGAGCTTTTCCAATATTTCAAGCCGAAGTCTCGGTGTAACAGTAATCCATCAAACTAGTCGTATCATGTATAAATAAATATATTGGTTGTGCAATCTATCAATAATGCTATAAGTATTTACCGACTGCATTATATCCTTCTTCCTTATCATTTACACTATTATCGTCAATTTGGCTTTCAGCATGCGATGGCATCATCAGTCAATAAATTAAACCGAAAGACCAGGAAAGATGCGATGGGGAAGGTAAATAGTTAGCAATTTAAAGTTTAAGATATTTTTGTTAAAATGCTGACAATAACGTTGAGATTCGCTAATAATTATTATTTTATACAATGTTGTTGGATATTTACATTATTACAATTAATTTTTAATTACTCTATTATTTATTCGACGAAAGTGACATGAGCACTTAAATTAATTTTATGTTATTAATTGGTTCTATTATGCAAACAGAATTATGCGCGTCTTTGTCAAGTAAATAAAATTAATGAGAATTTATGCAGTAATTTTGCAAATATACATACAAAATAACATTTCAGACTGGTATGCTTAATGCAATGTATTTGTCTCGCTCATGTGTATCGCATTTGCAATATTGCACTACCATTGTTAAGTTGAAGCACTTCAGGAGAAGTATTTCAATTTATGTCAAAATACAATGATATAGCAGGTTCAACAATAAAATCAAAAATAATTTCAAAATAACGATATCCTCTGGATATTTCAATATTATTATGATATTGATACTAGATGTGTAATGTATTTATGAGCTTATCGTGAAATAAATAAAAGTTTTTCTGTTGGCAGAAGCTTATATTATGTACATAGTTAGCTGTACACAAATGAATTTGTGTTTCGCGAATTAAAAACTTTTGTTAACACTTTGAACAGGAATTTAATTAAAAAGCCACATTGTTGATCATATTTTATAAGTTAGCATTTGCATTTAGGCTTAGAGACACGGTTTCAATAGGTGCCTAAATTGAAACCGTTCGTTAATGGTCAAACCACATCCGAAAATTACACCAAGAGGTTAGCAAATAAAATCGTTATTATAAAATATGGATTATGGTGTAAATAATTTTAATTAACTAATTCGAAAAAAGCTCCATTTTTCAATTTTGTAAAATTAATGGGCAATATACGAAATGTAACCGAGAAACCAATATTTCCAAAATTTGCGTATTATTGCGAAGAAATTAGATCCATTATTTAATACGCAGAAACCGAGGGGTTGACCGGCACAATAATTATTGTGTACAACAAAATATCAAATTATTTAAGGGAAACAAATTAATTAGCATTCGAATTTTTCTAATTCACGAAATCCTTAACAGGACCATAATTTTCACCTAAGTTTGCTCCATTCCGGGATGGGGCTATAAATTGCGGAAGCGTCATTGTTGTTTTTTAATAACGAAGACTGTAATTCAATGCGTTATCTCACCGAAAACGATTATAATTTAGAACATAGCCTAGCGTTTAGCAAATAGAAACGTTGTAATGGAGTAGAACATTAAATTATACAGTTTTGTAAGAAAACAATACATTTAACAAAACCTTCATAGATAAATGTAAAATCATTTCTCCCTAGCGTAACTTGTGTTCTTGGGTAGAAAACACACCCAATAAATTATTCGCCATCTTTAAGCTAGAAACAATCAGAGAAGAGTTATAAAATCCAATTTATTTTTCGTCACGTCTGCCACTACTTTTTACTTACCTACTTTATGGCCAAAGCTGTAAATTAAATTTCGTATACAAAAACAAGACCAAATCACTGGGTTTTTAAGAGACTGAAAGTCATGTTTCGCTCCTTTTTTTATTCTCTTTATCCAAAGATTTATTTTATATAAAACATACACTGCATATAAAAAGAGCAATGAATTATTTATCGCCCAAGCCAACAGATATAATTTATGGTACATAAGTTAACTTCAAAATTACACGTAGATGAAATCCCAACGAGAACGCCAAATGACGATTTTAAATCGAATCCCGATTTCTTTCTCTTTTTTTTTTAGCCAATTTACAACTGAAAAGCAGCAACGAAAAATCGACGAGTTAAATACTGGAATTACTAAATTAGCGTCCCATTTTGAGTTGTGTATGGCAAATTAAAAAAGAAACAGCGGAATTTGTCACCAAACATTAAATTAAAAACTAAATTTATTAAGTTTACTCTTAAAATTCTTCTCGTCCACAGACTTTGGATTAGGAAGTTTGCCAATTGGCTGCTTACGTGAAACGCTTTCAAACTATTTTAACGCCATCTAGACTTCCTCCCAACTATTCAACGGCATACATTTTTTGCTATTTTTGTTAATGCAATAAAAGGGGTATAAATTAATAATTGGTTAATTACTAATTCGTAATTCAACAAATTTCGAGCTGGGCGGATTTTAAAGCGAATTAAAATAAGAAACGCTAAGGCTAACTTTTAATTTTTATTTAAATTAAGGAAACTGAAACTTTTTGAAAACTTTTCTTTACTGCACTCGCGTTAAATTACAAATTGCAACTACTTGACTACGTTAATTAGCCACTTCTTGCCGTGTTTTACCGCCGCCGTAACCTCTACTTTGAATCCAACTAACCGTTTACAACTTTTTACAGCTTTTTCCATTACTTAACTGCGAACTTTTTAAGAAATTGTCAATCATAATTTTATATCAACAAAATTTCCAGCTTGAAGGGAAAACCGCCATTTTCGGTTTAACTAATCTGTTGTTGAAATTTATTATTCAATTAAATTTACTGAAAGGCAGAAAGATTTATACTTTTTATGCAAAAGTTCCTTTCTTTAATATGGTAGCAGGTCTCAAAATTATTTTGTTACCAAAAATTTATACTTTTTCTTTTAATATAATGCTTTAATACCGAAGAAAACGATTTTCCCTGAGATTTTTAGACCGTGATACTCTATAAGAGGTAATTAAAGTTTGACAAATGTTAATCTAAAAATTCAACACTTCAAAAGATTTAATTATTGGGCGTAGGGTAGCTTACAGATTTGTAATTTGACTTTAGCATTTGTGTTGGAATTAAAGCTTTTTTGTGGTTACGAATAAGATTCCTTTCTAATTATTTATGAGATTACGAATTCCGCCTTTTGCAATCATTTTCGAAGTAGGTAGGTTGCTCTACTAGCAACTGCATATTAATAATGAAGGAAATACAAATTATAACTCGTCTGGGTTTTATTTTAATTTTAATGGAACCATCTAATTACTTTGATTGCGCAGAAGTTGCATTGCCACTTTAAAAAGGTAATTTTTGATAGAGTTTCTTCACTCTTATTATGTTTTAATTATTTTCGCTTGGCGCCCAGCCATTTTTGCTTCAATTAATATAAGGTAATTTAGATTTGATGAATTTTAAAGGAATAGTAGTAACCACAGAAAAACTTTCTACCGGAAAATGAAGCTGCAGTTGAAAATACAAGAAAGAACTTTAGCATGTAAAATATGCAGACGCATCGCTCACTTTCAAATTTTTAAACACGTTGAAGTATGAGCTGACCTTTGACGTATAAATTCCATCAGATTATTTTTTCTGTCATAATATAAACTCAAGTTTCTCTTGTAAAGTTGTATTTATTTTTTACGATACGCCAAATAATACGCATGCGGTAGGGCATCGGTGCAGCATTGTCTCTTAGAGTGCACAAATTTACTCTTTGTTTTAAAAAACTTTTCTCTCGACACATCAATTAGCAAACGAGCGATTCAATCTACCAATTCCTTTGCATCACTGGTCTAAGTGCCAATTATTTCAAAGGCAAATGCGCGAAGAAGTCGTAATTATTTTTGATGTTTTAACTTTTTAATAGATGCCGAACTAGTTTTCTGCTAGGATATTCCCAAACGATTTGCGGTTAGTTTTTATATTATGAAGAACTTAAAGCTGCAGCTCAACGAATTTTAAAACAAAGCTGTAAGTTTGCAATCGGTTTGAAATTATTAAAAATTTAAATTCGGAAACTTTTAATGATTGAAGTAGGTCCGGTATCGGAGGAAGTTTCGAGAAAAAGCCAGAAGATCTGGTTTCAGCAGGACAGTTGTCACGCGCGTTTTAAGTTTTAATTTAAGTCATGGCAACTCAATTTTGAAAGAAACGGAAATTATAAATTTCCTCTTTTTTAAATTAAATAATGAAGCAATTAGGGTGTAATAATTTATTGTGATTATAATGTAGGTAGCTGTAATATTAAATCAGACAGCGATCTCGAATGTGTCGTATCTGCAAAAAGTTGGGTTTCGAGGATTCGTCACGCTTTTGTAGTTATTTGTCATAAAGCGGTTAAAGCTCAAATTATATTTTATGTATTTCACACGAGGCGTTATTGCTCAAAATTATGCATCGTATACTTTTTATACAACGAATTACGTATTTACTGCCGACGCGCGGCATCAATTTCCCTTCTATTGATCAACCGAACCATCAAATCAAGCAAGCAATTTTCTTTATACCTCCACTACATCCTTTATCTTTAACTTTGAGTTCCTTTTATCTTTTAATTTGTTGTTTTCTGGTCTAGTGCTCTAGTTAGTAGCTTGTAGTTCAGCTTATCTATTATTTATTTAAATAGCAATATACTTTTTTTATTAGCTATCTATGAATAATATAAAAAGCGACCTAAATCTAGGTTTTTGTTTTTTGAGGGAAAAAGCAAATCATCCCAATCTTGACGTTTTATTTAAATTTAGATTTGTGGCCGAACGTTAAAAAAGTTAATAAAGCCATAATAAAAATGTATCACATTAAAAAATCTGTTTTGAAAGTGGAACTTGCGGCCGATCCATTAGCATATTACGAAAAAAATACAGTGCGAGAGCTGACGTACAGATAGAAGTGCAATCTTGGAAACACCCGTAATATGTATTTTTATTATACATTGTGTTAGGTCATCGATATTTCGAAATTAAAATCAACTACATATCGGTTCATTGAATTTTAATCGGTTAATTTGTAAGGATTTAAACTTTTGAAATTTGTATTTGAATGAGTAATTCTATTTATTCGGAAAAATATGAAATTGGTTCTTTTTGAATTGATAATGTCGGCCAACGAAAAATTTTTCATGCCTCCGTAACAAAAGCAAATGATTCTAAAGGAAATTGACAAGGGTGCTTTCTGTAAGGGTAATTTTAAGGCTTTATCGCGTTTACAATGAAAAATATTTAATAAACTTTGATAGCTCGATGAAGAGCCAAAATAAAATAATTTAATAATTTTGAATTTAGGAAACAAGGGAAAAATTTAAAAAAAAAAACTCAAATTGGTTCTTTATGCTCGGCATAGAGTATTATAATGGCGCTGGCCTTTATTTATAGAAAAATCATTGAAAAGCTACAAAAGTGTAAAAAGAAGAAAATATGTGAACCTAAAATAGATTTATTTTATGACAGTTTTATACAAAAGTAAATTGTAATGCTTTGAAAGCACAATTTGGTGTAATTTATAGAAAGAAATCTTTATACTGTCACATGCTTGAAAAAACATTTAGTAGCGAAAACTTTTATAACGACTCTAAGTTGGTAAACAAAAAATAGACACAAAAATCAGGAAAGCACGTTAGAATTTAGCTCGAACAGTCCAAAACTTGGGTAAAACGTGTGAAGAGGAAAATATTTCCAACTTTGGCTTTTGTTCGTACGATCGTTGCCACCCGCAAAACGGGGTTTATCCTCAAAATAGCAGAATTTGCACGTACTACGTGCCGATACCAATAGTGACTTGAATATTGAAATTCTAAATTAGGAGATACATATTGCAGATCAAGTAAATATGCAAAAGCTTTCAAGGATGCACAAAGAAGGATTCGTTAGTTTCACCAACGTTCTGAATATTTAATGGAGAAATTACTATTTCATCCGAGTAGTTTTACCAGAAAATTATTTTTCCTTGCAGCCCTCGAAGACGGTCGAGTAATCCGAACACTATTCCGCAAAACCTTTGTCAATAATTTGTTATGGCAGACGAAAGAAATGCTTAGCCCAAATGTTAGAAAACAAGACTTGCGCTATTTTTAACTTTTGGTATCCAACACGTGATATTTAATTATAATTGGACGAAATTAATTAAAGCTACCGGGATCTAATGGCCTATAATCAATTGTTCTATCAATTAAGCTTAGTATTGTACCTACTAATAAAACGTTAAAAGTGTAGTAATGTAATTTACAATAAATTAATCGTTGCGATGCCCGAACTAATTAATGTTTATTAAAAAGTAAGTAGTACTACAAATAATTAAACTTTTTCAATTAAAAGAAAATACATTAGACGTAGGTACAATTTTTTCTTGGTCAAAATAATTAACTCGGATGTTCGGCATAATGTAATTTCAAAATTAAGCTGGACTAAAACTTGTCCCTGCCAAAAATGCTTCGACTTGTTAAAAAAATTTCCAACTTGTGTTTTAATTAAAATTTTAAAATAACGCAGATTTTGCGAATATACGATTCGTAATTACATTAAAAACCTTAATTAAATAATCACGTTAAATTTGCACTTTTGTAAATTAAGGAAACAGGAAAAATTGGGATTAAAGTTCATAATTCTTTGTAATATTAAAGCTGAATTGTTAAGTTTCCGATGTAAAAGAAGCCTACCACTTTTTTCTCATTAGCTACAAGAAACTTAAATTGGATTAAAAAGTTTTAAAGCTCTACTTGAACCTAATGAACGACTTTGAATAGAAAATGCTTTAAGCCAGTGTTGGTTTAATATAATGCTCGAAAATTGAAATTCATTTTCGTTAAGAAAATTTGTAGGTTAACATTTCACGTTTATTCTTAATGAATAATTAATTAAATTGTGAACTTTGCAGTTCGTTAATGCCAATTACCAATAAATAGATTTGAACATTCACACAGATTCGTATCAAACGATTTTGCGCTTTTTCTAATAAGATAATTATTGTCAGAAATTAGAGGTAGCATTTGGATGGAGAAAAGGGTAAATACTAATCTGATCGTTTAATGAGCTAAATGAAATTGTGTTGTCAAATCTGATAATTTTACTTTGACAGTGCGGTTTGGCACCTCGCTTATGCAAAATATCATATTTTATCGTGAAATAATCTGTACTCCTGCGTCGGATCATTAACCTTCTATCGAAGAGCGTTTCCAAAATTTAAGGATACAAGGATAATTCGGAACATCGAGCAATGGTACTTTTCTGAAGAGAAGTGGGTTCTTCTGAACAAACATATCCCATAAACTGCTTCTTGGGGATTCCAACAGCAAAATTTTGCATATAAGATAAAATCTCAAAGTCAATAATTCAAACAATAATATATTATTGTAATATAACTTAATCTACTCCTCAGCTCCCTCGGGATTATTCGTGAATTGCAAAGAATTCTAAATTCAAAATGCAAACGCTGGTATGGACTGATTCCGAAAAAAACATCATTATTATTATTATCAAAATTCATTTTAAAATTAATTTCTGTTATTCAAATAAACGATAATTTAAAAATCAAAGAAAAGGAATCACATCGTGAAATTCTATCGCCGTATCTCAAATTTAAATCAAAGAAATAAATAAAGGTACGTTGTGTGCTATATATTTTTGTAATCTACGCCGACTTCCCTTTTCTGTGTTATATCCAAGTAGTTCACTTTATTTTTTACATAAATCTAGTCTATTGTTCTTGCGGGCTTAGTTGTTTTCTGAAGCTTGCAATACAAAAGTAGTAAAAAAACAAAACAAAAGTGTATTGTAGGTGGGAGATTAAAAATTACAAGTATACAATTACATATTTTTTGTACGCACTCGAGGTGGCGTTTTAAAAATTATCCATAATTACAATGACGGCATGATCTAAGCAGAAGACCAAAAAAGCGTGGTAGTTTCGAACGAACAGCTCCGTAATAGTGGAAAATTGGCGGTGGCGTCGCACTACGAACGGCCAGGAGTAGTTGATATTATTAACGTGCATTAATTGAATTAAATTAATAGAACGCTTAATTAAATTTAAACAAAGCATAAAATGTAACAATATGTATTGCTATTAGTAAACTTTAATGAGAAGTTAAGCCTAACAGTAAATCAAGTAGACATAGTTAGAGGTGAGTAAATTACGACCGGCCACATCTACTGTTTATTCCACTCACTTCCGTTCACGCTAAGTTCATCCTGTTAATTGCACGTCACTCTTCCTTCCACCACTCCTACTACGCACACAAGACGAAAAATCTATCATTTCCACTACGATATAATGTGCTAAACGGATTTAGTCTTTGGTAAATTTCCTGATTTTCCTTATATTGATTATCTGTAATTGAATATTGAGCTAAACGGGTTTTCGATAAAGAAATACTAAAAATAACAGACGAGAAATTTGACTTTTCCGAAACGCAGAAAACAATTTAATTAAGAATATAAATTGGAAATCTCGTATGAGGAGAAATCGGTAGATTTATGTGTGGAGGAATAAGTTAGGCACACCTTAAAATTAATTGTATTTTACCAACAACAATTAAATTAGCTGACGAATGCGCACAGTTAATATTCGGTTAAAGCGCTTTATGCTTCGGTTAAAATCAGATTATGATTTCTCGACAATATTTTGTAATTTTGTAATATTTATCGCCGATAGAAAAAGCTTTTTGTTTATCCTCGTTAAATTATCAAACAATAGTTTGTTATTCTCGCTGCCATTGGTAATTGAATCGTTTTTTACTCGTTGTTTAACAAACCGGAACGTTTTTACTATTTTGCCCTATATATATATGCGCTACCTATTGATTGCCAGTTCGAAACAATACAATTATTGTTAGTTTAATTGATGCTATCATAATACGCCATACAAAACTTATTATTATAATTGCTAATTATAATTAAACTAACATAAATTTCGAACCGGTGCCAGCAGGTAATTGTTCCTAAGCCGCCACTACAATATCGAAACGTAATAAAAATTAATCCCTAAGTTTAACCGAGTGCGTAACTCTCGATCTTCGTATAAGCTAGCTCTAGGCAAAGCGAAAGCTTAGAAGTTTACCAGACCAACGTTGAGCATTTTGATTGGCATATGTTACACCTGGATAAGGCGGTCATACGTAAATTTGTAGCATTTCAAAATTGAAAATATAACACAAAACGCCACTTAAACACAGGCGTAATATTATGTACTTGCGTTGAAACTCCCATGACGCTTTAATTAAGTGCATGCAGTTGTGCCATTATTGCGCTGTACAAACCATACGTAGTATAAGTGTAACGCTTATCACGTGCTGAGTTGGCTTTTACAAAATTAAAATGAAACCAACTTAAAAGCGCAGAAAAATTAAAAATAAAATCAACTCGAGTTGTGCTCGTTTTAATACAAAAACTTCTTGTGCTTCATTATTTCAATTGCAGCGATGTTAAGTGTATAGATATGCAAATTTAGAGAAAAAAGGAACTGACGTAACTTTTGAATGCGGGGCAGATTTTGACTTGGATTATGTTGTTACAAGATATGTAAATAGCGTGCATTCACCAACGCCTTGATATGCAAATTCCGAAACAATAACGTTAAAATAGCATCAAACCGATATCTGAACCAATTACCACCATTACACAGATAATTTGTATACGAGCATGTTTATGCTGTAAATTTTAATTCGATTACCTATAATAACAGTGCTGCGAATTTAATTTGTAACTCGACAAAATTTAAAAATTGTATTCGGCTCGAAGGACCACCGAGGCAATTGCGTATGTATCTGAGCAGTTCTGTAAAATCGTAAAAGCTCTGTATAGCCTTCTCCCCGACTAATAAAATAGAGCTTTCAAACGGTTCTTAAAACTCGTACAAAAATTGAAATACATTTGCAAAACCTGATAAGGCTAGGGCTTTTATTGAAAATTACGATAACAATAAATTAAATATTTTTTTTATTGCACTCGATAAACGTAGACTCGGGTCTCTATTTTCCTAGCTATACTATAATATGTGCAAATAAAATAATTTTTCTTTAATGCGATGCAATCCACATTTCCCTAGAAGAGGTAGCACAAAGAGGAAATGCTGCTTTAATATTAGGTACGGTAATACGCAGATTATAAATAATTCAGCTCACAATCTCGAGTTTGTGCAAATTCAACGTTCCAAATTTTGCTAGCTAATAGTAAATATAACTATGCAGTTAGGTTTACTCTACAAAATCTACTACTTTGTAAATTAAGAAGCCACTCGTATTAACATTTCCGCATTCGCCATACAATTTACAAGTCAATTCAATGTATGACCCTACTTTATTCATTAAACATAAAGGATGTAATAAAATATTTAAATTTTCCTAAACGAAATTTCAGGTTAGGCTAACCCAAAAGAGCAGTCGTTAAAAGTAGCGAACTTGAAAGAAACACAACACTTTTTAATTTAAAAAATTGTATTATAATGTTTTGCTCTTGAGAAGTGAAGAACAAATGGCCCCAAATATTGACTCTCACCCTTTTTTTTTGTAGATATTGCGTTCTTCGCTGATTTTATCGCAAGGAAAGCAGCAATAAATATTGTAGATAATAAAATTTTCCATAAACTGGTTTAATGCACCTTGCACGGAAAAACGTTTAGCCGTTTAGAATTACATAATATCGTTATACCTATCTCAAGGCACTCAAATGCTATTACTCCTTCTGTTCAGGCTTACATAGAGGATGAGGCTCTTAACACGAAATTGTGTGTTTTTGCATCCCTTCATAGTTACGAGCGCGTGGGGTAGTTATTTGGTATCATATAAAAAAAAGAATAAAATAATTGCCCGTGAAGTAAAATTTCTATTTATATTATACAATATTTATTGGGAATTTATAGTAAAAACTCTCTGAGAGTAGGATACCTTTTGAGGTAAAGTATTTGATCGGAGGAAATTTAATGTTAGAAACAGATAGCTGATAATTTAAAATTTTACTTGTAAATATTGAAATCCAAAACTAATTATTTTAGTCTTGCAATTATATTATACAGCTTAATTATAATTTAATAAAACTCATTTGTCGTTTATTTTTAATTAAGTCGAAATTCTTTTTGTATTTTTACCTCGATTTAATCTTTATCTGTTCACAAATATCCTCGAGCTTATGAGCAATTTTAGAAAATGTCTAACATTTTAAACATAATATTTTTATACAAACTTCTATCCTGTCTATGCAATATAAATGTTTTGATAACAACAAATGGAATAGAATTTTGCAAAAAATGTAAGTTTTAGAAATTACTCGTGTCTAGTTTACTTGTTCTTATTAAAACATTTCATATATTATACAAGGAAAATAGAAAACAGAAGCAGAATAAATAAAGTAGCAGAATTGAATTATTAAGAGATAACAGGGTATGTTATTAAATTTTATTAATTCGTTATAAAGAAAATATCATTTATTTGGACATAAAAAATAATTAGTGAAATCTGAAGAGTAGAATCTTTAGCCTGGAGGTGCAAGGAGTCAAAGACCGGTCCTGCTCGCGATCGAACACAATCATACTTCTGACTAACAACAATTTTGTCGTTATGTAAACCGGAAATACTCATGATAGATTGATTATTACAAAAACTGCAGTGTAGTTGCAAATTGTGTTATTAAAACGTTAAATGTTGATTAGTTTAATCCTACTGCACGCAGGTAATTTTAGAACACAAATGAAGTCTACTATTTAACAGTTTTGCAACTTTTGATAAATTAGTTGCAAAATTGTTTACTATAATTAGTTTTATTTTCGTTAAAACTTTAATTTAATTACTGCGGAATATTTTGTACTATATAATAATTACGTAGTTGCTAGTAAGTCACGTCAAATATTTTGGCGCACTAAACGATTTAATTAATTTTTGTTAAATTTAAATTTTATTTTGTCTGATGTCAATTGAGAATTTTCTATCTGATCGATGCGAATTTTAACGATTGCTTCAAACTTGGTCGAAAAGTTTACAAGCATATTTTTTAATGTTGATATATTCGAACGCACGCACGTTCTGTTTGTATATTCAAACACAGACATGATGCTATATTTTCTGATGAAGAGCGTCGGGTTAAAGCAATCTTATAACATTTTCGCAATTTTCTTTTTAAACTTTCACCGACGACGATAAAGTGGGACTAATAAGGACCTAATTTCTTGCCGGTGCCCTAAATGTATTATTGTTTTTGCGTTGCCTATTCATTTGAATTAGAGAAAACCGGCTCCAACCGCAATCCGGGTTATATTTTATAATCTCTCTACACTAACGATGGAATTACTAGGTGAAAAATAAAATAATTAGCTATCAAATTATTTTCGAACGTTGATTTGTGTAATTTATTAGATTAAATTTTAACCTGCACGCCAATTATGAGAGGTAAACGTTTCAGGAAATCGTGGTTTGGAAGCTCCATATGCAGTGTTGGTCTTTGTACACGGAGAAAGCTTTGAGTGGGGATCTGGAAACCCTTACGACGGAAGCGTCCTGGCCTCCTACGGGCACGTTATTGTGGTTACGCTCAACTTTCGACTAGGAATACTTGGTAAGTAATTATTATTATTATTTATTTACATAAGCGTCCCATGTAAAACTTTTTAGCATCACAAAATTTAATTTTGTTTATTAAACGGGCGATTTAACAATTTGTAACTTTTACAAGTTGAAGAATTCTTTTTCCGGAGAGATAGGAATAGAAAAATAAGTTAATAGAGTTTTGGAGAAGCATAATTACATACCTAGTAGCAGTTTTTCAAGTAAATTTAGTCTGATGTAAAGTTAAAACTTTTACAATTATCTCGGAAAATTGCAAAAAGTTGTTTTGTAAGAAAACACTTAAAGCATTGAAAATAAAAAAGTGCTTTTAAAGTAACCGATTCCAAAAACAATTCCTTTAATTAAAACGTAAACTCGATAAAACTAGCCATGGCATAAAACTTTAATTTGCAAATTAAAACAAATTACTATACGATTTACTCGTAAGTCAACAGGGAGCGATGAATTTCTGATATCTGGGGGATTTACACAGCGCTTCCCTGGTGCCGTGTGTGCTTAAAACATTAGAGTAGCTCAACGAATTAAGTTCCCTAATGTGATTTATGCCTTGTTTAATTGGATGAGTGAGAAAGACTGCACCAACTTCTAACAAGAACGCCAAGAACTGCTCGGTTTCAATTTCCTTACAGTTTAACAAGCTAACTTTCTATCCTGTAGTTAAGTCATTAGATTTACGATTTTAACTAACTTTTTAGTGTCTATTATTTTAGGTTTTTTTAAATATTTTAAGAGCCCAACCGAATTTGGGACAGCCAAATTTATTACGTTTATTCACGCACTTGGCGCAATTTATTACCGGTAGGTACATAAATATTTCGGTGAGATTTTGAATTTGTACCTTAGGATGGCTTTGTTTTACTTTTTAACTCTCCACCTTTGTATTTTGCTGTCGAAGCGTTCCATGTTTGTTCGGACGACAAAAATGATAATTTAGACTGGACCTCGTCTTGTCGCCGTTTTATCCGGGCTTCAAAAAGCGTTATTTATGTAACTGTTTAGAATTTCTTAATATTTGTTTAAAATAATTTATGTGCATTACGCTTGCGCTACCATTGAGGACACCATGAATGGAAGTAAAGGAATACGCAGTACAATTACAACCAAGTACGAGGGTACAAGTGAAAAGTAGTAATCTACACAATTTAAATTTATTGTAACAAGTGTGAAAATAAACAAATATTATTTTATACAGTCCACTAATTATTTCATCGAAGAACAAACCACCAGTAACATTTGATCTAAAATTATGAGGCGTAAAAGCTATAGGTGCGAAAATAACATCGAAAGTAATAAAAAAGCCTGTAAACTCTCCCGACTGTATTGAATGCCCGGGTACATGCATTTAATTAACAAATTCTTGTTTTTACAAACAAATTTCATTGAAATATTTAAAACAGGAAGTTGCGACAACGCATTAGTCACGAGCAAAACTAGGTGGTTTATCATTTTTGCCAAAATAAATCCTGGACAATTCAACTATGTATATGTACCATTGCATGCACTACGTCATAGTGCGTATAACCTAATCATTTACAAAGCAAATAAATTCTTGTATGTAAAATTAGATAAATAAATTGCTTAGTGTTCGAGAACCCTTCGGTTGACCCGCTAGCTGTTCGGAATATTATATTAGTTGATTAAATTAAATCCAAGATTATAATGTGAGTAGTGTTGGAATAGGTATCAGCTTCTGATTTTTAATTAATTCAAATTAATTCTAGTTTTAATTTGATAAGTATATAAAATCGTAAACACGATCGAAACATGTCATATTTAAACTGTCACGTATATAAGTTTGATAAACTCTTGTGCAAATTCGTTAACCAACACAGTTAGGTTGAAATCGAAAAAAGTTCTATTTACTTAGACTTCTACATTTAACATTATGGGGTTCCAATAAAAACAGAAAGCTAACCACTCGAATTTGAGCTTTGTTTGATTAAACAAACGTAAAATTCCTTTCGGTGTTGATAATGTTGCAGAAGTTTAATAAAGGACTTAAATTGGCGACAAACTTAAATTTGATCTGTCATTATTTGATCCCTTCTCAAATAGAGTGGATTATTTAAGAATTTAAAATACTGTCAACCTGTAATATTTTATTGACAAATGTAAATCTCGGGATTCGATCTATAAATTAAATTTTTTACAAGTTTATACTTGAATTCACGTATACAAGCTTAAGACCATGTTTGCAAACAAACATAAACAAAACTAAGCTTACACTAGAGCTGCATAGAATTATAAATTATTCTCTACTTTCCTTGTACAAGAAAGATAACCTTCGTAAACCCCGGAATGTAAAATTCATGCAAAACTACTTACTATCGCCCTATTATATAAACTTTAATGTTATAAGCGGACTTTTTTCACTAATGGCTAATGAATTTTTAAAAGCCAACATTTGTGGCCTTTCAAAATTACATTTAACATTTTTTGCCGCATCCGAATACAAATTTTTACTTTAATTTACTCGTAACTACGCTATAATCCACTTTGGCAAGACTAAATACCAGAAAGGAAAGTGAAGCTTAAAATTTTCAAGTATTTTCATTGCTCCAATAAATTTATACAACTTTTTTTTTAAGTTTGAAAGATCTTTAAAAGCAAATCAAATTTTGTGTTTAGCCAATTGATATGAAAATTATCATTCGTGAAATACAGTTTTAGAAAAACGTAATTCTGCTGATGGATTTCCAAAGTAAGGGCTTAATAATGTGAGAGTAATTTGATTTTTCAAATTAATGTTATCTCTGAAAATACATGACAGTACACCATGATAAGCAAGAAGCAATATGTTGAACTTCACAAATAAACATTATTAGTCAACAAGATGCAGGATTCCCTGTCAACTAACGAAATGCAAGGTCGTTATTTTCACGATTCGACAATCACTCGGCTTCCTAACACTTTACTTTCAAATTGGTAGCTATACTTTCCCAATTCAACAATTCATTCTTGACAAGTCTAAAAGCTCCGTCTCATTAAAATGAATTAAAGTTAATTACGTTTTATTTTTCGTGGGGTGAAACCTTCAGTCCTAGTCGCCAAGGTAATCTTGTTTTTTCTTTTATACGATATTCCGCCTTGGCTAAGCTGCAGTTTATATGAATAATCGTAACATTTTCAGTGTTTTTGAAATTAATTTTGAGTTTGAAACAAAACTTGATATTCGCTCTTTGAAGAGCTATCACACCCAAATTAATAGTGCTGGAATTTTGACATTGCTCATAGGCCTGTACTTATTAACAAAACCTACCAGAAAGGAGCGTTGTTTAGTTGTTCCAAAGTAGACTGACATTAGTACAGAAATTCGTCAGTGTTCTACATGCCATTGCGGTATACTGTGGATACTTTTGGATAAAATAAAAATATCGGCACAAATTGGCGACCTACGGAGCATAAATTTTCGGTCGAATCGACACATTTTAAAATAAATAATACCTAATCGTATAATTACAATTTGTGTTTGCAAAACTCAAATATTGAATTTGTATAATTCCGCATGCAGACTCTCTCGTGTATATTATGCAAAACTGCCGGGTGCATCGGGTAAAATATTTACTAGACTCTGCGGAGTTATTTGTCTTCAACATTTTCATTGACAACTCCCCGACTAGATAAAGTCCTTTAGGTAAAATATTAGTAGTGGAAAATTTTAAATTGCAAACTTAACTCGGAGTGATTAGCAACGTAATGAAGTTTTTCCCTTTTTCCATAGAATATAGTTCTGTGCTCGCACTTAATTTTCTTTTAAATCTGACGGAGATTAGAACGTAACACGGAAATTGATGTCGCTATGTTAAAGGTTATCTTTGAGACACACCATTTTTACTACAATTTAACTTTCCACTTCCTTTAAAACCTTATTAATTGCTTTTTTTTAATTCATCTAATTAGATTTTCTTGCTTTCGATGTTTCGATATTTACGATATTATTGGCGAAACAAAAAATTTATCCGACGTTCCAATATCGTAACATTTTATTACAAGTTGGGGTCGTTCGCAAATAATGAGTAATAAAAGAGCTTTTTATTTATGAACAATTCTACAATAAAATTATATTAGCTATTCTAAAATAGATTTACTTTTTTCCATGCGATTTAATTCGGAATATATGTGTACGTGTGTGCGGTTCGTTTCGAAACCGCTTATAAGTTCGGCTAAAACTATTAAAATAGCCGCAATAATTTTATTTTTTCTCTCGGGGTAAAATTATTACTTAATTGCATGGAGTAAACGCAAGTGCGGGCTCGTAAATCGAAATTGTATAAAAAGTTGTACTCTTCGGAAAAATTTAAAATCGATAATTAAAAAGTTTTTATGTAATTTTGATGATTACATTTTAGTGATTGATGACTGGCATTATCGCCATCGTGCTCGAGGATTAAACTTTGGTTTTTATATAATATTATTATTCTTGCGTTTAGTTGCCAAAATCCCGAAAATGTAAAAACCGAGTTTACTAATTAAAGTTGCTTTATTTTGTGTAAAATTACCTTAAATCAAATTTGCCACTTATATTCGGCAAAAAGCTTCCGATGTAAAACTCGAGTAGGCCCTTATTAATGCGGACTTGGAATTTGAATAATTAATTACTTAAAGTATTAATTGAATGCTATAAGCAGAGATTATGCTTTCAAAATAGTGGCGTACATTTTAATGCCCCGAATAAGGTATAAATCGAATAACAAAATATCAAATTTTGGTGACAAGGGGTTTGATTCAATACGACTGGATAAGTGGATATACGACAAAATATCAAGTATAATTTTCCTTTCTGTTCAATGCATTTTAGCTTTTAGCATATTATATTAGGAGAAGGATATTTTTTCGACTTAATAGGATTTATTATGGCTTTTGACATGCATCAGATACACTACAATCGGTTTGTTTAATATTCCATTTAAAAATTCAGATCCATCGAAAATTGTTTTCCAATTTTTTATATCCACGTCCATGCATCACGTGGAATAATATGCAAAATGTATTCATCCGGAGAATAATTTGAAAATAAATGTAATTTAACCAGTTTTCGGATCTGACGAACCCAGATATAACGAATTTATGCAGGACACTAATGAAAATTTGTTTTAACTAAAGTTATTGTATTTATTATGCAAAGTGCAGAGTAGCGCGTAGATAAGCCGGACCGTCGAATTTAAAAATTGAAAATATTTCTCGACTGCCCGGATAAATACGAAAATCGTTCCATCATATATTTTGATTTTTGTGAAAACTTAGTTGAAAACAAGATTTGGAAACATTTTAAGGAATCAGTTGAATCAAATTCAATTCATATCGATGCATGTGTTATATGTGTAAAAGCTTTCACAAAGAAAAAGGTTTCCAAAGATTTGTACAGAATGTAACGCGACCTGTCGGATCAATGTGAGCTTTACTTCCAATATGTTGACACCAGTTTTATCTGCAACTTATGCTTATAACTGCTGTTTACAAAATCAATTTAAATTATTATAGTCCAATTTAAAAAATTATCAAACTACACTCGTTAAGCGCCGCGCCACGTAACGCGAGCTCTGCGCACCACAAAATCGTTAATTCTTTTAAATATCAAAATTGATTTGTATGAATTAGCAAAACGACCTTTCAAAGTGTCGAAACCCACATTAATCTCGTTTAAACATTGCCGAGTCAATCATTTTAAATTCTATCCACCTGCCTCATTAATTTTCGCAAAATACTCACCACGTATTGCTGACACTGGACATAGATAATAGTTTTTCATTAAGCCAGGTGCTGCATATTACAAATTTTATTTCTCTCCCACATGTTACAAGGTATCGTGAAATTTTACAAGTCGAGTCGTTATGAAAACGCCCAAGGACTTTTTAAACAACCACCGAATAACAGTTCATCCAAATTGTGCTCGAAATCAAAAGAGTGGCTGGTAATATGTAATTTGCGCAAATTCTTTGTTGTAAATCCTTCGTTATAATAACCGAAACGGTGGGCAAAATTCGTCCCGACAACAAATAATACAACATCCTGTTTTGTACCCCGACTATTAATTCGCTCTATTAAGCTTCTCCTGAAGGCAAAAACATCAGGGTTCCTCTTCAAAACTTCAAAGAGAGAGTTCTAAAGACTATGGCCATTAAACATAGCTCCGCGGGCGAGCTTTAGCAACACGTTCAAGACTCATACGGTGGTTTATAAGAGTAACCTAAACATTCTTCACTTCAGCATAACAATTTCAAATGTTCCATCTACCCTACCTAATTTACAACCAATTTTTAACATTAAACTACATGTCGTAATAAAATACTAAAACAAAGCAAGTAACATCTACTTGCTGAAGGCTAAGTCCCGTTATAATAATAATAATTCTTCCCTCTTTACTGTCTTATCAATATAAATTTAAATCGTAAATTTTTACTCCAAATAAAATTAATTTTATTTCGTTAAGCACAACCACCGAAGAGCTTAATTAACTTCAACGTTTGGAACTTACGTAAACTCCGAAATACGAAAATAATCCATAAGAGTTTTATTAAAGATTATTAAGTTTGGAAGTAGTAGAGAAAATATTGGATTTCGTGTGTTGTGTAGTAACACCTTTTAAATTACTGTTTAATGAAATCTTACCATTTAAGTTAATTAGAAAATTTGTAAATTATCCACTTTATTTTTTTCAATATTTTTTCATAACCGGCAAACAAATAATTTTATGCAAACTAATTTGTTGTTCGCTTATGAAGGTTTCGACCTGCTTATAATTTTAATTATAGACGTTTATATAAATATACCTCACTTAAATTTATTCAATTTTAATTGTTATTGATTAACAAACTGAAATTACAAATGTGTATATGCCAAGCCGGAATGGATAAAAAATAATTCGGTTTGTAACAGCCTTTATTTTATCAGATGTGGTTATAAAAATAAGAAAAACTTGATTTTAGTGACTTTCGGTATGGAGAAAATATTATAACTGCTACAAAACGAAACGACCAATTTTGATAACGTTATTTTGCGTTGTTCCTTCTATTATATTATTGCAAAATACAGGCTACGGCTTCCAATTAATTACTTTTTTGCGAATTTTTATCGCCAAACTTTTTATTTTTCGACCAAATTGCATGTTGCAAAATAAAGCTCTCACATTATTTGGAATATTTTGTGCGATTACGCTTTACATTATAAATGGCTTTTGATAGCCTCTAAAATTTACATTGCATGTTTTTCTGGAGCACGTATGTGACGTGTCAAATTTTCATAACGACTTCGTTTTACATTACAGTCAATTTTTTGAATCGGAGCAGCACTCAAATTGCGTCGAGTGAAATATCAGGTTAACTGCGCGACTGAAGCTTTTCATTAAGGCTTTCCACACCCACTTTTATATAATATAGAATAAGTGAGTGCGCTATTTTTGAACTGGAAAATTCGGTGGTAATTACATCCGTCGAATTTTCTCCTTCCTTTCCTCGCTGCAACGTATGTTTTAGGCAGTTAAAGCTTTTCATCGGTAGCTAACCAAGTTTTATCAACAAGATAATCAAGATCAGAAAGAATTGATTAAATTACGTGGCATTAGGTATCGTGGCGGATTACTATGCTAATCACGTCTCTTCTGCAGCCCGTTTTGCAAAGCTTCAATCGCCTTCAGCAAGTTTTGCTAAAGTTTCAATCTGTTCTAAAATAAATCCGGTTTTATAAGAGAGAATTCATTAAGCGATTTCGCAATAATTGTCAGTCTGCTAATACTTATCTGCATTATCAAACTCAATCCATTAGTATTGCAGCACTTAATGCATTTCTACCATCTTAAATGGAAATTGCATCATCAGAAACAAACGATTTTACCCGACTTGAACTAGTTTTACAATTTAATTAAACTTAAATTATTTACGTCGGGTTAAATCCATATCGTATACATAATTAAATGTATATTATGTGTTGCTGTTGTTGTACTTTTATTTGCTCTAATTTAAAAACGTGCAAAAAGCATTTCCACTTTATTTGACCGAACCAAGGAAAATATAGATTTATGTATCGCGGCGAAATTGATAAATTCACCCCTACCCTACGCCTACAAATCATCTTTCAAGGCTGCGAATTCCTTTACTCGCGAAAGAAAATGTCGATTTTCTCGAGCGCCAGGTAAAACTAATAAAACACCACAAAAAGAAAACTGGCTGTGGTGTAGGCACGTTCACGCTGGAATGGCGGAATGGAAAAATTGATTAATTAAATAAGTTAAAGGAAGCCCTTCTCAAACAAAACTAGCAAGTAAGTCATGAAACAAGAAAGAAATAAGAATTTGTTCTCCCATTGTGAACTTATTGTACTTTAATTTCCAAAAATTAACAATCAACCAGAGTAATAAGAAACTTACACAATGGAATCCTTACATCAAAATAAACCAAGTTAATTAGGACACACAATGGAAAGTTTCACGACTTTTGAACAAAATTTACAATTATTTATATATGTCCGCAAATGAAAATTAGGGCACGATTGAATTGATATTTGATTTCTCAGATTCAAGTTTGTACGAATAAAGTTTTTCTTATTCTTGGGAACATTTATGAGCTCTGACCAATTTACGTTTTATTGCAATTTTAGACAACAAAAAGGCGCTGAAATAAAAGCACCTTTAAACAAAGGCAGAAATGCGTTTCGGTTCTACGTTTTTACGATAATGAAGCCATTTAAACGCGATCCTTTCTGAAATTACTCATTTTATGACATTTACCGTTTACGCAGTAACTAGTCATAGATTTCAGCTTAGGGGCATCAAAATGATATATAATTGCTATTGGATGAACATTTTCTGCTTCGTAAAAATGAAAAAATTTAAATAAACAGAAATATTGCAAATCGATATCAAAAATTCTGCAATAAAATATTACATTGCATTAAAGTGAAATGGAAAATGAAAATTTTTATAGTGTTTCCCTTGGAAGTGTTGCTTATCATGATTTGTAGATTATCGTATCCCTGTCACAAGCAAAACTTTCGAAAGGTGACAGTTTCTTCTATGCAGTATGTTTCGTTATGCTAAAAGGGTTCAAAATTGTGTTTACCCAGTCAGGAACACGCGAAATCCTTGTGATCTTGCAGCACGGGAGTTCAGGGAGAACTGAGAGACAAGCCTAAGCTGCCTGAGCATAAACACATGAAGAAATAGTCAGTTGTTAAACGTTGCGATAATCTTCCACCTCGAGGAAAATGTAGCAACAAAAAATCTTAGAGCCTGACGTGTAGTATTTATGATATTTAGTTCAACTCGCTTTACTAAAGAGCAATTGGTACGGGTCTGCTGAGATCTAAAATTGTGGTAATACCGAAACACGTCATCCGTTAAGGTATCTGACAGAATCTCCCTATTATAGACTAAGTTAATAATCTAGCTAATTTTTTGATTATTTTAGCAATACAATGTTTTCGTTATGTCGCTAATCCGAATTGTCGCTAATCCTCTTCTCTCTTATGCGTACTTTGTAATCCGCAAAAGATTATCAAAGTTACCAACACACCAACAAATCCGAAAGCGTCTTATTGTGCGTGCATTGTTTACCATATTAATTTAGTAACTACATAATTATTTACTTGGGAACAAAATTTTATGTTATGATTATTTTGAATTTGAACAATCAGGAATGTTGATAGTTTAAGGATAAATCCTCACATATCGACGAACATATTGTTACGAACCAGCCAATCGGTTAATTAATACTACTAATACCGATGATACGAAAATGTACTAATGATAGTCAAGAAATTACAACATCATGTATTTTATAGTTGATTAATTTACAAAATTCGTCAATTTCAATCCAATATTATTGTTCATGCTTTTTGAATCAGCTAATCATCAATTAGTTCACCACCTACCACATTACGAACATAATCCCATTAAGAATTTTCAGAACGTCGAAAATAGGAGTTCCTTGATATTATATAACATTTGGGTTTTGAAGTCTTTGTTCTTAACAGAAAACCATCCCGTTCGGTACTTATTCTATTATACAATGATATCTATGAAAATCGTTGTGTAACAGATCCAAATTGCTCATTGGCCATTAATGGAAATTTAATAACCACTATAAGAAATTCTCTTTCCTTGCGTTGTCGGCGTAACAAAGCAATAAATGGTTGTTAAAATTTATTAATTAAAATTGACGCCGGAAAATTTTAATTTTTGATTTTTAATATTGAAAATCCTTCTAAACGACCTCTGCACTCGAGATAAAGTTTGTCCTAAACTAAATCGTTCACACCGATTGTTAACGAGTTAACTTTCGAGGGTTCGTATAAAAGTTAGACACCACAGCAAAATTATATATTGAGCTGGAGTGTATCAGAAATTTTCCGACCACAATTTCGTCGTTTAAAATTTTCTAATTAGGTTACCGAACGAAGGAATCTATACGTGCTGGAAAAATTAGCGGAAGTTATGATCTGCATCACATACAAAAAATTAAAAGATACAACCGTTTTATTGGTTCGCATAACGAAATTAATTACGTTTTCTTGCTTATTTAGTAATTTACCTCAAATCTGTATTTGCTTTATAATTTTCTCGAGTTGTTCGCGATCGATAAATTAAAAATCAACTCCGAATTAATATTAAATTATTAAACAAATAATCAGATAAAGCAACCCTTTTTGTTCCAACGAAATCGATCGCTTTGGCCTGATTTATTTTAATAAAGAAAGGTTTTTTTTAAATGTTGAAACGTTGAAATGTTTAAATCCGCGAAAATTATTTAATATGGTTGATTGAGCTTAATTACTTTTTAAAATGCGTTTGACTGATCCATTTCTAGCAGGAAATCAAAAATTTAAAAAGGTCGTTAGAGATAATTGCTTTTTGGCAAATGTGGCTAGATTTTAAATCAACCTCGCAGACGTCCTATTGATATGAAATGGTATACTGGGTATTTCTCACTGTTTTTTCGCAAACACATGAAAATTGCTTTAAAGCTAAAAAAGCGTATCGCGTTTTGATGGGCTCGCCGTTGTCCCGCTCTCGCATCCACTTTTCATATGTTGTCAAATCAATTTTCGGTTTAATTTATTTCCAAATACAGATTACCAATGCTCGAATTACGCGAAATTCCCATGAGATTTGCATGCCAAGTCAAAAAAGCATTTTAAAAAAATTAACAAGCTTGTTAAGTCGCAAACTGAAATTGATTATAAATTTGGAAAAAAAGCGAAAAGCGAAATCAGAATCAGTTAACTAAACAACTTAAAGGACATTAAAGTTCCTAATGTATAATCAATATTGTGGACGTTAAGTTGGGTACTAAAGATAACCGAAAATACAATTTATAGCCCTTTAAATTTCTTCCAAATTTAAATTATTTGCTTTTTATATAATCAACCAATAGTGATTAGGGTTTTAAATTTTTTCCTTGCAAGGCTTTTTAAATTTGTTTAGTATTCCACAGGCATTGCTTCCTATTGAGTTTCTGTTATGAACTTGGGGGTAGCAAATGTAGAAGCCTTCGTTGGTTGTAAGTTATAATTGCTTCTGTCGTACGTGATAAAATCTCAGCTAGTATTGACATGCCGGGCTTAAAAGGAAATTCTGATTTTCCAAGTTTTTATTTACAGGTAAATAAACTTACAAAATTAGCCATTTAAATTAAACATTAATTTTTGTTGACCGAAAAAAAATACCGCTGTGACCTCAAAACGTTTAGGGTTATAAGTCAACAAAAGGAGTTATGCCTATGTACGCACATCAAATAAAAGTTTTTTAATATTAAATTCCACTTCTTTTTTACACAATACATCAGTATGAAGAATATAGAAAAGGCTTAGCGATTGCGTTTTTCCAAATTTTAACGAAACCACTCAGAGTTTACCTTGAGAGTTAACTATGATTTGAGTAGTAGTTTCTTCGTCTTCCACCTCTTTGCAAAGTTTTCGAGCTGCTGGCCATCAAGAATGATGTTTCTTTTAAAAATATTTAATTAAGTTATTAGATAGAATCTAGACGTTCAGGTGGAACGTGGCTTGGTTTTGAAAATGAAAAGTAGATCGAGGCCTAATTGTTAGATTTATCTTCCACAAAAGATAAGGAATTTAAGATATCAAGATTAGTCGTTTTCGTGTCTTTGCATTTCAAACTGAACGCATTGTTTCTGATAAAGTCGACAATAGGCTTCTCTTTGATGTTTTAATTTGCATATTACTCGATGTTAATTAATTACGATTCGCATCAAGTAAATTCAATTTGAAGTGAGTTAAAAATTCTCTTAAAAATATTTCCTACACTTCATTTGGTAATTATCAAGGAGAGCAATAAACAAGTTAAATTTTTCGAGATACCTAAGCTTTTTTAATTAGCGCACCTTTTAAAAATATCGTTTAAAAGTTTTTCAATTAACGAACTCTCTGATGAGTAAGTGATGAAAAAAATTTAACTTTGTTTTAAATTTGTGCGACAGATATTCTCAAAAGATGATTAATACTACCCATACAGTATAATACTCCGCTAAGACTCTGTTTGTAATAACCAAACTTGACTAACCCGATTAAATTAATTGCTGTAGTAATAAACTTAAAGTCCTAAACACACAGAAACACAAATTTTACAAATTTTTTTGTGCTAGTTCAACACAGTTTGATAAGCTAATCTCATAGTTGAATTAGTTTAACTTAATTATTAGCGGATGAATTATGTGTGGATTAGAACAAATAGTTTCCGCTCGAATTTCTAATACACCGTGGGATATTTCAATTTTGAAATTAAATATTTTCGTGCTAATTTCAGCAGAAACCTGGATCATGGCTGAAAGCACAATAGCCACGCCGGCGCCAGCCATTGCGTTGGAAGCTTTCCAATAACTACATTTCAATTTAAATCTTTTACTCGATTTTGCTTAATAAATAAGAGATTAAAATGAATTTTCCTTTTAGGATTTTTAAAGACCTCACCTACTTTCGACAAATCGAACGAGTCTGGTGGAAATCTCGGAATCAAAGATATCGCAGCCGCTTTGAGGTGGATAAAAAAGAACGTAGCATCTTTTGGTGGTGATCCCAAGCGAGTCACCCTAATTGGACACGATACGGGAGCCGCATTGGTTAATTTTATTCTTATTTCGCCGACGTACAAAGGTAAAGGTGAAATTTTTTCGAATTTCGCCACTCGCATGCAAAGGACAGGGGATTTGAGGTGATAAATATTATTGTTATGTGCACCAGGTCTTTTCCACCGAGTCGTGCTCCTGAGCGGGACAGCTTTAAGTCCCTGGGCGACCATTCACAATCCTGACAGCATCCGCATTAGCGTCGGCCAACAGACGGGTTGTTTGTCTTCGACCGAGGGCGAAGACGAAGACATCGCGCCCTGTCTGCGCTCTAGGTAAATAATTTTAATTTAAACTTTCCAACTTTAGTTTTACAATTCCACTGTTTAGGCCTCTGCAAGCTCTGCTCGACGTTCAAATGGAAGTGGTTCGTTTTATGCCGAGAATTGCACCTTCGCTTCCAGTCGATACCGACATCTCCGATCCCGTGTACGCCATGGAACATGCTAGTGAAAATTTTATTACTTGTGAAGTGATGTTAGGAATTACGACTACCGAAAGTTATAACGACTTTAGTGCTACCGACATTCAGTACGGTTTCGAAGAAGAGGAACGCAATCGAGTCCTCAGAACTTACATTCGCAATGCGTACGTTTATCATCTAAATGAAATTTTTTCTGCCGTTCGCAATGAATATACGGATTGGGATAAACCAATTCAACATCCAATTAACATTAGGGATTCTACAATGGAGGCTCTTAGTGACGGTCATACAGTTTCCCCTTTAATACGGGTGGGATATTTACATGCCAGAAGGGGCGCGAAAACTTTTTTTTTTCATTTCGGTTATCAAACAAAAGACAGTGATTACCCACAAGTAAGTAGTGAATTTTTTATTATATTTACGCGCCGTGCGCTCACTTTAATTAAGGACAACAAAAAACTTACTTAACGTGATAAATTAAATAATTATAAGACACAAAAGAAAGCGCTTTTCCATTTTAGTCCGAAACCTCAGTTTTAGGCCAAATTTTCTATTTTAGATTTACTTTCGCAGTCACGTAAACTCCCTTCTCTGCAAATACATTTCATATTTCACGTTTTGATGAATTACTTCGAGTATGTCATTACACTCATGAAAACGGGAATGACATTTCAGTTTTCTATTAAAATGTACATGACAATTATACAAGATATATATGTTGTACTTTGTGCTTTTCCAAAAATATTCGTCCATTTGCTATCGGCCAAAAAATATTATTATTATAACGAAAAACAAAATTCAAATAATATTCGTCTGCGTTCGAAATGGAGCCGCACACATATCAATTAAGAAAAAAATTTTATTTATTAACAACAAGAAGTATCATTTACTTTTTTGATCTACACAACGTCAAAGTTTTATTAGTAAATTTATTTTCTTCAAAGTTTCTGATAAAGTACGTGACGTATTCACTTTTCTCAAGTTTTCCTTATGTGCTATTCTTTGGAGACCAAGGAAAAAATAAATTCTCCAAGCTTTTGTAATCAAAAATGTTTTTTTCAAACACTGAATAATCACGGCAAACGTTTAAATTTCGAAATTAGCTTAATGATTACATTCGAAATCTCGAGTTTGTAATTGCACAGCTGAACGAAACTCCCGGATGCTGTTAAGTTATAAGTCAAAGACCTACCGGAACAACTTTATCATTGGTAACGGTTTATCATCTCCTAACGACGTGGAAACTGATTCTCAATATTAAAATGTCCCCTATTCATAACATCAACAGAGCTATTGATTTTTAAAGTGTTCAAAATTCTACAAAAGATTTGAAATGTTATAAATATGTCATTCTTTATTGAGACGTGCGGAAACGGTAGTAATCAATTTAAGCAGCGGATGCTTAAGGGACCGTTGATATATGTTTCAAAAAAACTTTAATAAACTTTGCCATAGAAAACCTATTCTATAGGTTAGTCAGTCTTACCATTTTTTGCGTCACCTTATTTCAGTATTTATTTTAGAAATTTTACGTTATCCGACTGAAGAGGAAATTCATAATTTAACTCCGGCATTAGTCAACTCGCTCTATCTCAAAATGTCTGGGGAACAAAAGTAATTTTAAGATAGAAAACATTTTAGGACAAAAACTTTCTAAATTGTTTAAAACTAAAATAAAAAAAACCAATTGCCAGCCTACCTCGTAGGTGGACTTCAAATTAGAAACTTTCCTCCTATATCGATGTTTTTTGGCGTTCCACAAGGTTTCCTTACTTGACAATCAGAATTAATTTAATACCTCACCAATAAGTGAGGATCACAGAATTTTTTACCGAGAGTTTTTCAATCTTGACTATAAACTTCGTAGTATAACGAAATAACCGAACGATAAACAAACCCCTTTTGCTATTTCGAAACTGAAATGCACACAATTTTACGAATAAAATCACTGTAAATGTATTCTCAAACGGTTTGGTTATATGACATCCAAAGGCAAATAATTTAGTTATTTACATTTTCCAATTACTTTAATAATAATTATAATTTATATGACAAAGGAAACTTGCAGACGAGATATGATAATTAATCCTGCACGATAAATGTTGACAAATTTGGATTATATTAGGTAGAAAATTTTATTTGTAATTATTGCGTATTTGCAGCAGAAATTATGTTAATATAGTAAAATTAACTTTAAATATCTAAATTATAAATCTTGACGTTTCAATTTAAATTCAATTAAGTTTAAATAATTAAAATTAATTACATTTTCCAAACGTCAATTTATAACTACTCTAGTTTAGGTAAAAAGCGAATATTTCTCTAGTCGAGCTGAAAATAAATTAAAATTTTTCAAATAACCTTCTGGAAGGGGAAATTCGTAACTATCGGAATTAGTTGAAGAAGAATGGAAGTTAAGAACGGATTATCCATACTAAATACACATGGTGAAAAGTACGTGTACAGAAAATTTAAATAAAAGCAAAGTTTTGTTAAGAAACTTTTGAATTATAGCTCAAGTTTCGCTGTCAGGCTACAATTTTTATTTTCTTTTGTATAACCTACTCAGGTGTTGCCGAATTGAAAACTCGAATACAAAAACTAAATACTAACTGTAAATGTGCGTGTAAAACTTGGATAATTTTTCAATATTCTCGAAAAAGTCTCGAGTTGTCAGAAACGGTGATCACGACGTCGTAAACTGTAGAACTAGAAGACATTTGTTTTTTGTCACACACGAAAGAAGTTTGTTGGTTTACTCGTGTAATAAGGTAAAAATCGCCTTCTCTAACTAGGCGTCGTAACCGAGAATAAAGTTTGAAGGAGGCCGTTTGCAATTTATGAGCCCAGTTGATGGTTTCGTTGTAAAAAATTGCTCAAGTAAAAATGTGTGCAAGATTTAGATTTCAACAAAAACACTCAAATGTGGTCATTACCCTAATGAAATTGCTTAATTACGGCTCTAACATGTAACCGGTTTCGGAGTTACCCTAAGAATTTCTTCATCTTCAGGGACATACTAACAAAAAAATCGTTTATTTGTGATAGTTATTAGCAGATATTTCAAATAATTTTTCTTTTGTATTCGGCTAATTAGATTTACGTGTTTTTGTGGCTAAAATTTATAGACGAAAGAGTGCTCTATCGATCAAATTTCCGGGAAGTCTAAAAAGACTACAGGCCAAAGGTTGCACTTTACAATTTGAGAGTAATTATAGAGTGCAAGAAAATAATTGATCGTGTTAGGTAATGCACTAGGCAATAACCGCATCCTGCATGTAGCCGATAGTAAATTATACAAGTAAATTTGGTTATTTCGATAACGAAGTGATAATCACGTTGTTGTGCATATATTATGTTACCTAAAAAAAAAATAATGAAAGCTTAAATTAAAATTAAATTTAAAAAATAATTTACTAGATTATAATATGGGCCCTTCGTCCGTACCTTGAGCTGCGTCTAGGTACTCGAATACAGACAAACTTTTAAATTTCGAAAGTTATAATAAGGGAAGATTGATATTTTTATAAAATATTGAAGGGAAAATAAAGTAGTTGTTATATTTTGTTGATGTAAGTTTTGTTTAGTCATTCGAATTATTTACTTTGCAGGTTTTTTTGTATGTACAGCATTCTCGAGAATTTTGTCTCCAAGTGTAGAAAATGCCTGTTTAAACAAAAGAAAAATCAATAGTTTTAGGTAGTGTACGGCAAAAAAGCGGAATAAATATTCCTTTGCTTATCTAAATCTTCCCAAATTAGTCGGAAATAGCACAAAGGCAAAATAGCATAAAGGAAATTTAATAAAATAAACTCTTCTTTTACTTCTTATTCTGTAAAATAAGATTACGTGTTCGCTAGACTTTTCTTTTATTTTGTAATTTTTATTGCATTACCTTCGGCGCAAAACAAAGACGTCCTCGTGAAGCTTTTGATTTTAATGGAGAATTTTATTATAGCAGAATTATGAGCATTTTTGAAAATCTGCTTTCTGCAAAGCAAACTTTTGCGCAAGTAAACATAATCGGCAAATTTATTTTCTTTTATTATGTTCTTCAATATGGCTGTCAAAACTTTTGTGCTATTTCACGATTATCACTTCCTAAGTTAACATAATTTGAAATGTTTGCGGTATTAAAAAGCAATTTGGTTCTTAACAACAAAACTTTAATTATTAGAGGAAGACTCGGGGTCTGGCGGTGCAATCAAAAATGTTGTTTGATTTTCCAAATTTATTACTTTAATTAACTCCAATTGTTTTCTTATAGAGATTGGGTAGCGTGAGAGGAGAAGACATAGCATACATTTTGGGAATGCCTCTGGTGGGAGGCATGCCGTTTTTTCCGCAAAACTTCAGCAGACAAGACATGGGCGTCGCTGAAGCGCTTCTCAACTTCTTTAGTAACTTCGCAAAGAGCGGTGACCCGAATGGTCCAGGAGTTCACAAGGATATTCCCGACTATGGTACTTATAAAGAGAAAACTCGATATAGAGGGCTTACGTGGGAACCTTACGAAATTGGCACGCAGCTTTATTTGAGCATCGGTGAGCAATTTACATATTTTGACTAAAGTGGTATTTCCTTATACATTTATTGCTAAAAATAGATTTATAAAATTCACGCTTAAAATTTGTTACCTTCTTAAATTGAAATACAAAATGGAAATGACGAACCAACTTTAATAATATTAACAAATTCCAAAGTTTGCTCGTGTATAAACATCAACACAAATTTACTTTAAAGTAGCAAATTTTAAGTTAAATGGCACAATTTCTACCTTTTTTATCGACGAACTTGGGGGTAGTTATGGCGTCTAACACAAATATTATTCAGAAATACTCTAAATATGTTTGTGTCAAAAGAAGACACCGCATCGTTTTCTACTATAAAGTGTGCATAATTTTCCCATTATTGATATTACTCTCCTAGTAAAATTTTATATTAAAAATAACTCTTTACATCTTTGCCATTCAAATATTCGTGGCCTCAACTTTTCCTCGATGACCGGGCTTCAAATCAAATATTCAAATTTGTCCTGCAATTACAACCAGGTCAGTGGAGATTTCTTACGCGGCCCTGCCTTTTTCGATTCAATTTTTTTTATATTTTTAATCTCTACTTAACTCGAAAACACGAAAAAGAGTTTATTGCCGAATGCGTCAACATTAACGAAACTTGGCCGTGGAATCGAAGTTTGAACTCTTTTAGGTAGTTTTAATAACTTTATGTATTACATTTCCGTTCTTTTATTAGGAAAAATTATTAGCTTGCATTTCGAAATAAAAAATTTAATTAAAAATGGGCATCCCAAGTAGTAATTAAGAATTTGGTTTTATAGCAGAAATGTTATATTATAAAGTGGTAATTAAGAAATCCAAAGTTGTGATAAATCAAACAATGAGTAATTAATTTTATCGGGAACGCGTAATGTAGACCTCTCTCTAATGAACAAACAAGTTTATTTTCTCTCTTTTGGTCATATCGATTTGATTTCAAATGCAGTTTTTTCAAACACTTGATGACTTTTACATAAAAACAGTTTGCAAATTTAACTTGATATGCTAATTTGAAGTATGGACTAAGTTTAAATGCTAATGGCACTCAAAATGCTCTTAGTTTTATCCTTTGTTTCATTTTGATCATTAAAAAAGAATATAGCTACTTTTTTATAAAAATAAAACGGGAATAAAAAAATTGCTCTTTGACGCTATGTTTTGTATATTTTTTAAACGCCCGTGCTTATAGTATGTTGTGTGTGCTTAATTTTATACGATAAGACCATAATCGTAACACATTTTATCGCACACTTTCCGTGTTAAATTATTTTTGCAGTTGAGTCAAATTTAAGCACCCAATAATTTTGCCGTTGTTATTAAAACTTTGTTGCAAACGCAAAGACATTTTTATTTTATTTTATTTTTTTTTTCGGGGCGAAATTGGGTACTCCGAATTGCGAAAGCTTCCGCTAATGAATAAAATGATTAACTATTTTTCCATATAGAGAGCATTCGAGTTAATAACTCCATGTTTTATAAGTAGCTCCAACATTTTCGAAACAAAGTGGCTAAATGGATGAAATGTTAGTTGACGCAATGTGGTCTAGAAGAGAAATAAATAACTTGAGAAAATAAATTGCAGTGTCGGTAAATGTTTTACGTCTCCACTCCCTAGTGATTTCTCTACCACACAGCAAGAGATTTTTTAAAAGAACGAAACTTTTTCTAAGTAGTAACATGAAATATTTATAGTTTCATAAGTACCATTTTTTACACCAAAAATATTAATTATTCATTAAATTTTACAAATTGAATGGAAAAGATGCAAACCAAAAAATCTCTCGGGAAGATTATCACAAAATTGAAAATCATAATCACAGTTCAAGTCAGCTCGAATTTGTAAAGCTGTAAATTGCAGATAGTCTGGTAAAGTGCTTGACCTTATTTAATTTAGATGGTTTGTTAAAATTTAAGGTGCACGTATAATTTCTCCATATTTGAAATAAAATTATTGGTAATTTATCAACCCCCACTCGCAATGGGACTTGCCTTATTTAGGATGATTAGGGGCGATAAGAGTAATTTTGCTTTTAATTAAATGTGATAAAGTAAAACTTTAAAAATAATTGCTGATAAAGATTTAGGTTGGATAAACGTTAAATCGATTTAATTGCACAACAAAACTCGAGAATTTCTGAGTTTACAGAAATCCTGCTTTTATAAAGAGGAGAAAGAGCGAACGGTTCTTTACCCGATATACAAAATTTAATTTTGTTTTGTGTTTGCCTATGAAGAAAACAGACGCTATCAAATTAATAATTAATTTTTTAAATTAAATTTTTTTATTTCAATGAAATTGCGACTGTTTCAAATTTGTTCGGAAAATAGCTTTTGCGTCAAAGAAGATTGAAGAGTCTTACTTTTTCGTAGAAAAAATAGAATATTTCGTGTGGCATAGGAGAAGAGAAAGCAAAAAATTTAAATGGATTTCGTGAGAATGACAAGAGAAAATGAAAAATTTAGAATGCGATTAAGAAAAAGTTTATCAGCATGAAAATTTTAATTTAACAAAAATCTGTCTTTTCTATATCGAAAATTTCACCACAGCACAACCATCGACGAGGAAGTCTAGGATTAACCGCCCGACTGACCTGTAGGGTAAATACATACCGAACGAATTACATAAATACTTGAGTCGAAGGATAATAAAAAGCCAACTTCCTCCCTTTTCATTCCCACACGCTGTTACCTCGTCTACTAAATACTTTGCAGGCATCCATTTGAAACAACAAAATTTGAATTCGTAGTTTCCGTTTTAGTTTTTTACCGTTTAATTTTTGGTACCAAATTTTTAATGAAGTTTGCTTTTGAAAGGTTGATCTTTCCTAATTTTAACACGCCGGCCGCGCCCTACCAATTTGGAGCGTACATTTTGTCATTAATGGGATTTAGAAGTTTTAATGCTTTTTTTATTAAGCTTTTTATTGAAGATTAAAATTTTTACAATATGCAGCTTTCACTTATAATTTTATCATCTAATCAGAATGCCTAAAAGCAAAATAACGGTTAATGTAGAACGAAAGCTTCCGACTGACGTCTGATAAAAGACGTGCGACACTTCCTTCTACAGAAGCTTCAAACCAATCCTTTCTCTTTTTACCTGTTTCCGTTGATAGTATCAAAGAAAATTTGTAATTGACTTTTTACGAAAAAGTTTCTAATGTAACATTTTGCTTTAATTTTATAAATTGCAGGGCGTTTTAAATTGGATGTATCGAATGGAAGTTGCCAACTTTATCACTCTAAATTCATCACATTTTAATTTAGTTTACATCAATTTTTACAATACATCGAGCATATAATAATATTAAGTCAATTTAAAATTGATCATAACTTCTGCAAAAGTTTCTCTTGTGCAGCCAAGTTCATTAATAATGAAGGAATCGCGAAACGTACAAACTGCCAGCCCGGTCGTTGTCTTTTTTTTTTGGCAAATACACTTTTACGGTAATCTTCTCCTGTTCAATAAACTTTACCTTTTTGAAACACTTGGCGCATTCGATTCCTCTCGGCATTAAAAATTACGGAAGCTTAAATTCTTATCCTTATGCAATCCTGGATTCCACTCAAGACTCTCAGAATCTAGACAAGCTAGATTTGACTACAATAATTTTAGGAAAAACGGAGTCATTACAACCTAAACAAAGGACTGAAAAAATAATGCGACTTTAGCTTGTCAAACCAAACGGAAGCGAACCCAATTACACATCAAGATTTCAAGTTCAAATTTTGTAATTTTTAAAAATCTTATTTCTTAGAAACTGAGTTAATGTAAATAAAATCTTTTAATTATTAATTATCATCACTCGACAAATTTTTATCTTTTTTATGGCAAGAATAACTCCGGCTGTTTCCGACAGGATTTTTTCTGTAATCACGAATATTTTTTCAAAAATGCTCCAACACATCAGATTTGTAAGGAACACAAAGTTTTTTTTACGAAAGTACGTTTTTTTGACAATTTTTTACCAGGACAACCCACAACCTGCTTTGAAAATATCTGCTTTACTTTCTGATTGAAAAATACACAAAATATTAATTAAAATTGTAATTGTAATTTTTTATGACGAACATCAAATTTTATATTATCATTTTGATTTTTCATTTCGTTTTTGAAATTCCAAATTTGAACACTTTTTATCTATTTTTACAACCCTTCGAGAGATGTCAACCTCTTAATTTTGAGTTAATCTCGATAAAATCGGTACGTCTATGTATTATATCAACATCGAAGTTGCAAGCATTTATTTTTTTAAACATTAATAGAATAAGAGAAAAGCTTTCAGAAAGGAAAGTTGTTGTTCGTGTTCGCACTTTACTTGTTAAATAAAATTTTTTGAATAAAATGTCGAGCCGATAAAAAATTTTTATTTGGTTTTTATGCCGAAAAAGATCTTTGAGGGTTTAAATATTCTTTGTGTGTAAGAATGAAATTTATATTTTTATACTAATTAGTTTTCTTGTACCTCCTACAACACGAAATTCTTTATATGAGTTTCTATAGAATATAAGGATACTTTGAGGATACCTTAAAGCTACCAATTTTTGGTATGCAGTCTTATTACTATGTATATTATGTAAGAAGCTGAAAGAGGTATTGTATTTTAAAATTCTCTATTCTTATAGTAGTAATTTGGGACTCGTTATTTTGATCCACGATATGATTTTGTAGCCAGGCAAGAGCCAATCAGGACTGATATTCTATTCGCGGTTTGCAAGGTTAGTAAATCGAATGTCTCGGGTTAATCGAATTGTTTAAATTTTTCTTCGAGATATACTTCGATTTCTAATCTGGTTTTGGCGTCTTATACTTCAAAAATGTATTGATAGAAACGAACCTTTCATATGATATAATATAGAATATTTTTAAATTTATTCGGCATAAGAACAAAAATTAAATTTTTCTTCAAGAAAGTAGTTTATTGCAATTCCGAGTTGGTTGTACATAAATTTGTATAGATATATGGTGTACGATTTATAAATAAGAGTTGAGAAACCAACAATCGATTATTCTTAAGAAGCTAAACCGTCAATTCAATCTGCATAAGATGGATCGGTTTTGGAATTAGGTTTTATATGAAGAAACATCAGTAACTGCGATAGCTGTAATTTATTTTCCTTACTGGTTTACAACGTCAGGCTTTATTAAAGATTTTTTAGCATGTAACACGGTAGGACTAAAACATTATATGGGTTTTAAGATTAAATTTAAAACGAACTGTACTACGATATTTAATAAAACCTATCAAATGCACGAAATAAAGTCAACAAAATAAGAAAATGTTTAACGAAAACGGACTTTGTTCTAAACAACTTTTTGCAACTTTCCAACATTCGGCAACATCTGCGCTCACGAAATTTAGCCATACTTGGTTCAATTGGATTTCCAAATTAATATACAGCAAAAGGAAATAAATCCGGCATTTTATTGTACCCAACTAATATTATTTTTATTATAAGCTAATCATTTTAATTTCCAAGTTTAAAGTTATTACATAGTTTATGAAGTTTTGTTTTACCAATTTCTGGGCTTTTCATGCGCTGGAAGACACTCAAACTTAATTAGAATCAGGAGAGTTATAAAGGCAGATAATTGGCTATTGTATTCCAAACTGACCAAAACTTCGTTTCCACAATCGTGGTTTTGTTATTGGCAGGTTCTCCATTTTATATCAAACCCAAACTAAATATTTCGGAATAGTTAGCTAAGGATGGAGTAATTACAATAATTGATTTCTCTAGCAAAAATATTTACACTGTCGAAGGAAGTTAATTTGAAGAAAAAATATTATGTTAAATTTTAAGAAATATAATTTTAAATTGTATCATTTTTTAGTCGTTGCAGTGAAATTTGCCATTCTCATTCAATCGATGTATTTTCGACTGACGTGTTTTCCAACAACAAGTGACTTTTTCAATTAATTTGTTAAATTTATTTTTTGTTTTGTCAAATAATCTCGGCGATGAAAAAATTTGAACCTATCGCTCCCGGTTCACTCATTTAATTAGATTTTCCATAAATACGAATACGTTTTTTGATGAAAATTTGAGCAATAATAAAATTGTGATTTAATTTTTTCCTCGTAAACTGTAAACTGTGAACTAAAAGAATATCTTAAGAAAAGCCGATTTATCAGGCAGTGTAGTGCCGTCCGCAACAACCTACTCTCAAGTTTAACGACTTAATTCTATTACAGCATTAAAGCCGAAGATGAAGAGCCACTACAGGGGCCACAAAATGGCCGTCTGGCTAAATCTCATCCCGCAGCTTCACCAACCCGGAGATGATGATGTCAGTATGCGACACCACCATTTTCACGAACGAGAGCCTTATTACTACGCAGGTAATTAATCTTTTTTATTTTTTTCCAAAATTTGCTACCACTTTAACAATTTTGACTTTTCTATAAGTTTACTTTAAATTGGTGGAACGGTAAAACTGACGGCATACTTTGATGACGAAAATTCTTGAATTAATAGCTCTAAGGCCTGCTTTCGAGCATAAAATTGAATTCTCCCTATTTCTCTAAGGTATATAGGACCGGTGAACTTTTCAATCTCCACTGAAAAGTTTTTATTTATATCATTCACATTTCTATCCCAATCGTTTTAAAAGTGTAAAATGTAGTTTACGTGTGCAATATTCCAAAATAAAATTCTAATTTACCTTAACTTTAGATCACAACATTTTTATGGCCTTAATTTTTCTAAAAATACTCCACCATCTCGATTGAAAGTTTCAAGTTTTAGATTTAATTTATACATATAGTTTTATATAATATAGGTTTTCTTAGCGTAAAGCATAAACTTACAGTTGTAATGTTCCAACTTGGGAATTACATCATAAACATGTTAATTTAATGCAGACGTTATTACAAAATCTACAGAGTACTGATTTTAATAATGTGATGCGTTACGACCTTCTTACTTCTGTTTAATATTTTAATTTAAAATTGTTTAAAAAATTAGGGTGCAATCGCAGATTGAATCCGTAGGTCTCTACACATATCTTCATCTGACTTACTTGTTTATTGAGAACTTTCGCTTTAGAAAAACATTTCCAGTTTTTTAATTAAATCTTTAAAAAAAAGATTCACTTTTCTGCCGGTTACGCGAATTACTGTTATACTCGTACATAAAAGTATTTAAATTGAAATTAAATTGCTTGTTGATCCGGCCCTGGCTATCGGCAAGCATTTAAATTGCCCGAGGAATTTATTTCAAACTTAAGTTATTAAGCTTCGAATGAAGCTCTAGGCGCATCTATAGAAATTAATTTCGCTAAACTACCGAACAGTTTTTATTTTATCGACTCTTTCAATAAGAATTGCTTATTTATTGGCTTTCGAGATCCCCCGCTTTAAATTATATTTTACAGTAATTTTCCGGTATTGCAACTTTTTATAGTTAAAGCAATTAAGAAACTTTTTTGCTTGTCAATTTCTGTTGTAAATTGCAAAGATTGCTTAATTTGGGTTTCCTTTATTTTTAATTGCCGAAACGCAAAGTAAAATAAAACGTGTAGGTACAGGGTAGGGCATAAATTGTGCCCATTACCGCCCTGTGGTTTCAAAACAAAGTAGACACTTGAAATTTAAAAACTAAACTTTGGTATTTTTCAAGTTAAGTTTTAACACTTTTAAAGCATCCGCACAGCTCCCTCGGCGATAATGTAGTTAAATTTGGCATTTCTTAGTTTTACACCCAAGGGTTTCGAGATACCTAATGTCGAAAAAGGTAAGTAAAAAGTGTCGGAAAATAAAAATGCAAGTTTGGTAATACAAAAACTGCTAGATGCTTCTAATAAATCAATTTAATGGATATTTTGTTTAGACGGATGGTATAATTAAAATGAGACAAAACGAACAAAATAAAAAAAGCTATCTAGATAATTTTTCATCTGTTTTGATGTAGAAGAACCTAATGCCATTTCAACATTTCCATTTACTCGCAATGTCAGCTATATCAGCCTAATCTACATTAACGTCGAAAATCATAAATTTGAGATAACAACGAAAGCAAAATTGTGACTATAAAAAATTATTATATGGCAAAATCAATTGCTGAATCCTCTCTATTGTCTCATGAAGAGGAATATTAATCAGCCGTTCTTACTATTCCGCTTTCTTTCGTTCCACTTTTATTATAAGTTTAGTTGAAACACAACATGAAACATACTAATGAATTTTGTTTGTTACGATCCTGCGATTGCGTAAAATTGTATGATTCCTTTTTCATAATCTACGAGAGCAATTTTTCGAAAAACAACAAATTATTGAATTAATTTGAGATTCGTTTTCGTGCGCCGGCCACATGTGATCGGGATGACCGACCCCTAACCGTCCCTGCACCAAATTAAAACGTAATTATAGTTCAGAATTGGAAATAAATAGGTTTTAATAGATTCTCAATTTCCTTTATTTGAAATTATTGCTTCTTATCATTCAGGGTTCTTACGATTTATTACATTAACTTGTAGGTCGCATTAATTAACAAACTAGAATAAGTAAATATTGATATTTGTGTAACAGAACTCAATCCTGTATTGAAAATCTTCTAAAATTAAATCAACAATTTATTCTACTGCAAGTCTTCGTTAAGTTCGTATTTTAACTTACAAAATGAAAAACAATTTATCGGAAAGAAAGCCCCATGGTTTATTTGATAATACTTTGTATTCCATTTCAGAGTATAAATTATAATTTATATAATACAGGAAGAATAAATTATTTAATGAATTATTGTTTTTCAATTTTACCTATACTTTTTTATTATGTAATTTACTTTCGCGTATTTTTGTTCCAAAGCATATTTTATGGTTAGTATTTGCTTTAATCTGTGCAAATAAAAAATTATTTTATTATTTATTCTTACACATGATGTAGCAGAAATGTTAAAAAAAGTTCTCGTTCAACTTTTATTATATAAAAAACGTGTAGGTTTCGTAAACAAATTTTATTAAAATTTGATTTATTCGCATGGCGCGGTTGAAATTTTGAACTCTATGCAGGATTAAGTCGGCCCTTATGTATTTTTTTATAAATGGTATGTCAACTTCAAATTAACTTTTAAGAATATCACTTTACCTCGCGACTGATATTGATCCTCTATGTTTCAGGACCTGTCCGGCCGGAGTCGTTTACGCGTCTTCCTCCATCGCTGCATCCGGCTTCCATGACAGATCCCCATCTCTCGTCGGGAGATAGTACGGAATGCATACCAAACACAACCGCCGACGACGATTTGGTCGACGTGGACGTTGTGATCGAGGGAAGCGAGGACGAATCCGAACTTCTTCAGCGATTGGCCACCAGACATTATTACAGTTACACAACCGCCCTTGGTGTGACCGTCGGCGTAGGGTGTCTACTTCTAGTACTAAATATGTTAATTTTTGCCGGAATTTATTATCAAAGGGATCGAGATCGCAGAAGAAAGCAACGCATATCGAGATCGAACTCTTCTCAGTCTACAGAAAACATACCAATGTCGCAACGACCGGCAACCCCCATAGGATCTTCTCGTCCCCAATCGCCAGTAATAACCCACAAAGAAAATAAAGAACTTCCGCCCTGCTACACCATGCTGTCTAAAAATTGCAACCTCTCGGATTCGCTTCCGAAGCATAACACTCTTCCGAGGAAGAGTAAAGCAGATAAGCCACTTCCGCCCCTAAGAACCACCAGCAACCTCTCTGTCGGAGGTTCTGTGGGTACAGTAAAAAAGAGAGTTCAAATACAGGAGATATCGGTATAGCATTCGTTAAACGACTACCCCAACAGGGCTCGTAAGCCGGATGTGACTCCAGAACACGAAACTGTGGACTTAAGCAACTGTGATTTAGTATCTGTCCAGTTATAACAAAAAGTAAATTGCGTACTTGTGTTCGTTGATTACTAAAATTTGTGACTCTTATAATTGTTTTAGATTAGCGTTACAAAATAGATTCGAAATGAACGTTTTAGATACTTTTACATAGTTCATGAACCATCACAGTGTCATTATATCAAAACTTCAAATCGAACTGCTCTTTTTTACACAGGAGATATTTAGTGTTAAACTATATTAAATATTTAAAAAGGAGAAATCCAGGGTTGGACTCGATGATACGAAGACCACTTCACATCTGTTTAGGTGTCGGCGGATATATTGTTGTGAGGGTTGATTTACAAATATTTCTCGAATAATTTTGTATTTTGCACCGTTTTATGGCTGACAATTAATTATTAATATAGCAGAAGCGGAAAATTTAATATTAGCGAAATAGTCTTTTTTAAGTTAAAAGGAATACAGGTAACTGTCGAGTTTAAAGTGCACAATACAAAAGTATGTTACAGATATGATATTTGTGAAGCAACTTGGAGAGAGAAATTTTAAAATTTTATCAATTAAATTGTTTTATTTGTAGATTTCACTACTTGTACATAACATTTTTTGTAAATAAATAGTAACGAAATTGTACTATTAACGTTGTCATAAAAATAAAAGGAATCACTCGATGAATAAATTTTTATCTTTTGGGAAGGCACAAACTTGTGTATTATTTAAGAAGGTTGAAATTGTAAATCCATATTTTTGACTCTCAACATTTAATTTTGGGAAATTCGTAGGAAGGGAAGGGAATTGTACAGGGATTCAGCTTCTTTATCTCCTAAAGGAACGAGCACGTCGTCTAAGCGTACCCCCCCCACCCTCTATAACAATAATAAACTATGAAGTAAGTAGGCCGAATGTTAGCTTAGCTCAAAATAAGGTTGGAGATAAGCCTGAAACCACTGAAACTAAGCCTCGCACCATGCTACGAGCTAAGCTCCAAGCTAAAATTAAGATTAAGCTAAGATTTAATTCGGGAGACCAGTATTTTAAATGCGTATAAGGTAGGGCAAGTTGACAACTTACTCTTTGAACTTATGTGATCCTATAAAGTGAGATATTCATATTCAGTTAAAGATATAAATTAAATAAAACTGATATTATTTCGGTACTATTTTGACGGACGTATGTGCACTGCACCGATGGGCACATGGGGATTGCATCATTAACGCTTACCAGTAAGCTCTTTTAAGGCTTACCCGTAAGCTTTTTGAGTTAAAATTTAACAAGGACGTAGGTATACAAGGGTTCGCCTTAGGTTTTGCTTATTAATTTTGTGCTTATGTGCTAAATTTTCTTTTATTATTATTATTATCTGGTAATTTTCTCCCACGGTGTACATATTAGCTAAACATTTTCGATTGTATTATCACCATTTAACTTCCCCGTTCTTGTGCAGCGTTGTGATAAATTTTGCACCCCTATGCACAATGTTTTTCTACGCTTAACGTAATTTGCTAATTGCTAATGGTCCAGTCGCTATGTACAACACAAATTACTGATATTACATAAATTCAATTCCACAATTTTCTGCTTCTAATCTCAGTGGCGGATTTCCGATCAGCTTTTCAGCTCTAAAAATAAATTAAGTAATTTTATCTAACTTTTTGTGTAATGAAAATAATTAATTAATAATTAACTGAAAAACTGGGCTTGTTTGTCAAATTTGGTTTAAATCGTCAAAGGATCCAAGAGCGTATAAGAGACGAAGAAGCAAAGAAGAAATATTCAGTTTTATGAAAAACACACCACGTGACCATAAATGAGCGCGTTTAAACTAATCATTATACCATTATACCTAGCCATTATTGGGGGGTTTTGTCCCATTATTATTGTCCCTAAAAGGGGGAGGGATAGTAGACTAAATCCAGATTTTCGGAAAATTGCTATTAATTCCAAGATAATAATAAAAATAAACAAATTCATCCTAAAAAAATTTAAAGAATTTTTTCCGGGAACTAAAGTAGGTGAATATTTTAATTGCTTTTAAGAAAATAATAGTACTTATAGTAAATTCTTCCTAGAAGAATTTAAAGAATTTTTTCGGGGAACTAAAGTAGGTGAACATTTTAATCGCTTTTAAGAAAAGAATAGTATATAGTAAATTCTTCTTAGAAGAATTTAAAGAATTTTTTCGGGGAACGAAAGTAGGTGAACATTTTAATTGCTTTTATGAATGAATAGTAATAGTAAAATTCTTCCTAGAAGAATTTAAAGAATTTTTTCGGGGAACTAAAGTAGGTGAGCATTTTAATCGCTTTTAAGAAAAGAATAGTAGGTATAGTAAATTCTTCCTAGAAAAATTTAATTTTTTTTTGTAATGAAAATAATTAATAATTATCACTACGTATTTCATACTTCTTAGGAATTGTGGCATAGGGAAAACATTATTTTAAAAACCTTTTTTTTAAGTCGGCTAATAAAATGACAACTGATGTGAGTAGCAAAATTTTTAGAGGGGGCCTCAAAATTAAATTGCGCCTGGGGCCTCTTAAATGCTAAATCCGCCACTGTCTAATCTTTAAGAGGGGCGAGATTTTTGGGATGTTACTACTAACTAAAAATATACCTACCTAATTAAAAATCGTATTATATTACAATGATACGTCTGTAGTAAATTAATCCCCTAATTTAATTAAAACTCTAATTCTTTAATGAAGGTAAAAAAATAATTGATTTTCAGTTTAAAGGATCAAATGATCACACTTGTTGAAGATGGTATGCAAACATAAAAGTTGTAATAATAATTTTGTTCTACTTTATATACCTAGAGTTTTTTAAAAAATTTAAAATGTTGGGCTTCCGGATAAATTAGCTTTAATCTGAGCTAGAAGCTTATTTTAAGCTTAGATCGTAGATGTTTTAATATAAATTTTTAATATACCTACCCTTTAATATTTATAATAATTAATAAAGAATATTTTTATCAATTTTTAAACATACTAAAAGGCAGTCCCCCTGGTGGGTTTTGAATAGAAAACTTGTGAATTAAATATTATTATTATATACATGGTGGTAGATTATTATTGCCACAAGTTAATCGAAATTTGTTAGTGCCCTGTAATAAAATAACTCAGATATCAGCAATTAAAGATTAAATTAATAAAAAAAAAGAATTATTTAAATATTTTTTTGAGTGTGTCCGAACGACCGTACATAATAGCATAAAAATGTCAAAAAAGTATGTCTTCTTAAAAAGGTTTAAAAAAATTTCAACAAAAAGTCAAAATTATTTTTGGTTTTATTCATTTTCAAAAAATTTTGAAAAATGTAGTAGGGCGACATCTACCCCATATGTAAGTAAGCAAAGAACGACATCTTCATTGTGACAGGTAATTTGAAGTCGTCTTTGTCGGTGGTGACAAAGCAGTGTGTGTGCATATTTGAAATTACATATTTCTGAGTATGCGCAATAAGAAAAGCGTCTATTAGCAAAAATCAATAAATATGGCGGTTTAAGTGTTCGTATGTTGTGTTAAATGTTGAAATGTTTTTACTAAATCCGGTAAGTCCATTATCAATTATTTAACGCCAACGAACGCAAGATACATTTGTACATTTGCCGGATTATTTTTTATTAATTTGATAAGCTGTTAAAGTGTATTGACCTTTTAATTTTGTAACATATTCAAACGTGACAGCGGCATGTGGGCGTTATCTGTCAAAAGTTTTCTAATTATACGAGAAATTACGCATTAGCATTCGTTAATTATAAATTAAAACCAACATTTCGATTCTTCTATTTGTTTCCTTTAATTTTGATTTGGGGGAACAACACCAAATGTCACTTTTCATTCGGCAGGGAAGCCAATTAGAAAATTTAAAGGTTAAATTGACACATTACGCGTTAGGTTTAACGATTGTTTATATTTTGAAAACCGTTTGGATATCGATTTTTAGATATCGCAACTAATCTCGTTGTAAACCAGCGTACCTTATCGAAAGGTACTCGAAAATTAGAAAAGGGGAAACTCCCTAAATTTGCTCTGCTCGAATTGGTGCATTTGCATTTACTGTTTTGATTTCGACAATTCCAAACAACCAATTAGTTTTGACGAACACGAAGGAAGGAAGGTAATTTTCAAAATCCTTTACACCTCAGGTGTTTACAAATTGCTACACATTCAGAAGTGACACTACAGGTGCGCATTTGAGTAATTGTGACGAGCAACACAATAAGGTTCGGATGTTCAATTCGTAATTAAAGGATGTTGGGAGGATTCCCAACTCCTTGCGCAATTTTTTATAAAATATTGTGGGTGACCCCGGTTATGTGCAGCTCCTCCTCAAAGAGAAGTACAATTTTTTAATCCTGCTTATTATTTTTGCAATGTTTCAATCAATATTAGCAGCTGTTGCTTCAAGTAGTTGCTGTGTAAGTACTTGGACATGTTTATTTTCCAGCTTGTAGTCAATTATTGCAATAAATATCAGATTACAAACAGAAAATTGAATAAGGACGTGCAAGGTTTTAGTTTAAATTAATGAACGGGAATGATTGATATGTGACAGAATGATTCCGAGATTTCTTTATTCGGCTCCTCGTGTGCGCTGATCCTAAAATGGAACTAACAAGAGCTGTACAATATTGCAAGATTAACAAGGTTCGACTGACGGGGGAATTTTAGATAAGACGAATTAGTGAATGTAACAAAACGAAAATTAATGGAACTGGGCAAAGCACGTGGCACGAAAATAGAATATTTTCCAACGAAATCAATAGGAAAGCTTGTCTTCCTCGATTTCCCATCGTTTACTTTCTCATTATGATATAAAAGGGGTTTTCTCTAATAACTCGAGAGCGGTGGGAGATATCAAAAAAGTTAAGCAGACCAATAATGTTCGGCGTTAAAAAGCCAACACATTTAGTTCTGAACAATTTTGGATATCTTGCATCGTTTTCGAGTTATTACTCGGGATTTGTCTTTCCTGCAGAAATGAACGGTCGTGCATGCTTACCTGTTCCCAGTTTCGACGCTTTCCTTCTACTTCTTGTAACAGCTTTGTTTGGTTTTTCCATTGGATCTATTTTCAAGAAAGCCCACGAGCTATACTTTCAAGGACCCCGAGATGCGGTTCAGAGAGGTTCTACTGTAATATATAATTTCCTATACTTAATTGAAAAATGAGGGTTCTAATAACAGTTAATTAGTAAAGTAATTGTTAACTGGCAGTGCTTATCTGCCTAGAACGTAAAAAATTTAAGGTACATGACAAATCGATCGCTTGTTTGTTTAGCAGGAGATTTGTACTGTTTCCATAACTATTGCTAACCAATAAGTAATTTAGCAGAGCGGGTTTTCAACCGCCATTTTCTCTATTTTTAGCTTGCAAGTTAATAAAAGGTAAAAATGTTCGCCAATTTAAATTGTTTTTCGAAAAGTTACTCGGGTCCGGCTTGATGGTTTGACTGCATTCCAAACGTTGCTTGCCATGTCACCACCAGTTTGGTTTATATGCAATGTAAACAAGAACGGCATGATTGAAATAATATATAAATGTTATCTGGCCGTTCATTCAGCAGTCTACGATTGTGGCTTATTGATTAAATAATTTTTCTATATTTAAAAATGTATTTTCAACGTCGCACAATTAAGCTGTTGATCTTGAGTTTTTAACTGTAATGCAAATTCTGTGATAATTTTATAAATGATGGCTAATTATGTCGATAAAATTTTGCAATTTTCAGAAGAAATACAGCAGATTAGATGGAAGACGCTTTTTCCTTAATGATATTTTCTGTCTTTCACTTATCAAACTTTAATTTTATTAAAAGTAATTAATTTGATTTGAGGTAATGAAGGATTTTCGTTGGATTAGTTTTCATTTGAAGATTTTACGAGGAAGGAATTACAAGATTACAATTTGTTTTGCTTTCTTATTGCCAGTTTACTTTGTCAAGATTTTCCAAGCTTTATTTTGAAGTTAAGACAGATTTCGTGTATTTTTTTGTTTCTAAAATAATTATTCCGGTTCAACTGAGAGACTTCTTTTCGTTGCCTAAGTTGATTTACTACAAAATTGGGCTTTCCTCATCTTCTACATTAATATATTTGGTAATAGGAAGAATAGGAAGGTACATTATTTATCTCAGGCGCCACTCCTTCGTTAGATCGAAAAGAGTTATCATTTAGTTTATGAAATTAATTAAAAATTGTGTTTTTGTTTCTTATCGTAATCAGTCTTTATTTTAAAAAAATTAATATTATGTTTAATTTCCATCGATTCGCTTTATCCAATCGTTGTTTTTTTAATTTACTTTCTCAAAATTCAACTTTCAAATCGGAGTCAAGATTGAGAATTTCCAGTTATCACATTTTACATGAATTTGTATTTCAAGTGTAAACTGTAAAAGGTTATCAGCAAATATTGAGAACTAAAATACGTCGTTTACTAATTAATCATTTTGAAAATTACATTTTTTATAAAATCGAGAATTTCGGTCTACTGGTATGTGTACGTACATTTCAACTATATCTTACAGCCTTGACATTATATCTCTTGATAAAATACAGCCAGCGACTCCGCTGCACCGAGAAAAAAGATTTGTTCTTCTAACAAAACCTGCCTCGAACACGAAAAACTAGTTTATTTAATAAAAAACATAAACCCTGGCGTGTCGATGCTATGGATTTACGAATTGGTTTTATATTTATATAAGTCTGACCAATTGACAGAATGTCAAAGAAATCTCTCGATAAAGCCGTGCTCATCTTTCTGAAAACATCACACTTCTCTTGATCTTTTTTTTTCAGCTTTCCAATCAGAAAATACGCCAACATAATTACAACTTTCCAAAAGGCAATGTAATATAAAAATATTTTGTATTAATTAAAAATGTTATCCTTAAGAGTATTGCTTTCCGAAAAAGTATTATATCTAGCGTTTTTGAATTCTTACAATAGTTAGGAATGTCCAGATAAAACGTTATAAGATATTCTAAAAGGAATAAATATTTTCAGTCGGGCTGAACAAAACAAATTGTTTGTCTAGTGGAGGTCATGTTTCAGCTATAACTTTTTTTGATTTATTTAATTTATTGTATTGTGCAGTGCACCTCAAATGGTGAGAGCAATTGAATTTTATTGAACACTTGTTTGAACTCTATAATTATAACGTAACAAGCATTTAAAATTTATTGTAATATTATATACATAATTTCCAGTTTCCAGTCCAATATTATAATATTGCCAGGACCTCAGCAAATTTATAATAAAGCAAGTGATATTAGCCTATAGCTGAAGGCTACTGGACGAAACATTTAAAACGCAGGTGAAAATGAGTAATTTTCACAAACAAAATTAGAACTCTTTATGGATGCAAATAACTGCCTACGTAAGATTTGAATCTTTGGGGCATGCAAATCAGGTGAAGCTTCGATTAATTGTGACTGGGATACGAATATCAACTTGACATCCTACAAAATGACTGGCCAGTGGCATTAATTAGTACAATAGAATATCTACAATGGAGAGCTAAAAATAACTTTCAAAAAACACTCGTTGGCGAATAATCCGATTGGGATAAATACATAAAATGAGTTTTTTTGGAAGATAAATTGCGATAATCGTAAAAATGTGAATATTTGTTGTGCTTGGCAACGACAAAGAAGTCGATTGCAAAACCCATAGAATACAGCTCGAGATTTTTTCTTATTATCAATAATTAGCACAAGTGGTACCTATTACTTAAAATCAACACTTAATTAACTACAAAAAGTTCACACTTTTGTGATTGTTTTTTTACATGTTTTTAACAAGTAATATGCGATAAGATTATTTTTTGAATACATTGTAAATTAATAGATTGTGAAGTTGTTTGGTGGAAATTAAACCTTAATGATGTTTGTAAGTGAATTTATGAAAAACATAGAAAATAAAATTCAAGAAAACTTGGAATTATTAAAATTGCTTCGAATTAAAGACGAGAAATTCAATAATTAGAACAACGAAATATTATTGAAACGCCACGGTCGTGTGATTTAAATCCTACGATTTTCATTGGCTTATACTTAGCTAGAAAGTAAATAATCGGAATATTCGCTCAAATCCCTGATGTGTATCTAAAATTTAGTTCTGTCATTGGTAGTAAATAATCAATGATATTGCGCTTTTTGTAAGAACACCAAATTAAAAACGCGTTAGGTATTTAATGGATTAGTAAATTTATTTGAATTTTTTTAATGCATTACAAAATCAATGAAAACATTTTTACCAATTTGAAACTATCTTCGAATTTATTGTCCAATTCTGTACATCTCGAAATTAGTTTACTCGGTAATCAAACCTTTTCAAAGGACCTAACTTCGTTTTTCAGCTTTTCTCAAGCCAAATCATTCGAAGGAAGTAAAAGTGGATTTCAGAACCGAGTACCAACTTGGTTTTGAATTCAAACGTACGGAGTAGTGCATAGTAAAAATGCAACATTAAACAAGTTTAATCGTCTCGGGGGGCTAAGCTATATTGTGGATATAACCTTTATTTTTATTGGGATCTGCTTACAACTTTTGAAAAGTTCTATATATTATCTCGCGTCAGATACAGATATATTTTGCATCATCTTTCCTGCCAGCAATATTTATTATCTTGTCCATTTGTTCCTGTTTATTTTTCTGTTTCAAAATGTTGCTCTACCTAACAAATTATTTTATCGATTATTTTGTGAACATACATCTCTTGTTGCTACTAGTGATTAATAAGGTTGGGTGCAGACATGAGAATAAACTCCGTGACCCGGCGCCTGCGAGGAAGAGTACACAAATTGTATTGATGTAATGGATGTGGTTGTCGGTTTTCGAAAAATAGAACTTGGTTTTAGTCTAAATGAGTTTTATTTTACTAAATATCTAAAATTACGTTTTTTGATCTATTTAGGCGCAGTTTTTCAATTTCCGTTTATCTGTAACCGAAGGATAATTCTTATGGGAGTAATTGCATTCGTCGAAATAATTCTCCTTCTGGATAACAGGAGATTGGAAAACTCGGTCTTAACTTTAGAGAGCCGATGATGATTATTAGATTTCAATAATTATATTGAAAACGTTTGAACATGGAGCATGCCAATTAAATTAATAAGGAGGAAACTTCGGGCAAGTACCCTAAGTAGTCCGAAACCACTTCAGTAATTTCCTATTGTTTTTGCAGCGTTTCCAGTCGAACTTTTCATCGAGATTTTGTACATCTCTACATTCTGTGTGCTCTTATTTGTGGGTCCGTAAACCGAACTCGTCGACGTACAGTTTCTGTTCCATTTGATCAAAATTATTTCTGACCGTCCTTACAAAAGGATCACAAAAAACTGCGGCAAACATTCGAGGGAAGTTTTATAAAAACTTTCAAAAAAATAAGTAGTAGTTGCTTTTAAGCTAGTTACTTTTTCGAGTAGTTCGAAGCGAGGTAACTTCTTAACTCTGACGTGAATCGTACGTCTATCCACTCGATCGCAATAAATATTTAGAAAAACAATCATAAAAAAGTTATTTACATTTTATAATAAATATTAATACGACTGCGATGAAAATAATCAACAAAGTTGAGTAATTATTGTTGGAAATTTCTAATTGCAAATAACTTTTTTTTGTAATAAATCTAAATTTTATACCGATTATATAATGCAGACTTATTAATGCAATAGATGTCGTGGCGAATTTAAAATCATATTACCGCAATGCCACTCGAGCCAACATTTTCAAATAATACTCTGTGCTGCGATATTGTAGTGCAAGTTATACACATTTTGAAGCCGTCAGTCGCAGCTGTTGTTATCGGTTTATCAGTTTTGAACCCACAAATCAATATCCAATATGTCCTATTTACTTTATCTAATTTGATCCGTCTTCGGGTTCGTAACTGATTGCTTGTTAATGTGCGTTATTGTTAACCGCGTTCCATGGTAACGTTAAAATTATTGAAAATCCTAGTTTATTAACCCAGGCAGGACCTGCTGCCTAGTCCTGCAAACTCTCGAGTCGATGCGGCCATCGCGCATCGCTTCAACACTTCAACTGTTGAATTGCATATGGGTTTGGAGCTGCCGAAGGAGAAAATACATATTTTTTAATGATCGATCGACCAACGAGGTTGATTAACTTGGATGAAATTTTTACCACAAAATACGTACTGACATTTAAAATAATATAACAACTTCTTGTGTTCCGAGCAATTACTTTTTTAGTGAAGGTCGTGGTCTTCGATATAAAAAGAAGTACAAAAATAGGTAAACAGGTTTAAAAGAAAACCAGCATTCTGCAGACATTAAGTTTTTAGCAATGATGCGGAAACCTGAAACTGTTTTATCTTTATTCAACTTATGCCGTTATAATGGCCAAATCGAAATAAAAATATAAATCGTGAATCGTTAAATGAAATGGCGATGGATTAATTTTTTGAAATTATAAACAACTTAGTTTTTAACAAAAAGAAGTGGCGGTTACTACGAATGCTATCAACCTTCTTTGCGTCAACATAAACTGATATTCGTTGAAATTCCGAGTGTGTAAAATTAGTGTGTTGTGTGATTCGCGGTAATCAATCATATTTTTTAATAATAAACACTACCAGTTATTTTTGTTATATCAGATCTTATAACAATAACAACAAATGAGTGCAGCGAAATTCATTTAGTTTGCTTGTGTCTTTGCCGTTGAATCGACTTATCGGTCGGTTAACTGTGTGCTCCTTTAGCTGGGAACTTGGCGATCAAAACGGATAATTTATTTTATATAAAACGTAAGTACCATTTGCCCGGAGTTTGGCTTACTCCTCGCTCCTTGGTTTTGAGGATATTGGCCGGACTGATGAACCTAATTGTGGTTTAGCAATCATCGGGTCAAGAGCTATCTTTCTATTGGTTATAAACAGGTCCCTATTTGAAGGAGCATAATATTATCTTGTACTTGCACTATTTTACCAGTGACAACGTTCGTTATTCGTTTATCTAAATTGAATCAAAGGCAAAATGAATAACTTTGATCTTTGTGCTATTAATTGCATGGCATATTGCGTTCCAAATTGTTATCCTTCCAGTGTGTCATTAACACTTTACAATATTTAATTTAATATAGAAAATATAGGGAATGGAGCTCAATGCGTTGGCAGGTTTAATAATGCTAATGTGGGGGTGTTGTGTGGGAGATACCGCCACCGGTCCCTCACGGTGATGTTCTGTGCTTTAAGAGGTGGTGGCAAATGTTGTTGAAAGCCTACGTGTACGTAAATGAAATTTTCTATTTTCCAGGGAATTTATCTCAATAATAAAATTTATTTTAGGCTTCGTCTGAACACTGTTAATTATTTATTGTATCTCGACTTCATCCATTCCATTGTTTCAAATTTTACCAGCTAAAATCATTATTCCCAATTCTAAAGCGAATCTTTTCCTCTTTCATATTTTGATAATTATTATTGTTTTACTGTATAATTAAAAAAACAACTCGAATAAGCTGCTCTACATGTTTTTGATTATGCAGCATTGATTAAGCTTTTCAAATATCAATTTCGGTGTCGATTTTATGTGTTTTATTTTCCGATTTTATGGTTATTTTACGAGATGGGATTTAAAGATCGATAAAGGCTATCAGTGCAAGTTTATGTGAAATCTTTCAACCTCGACTTCGACAAAATTCTTTTGTACGAAACTCCATCTCGCTTTTATACTTCTTTAATTTGACTTTTTCAAGGTGGTTTTGCTTTTGAAATGTCGCGACAAGAGAACCAGTGACGGATCTACCCTCTTTCAACCAAGACGTCGCTTTTCTTGTAATTCCCCCAACAGCCATGACAGTCAACAAAAATGTTGAATTTCTTCAAGTTGTGTGTGCTATTTTGGAAACCTCTTGATGTAAAGCAATAAAAATTTAAATTTTTTAATGCTTTTCCAATATTCTAGATTTACTTCATTTTTATCCGAAGCTTATTTTGGGTCCAAATTATAAATAGTTTCATTAGAGGTAACTACAATAATTTCAAAACAAAACTTTATGGTCCGCTTTATTCTCTTCACCTTGTTTGAATTAGGTTTTGTTTAGTAAACTTATAGGCTACCAAATAATGGTATATTAGACATCGAGGGGGTAAAGGAGGTTATTAATCGCGAGTGCGAATCATGTCACGAGACGGTAATCTTTATAATCATTATGCTGACGAACGCAAGTATTCAAAATTCTTTTTTTCTTCTCAAATTTACCATTATTCGGAGGACAAAATTGTTATATTAATATTTAATAGCATATTTGTTTTATTTAATAACCGTAGATATTATCTTGTCTGTTATTTTGATATGTCATAAATAAAGAAATCATTTTCTTTGTAGATATTAAATTATCCACCGCTGGTAGGTATTTTGCTTATTATCGAATTAATGATTTTTATTATATTTCAGTTAATTTTTAATTAAAAAATAATTACTAATTTGAATACCACCTATAGCAATATTGTTTTTAAACTGTGCGGGCTGATTTTATATCTCGCCCGAAACCAAACCTTTGATATATTTAGATTAAAAAATGTTACAAAATTTTGAAGTTTTTGGATTTGTTTGGAAAATGTTGAGTTGAATTTATAATTTCTATTCGATAATCTGGATCTGATGAAATCGAAACCATTTGTCATCCAGAGAGTCAGTTATTCATCGAGAGCTGCGAGTGTGTGTAATATGTCACGAGACGTTAATAGAGTATTTCTGGATTTGATTCTTGATTACCCTCGCAGGAGACCTGTACTTGTTTTCTCTCGAAACCGCGGTGCTTCAAAAATGATCTTATTCAGATTATTAGCTGCATTGGCATTTATAAATTTTGTTCTAAGTGAGGTATTATCAATCATCATTTCGCTTTACTGACGGTGGGTGGTCATCGATACGTAGAGGGCTAGATTATGCAATATTATTGCATGCTACAAATGCCAGTTAGTGGTAGTTAATTGTTTGCTGAATTTATCTAAAGTAATCACAGCCGTGGGAGTGACTTAACACGATTTGCGATTTTAATGGCAAATAAAAATTGATGGATGTTCGTGTTGTAATAAAAAGGAAAATAGTTGCATTTTCAGTTAACAAAATTGATTTGTTATTTCTAATTTTATATTAAATCAACTGCAGTAATTGCGGTGAAGGTGGTAATCTGGTGGAGCTTCCCCCATTGCAAAAATTACATTAATTCAATAATTTTTATGGAGCGATGAAAAATATACCGTATTACTTGGCACATTATGCATAAAAATTAATTGTACAAAGCGTGCTAAAACCAAATGAAGCAAGTAGCCCCGGGCGCCACTCGTTCTACGGGAAGTGAGATATTTTACAAATTATTTCATGCGAGAAACGTCTCACATTATTTAATTTTTTAGTTTAATTAATACTTACAGGTGCTCGTCATTGTTTTTTCTTCATTTTTATCTAAAATTTAATATTAATTTTTATGTAATGTGTATAATGACATAATTATGCCAATTTCCTCTTTAGATACATAAGAATTTCATAAAATAAAATAATTAACCTTCGCAAGATTTATTTTAATTACTTGCCGAGAGTTTATTAACCCTTAAATAAGAGAGAGTTGATAATAATTATATTTGCAAATTTTGCATTTAGCTGTGCCCATTTCGTTGACCAATTGATTTGTTTGTTTCAGGTTCATATACTTCGTGACGGGATTCGTGGTTGATACAATCGAATGGTGAAAGTAAAAGAAGAAGCGGCGATGGCAGAGCCGAAACCTGCAGCCGCTGCTCATTACAACAATACGAATTCGACAACAACTGCTACTCGCAAGCCAAGACATCAAAATCATTCTCACCATCGCTCAAATTTTCATCACTCTCATATACCATATTTTTATCATTTTTCCTACCCCACCGAAACTGCGGACGCGAACGGTTCTAACGGAGCTAGCTCGCCCGCAAAATTTTATTTTGGACCTGGATTTGAGCCTCAAACTCAAATTCCCAGTTCGTACGGAGGTGCTGGACCGAGTTTAAGTCAAAATGGATCAGAATACGTGGTGCTGTTTCACGTTCATCCGGGTGTTACCATCAGCTTCCAGATTGGGGACACCTTCGAAGTTCTTAGAGGTAGGTGAACGATAGACTTTAATAATAATTGTGTGCACTGTTGCTGTGCATTCATTTTTAGAAAGTTTCATACACAAACATTCTATTGCACATTTTTTCTTGCATTCATTTAATCGATCGATTCGGTTTTGCTCGAACCTAGTATAGATTATCGTACATTTTTATAATTATCTCTGACGATCGATCGACTTTTCTGTGACATTTAGGCCAGTTTTATTAAAACGGCAGCCTTGTATAAATAACCATATGACGCAATAGTTGAGAAATGAACTTATTGTCAGTCGCTAAATGTAATAAAATTGTTATAAATTCGATTCAATAGTACGGGTTCATGAACGATTAATTTTTATTGCGGCTTATTAATATTCTTGTTGCTGTGTTCAATAAAACCAATATCAACATCAATTTAATTTCTAACAAATCATAGCGCAGATTTATTGTTTAACTTTTTTTTTCAACTACTTTTATAGTAGTTAGGGACACATGTCCCCTATGTGCGAAAGTTATCGGCGAACACTACTCTCTAGACTGCTCGGTTTGGTTGCCGCACTTCATTTTGGCAGTTTCCTCCATGCCTCTCTCCGTTCAACCTTTCCAGTGGTTTATTTCATCTTTCTAATGTATCGAAATAACGAAATAGTATTGGCAGGTGAAAATTTCCTGCGGGATTTCGTTTTCATTAAAACCTACCGGGGAACTAATCTGAGTTTAATTGTTCGTTCGGTTGGCGATCATTTTCCTAAACGGTCGGGGTGAATATTAGAACTTTGCAATTTTAAACAATTAGCATCGATTAGATAATTTTTTGTATGACTACACATAAACAAACCGAGTAGGTACACACATACGTATTTTAAACCTGTATAATTAAAAAAGAAGTAAAGCATTCACATTCTTATGTTGCAATGGATAATATGTAAATGTACACTTTCCTTTCATTATGTTTTGCAACTAACTTAATTAGTTAATTGCAGATCACGTCAGGTATATGGTAATGGTTTATTTTATTATAACAGTAGTTTTTGTCTTTATCGATTATGTTGTGATCGTTTAAGCGAAGCAGAGGTGGCCCAATTTGCGTGTGTGGGTGTAAAATCTTTATAGGTACTAATTGTGTACTTGCCGTTCATTCTCACGATGTACACCTACCTTGCAGGCATCTCCGCAGATTGGATTTATTAAAATAAACAAATCACTTTTAAAGTTTTCTTATACCGTAAAACTATAAAATTTTATGGGCATGCCTAATATCGTGGTCAAGAAACTGGGCACTTTTCTATCCTTGCACACTTCCTTCGCTTCCACAAGCACAGTTTTCTTCTCGGTAAGCCCAAATCAATGCAAGACGATACCATGCATTTGTTTGCACTATTGGGTTTAATTGTTTTTAACCTAGAAACTTTGTTAATTGAATCAAAGTTGGTTTTTATCCAACCACCTTGCATAAATCTCCATGGAGTTTATTGGCATAGAAACTAATTATAATTTAATCAAATTAAATGTTCCCACGATAATTTATTTTAATGATTGCAGTAATATTTACTTTATAAAATATAATTTATCAATTTTTTCAAGTCTAGCAGTCGGACCATTAACTCTCAAGTTGTATAATGTAATCTTTGATTTAGAAATTTTATTTTTTTCTTACGCAACGTCCGAGTCATTCGAAAAGGGCACAGGCTTTACATCTTTCTTATTGTTTAGAATAATTCGGTTTTTCCATTACGATTTGTAAAAGTTTGATTTAACGAGAAGTAAACAGATTCTGCATCTACTGTTACAACTGTTGTGATTGGATGAATTATAACTGTAATTGAAATTCCATTCATGGCTCTTGGTAAATAGGTTTTGTTGAAACTTATATTCACCCACACGAATGCGTCATTTTAATTTCCTTCAATCTGTATGTGTTAAAAAAATTTAATGCTTGCTTCGTACGCGCCAATTCTCGTTCGAACGTTAATTCTTTAGGTTAAATAAAACAGGTACGATTTTTAACTTGATTAATTTTTCCTGAGGTCTAACTATGCACACTTTTAATTCAAATGAGAATTTGATTTTTCTTATTTTATCACTGTTCTTATTAATTTTATAATAAATATAATAATAATTGCATTTTACTTTAATCAACAAAAATATATAATATTATATTTTAGTAGTAAGTGTAATTTGATAACATTGGAGCAACTTTTATAAATTGCTTATTTATAGATTTAACGTTCCCGATAATTCGTAATGAGAAATATTTTTTTCAGTTAATTAGAAAATAAAAAATATTTGTCCGTGATTTTCTTGCTTGGGAAGCAAACTTCGATTAAAACAGGAAGTTGTTGATTTTTTCAATACTAATTGCACTGAAAAATTCGAAAAATATTCTGGCTAATTGATTTTAAAATAATGTAGGTACTATATCTTCTAGTATATACTATGTCAAATACAAAAACTTAAGTTTCACGATGGACGATATAAATTTTTCAACAGTAAATATTTCAAGATAACATGATTATGTCAAGTTTTTTATTTTTATTATTTAAAACCTAAGTTCTTGCATTTTTCACATGTACCTACACAATTTTGTTCACGTAACTACGTGATCAACGAGCTATTGCAACTTTTTCTTATGAATCATAGGATAAATAATAAATTTTTTATTAATTACTATTCCTACTTTGGCATTTATGATGTGGTTACCAATTGACGATAAGATGAGTTATAAATTAATTTGTGTTCATTTTTATTTAATAAACCGCAACAGTGTAGCTATAGACTTTAACAATTAAAAATTGAACAACTTTCTCTACTCAAACTACAGACATTTATTAATTTTATTTGGTGGAATCTTTGTGGTAGATTGCATTAAAAGGATGCCGCAATGTTAATTTATTCTCTTAAGGGCAACGTCCAATTGTATAATTATTTTCAGAATGTTGCAACATCTCTTTGAAAAAGTAAACTAATTTATTGATTTGGATAGCAAAAATGAATTTTAAAAAAATCTATCCAAAAAAAGATTTTCCGATATATGTAGAGATTTGTTCAATACATAATATGAAAGTTGCCTTACCATTTTACTATATTTACCTGCTTTGAAATTCAATTCAAATTAGGTATTCAAATACTTTTGCGATGCATATTTTTCATAATGCTATGTAATACAACGACAGATAATAAATATGTTATCGGAAATGCAATAAAGTCTAGAATTTTAATATGAAATTTTAAAGTCAAACGAACAAACGAAAAATGTGTATTAAAATTTTCAAAAATATATTTTTAACACTTCAAAACATTTTTGCAATTACTTTTCTTGATATTCCAGGTGGAAAGAAGGTCGTAAATAATTAAGTAAGCTTTTATATGAAATTTATAATTAATTGCCGTTTTTCCTGAATATTGGGAAAATATTGCCTTCCTACTTATCTACCTACGTATTCTGTAAATTTATATCTTTTGCAACCGAAAAGTGTGAGGAGAAAAAATCTCAATTTTTGAGTAACGTTTTTATTTGAAGCCTTTCGCTAAAAATAAATTAAAATTGATGATGTAATCCAAATAATTTATGTACGAAGTTGCCCCGTTAATAATATTAAGCTTATTTTGTAGATTATGTTTATCCCAAGTGTCGCTTTGGCTAGCGTAGGCTTCAGTCGGAAGTGCTTTCAGATCAGTAAACTTCCTGTGATATTATTGAAGTTGTAGCTTCTTTCATAAAATTTAGGTACCTACCCTAGTGTTTTCTTTTAGAATTTTACAATGGTAAATAGATTGAATTGCTTTTATTTCTTTTAACACACTTGTTCTTTGTAACACCTTATCTGCGCACAATGAGGTTTTTCATCCAAAGGAGAGAAGGGCAATTTATATATTATCATTTCGTAAAATGACTTCGTCAGTAAATGCTTACAAGTAAATGTCTTTAAAGTTGAATTTAAAAATCTAAACTTTTGTTTCACACTATGGAGCGTGTATGCGATCACTTTGCCCAAGCCAAGATGACTGACTAGGGGATTTAATTAAAGGGAGCCCATGATGTTGGGCGTGTGTTTCCGACGCGACCAGGATTTCAACGAGAAAACAGGAACATTTCGAAAAGAGAATTTTACAAAGTTTTCCCACGAATCTGTTTACTTTTCTTTCCAATAATTATTGCTCGAGTAGGTACCACGTTACAACATATTATTAGTGAAATAATGTCCGGTATTTATCTATTAACTCTGCTTAATCATAATTCCTTGACATTTAGACAAGCAAAGTTTAATATTGAGAATTTCAATGCTTTCACTTATAAATGGTAGTTGAAATTTATTTTATAGAAATATTCTATCAAAATATTTGCGAATTTTATAAAATTTAATTTAATATGTAGTGCAAATCGTGCGTTCGGGGGCACCTCGTATATTTTCTTTGGTTTATTTGCTTTATTCTACACTTTTATATTACTACCAGAATTTTTTAGAAATATTTTTTTGAATTGGACTTTTGCGACTGTTTGAATTGCGTAACTTCTCGGCATAAAACAATTTGCAAATCTCTAGTACCTAGACACTTTTCGTTATATCAAATAATAATTACGAGATCTTAAGTATTCTCGTCATTGAAAAAGTTGTTCAGTTTGTTAGTTTTAACTCCTCCATACATTTTTATTTAATATTTAACTTGGCTTAAAAATAAAAAAATTTCCAACTCATCAGGAAGTCGACTTGCTTTCATACCGAAGTTTCTCGGCAATTCTTAAAATTTAATAAAGAAAATAGCGCGAAGAGCAAACATATATATATATTTATAAACGTTGCCTTAGATACTTTGGAAAAATTTCGTTTTTGAGTTTTTTTAACTTTTCTCTTCGTTGCAGTTGCATTGCTAAATTATTATTGAGTAAACCAATACGTTCTGCTATGTTCGACATTGAATTATATGTGGGAGGTTTCGAAATTTTTGATGAAAATATAACTAGATTTAAATTTTTAATCAGGTGATACATAATTTCGGTTTAGTAATTGTTTTGTAAGCACCTAAGCTGTAATAATTAATTTTGCCGAGTACGTTTTCTATATCGGAGCAATTAATAAGAAACAGCATTTGGCCCAATTGTGTAGGTTATCGTTGTAAAATTGACATTATTGGTTATTTATATTCATTATCTATTACGTACTTGTTTTTAAATATGTATCGAGAAACTGTTAATCTAATTTTACTTAAATATAAGAATAATTATTTTCTTTATTATCGGTTTGTCTCATATTTTGTTTGGGCATCTCAAGGGCCAAGCTATCTCGAGTCCAACTGATTTTTCTATTTATTGTCATTATTATATTGTTATGTGTCAAAAATATTGTATAGTAATCCAGCAAAAAATTATCTGCAAGCACGAAAAGTGACAGGCTGGAAGGAGTCTGGGTTATTCGAGTATCCTGTAAAATAAGTGAAGTGAAAATTTGACATAAACTTTAATCTTCTGTCATAAAAGGAAGAGGTCGAGTGTTATAAAATAAAAAATCTTTCGTCGGTGATGATTTTGATTTAATAAAAGCGTAAATATTGGCATTTTGAACGAAATCATTTCGAGTATTATTCATTTAGTTCTTAATGTTTGTTTTTATTCTTCGGCTTTCGTAAATATAACTTCTGATTTTTGTTCCAGGTGAGTCATCGTAATAATGTCAACTATATTAGTGCAGAATTTTGAACATGGCTAAGCAGTAAGTTATTTATAATTTTTTTTACAATGATTAATTCAGGTTTTACGAAGAAGATTAATGGTGAAATGATTGGAGGTAAATTATTGTCAAAACGACTAATTTTACCATTGTCGACCCTTATTGTTGACTCGAAGGAATTCCAAAACCATAACTTTCTACGTTATCTATAGTAAATAGTATACCGAGAAATATTTAATCTGGATTTTTAAGTCTACTTTTAAGTTAATTTAAAAGAGTAATTACTTCCTCCATTGCCTTATGTAATAACTTGTACATAGAAGCGAGTGTTGTTGCTAGTTCGATCTTAATTGGTAATTATTATTTGTTTTACTTAATTAGTTTATTAGTGACAATTTTCTAAGCAACTCGTGGAAATTGATTGGAACGTTACAAAATTAAGAGTTTCTATTCGCTTTCTATAACCAGACAATTTTTAAGGATTAATCCCTTTTATGTTTCGATTCGATTAGCGATCGATGCCGCAAAATCCCAAAATTTATTATACATACCTCAACAGTTTTCGCTGCGTTTTCCTGTTTTTCTTTTCGCTCATACTACTTATCAAAAGATTAGATAGCTGAGTTTGACGTGAGAAATGGTGGAAAATTAATCTACAGAACCGTATTTAAAACGTGATTATTTTGTGTTAATTTACTTTTTTTAAGTACTTCCTGTGCTAATCTCTACTTATGTCGTTATAACTCGGGTACTTTGGCATTGTTATGTAAAGGCTACCTATTTATTAAAATAGTGGTACACTTTTGCGAACAATGATGCATATTTATATACATTCTCTTTTCGAACAATTGTCTTTGCTTACTTTTAAGTTGTCTTAGACTTTCTAGGTATGGAACTCGCAGCTAATTGCTTTCACTAGTTGGTAAAAAGGAAATCTCCAAATGGAAATATTTCATTAATTTTAAGAATATTAAACTAAATTTTGAAATCGATTTACCAAAAGCTATAACGGTTTACTTTGGCAAATGTATCTTGTAATTATGTATAAACTGCATATTTTAACATAATAACGTGACCCGTTATTTATAATAGCAACCTACTAATCACAGTCATTATTGGAAATGCCAGTCCCGATCCCCCATCATCTCTAAGACAATTTTCAATACGAGTGCTTGCCATAATAGAACATTGTATGCAAGAGCCACCATAAAATGTCTCAATTTATGTTAGAACTTAGGTGGAGTTTAAAAATCGACTGCTTTTGATTTTATCTCGAGCAGTTTGAGCCGATAACCATCTTTGATGTATTTGAGTAAATAATTTGTCTTAATTATCGTTAATGTTGTTAGAAACATGGGAGTCGCACAATTTCAACCCCTTAGACCTTCTTAATAGTCACGTAGTATAATATCGTAATGTTGATTCTTGAACAAAGGATAATTGGTTGCTAGGGTCCAGGAGTTCAATCAATTATGTTGTTCTATTCTCATTTCAAAATCATCTTCACCTTGATTAAAGCTAGCAGGAAGGCTCGCATTTCGATGCGACAACGGCCTTAAACCTCGGAAGGGTTTCTTGCGCAAGCTACCGTAAAGTATAGCACCGCCCTATAATTTTCCATACTCTTTTTTACTTACCAATACACTTATTGCTTTTATCGAAAACTTTAGAATTATCAGCGATTGTGCGTCTCATTTAATTCGCACCTCCCATTCGATTATCGTTGCGTGCGGGTTCGAGACGGCCTGGGTTTTCAAATTTTGGTAAACACTTAAATATTTCTCACTATTATCGCCACTCGACAATTTAATAATTAAATGTTGTTGTTGAAAAACTAAAAATAAATGACTGAGTGTATCGCGTAAACATTGACTTGCCAGATAAAAAGTAATCTATTGGTGGCAGCTCTAACCTAAGGTTTATTAAGCAAGAGCTGCTTCACAATTTTCCGCAAGTAGAAAATCGATCAGACCGTCGGAAGGAATGGTTGGTTGGCTGACTGGCTAGCTACTGTCTGGGTCACAAATCTGGGTCTTCCACACCCACAACACTTCAAATAATCGAAAATTAAACAAGTTTTGCAAACAATACAAAAAAATTCCATTTTTGTTTTGCCGATTTTATCAATCGCAGCAATTTTACGAGTAGGGTACCTCTATTTTTGACTGATGGCTCGATACACACAAGTAGAATAATCGAGTGATGACTAAGAACGTGTTCGTTGGTTTCAAAATGACATTTTTCAAATATCGAAATAGATTGATACTCGATCAGAATGTCGTTTTCTTGCTGGGTGTGGCTCACTTTAGTAGTTAACTATTTTTGCAATATCGATAGTTGAAAGATAGGAGTGTCGCCAACAGAGACAACCCCAGTTGCAGCTAAAAATGTTTATTTTAGGGAAAACATGCAGCAACTCGCTAGCATTACTATAATATTATCTAATGTGGATATTGAAAAATAATATTGGGACAGGTGATTCATTACATTTCTTTCCAGATAAGCAGATGCATTTTTAAAATTGAAATAAATGGATGGGCGACGATCAGATAATGCGAGGGTCTAAATTATAAACAATTTTATATTTTGTTTCGGAAGGGTGGCGCTCTAAAGTCCTCCCAGTACCAGCCGCTACTGAAAATAACCAGTTCATCTGTTTCAAGCTGGAATATCAAAGCGTTATAGATCATTGATTAACAAATCTTTATTGTGAATTAATTAATGACTCTTGTTATTCAAATAACATCTGCAATAGAAACATGGCTGCATCTTGTAAAGCGGTTTATTTTATTTCTTTATGTTGTGACGTTGCGATCCAAAAGCTTTTTGCCACAAAGGCATTATTTTCTTATCTCAAAAATAAATTGACGATCTGCTTACAAGCCGATTTAAAGGAAATTGTTTTTAAGATTAAGACTGATTCGAGATTCGATCGTGGCAGTTGTACACTTTCGTCGCCGATTATACAAACTACTATTACCTACTTCAAATAAATTCAAATCAGAAAAGTAATATTCAATTCAGGAAAGTATTTGAAATGGAAAACAACACATCGGTCGTATAGAAAGATTTGAAATTGGAGATTAGGTGTCTGTTTTCAGTTAATGTTACTGATTCGGAAAAACAAATATTTGAAAATTTCTTTCGCAAACTGGTGGTACCTATATGGGACGCCTGGGAACCAAACCTGCATCAAATCTCCAGAAAACTAGTTTTTAAATAAAAGATCCTTTGAATTCCATATGACAACTTTGTTACATACTTTGAGATGATCGACGATTCAGATCTCCAGGACGAACTTTGTAATTATTTGAAAATAATAGTACCTAGTATTAAACTGAAAAGTTGTTTTCAATGACCAAACATTCGCCATCCTTTTGCCTTCCTGGCTAAAATTCAACTCGGTAAAAAGAAAACTGCATTATGGTGGTTAGAGCGGAATGCACAAATAAAGTAAAAAGGAAAGTGGCCACGTAAACGCGATTAAAAGCACTTACGAAAGATAATTTTGAAAATAGTTTTGTTTTCGTATTTCTGATTTGATAAAACCTCGTATATGTACGGGATGGTCCAATTTTGATTTTTGCATTAGGAAATAGCAACAATCGAAGAATAAATTCAGTTTATAAACCAAAGTGCGACTTTTCCACTACTTAGTATACGATTAAATCCTATTTAAATGTTTCCATTAATTTTCGAGATATAACTAATAAGTGTTTGAATGCATATCGTAGTTGGCTATACGAGTGGCTTTTTAATCGACTTTTAACACTAAATTTAAAATTAAAATCGACTTCGGTTATTAATCTTCGACACAGGTTGCCGCCAAAACGCTACATGATTTTTTTGTATATTTCTACCGTAGTTTGTCAAAACTGACAAACGAAATTTTAATTACTTCCAGAAGAGTAATATTCTTTCAAAAAATGTTCTTCGGTTTAAATATGAAAGCAATGAGAAGATGAAGAATGAAAATATGATAATTTCATGACAATTTCTCGACACCATTCTAAATCGCGTAGGCCTACTAAATAGAAAGAATGCCAAAATAGAGAATTTTTGATTAAATGATGATATACCTTACATTATTGAATGGAGTGAAAGCAAACCTACTTATAAGTCCCAGAGTTCACCCTGTACAAACAAATTAATATTATTTGATCTGGTAGTTAAATTACTAGTTCTTCCTTTTACAGGACATACCTTCAAATAATCTTGTTGATAAAATTCGTATCGATTTTCGTCTTTTTGTCGAAACAATAGATTTGGGCTTTAATCATAACAAGGCGAAGTTTAGGTGAGATAATAGAGATGTCATTGATTTTGATGGGTCATGAAGCAGCTTAAAGGAAGACTGATAAGAGCGCCAGCTTTAGGGCACGCGTTTGATGGCTGAAATATGGTGATGTAGCTTACTCCTAGTTTATGGCCCACGTAAGAGAGTTCTTAATTTTGTTTAGAGGGTGTAGTGACAAGAGAATAGAATTTATTGTTATAATTATTTCTCCTTTTGATAACCTGTTTCTGGTGGGTGGCGAGTTCCCCGCACACAATAGTTTTTTATTCGACCATTCATTTGTGAAGCAAGTCAGGATTTTGAAATTTGCGGGGGTGTTTTTTAAGTTGAAATAGCATTTCGTCGAAAAATTGTTGTAAAATAGAAAATGGAATTATTTGATTAGAGCAATTTAAAAGTTTGATCGTAGTCTGTCGGCGGTTGCCGGATCGTGCCGATTTTAAGGCGACACGTACTCAAAGTCCGGTCGGTGAGCCCGATTCAGTCACTCACCAGTTTTCTGTAGTTGATGTTAAATATTTATGTGTGGGTGCGTGTACGTGACTAAATTATTTTATTTTGTGGATTTAATCGACGTAAGTAGAGTTGATTTCTTAAAATTTTCGCCAAGTTTCAAGTGTGAGGGAAAGCTCGACGTTGTTTGGTTTGAAAATTTTGAAAATAGTCGAAACTTCATGTGACGTGTCTTTTTGACATTTTGTCGCACTATTTTTTGTTTTTGATCGTGCATTTGGACATGACAGCGTAGTGCACGGTATATAATTGTAAATTTGGCAAGGTCCGAGCTTTCCTCGTTTGAAAAAGGGAAAATTTTGTTTTGTGTATGTTATGGATAGATGATGGTATACGTGGATACGAAGTGCAAGCTAAAACTTCAACCTTCTGTATGTATTGCCGTACAGATCCGGGCTGTTTCACAAGTGTAATTATTACAATATAATCACATAGTATAATAATTTAATGGTGAATATAGGTGGTGAAAGTTTGTATACTCGGTCGTTAGCGTTCCCATAGAAAATGGATAATTATAATATTCCTATCGATCCATTGTTTCGCATTTGTTCTTCTATCCTGCGAAACGGACTAGCTTCTTCCTTGGATGCGGCGTTCCCCAAAGTCTCTTCGTACGGATTCGAGATTTTGGAATAGAAAACATCTAGATGCGTTATCGACATGACAACCTGTTGCTGGCCTCAATCCAGCGGTCAACCGGACATTAACTCGGAGTTGCATTAACACATGCGTACGACCGCTTCTTTTACAGAAGTTGCATTCCTAACTGCACCTGATTTCTGAAAAAATTTGATAGTTTCACTCCTTGTTTTATGCAATTTATTAAAAACGCTGCTGCAAAATATCGAGTTCGTTGATTCGTGTACAAGAATTTTACCTTTCGATTACTTCTCAACAACTTTCCAATACTGGTTAGAATTTTTTTTATTCGTTGGATGATATTCAATACGAAACGCTGACTTTATTTAAGAAATAGAAGTGAAAGGTTCAATTTTATTATATTATTTTGTTTTATACAAAAACTGAAAGTTTTCTATTATGTAAACTCGAAGTTGGTTCATCTCGAAAATTTTCTTCTAATTGCTGTTTTTCACGTAGGGGTATTTTTCATCAATCTTGAGAACTGATTTGTGTGTAAGTTGTGTTACACAGACTGGAGGTTTTTTTTATATAGGATCTCGTCAACAAGTGCTTCTGCACATGTGAGAGCATCGGATGGTGTGTTCGTGTTGCTTTTTTCGACAAGCTTCTAATGTTGTTATTTTCATTACATAACTTTTTAAAATACAATTTGCTATAATTACTTTAAAGGATGATTTGGTGTTTTCTCTTCTTTGTTTACTATTCGGGCAAGGTGTTTTGATTTGAAATGGGTCAATGTATATGCCGTAATACGTCGTCGTTCAAAAAGAGTTTGTTGCAATTTGTATGGATGTTGGTAGGAAATGATATCATAGTTTATATTCTATCATATGATTACGGCACACACAGGCCAAGTTAAACTATTTACGTCGACATTCAACTGTAGAAACAATTTATGGTTTTTCTAGCACTTAGCCGAATGCCTCGACAACTATTATACACAAGTGTTTGTAAAAGCTTCCTTTTAGTTCTCATTTTTTCCTTTTTTTATTATTTGACTTTCAGATTGTGTGTACTAAAAGCATCATAATACATTTAACCCACCAGCCATGTACTTACACTAAATTTCATAATAATTGATTACATTTTGTTTTGTTGAACTGGATAACCAAATAGATCGGGTAATCCCCAACATTTACTTCCAAAGTTGAAGGTTTATTTAAATTGATTATGTTGAAATCATTTTGTTTTTGTTCTATTGACCAACACGACAACACGAACATTTTTCCACACTTGAATGATTTTCAAAAACTCAATGCTTATTTGCCCAGCTTGGACTGTTGTCGGTTTCTTCTATGTTTTTAAATCGTCGTAGACCTCCGATATTCGATGATTAACTTGTATATAATTTGGTAAGACGACTCTCTGAAATAAATATCTCTGATTACATAAATAAATTGATTTGTATTGAATGTTTAGACTTTGATTTTGTGTATATTTACATGCAAGCGATACGCGAAATTTTTCAAAGATAATTAAGACATTATAATAATATAATTCATATGATTAATCTATTTCTGTTTCTGTGATAAATGATTAGGCTTGGTGCAACTGTTGATCATTATTTGATCTACAAAATGAATCGCATATGCTTTAGGTTAAATAATGTTGAGTAGTAGTCGACATACTTTTGACATTTACCTGTAGTTTCCGTTAGCTGTGCTCTTTGATGTTTTGCTATATTTACGTGAATTCTTTGCACTCTACAATGGCCAATTACCGTACTGCTGGTACTCGAATGGCGCATTTTTTACAATAAATTAAAAATCTTGAAGCCGAAAACGAGAAAGTATGATTTTGAGACATTTGGATTTCCTAAATATGAAAATATCCAACTACGTCATTTTCAAATATATTAGGTGCGCGTCGTAAGTTTTAATGTTAAATGTAAACAAACACCTTATTTAAATTTTGTTATTTAAATTTTAAACTTTTATCTCTTGATTTGGTTCTTAGAAATTGATTTTCCTGTTAGTTAATTTAAATAGCTTAATAAAATTAATGCTAATTTTATTATTACGTAAGAATTAACGTTAAGTTGTTATTATGCGTACTACTGTTAACGACACAGTTTAGTGAAAAAAACTGTAAAATCCAATTGTGATTATTTTATGCAACGTTAAAATCTTGATTCGCGCCAACAATAACAATTGACTTTCCCGCGGTGAAAGGACAGAATGACTTGCATCCTCTATTTTCAAATTGGGGGTGTAGGGCGTTAAATACTCCAACAGGTTTTTATACGTCCCATCAAAATGGTTTCTTCTTTTAAAATTCGATTACTTCGAAATGTATTTGTAGATCGGTAATTTTCGAGTTGGAGCCGCTTCAGAGATGTTTTTAATTTTCGGATTCACTGATGCAGCTTTTCAGTTTTTGACCTTTTTACGAGTATTTTTGAATGATCCTCAAAATTGCAATGTTTAAAAGTGTTTACTGCACGCAACATATTATTTTACCAGAGACGGACTGAGATCGATTTTCCCTCCGATCTTCATCTGGTCTTTTTATAGTGTATTATCTGTACGATGCAGGCCGGCCATTCGAGTCCAATTATGTATCGGACTAGCGGGTTTCACTCGGTGACCTTTATGACCAGTTCACCTCTATAGCCCACACCTATAATACTGACTGGATAATGCGAGATTCTCAGGATATCTATTTTAAAGATCCCAATATACAATGGATGTCTCGTGGACGTCCAGGTGTCGCAAATGGAAATGTGATGATCATGTCAATAGCTAATGGATATAGTACATCTATTGGCCAATTATTGATAACCCTTTGATGTGGTTTAAAGTATACTATATCTCATTGAAGACGATATAGTGTGCGTATATTATGGATTTATTACAATGTAGTTATGTAATGAAACTAATTTATATCATCAGATTTTTTGTTATTTAACTGGTAGTCAAAATCCGTTCGTCGAATTTTATTATTGTTGGTTGTTAAATTTGCAGAACCGCTTATTAATTCGTGCCATAAATGTGTAATTTATTTCGAATTGTTTTTGAGGTTCTAATGTGCATTTTCCAGATTCAATGGCAACACCCGTGATAGCCCATTCCGGCAATTGTAATTCGCAAGTTGCAGAATTTTTAAATCGTTATTTAATTATGAAAATTTTTTTGAAAGTATTATTTAAAATTGGAAATTTTTAAGTATTTTATTGTCCAAGATAAAGTATTTCGTGCAATAATTTCCCAGTGAATTGTACTTCTTCAAAACAGGAAACATGGTCTGTGCACCTACATGGTACATGCTAGTGAAAGTATGGGATTTAATTCATAATATCGTACCAACTTCTATTATCTATTAACTTGGCATTGTTTTGTTTTTGTTAGGAGTTTGTTTAATATACAATTTCATGTATTAACCGTTGCTTTTCGTACCTACAACTTTTTTTTAAGGTAATTGAATTTTTAATGACATCTAAGAAGTTTAATTAAGGCAGCCCAATTTTTTTTATTACTTTTGGTTACGATTGGATGCTAATTGGAAAAACGTGTTGTCAAAATTGGGTTAGGTGAGAAGCGGAGGATTAACTTAACCTCGTATTATCTCCAACAAGTTGAAAATACTTTTCTACTTTTTTGTTTTTTTTTTAAGTGCAATGACTTCGTCAGCCTTGGATAAGCAAAAGTAGTCGATCCAGTATAAAAATTCCAGGATAATTTTATTTTTATTTATATCTCGTGCAACTTTTCGATCTCAAAAATTAAATTACAGCGCCAGCTCTCTAATGAACTTGCTATTATACGTGTACTTGATACAAGGCACAGCGATTTTCTATCTTGTTGAACCATACAAAATGAAATTACCACGTCTGATGGCCTTTATGTTACTAAACCTATTAACAAGTTTTGCATAAACTTGCTTTCGTCATTTTTAACAAGTTTGATGCGTCCAAGTAGAAATGAAGGTCGTCTGCAGTCTCTTGGATGTTAAATTTACATACGTGAAGTTTTATTGAATTCCAAAAGGATGGGTAAACGCTTTTCCAAACTGATCGGCTAGTTGCTTTTCCTGCTTTCGCCTATTCAAAATTACTTTTTTATAATCGACATTGATAAGAAACCTTAAAAAGTTCGTCCAGAAATCCTGTAAGCTCGATACAAAGCTGATACCACGGGCTACTTTGCAAATACGCTTATGGATTATACAAAGAAATATTTTATCGATTAAATATAAATAATAAATAGAAGAAATATTACGATCCGCAGAGAGTAATAAAAGATATCAATTTTCAATTAACTCCTGAAATAGGAACCATAGCAAACCTAGGCGAAGGGTAATCGTCGTTTTCCACTCCTTTCAAAGTCGGCATAGTATTTTAAAACTTTGTTGTCTATCATGCCATATTTAGTTTGAGAAACTCTTTTTTCCAATTCGTGTTCGTAACATATAGATTTATTAATATCAGCATCTTCCCCGTATACCTATATAATTTTTCTCGCTATTCCCATGTAAATAGAAAAACCAGATGGTTATGTTTAGATTTACTTACCACTTGGCGATTTTTGTTAATTGCTGTTATAAACATTGCAAACAAACAGGATTAAAAACTTAAACGTTGTAATTTAAAAGTTGTATAGGTTGCCACTTAAATTAACATCTTCTTCGACCTCCGTATATAATAGGTACAGAGCGATTTACAAAGAAGGGTCATCGAAATATTCAAATGTTTCGATTAGCAATTAAAATTTGAGCATTCTTAAAATTGTCGATTTAACCAATTAATTATTGCATCAGGTGCTGAATTGGAAACATTTGGAAACGTTTTTTTCCTTTGTAATAAAATGTTTACGATGTAAACCAATTCGTGTGGCACCACTAATGAAGCGCGTGACGTACACCGACTAATTGACGTATTTGTGTCTTTTATCAATCACCAAAGTTGACGGCAACTTTTTTTCATTTAATGAAACTTAACTCATTTCTGGCCGATCGATGTACGTATTGACTTTTGACTTGGTGACGACCATTGTCGAATTCGTCTGAAATGCCTGCGCTCGTGAGAAAAATTATTTTGAATTTTGCTGTTTGATCGCAAAGCATTCGAGAGTCTGGTTAATATTTTTCAAACCGCGTGGGCGAGATCTGCAGGATTAATTTTTACGATTTCAAAACGATTATCGGCTATAATATTATTTAGAAAATGAAAACTTTTGAAAACTTCATATCGCGGTCTTGCAATTTAAAATTTCGTTAACTAACTGGGTATTGCATTGCAAAACTTTTAATTTGCATGCGATTTATTAATTGAATGATATCAATCACTCGACTAGGAAACATTAACTATGCCCTAGATTTGGATAGAAAATGCAAGAAACGCTTCTACCACTTTCTACGACCTTTAGATAATTGCGAGTGAGTATCTGCGATGTCGGTTCATTTGCATCTTTTGAAATACATCCGGCTGTTGTTAAAGCACTGGTCGAATGATCGGGAATTGTCCTTAAAAAAATAGGCTTGTAATATTGAAGAACTCTTTAATAAACTGCATCCGTCTTTTCTATTCGTTTTGCTTCCATGAATATGGCGGTATTGGAGTTACATCCTGTCTCTTAAATTATTTTTTGTCCGATTTAAATGAAAGTTGCTTTATTGCAAATAATTTGCTCGTAAAAATTAAAGTCACAAAATGGAAATTGAAATTGATGAATCTTCATTTAAACCGCTTTCTATTGTGAGCTGGATTAGATTTTGTATTTTATGTTCCATTTTTTATGATGTTAATGAAAGTGAATGGCTCGTGTATAGGTACTTTTGACTTGCCCGATTATTAGAAAAAGGAATTGAAAATTTTCCCGTTCCCAATTATTAATCATTAACGAGAGGTCTTAATAGATTATTTGGTGACAAACTCTTATGATTCATAAAATTGTCAGTATGGTATATTATAAGGTCACAGCATTAATAGGGAGTTATTTGAGCAATAATTTTAATCAGTTTTTATTAAATTACGTATGCATAAACGCTATTAATTTAACTGAATATTATTCTAGACTCCATATTAATTTTTCGCAACAATTAATGACCATCACCAAATAAATAGAAAACCGTAGATACTCGGTCAGCTCTCTTCGCGTTCTGATATTATGCTTGTTCGTTTCGAGTTTGGATTTAAAAATTATTTGCGATTTACATACATTGTTGAAAAATTCTCATATCGAATCTGTATGTGTGTGATATTTTTATAAAAGTAACGGCTGGAAAATCTCATGGCGAGGTTTATGTAGTGGGAGCTACAAGAATGTTGAAAAATTGTCTGTTTATGCATGCATCGTTTGCATACAAGACCTGGTTTATGCACATGCATTTAATGTTTTATGTTTTCTGATAAAACTAGTCCGGTATTACAAAAAAGTTGTAGCTTGAAATAGTTTCGTAAATGGCTAAACTAATGACCCTTGTGTGGTTCTGCACCAATTGCAATTCCGAGTGTTTTCTTTGTTAAAAATATTTAACATTTTTGTTGGCAGCCATGCAAATTTTGTTATCATCAAGAGACACTTAATTAGAATAGGAAGTTTCAAAAATTTAACCGGAAGCCAGTTTTATGTGTGTAATGATAGGGGTTTATTGCTGGCACAATTAAGGCCGACCTAAGGTCAGTCTTAGCCCGTGGGCGAAATGATATCTCATAGTTTTTACTTATGTAATTGTCCTAATAGAAATTAAACTATTACCCAGTACTGTGGCTACTATAACACACACCCGGTGTATGCAATAAAATGTTTAATTATTTATTTCATTTAAGCTGGTTATCGGCGCTAATGGGAAATACTAATTAAATTCCAAGCGTAGCAACGAACGTAAGGAAATGCAGCGCACCTCCATTAAATACAGACATCCAGATTTTCGTATTACTTTCCTCGCTATTATACTATTAACTTACAATACAATAAAACTCCTCAATATATAATATTATTTATTTCGAGTTGGCGCCGCGACGCCCCTCGGCGATGTTTCGCTCACGCGTAATCCAGATTCTACTGTATTACTTTTCGTTTCTATTTCGGTAATTTTTACATCTTGAAGGTCGTTGGCAACAGGTTGATATTTGGCACAGACGTCTGAAAATTTGTCTTCGAAACGAAATCTCGATACCCACTATTTTTTTCTCTATTTGTACATACAATTAGATATCAATGAATGCTTAAAATAGCGCAGACGCCATATTATATACAGATCCGATACCTTCCACTTGACAAAATTAGTCTGGATAGAGTCTGGCGGTGCTCTACGTATGTTTGTTTTCTATTTTGGTTGCATGGCTACTGCATGATGTGTTTATATTTCGAACCACTATAAAAATATAAAATAATAATCTTTTGGATGATTTAAACTTAATTTTGCATCTTCCACCGAGATCAAGGTCGGACTTTTGCAAGTTATAAATAAAATTCTGTTTATTCCCAAAATAACCCAAGAGCATTGCAATTTAATTTTTTATATTTACATAATTATTATGTATATTATTGTATATATTAAAAATGTGCGTACCTACTTGTCACTGGCAATACATGTAGGCGATAATAGGTTTCAGGCTTTCACGAAAGATTTTCTATCGCGAAATGAGTCACCGCTAAAATGTAACCGAGTAAAGTTTTTGGGTGTAACTTCGGATTTCTGTTGGCAGACGTCAATTACTGCAATAGAGCGAAGTATGAGTTTAGCTTGCACTGCGATCCACGAAAATTCGCATTCAATATTAATTTTGACTTATGTATTTTATTTTGACAGAAACGAGAAAGGTCAAGAAAGTTGTGGAAACGGTAGCGAAAATTTTTTTTACGTTTTTACCAACTGGAAATATTTTATTACTCTGTGATTTTTATTGAGAAAAAAAATTTGTGAATTTGTGGCAATTGTGAATAATTTGGTGTTGGTGCATCTTAAAAAGTGTCGCGTCGTGGTGCGTTTCCCAGAGGACGTCTGACTGGTGGACGAAGAGGAATGGTGGCCAGTCAAAGCGTCGTTCAGGAGCCACAGAATGACATGTACTGTTCTCCCATTTCGCCCTATGGAGAGTATTATCCCGACAATCACTATTACGTACCTGGAGCGCCACCAGAAATGTGCCCCGCTCATAGCAACATTTGCACTGTCCACGGAGACTATGGTGAGATTAACTAGCTAATCTAACATATTTTTTTTAGTTTACATATTTTTTTTTAAATACAATTTGCCGCATATCATAGGTAGAAGTATCGCGTTTAATTTTTGAAAATGTAAATTTATTTTTAATTTTTGATCTTCAAACCGAACAAAATGGAAGACCACAGGGCTGCATTTAGGCCCAGTGGAAAGGGGTTTAAAAAGTAATTTTATATTGTTGGTATTTTACTGTACGTAATTTTCGATGGAAGTAATAATAATATCTAGATCGTCTTTCCACAAATATTTAATGGTTATTTAATTCACATTAATTTATATTTTATTATAGGATTGATTTTGGATTAATAACTACAGTAATAGAAACAAAGTAACATTTTCCGATTGGAAAATAATACTACGAGTAGTACTAAAATATTCCAATCACGAAGCAACTTCCGAATTGTTCGTTGATTACCGAAAAATATTAATTATACTAAAGTTAATCAAAATATAATTAAACTCTCACAATAAAATAATTATTGTATTTTATTTAATATCAAAAATATTTGATGTAGTCGGGGAGCTATTAACTGCAGCTCCCAGACTCTAAACTTATCGTATATTTTCGGGAACCATTTCTTTTCTAATTTATTCATCATTATCACTAATAACGGGAGTTTTACATTTGCTGGTTAGCCGAATGATTTTTTATGATAACATTTTTTTATTGATGAATTTTTACTGACGAAATAGGAAGTGAAAGTAACGTTACAATACGGTCAACCGATGTAAATTTTTCATAGCTTTTAAATTTGTTCCTTTCAAAAAAAAACAGCATCCTGGAGAAAATGGGCTTTAGAAAGTTATAAATTTGAAGTACCGCGTAAAACATAAGAACCAAATTACGGTACGTACCTACTCCCCATAAAAATATGAGCGATCGAGTCAGAAAATCACATTGTCCGTTGCCTTTCTTTAGAAGCACTTTTTCGACTCCGAGGTTTACCAAAATTAGCATTTTTTATTAATACCTACTTCCTGGACCTTCGTGTCTAAAGAAAACCTTCCAAGTTTATTGACATTCCTGTATTGGTTACTGTAAAATATGTAAATTCAAGGTATTACAGAAATTTTAATTATTTTCGGTGTCTCTTCATTAGTGTGGTGACCTTGAAGAGCATTAATTCCAAATAAATTTTATTTGTGAAAGAGTTGGTCGTTGCTTAATTTATGGTCGAAGAATAATGATAAATTGGGCAACTATAGAAAACTGATTTGTTTACACTAAAACGGTATGGATCAGATTTTAACTCCGGTCATGGAATTCGTAACCAAGAGATACTTGGCAGTTCAATAAGCAGCAAAGATGAAAAAATCGTGAACTTGTTTCTCGTGCCAACAGGATTATGGATTACTCCTGCAACTGCAATGTATTTTATGACGGAGAATTACCTGCACCGGATCCACTCAACCTTGGTGAAAAACACTGCAATTATTTTAAAAAAACGTAATTAATTTAATTACCAACAATGCCGAAGAAGCTTCGATAAACTGAATTCAAAACGAATTTATTGACGATCCATCACTGTATCGCTGTGAAATACTTCAACACAAATCATCAAGGGATACGTTTTTGGAAGGTAATTGTGTGTAGGAAGGAAAAATAGAATTGATATGCTTTCGATTCCCATATAAATTATGTGATTGTAGGTCAAATCTCTTCGTCCTCATGTTTCCTAACTAATAGCTACTCGTGGCGCAGTCGGCCATTAACTCATAAGTGGTTTTTCAGAAAGAAATAATGCATTGGAGATAACTTAACGAATGCACTGCTAGTTAAAATATTTCGGATTTTTTAAAGAGGTAATTACAAAAGGAAAAATTTCAAGTTTTGCAAACAAATCTTTCTGGGTTTCTACATTTTTATATTTATCGCAATGGCATTTTATGATGGAATGTGAAAAATTTAATCTTTGGTGCATGAAAATTACTTTCTGTATACGTAACTGACATTCTTGACGTATACAAGAATGTTGCAAACCAATAGGAAATTTTCAAATAACGTTTCAATTTTTCTACATGTATCGGCAAATTAATTTTAATATTGAAGAAAAACTTGCAATTTTATTGGAAAACATGGGCGACAATTAAATTGCAAATAAGTGTTTTTAGTATTGCAGTAAAATTTATTTATATTTTTCCGCAGTTTTGATGCACGAATGTGATAATTTTTGAAAATATAATTGCTCGTAAGTTTACTTCCCATACAGGAGCCCCCAGAGTTGAACAACGGGGCCAGGCTAGGGCCAAGAGTGGGACGCCGAACTTCGGCGTACCATGGTTGGCCCAAGACTGGGTAACTCAGCCTCGGCCATTCCTATGATAAGCCAGTCTTGGGCCAAGCCTGGGTAAACCAGCCTCGGCCATACCAGCAGTTACCCAGCCTTGGGCCAAGTCTGGGTAACCCTGCTTCGGCCATTCAATATAGTGCGAGGCTTGGGCCAAGACTGGGATACCAAGCCTCGGCCATCCAATGACGTGCCAGTCTTGGGCCAAGCCTGGGTAACCCAGCGTCGGCCATACCTGCAGTTACCCAGCCTTGGGCCAAGTCTGGGTAACCCTGCTTCGGCCATTCAATGGCGTGCGAGGCTTGGGCCAAGACTGGGATACCAAGCCTCGGCCATCCAATGACGTGCCAGTCTTGGCCCAAGCCTGGGTAACCCAGCCTCGGCCATACCTGCAGTTACCCAGCCTTGGGCCAAGTCTGGGTAACCCTGCTTCGGCCATTCAATGGCGTGCGAGGCTTGGGCCAAGACTGGGATACCAAGCCTCGGCCATCCAATGACGTGCCAGTCTTGGGCCAAGCCTGGGTAACCCAGCGTCGGCCATACCTGCAGTTACCCAGCCTTGGGCCAAGTCTGGGTAACCCTGCTTCGGCCATTCAATGGCGTGCGAGGCTTGGGCCAAGACTGGGATACCAAGCCTCGGCCATCCAATGACGTGCCAGTCTTGGCCCAAGCCTGGGTAACCCAGCCTCGGCCATACCTGCAGTTACCCAGCCTTGGGCCAAGTCTGGGTAACCCTGCTTCGGCCATTCAATAGCGTGCGAGGCTTGGGCCAAGACTGGGATACCAAGCCTCGGCCATCCAATGACGTGCCAGTCTTGGGCCAAGCCTGGGTAACCCAGCCTCGGCCATACCTGCAGTTACCCAGCCTTGGGCCAAGTCTGGGTATCCCAGCTTCGGCCATTCAATGACGTACGGGACTTGGCCAAGACTGAGTAACCCAGCCTCGACCATTCAATGGTGTGCCAAGCTTGGGCCAAGACTGGAGAGCCCAGGAGTACTGCGCATGTATACTTGTGCGCTTGCGCGAAACGTCTTTTCCAATGAATACACGACCATTTTGCAAGTTGTTCTCTTACTGTTTCTAGCGTGCTACATCATATTGAGTTTTGATTTGAATCACATTTTATAACAATAATTAAACCATGTCTGATTCATATTTAAGAGTTAAAAAGTGGCGTGCTTTACATAAAACTCGACAATTTTTAAATAATCCCAATAATACAGACGTTCAATCAAAAAACAAAGTTATAAACTGTGTGAGCAGTGAGAATTCTGTTATTTCAGAAGCAGGTGGTTCACAAGAATGTTATAATGATTTAGATAATAGTAATCACAGTGATTTGTACAGTAGTGATCATGATTCTATCAATAGTGACGATGATATTGAAAATGTCAACTGTGAAGACTTATATGCTAATGATGTTCCACATAACTCATCACCTCAGAGTGAGAAAGATGATATGCCGAAAAAAACTTTGCGTGAAAAACTCCGTTGTTGGACACTAGACAATATAAATGTTAATGTCCGTTAACCAATAAGCAGCCAGATAACGTTACAACCTGGATAAATAATACTTAACCGACTATTGTAAAAGCGAACCTAAGTGTTTGTTAAAATTTTGAACATTGTTTAAAAGGTGTGTAGAAATAAAGAATTTACAAAATAATTTCATAATTTTTTTATTATGTAAAAATTTAGAAGATCGTACTCGTTAAATAAATAAGTTATACTTGGGGCAGTCTTGGCAATTATACTCGGGCCAGTCTTGGCAGTTAAGCTTGGGCCAGTCTTGGCAGTTATACTTGGACCAGTCTTGGCAGTTATACTCGGGCCAGTCTTGGCAGTTATATTTGGGCCAGTCTTGGCAGTTATACTTGGGCCAGTCTTGGTAACCCAGTATTGGCCCAGCCTTGGTGAAAGCCTGGTATGATAACGTCGTGCCAGCATTGGTGACCATGTTTGGCCCAGCCTTGGCAATCAAACTTGGGCAAGCATTGGTAACGTAGCTTGGCCCAGTCTTGACAACCAAGCTTGGCCCAGTCATGGCAACCAAGCTTGGCACGACGTTATCATTCCAGACTTCCACCAAGCCTGGGCCAATATTGGCTTACAAGCCTGGGCCAGAGTTCTTTAGAGTTGGGCCAAGCCTGGGCCAAGTCTGGGCCCGTCGTTACTTCCTGTATGGGTTGCGAAATATCTATATTAAAATAATTCAGTGTTGATTGATTTATAGTAAATATTGATAACAATTATTTTTATATATGTTTTTTCTACGTCTTATCGAAATTGATTTGAAAACGTAGCCTTTAAAGGACACGACGTAGTGGCCTATAATTCTTATTATTTTCAACGGTTATTTTGTTTCTATTTGTTACAGTTACGGCTACCAATATATGCAATATTATAACTGTAATTTAATAATGTAAAAATATTAGCATTTGTAAACAAATTTTAGCAAAATTATTATTAACATTGCACGGTTCGTTTAGTTTAATGTATATTTAATTTTGAAAATTAGGCATTGTTAATATGGTATGTGGTTTCCGCTTTAGCTTCGCGTAGCTTTAAAAAACTAGAGTTATTATGCTTTTTTTATGAAATTATACCCCCGGAAAAGTATTTTAAAAATTAAGTAGTCGAAGAACGAAATGGTAGCATTCGCTGAGGTAGAGTATACAGTTTCGATCTTGTGGTTTGTTTTTCGACTTTCGACTAACTTTTTTTACGATATGATCATTGCAAGACAGATTTTTGATTAAAATTTTCCGATAATAAGATTCTTTAAAAAGGATATATATTATTGTTGCCTTAACGTCCCAAAAATAGGACAATGCTCCAACAGGATTGTCTTCTTCCCAACTAGCTGATTCATGGTGGCAGTGAAGGAGAGAAGAAATTTTCATTTAAAAATTTCACGGAATAGTTCGAAACTCTATGTAAACGTTCCACTCTACATTCTCCATGCATTGTAATTCCATTTCATGGAATATCGAAGAAAGCGCACTTATACGTGATAAGATTTTGAATTTCTGATCAAATTTACATTTTTCTAATATGTTTCTTGTCGTAAAATTTTACGATACTCCTTACGTTGAAATGGTCGAATATAGATAACCACCCTATATTTTAATAGCAGTACATTAGAAGCAAGCGAAATATTTTTTAATATTCAACCTCTGGCTTTCGTGATGACAAGAATGCAAACTATATAACTGGTAGTAGTTTTTGATTTTGATAACACCCACCAAATTTCTCTTCAAGTAACATACTTCCTTATATTTATTTAAATTTCTGCTTTGCGTATACCACCCATTATTAGGTCTATTTCAAAATAAGTAGACGAAAACTAAAAAATGTATAATTATTTTTTAACATTTAACTTGCCCATTATTTTCTTAAAAGTAATATAGTAATTTATAATGTATTATACCATTAGGTATTGTATGCACAAGAATTTTACTAGGTCAAAATAAAATAGTAATTTAGGCACCTACTTAATGGTTCTTCGGTGGATACCTTCGTAATATTTTGTAATTATTCATAAAAATGGATGTTTAAATCAAAAGTTAGTTCGTGTGCATTTCCTCCGACATCGAAGATTTCTTGAGAAGGTAAACGTGGGATTAAAATATTTTAATCGATTTTGACCTCTTTTGGAGAGAGAATAATATGTGAAGGTCGTTCGTTTTTGAGTCACAACTAATCGTTTTAATATTTTTTTTGTTTGTAACAAGCAAATCTTTTAAGAAATTTAATTTTGTTCAATAAAATTTAAAATTTAACAGAATTGATCATTTGATGATGACGTAGATAAGCTAACCGGTCAACTATTATAGGCGGCGACCGAAAACGTCCTTGGCTATGCCATTGTCCTTTGGATGTTGATGTTGGCCTTCTAGTTCCATCGTTTTATTAAAAATATTATTGGCTCTCTCGAAGAAGTCATTGGAAGTGAACACCCCCAGCTCGTGTCCCAAATTTGGTGCGGGGTAACTTTTTATTATTTTTTGTTATGACGACCGTCTAAATTTAGCTTTCTCAATTTAATACTCTTGCATAACTAACAATTAACAAGGAAATTGGTAGTAAAAATTAAAACTATTTATAGCCTAATTACCACAATTAATTTCTTCGCGTTATCGCTCAATGCAAATTTGAACTTGGAATGAAGTTTCTGTTGATCTTCCAGAAAGCTCTTCACATCAAAAGGAGGTTATAACCGCAATCGATGCTCCACTTTATAAGAAGTGTTTGGCCGAAACTTGCGTTCTTGATATGGTTAACCAGGAAGTTTTTCGTTGGACAACTAAATTGCTCGATTTTCAGACATAATTATTAGTCAACGTTTTTTGTTTCTCGAGCTCCACCGAAAACACTTTTAGCGAGAATACTTTGTTAATGTTGATATTTACTTTTCAAGTTAAAATTAGCCACTCTAACCTAATTTTGCAGTTGGGCCATTCTTCATGAATTATTAAACTTCATTGTTTGGTAATTTTTTCAATTGCTAAAAGTGCTTGCTATACTCCCATTTTTTTTTATTATTGAAGGTATTGGAAAAAAGCAGCATTTCTGTAAAATTAGCATTTGGGAGTGGCAAAGTGTGCGTCATCGAGCACGGTTATTGCACTTATATTGGTCGCCAAGTATACACACAATATGTGCAAAAATACCAATTTGACCTCCTGAACAGATTTGTTTACTCGTATTTAAAAAAAATTGTTGGCTTCGAAATGGGAGTTGGTATTCCGTGAATTAGGTAATTTTGTGGTAGTTGTATTGCCGATGAGAATCGTTAAAAATAATGTTTACATGGTGGAACGTTTTCTTGAAATTGCCAATCCAAGACTTGCATCGAAAGAATTTTGCAATTTTAACTTACCTTTATTTTTTGTTTCAGGCCCGGTGACGGTACCAATGGTGTCGACAAATTCGTCGCCACCGATAGCAATGCCTGTGCAAGTGCCACCAGGACACGTAGTTCAACAAATCGTAGACGAAAATGGTACACTGCGACACGTTATCTTATCTCCTCAACATCCTACAGGATTGGTACCACTTCCATCTCACAACGCTCCACACTTTGTAAGTACACGATGTGTATTGAGAAATCTTTAATTCTTTATTGTTGTTTTACCTATAATACATACATTCCTATATTATGTATTAGAAAGTTCGCATTTCTTAACAAAAGCTCTGTATATTTTGTAATCGTGGCAGAATAAATCGGACAATGCCGGACGTACATTGTCAATGATTCACTACTTAAGCATATTAGCCAAGGCCTTTTCAACATTAACACAATAAGAACGACAATGGAATGCGTTGAATAACTTACAGAATTAAAAAATTGTATTTTCAACCGTCGATGTGCCAGGCGGTTTACCAAACCCAAAAACGCTCGGTATTACGTCGGGCAGAGTCTGCTCACCCCCTTTCCTTGGGACATCCTGTCTTTTGTCGAACCTTAATCTCGTGATTTTACAATAAATTATTGCGTCGCTCATTTTACTTTTTTTTTATCTACTCTATATTCGGTTTGATTGTGGAAGCTCTTTGCTCCTAAGGTTTTCTTATGTGAACAAGAATATCAAATTTAATATGTTAACAACCTTTAGGAAACCAACTTACAACAACAAATTAAATTCCTGTTATTTTGTAATTTAGTAATTTAACAATAAATTGTCAAGTTTTTCGAGTACATCGGTCAACTAACTACATTAACCACTCGACAAGCAAGTAACTTCGTGATGTTCCTCTTTGTGACTTCATTGTTCTTTAATGTCGATGTGACATGCTACTTAATTTTAAATTATTGTTTCCACCTTGTTTGTTTATTGGAAAAAGAATTTTAAGAGTGGGCTCTTACCAGAGTATAGTTATCTACTCGTGAGCACGTCAACTCGACGATTGGTTCTTGCCAGCCAATTGATACTTCTCCCAAAGGTAAACTAAGGCAATGATTTTTCGTTGCCTCATGAAAAATCGCGATTTGAAATAGTATATTGTGCATCGATGGGCTAAAATGACCTTTTTTATCCTGAAATTACGACTTTTGCACGAGGCTCGGCTGATAATTTTCCTTCTATTCCTCTTATATTTTCTGCTGAGAGTTCAAATTTATGAATTACGTACCCTTACCTTAATTTGTTTGTTGCCACGCGTTTTAACGGTCCATTACCTATACCTTGCGGGAGGGATTCTAAATTTCCTACCTGTAAACGGGCAAATAGTACTATAAATTTTCATTCTATTCTACAATTATTCATTCAAAACAAGGCAAGATTCGGCCAGACTCTCTGGTATTTTTAATTTAATTTTTCTTCGACATATCATGATCTGTTGTTGGATGCAATTTGCAGCTAATATTATCTGCCTAATGAGAGTCTTGATTTTATTTTAATGAAGTTAGCATTCTTCTAAATTAAATTTCTTGTGTTTTTCAACCTCTTAAGGCTGCGTTACATTACACAATTTCCACTCGAAACACTGCTGCCCAAAATTGTGGAATGTAATACAGGCTTGCTTCTTACGTTCGCAGCACAAATCGAATTTTTATTTAATTTTCAAACAATATTCTGTTTAAATAATCAGTTAAATGCTAATTGTTGGCTTAAGCAATAGCAATGTTCAAATTTTGATGGAGACTTGGCAATACCCAAGTACGAAGTACATAACTCCTAAACGTTTGGTACAATTTATTGACCCGATTATTAATATGAAAATAAACAAAACTATTAAAATATTAATACAATTTAAATATTGCTGTGTTTTAACCTTTGTAATTTTTCTTTTTTTTTTTAAATTATATTGCAAAATGCTTTGCTGCGTTTGTAGATAGGTATTATATCTCGTGCACGAAGTGGTAAAAGTTTATATTTTTTACATAAACCTATATAAATTATGGTATCATTTAAAGAGTTTATTTATTTAATTCCTGCTTTTTTTCCGGTTGTACTTTGGCAATTACTACAGATTTTGTTATCGTTCTCATGTAAAAAGCTTGATCTTTGCCATTCATTTTTATCGGAAACGAGATAGTCGAACGATTCGAAATTTTAACAGTAAAAATATATTGCACCCAAGTGAACCCAAAATGGAATCAATTTCTGTTTTTTTAATATTTCCATTTGATCACTACTAGTGAAAATAAATAAATGCCATGATTCATTTTTGTATAATGAACTTTTAACGAAGATTATTTATACAATATGATTTGGTTAATTGGGGAATTTTCTAGCAAGGTTAGCTTCCTACTAAAACGAATCATTCATTCTCACAGAACCAATAAATGCCAATTGGCACATAGTTTGTGTAAGAGAAAGAAGAAGATATAATTGGGCAAATAAAAAAATAATTAATTGTATCATAGGTCAAATTCTAAAAGACGAGCTTTACAGCGTAGTAGCCATTTCGAAAACAAATTCTTTCAACTTGGGACCTACAAGGGGATTGATTATAAGATGTACAATAAACATTTAAATTGCAGTCATTTTCATAACAAGTGGGCCACTTAAACCTACTTCCGGTAGATGGGTGGACATTCTTAACATTTCAACATACGATTGTTTAAAGTTCCCATACACGTTTCGTTAAGAAAATGTAATGTGTTCCGAATTTGTGCATTCTTGCTTCTCGATTATCGAAATTTAATTATCGTTGGCTAAAAACCGCCGATCACCTAATTCATCGCTTACGGTATACTTAAATTGGATTTCTTACATCATCAAAAATACCACCCAAGAGCAAACCATTCATTCTTTTAGTATGTCGAATAAACCTTGCAGTTTGTGAATCACGTATTTCTGGGAAAAATGTTCGATGTGGTGGTTATTCATAAAATTATCTGAGGATTTATCTGGCGGTCACTTTTGTGTATTGCCCATCGTCAGACGCCAACTTCCTCAAGAATTCGCTTGGTCGGGTAAAACTCTTTTGGGGCAATTATATTTTAAAATTAGGGTCGACGTTTCATTCATTTTAAATTCTCTGCTATGCATGCGGCAACAAGGTTGGTCGATCAGAAAGAGTTCATTGCCATGGCGAATAAGCAAATAAAAACAACGAATAATACAGGAGAAAGGTCATTCGGAAGTTTTGCAATCCTTCGAACCCCTTCCGAATCCAAAATTTTGCCCGTTCATCTTCGCACACCTTTCGCTTTCGAAGTGAAAATTATAAAAGAAATAATTTGTTGGCATAACTCTGTGTTTTTATAGCAAGGACGTGCATTGTTTTAAAAATTAATTATTTCGCCAAAATATCACGAAATGGAACGGAAGATGTCAATTACGAAATCCGATTGGATTGAACTGCTGGCTGTTAGTGTGTTAAAATGCAGCAACCTTGTGGCTAATGTTTAAATAAATACAGGTGAATAAATTTTTGGAGTTATCGGAGATAAAATCTTGTACAGCAATTAAGTCAATGACATTATTTATAAATTTAAATGTAAAGGATGAACGTTCGTTTGTTGTGGATCCATTTTTAAGGTCGTAAACTCATTTAAATAGATTGATGTTTTTTTAAATTTGGGCCCATATATTTCGCGCCGGCATCTTTTGAATTGCGAACTACAAGGAGAAGATGCAAAAAATTCAAACAGCTGTTGATGTCGATTACAAAAATTATTATTAGACTCCCGCCCTACTTTGCACTAAATATAATTTATTATGTTATTGTGCGGATTGTTCTGGGTCTTCCCATTTATTGCAAACACTTGGAAGTTCTAATTGTGTCTGAGAATTGTGAAAATAAATATATTATTGTTCTTAAAGTGTAATTTAATTTATCTTTGTTCTATATTACAGTATCAAAGGTTACCAGTATGTTGGTTCTCATTTTTTTCCTTCCAGAGGCCTACGTCGATACGCGTAGTCCCGATAGATATTTCTTTCGGGAAAATATGAATTCAATTATTTGTCGAGTGTTTGATTAGATTTTGAACGATAGTGTGGTTAAATTTAGAGCAAAACCAACAATGTAGTACCGAAAGGATATTATTTTATTTTATTTGTTGTGAACGGGCAGTGGCGTAGCGCGGTCTGAAGAGGCAGGGCGGGCAGAATGCTTCTTGTAATGTGAATTTTTCTAATTCAGAAATCTGAATACACCGCTCGTTGTAAATACGGTCATCTGTTTCGGTGCACGAGTCGCCTAAAGCACATAGAGGTAACTGGTCTAGCCTTTTAGTTAAGAATGTGGGCGGTTGGTGTACCATTACAACAACAGTAGTCCGCATTAAAACCCAATGGGAATTATACTCCGGTTCATAGAATCCATTTAAAATTCCTTCTTAAAGTGGTAAAAATCGTAATTTAATAATAATAATAAAATTACCAAGTTGTCTCGAAGGTATTTGTTTAAAAACTACATTTAATCGTTGTAGATAATATAAGACAACAAAGTATGTGTCTTGATAACATTATGATAGATAATTATGCGTGATTCCCACATTGGTCACGTAAACGCGTTTTTCTTATTTAATTTTATTACGTAGGTCGTGGCAATAGAAAGCTGCTGATGGATTATAATGCAGGTTGGAGTGAGATGTGCATAAGGAACCAAAGGATTATGGTTCTCTACACGCACACCGTTGGAAACATTCCACTAGTCTCTTCATTTTTGCCTTCGGTATCTTCAGCTGGTCAGTCACCTTTTCAGTCTGCTCGTACCGATGAGATACTTTTCTAGAACTTTTATAATCTTTTACATTTTATAAAAAAAAATTGTTCGGGCGAAGCGTACACCGAAGCACGTGGATTGGTGCAGGAATCGCCTAATTTCCTCGAATAACGGGTTTTTTCGAACTTTGTATACAAAATGCAGAGAAGAATAATAAACTGACATTTCGTACCAATTGCAACTCGCGAAATATAAAAAGGATTGTTTTCCTCAAGGAGAACTACTTTTTCGTGACTCTTCTTCTAGAGAATTGATTGCAGTCACAGCATGGTAACAAGAACCGAAATCGAACAAACTGAATAGTTTGCATTATGATTTTCGAAATGTAAATGGGATTTTCAAATGGCAGTCACGTTTTTCCCTTCTTTTATGCATTTGTTGAAGGTTGAAGTTGTCGTGTTGCTAAGTGTAGAGATACCGAATTTGAGAAGCACCAACATCCTATGGTGGAAAGGTTATTATTATTTTTATTATTTTACGAAATAAATGTCCAATTTCACATACCGAGAATGTTTATGCATTCCTGGATATTTCAGGAAATCGTTGTCAGGTAACTGGATCCAGCATGAAAGCGTGTAAATTTACGTCGACAGAAGATAATAGATAATAGTTTCTTATCTTGGTGTACTCTTCCGGCTCCGACGCAACAGGGCAACTGAACTAGGGAAAATGGAAATTGAGTAAACTTCCAAATTATTATTACCAACAATTTTTGGATATCACTAAAAGTGCTAATTGCAGGAAACGTGTACACAATGCTCTACATATGTACATAATTATTTACTTACGTGTGATTAGAGGTATTTACAGCAGTTTTAGTTCAACGCTCCTTTTAAATTTATTGATATTTTATTTAAACAAACTGATATTGCTATCTTAAATTTTCATTCATTAAAATTTATTATTATTTTTAGTGATCCGGTTCAAACGTAACGGATTTTTGTAATGTGTAAATAGATAAGAAAATATTGCCTTATCTATTCTATTTTATTATAATTAATTTCAATGTCACATTGTTGTAAACTGTAAAATTGCTTCGTGAATCATCCATTCCACTAGAAAATACACGAAACCCGAAATCGCAATGTTTTGATTTTTTATATCGCTAAATTTGCTCATTGTTTATAATTTTTTTTAAATTCAATTTAAAATTGTTTCTACAGCATAATATCAATTAAATTTAATCGGAGCTTATAAGTCAAAGTTGCAGATGGTTTGGTGGGTGGATTTGAACCTCCAAGATTTTTATATTTTTTAATGATTCTGTTTGTTCCTAAAATGATATAAGTCTAAATACAGTGGGGGCAGTACGAAATTCATTGTTGTGGAAAAGGTCCGGGAGAGCATATATTTGTATCTGGATTAGTTTACACGCAGGAGGGATTCAAAATCGAATTAATCGATCGGTAATTATTATTAATTCAGAAATTTGTGACATCCAAACTTTTGATTAACAATTGATTTTTAGAACCTGAGTACCCATCTTCCGGAGATCAATTCGGACACTCGAAATTTAACTTTTGGACTTTCTCCTATCTCTATTGAATTTGGTGTGATAAAGTACTTGCTGCATGTTTATGTCACAATATTTGAGATGCTTTGGAAAAGTACTGGTGGTAGTTACCGATGGCCTTCTATAATACTTGATTCTGTTGTAATTACTAACATCCAGGGTACAACTTTCTACATTCTTTCCATCAATTCTCTTTCCAGTCGGCCTTGTATCTATCTAATCTCGTAGGTTACCTATTTCGTTTCAATTATTTTAGAATTTCGTTTGTTATTGAGTTTTGAAGGTTATTTTCATCGATATATTTCTTCCTTTCGACGCTGCTGGGGTGCTCCAGTTTTAGATTCAAATTTTCGGTCGTCTCGTCTTGATGATGTTACAAAAAATGTAGTTCAAGGTCTTTCCGAATTTAATAAGTCAAAAATTTGGCTTCCGGTTTATTGTGGTGTTTTTTAATAAATACGTAATCTTGATTTAATCTTGAAGTAGGTAATTTATTGTTATTGTAATGCACAATATTTTTATCGCATATTGCCTCACACCGTTATCGTAGCATAAATACGTATATGTTAAAATGTTATCATTTCACCAACGATTCGGTTTGTACAGCCACGTAGCTCACAACGTCGAACGTTCTTTGTACCAAGTTACGATTTGTAAGTTAGTGTACGATAACAAGTTGGTGCTGTGACCATATGGTTGTTCCCAAAATATTTTTGATATAAAAATGAACAAGGACGAAAAGGACCAGGTGCCTTCAGTTACTTTCAAAATTACTTTGAAAGGCGCCGATGGTCAGGTAAATCAATTTTAAACGAAACCGCCTGCAATTATTGTTAACAGGAATAATCTTTCTTTCTACTTGTCAAAAAGTCAATTTATGAATATTTAATTTTTATGTGTCCCGCATTACCGAAGAATTAAAATAATAATCGATTGCACTAATAATTGAATTTACATCAAAATTTAAAGGTTTATTTTTAGAACATCGATTGTTACATAATTATGTAATGATTGGATTTTAATTGTATTTTTGATTAAGTTGTTTATAACGGACGTATAATAGTTTATATTGCGCGAGTGATTGTTTTCCTTATATCTACGTGACTTATTAATAATTATCGTGAAAATGATATTTTAATTAAAGTTATTTTGTTGCAGGGAGCCGGACCAGCAAACGGAAACAATCAACCACCTCAAAATTTCTATCCTCCCGGTATTCCAACGGGCTTTCCGCCTCCTCATTTTCATTCCAGTATTCCTCCTGGACATCCAGCTCACGTAACCTCAACACACTCTGGTCATTCGCCACCTCCTAATCACAATTTTTATAGAGACGAACGTACTCAACAGCGTTACATTAAACTAAGAAGAAAATTACATGACAAACAAATGAAAAGTGATTCGATTCAAAGTACATCGGTTTTACCTCCTAGAAAAGACTTAATTAATGGTTTGCAAAGAGGAGCGAACGCGAAAGAAAAGGGAATGAATAGTGTAGGTACCTCTGAAGATGGAGAAGAAAGCAGTAGTATTCAAGATGAAGAGGATTGTGTCCACATTATTACCGATATGCTGTCGTCCGTCCAGTCACCCAAGGCAAGTTAAAATATCGAAATCGTTTTTTAGGGGATTCACCTTTGCCTTCACACTCGAAACAGTTCAGGGCTAAAAGCATTTTAGGAAAATATGTTTGCCATTATTCCAAACGGAATTCCCCCGCAGATTTTATTTTATGTTTTTATGTGCGAACTTTATGAGTTGTTTACTTAGTTAATAACAAACTAAACATCACCTACGACCATGATATCATGAAAATAAAATTTTTAGGCGGTATAAATTCACGAATTATTGGAATAATAATGCAAAATTAGCGTTAACATTAATGCAAAATGGGAAATGTATCAATTTTGGCATGGAAGATTCAAATCCTTTTGGTGCTTTTTAAGTCACCCAGCCACTTGTATTACTAGTTGAGAGTCGTACGAAAACAGTACAGTGTTTCCCGTCTGCAATTTTAGGGTTGTACACATCTACTTTCAATTCTCTAAAAAATGCCAAATTTTTGTTCATAATTAAATTTCGTTTAACTTCCTGTAATAAATTGGAACGCGTCCTTGTCACCTCATGTGCGTACATTACTATTCTATTTTCCCTTCCAAATAATAATAAATGTATTATTTATTTGTAAATTAAATTGACTCCCTCTTTTTTTCGTCAATTAATATCTTACATTATTATGTATAATTTCTAATGATCTCAATTATGCTGTAATCCTAATACATCTCCATCGGATCAAAATCATCCCGATAAAATATAATACAACAATGTGTATACAGAATGTTCGGTATCTTATGGCCAATGTTAAATAGAAACAATAATAATCAAGCTAAAAATTGTATTCCAATGTAGAATTTATAATTTGATGTTGCGTTCAGTCATTAAAATTTTATGAAGTAAATTGCAAAAAATTCAGTTAATTATTTTTGTTTTATTTTAGGTGTCTGAACTGAGTTCCCGCAGTGCCTTACTTCAGTGGGCAGCGCCTCTTCGATTATCAGAAGCATCCAGTAGTGATAGTAATGAAATGGATATTTCGGAATCGGACCTTCGATACGAAGTGTTACTTAGTGATAAAAGCAAAGAAATGAAATATAAATCAATTTATAGTGGAGCCTCATTATCTTGCCGTATACAAGATTTGCGACCCGGTCAGGAATATTCCGTATGTTTACAAGTACATTTGGAAGAATTGCAAGGCTCCGCTTCTGATCCAATTAAATTCATAACGCCGCCCTGTGAGCCCGATCAACCCCAACCGCCTAAATTAATTTCTCGATCGAAAAATAGTCTTCAGCTTAGGTGGAATACGGTGAATGATAACGGTTCACACATGCAGTGTTATGTGTTAGAATACGACGAAGGAAAGGGAAGCGATTTTGTCGAACTAAACCGGGGCAAGGGCAAACATCACACCTTATCCAAACTGCAACCGACGACAACTTACAAATTCCGATTGGCGGCGCTTAACGAAATTGGTAAAAGTGCTTATTCGGACGTCGTGTCTTACTCCACGTCAGATAACGCGCCTCAACAACCATCTCCTCCTTGTCTCAAAGAAGCCACTTTAAACACGTTACATCTAACATGGAATCGTAAACCAAAAGACGACGATTATGTGTTACAAATGGACGATCCAAAAACTAGGTATGGTTATTTTGTGGTTTACAATGGAAAAGAAACGGAATACGTTTGCGGGAACCTCGAACGTTACACTAATTACACTTTTAAATTAAAAGCTCAAAACGATGGCGGATCGTCGCCGTGGTCAGAAGAAGTCTGTTTTAAAACGTTACCCGATCGGCCGGCGCGACCCTCAAAACCTATCGTGAAGGGTCGAATTCACGCACATTCGTTTCGCTTAAAGTGGGAACCTCCTCATGATACTGGCGGTGCCGACATAACCAAGTACATTTTGGAATTAAATTCCGGAAGTGGTTATCAAACCGTTTATACTGGATTTGGAACGGAAGCTGTCTGTGATAAACTTACACCTGGTACGACCTATCAGTTGCGGGTTAGCTGTTTGAGTGCAGGTGGCCAAAGTAATTACTCCGATCCTTGCACCGTCACGACCGATGCAATCAGTCCGGGACCTTGCACCGAAACCCAAGTACACGGTAAGCCCAAACCTAATAGTATAACGATTAGGTGGAACGAACCCGATTACAATGGCGGCGCTCCGGTGTTAGAATACGAAGTCGACATGATCAATCCCGACTCTTCCCATAATTTAGTTCACAAAAGTAAAGAAACCGAATGTACAGTCACTAGCGTTAGTCCAGGTTTGGAGTATCAGTTTAACGTGAGGGCGGTCAATCGAATTGGCCCCGGACCGTGGTCGGATTTGATAACTGTCAAAAGTGGAGCGGCGGCACCCGACACACCCTCTGCACCTACGGTAACACCAAAATCTCCATTCCATGTACTCGTAGAATGGGAGGAGCCTAATGGTAACGGCGCTCCCGTCAGTGAATATAAACTCGAAATGAGTAACAAAAACGTTGACGATCAATTTTTGAACATTTTTCACGGTTCTACTACGAATTACGATGTCAAAGGATTAAATCCGTTTACTACGTACTACTTTAAAGTTCAAGCTTGTAACGCTGCAGGTTGTGGAGGTTTTTCTCCCATTGCTGCTACAGTAACGCCCGCCGCTCCGCCCGCAACCGTCGTTTCCATTCACTGTGATAAAACTCCAACAAGTATAACTTTGAATTGGACGGAACCATCTAATAACGGTTCCACTATAGCGCACTATAATATAGAAATTGGCGATAAAGTAATCGCTACTCAAGGTCCCGTAACCCATTATGTCATCGAAAACTTAACGCCCGTTACGACATACAAATTAAAAATTCAAGCTGTTAACGATGTCGGATGTGGATCTTACTCGGCATATACAAAAGTGACCACCTCGCCCATGCCACCGGCTGCTCCACGATTAGAGTGCATCGCCGTAGCTCATAATTATTTAAAATTAAAGTGGGGTGAAGGCAAAAATCATGACTTTACTCAATATTGTGTAGAAATGGAAAATAGTAGAATTAAAGAGTTTCAATGTGTATATCAAGGGACCGCATTTACATGTAAAGTTAACAAACTTCAAGAGCTCGCGCCCTACAGATTTAGGATATGTGCTTCCAATGATGCCGGAGACGGTGACTATTCCGAAGAATACGAATTTAGAACGAGTATAGCTCCACCCAATCCCTTAAAAGCGCCCAAAGCTACCGAAATTGAGCAAAAAAGTTGTGTCATAGAATGGTCTGGTAGCAGGAATTCCAACAGCGATCCCATTATTTATTTGGTACAAATTAGTCGATTGAGGGATCAAGATTTTAAGCAGGTAAATATCGACAATTTTTAATATTTACTTTTATTTGTTTTTGAAGCTTCAGTTAATTGGCACTCGTTAGAACTTTAAAGCAATTCTTGTAAAAAATAAAATACGAATTTATTGGAAATTTTGACACCGATAATTTATTTTTATTTCTATTGTCATTGCAATATTGTGTGACGTAATCACTTATAGCCGTGAATAGAATGCTAATTTCATTTTGGTAATGAATTCTTTAACTACTAAACTAATATTGACTATACAAATTTTTATAAATAACTTCGAACTTAATTCGGTTAACCAACCTGTCACTTATGCAAAAATCACGACTAAAAAGTTAAAATGCTGTTTGACTATATACTAAATGTGAAAATTTTGAGTCGAGTAACTTGTAGTTGAGATTTTTTGAAAACATTAAAATGATTGTCGGATATTAACTGAAGTAAATAATTATTATATTTCATCTTATTGAAGTGAAACTAATGGTGGATTTATTTTTAGGTGTACAAAGGTTCTGAAACAAAATGTACAGTAGAAAATTTGGAGGCAGGGGCGGATTATTGCGTGAAAGTGTGTCCAATTAGAGTAACAAGTACGGGAGAATTGGCGGGTCCGTTTTCACAACAAATAACGTTTTCGACGCTAGTAGGAGACACCCAACCGGTTCCAAAAACAACTGCGTCGACAAATTGCACTACACAAGTACATCGTAATCGTAATTATTTGCGTCATTATTGGTTAAATATTTTTAATACAAAATCAATGTCTGATCAACAAATGATAATGGTGGGAGCTGTGTTGTTAATGTTTTTAGGTATTTTTATTGCAGTGGTGTTAGCATCACTTGTGAAGATGGATTGACGAATTTAGGTGCAATTTAGTTGGTTACTTTTATGCTCATTTTTTTATTATGATATAAATTTTTAATTATAGCCTGCTTTCCGGCCCTGACGGTTAAGCAAGCACAGATCTTAAGTATTATTAAACAGGGCTTATCTTTTATTGTTAATTATATTAGAGGACCAAAGCCAAGGTTTTGGTATTTTTATACTTGTTTTTCTGTACTCAGCGTGGTGCTATGCAAGTGATTGTAATTTTACGACATTTTGATCGTAATTATCAATGGTTTGCTTGTGTGTTGTTGTTATTATTCCAGTCATTGCATTTGCGTGTATGTGTTGTTGCCTCCTACTACTACTACCTACTATTACTACATCATGCTACCTTTTTACATACACAAAATACACACACACACACACACAAATAAAATATATATCAATTACAAAAATACGGTTGAAGGTATTATTAAATTATTCTAATTAATTGAATATTTTATATGTGGCTGGAACATGTTGTACCTATAGATAGTGAATTATATTAATTAATTATTATGTATTATTACGATGATGAAAAGTATGCAATTGTATAGGTTGGAAAGCAGATCATTTATATATTATGAACCCAATGTTTATTATTATAAAAAATCTAATCAACATTATATACGATTGGCTCTAATGGGATTTGTATACGTGCGCCTCGCACTCTCGTCACAGAGATATATTAATATATAAATATAAATATTATATATATAAGTATAAATTACATATATTATAAATAAAACAATTATATTTTATGTACTAGTATATTAGTTTTTCTTTATTTTTTAAACCACCCACAATATATACCGTCGATTGGCAAATCGTTACACCAACTTGTACACGTTAGTTATTTTTCTTTTTTTCTTTCATAATTCCCAAAAGTGGCTGATGTTATATATTTTTAAATTTTAGTCATCAAAATTATAAATTCGTAACAATCATGAAATGTTTCGTAAGAAAGTTTATTTGCAAATGGGATTGCTACCGATTACTACAAACAAAATAAAACTGGAGAGAAAACTACAACAAAGGTAATTAGTTAGTTAATTGAAATATTAAATTATTTATAATCTACCAAAATAATTGGTTCAAACTTCAAAGTACCAAATTAATAATTAAGTAGGTGATTTGGCAGGTTTTGGTTTTAAGGTGATTTAAAAATTAGTCCAAAATTTTAAATTATTTTAAAAAATTGCTTATTGTTTGTTCTATCGAAATACTGCGGTGGCGTCTTCCTAAATTACTTTTAAGAATAAAAAAATAATAATAATAATTCAAAATTAATTTTATTGCTCTATTCTGCAGTTTTGTAATCTATTAAGTTTTATCACATTCGACATAAAAAGCGCATTCCAATTTAGCAGTTCAATAATATTGATAATTTTTTAAACTACACATGTCTACCTGATATGGTTGAATAAAATATAATCAAAAGTTTTTTTCTCTTAGTTCAACCTTTCTTTCAATTTTGTACATGCATTTATAATTAATTGTTATTAATTTATTTTTGTCCTTTTGCCAAACCGTGTTTGATTATGCAAGACGATCTTTGTTTTTATAGTTTTATTATAATAATTGTAATAATAATATTCAAGGCCCCTTTATCATGAATAATTTGTTATTTATTTTTCCAGAATGTTATAAAAGCATTGTAATTTTGTTATGGACGGTTACACACTTCATCAACGCGTGTAATGGCTGTATTTTTTTCATTATGCAACAAGTTGCAAAATGAAACCAATGCGCAACACTAAGTTTTTCCGCTTTAGTTTCCTTTATTCAAAGAAAACCTGCCGAAAAAATTTCCAGAAAATAGGAGCAATATAGGAAGATATATTTTTCTTGTCCCAATAAATTTATAGATAATTTTGGAAAAATTTATTACGTACTACAGTAAGTAAAATACGGAACCTGTTAAATTTTCCAAAGAATTTCTTAATTTTGATTATTTTCTTGGAATTAGTAGTAAATGATCCTTTAAGATGTTCTCTGTCCTGAAAGAAAATTTCAAATAAAATGATTATCTGTCGAATATTACAAGGTACGTGAAAATTTCATATTCTTTTATCTGCTTATATATAATTCTATCAGTTAGCGGTTAAATCTATCCAATAAAGTTAATGTGATGTGTCAACTGTTAATTTCGTTTTAGATTTCTTGAAGATTTTGATAACCGCATCCAAAATGGCTCTTTTTGATCTGCCATCGCATTCGGTTCTTTTTGAGCTACGACGAAAAATTGAGCTATTGTGGACATAAAGCTTCGTGAATCCGAAATAATTTAAATAATAATTAAATGCAAGTAAGCCGCCATATACCTCCATGTAACTGCTGCTAAAAAAATCGGTTATAATAATCAAAATTAAACTTTTTTAATAAAAATATAATTACTTGAAATTGCTTTAATTTTATCAATTTTGATTATGATTTTGTTGGTCATTATTTACTCTTTACGTATGGTTTAACGAATAGCCACACGAGGCGCGTGAACATAATTAATAAGTTAAGTTTCCCACGAATCTGGAGGTTTTGTAAAAAAAAGAGCGACGCGTGAAATAGCGAATTAAAAATTTGGTTTATATAATGTTTAAAAAAAAAGATTTTATATTTTGATTGTGAAACATTTTCACTAAACTGGTACCGATTTTACGAATTTTGAACCCTGTTGGATCCTGAACATCATAAAATTAATTGTTTATTCAAAAAATAAATATTATAATATAAAATAAATAAAACAATAATTAAAATGAAAACATTTAAAAGTAAAATTAATGGGAAAAGTTTTGTATTTCATAATTGTTTTTGATTTGCTTATATTTTAAATTTTGATTTAATATATACAAAATAATTGCATATTTATTATGTAGATAAATATATGTATAAAAAAGTAACAATATCAAAATTCTTGGTTTTCTTACTTTGCAAATTTTTTTAAATAAAATGTTAATTAAGACCTAAAATCTTAGGTAAAATTTGATAACCTTCAGCGATTGTAGAAAAGTTCAATATATTAATTAATTATTAATAATTATTGTAATTAATATTTATTTGCTGATAGAAAGATAATTAATTTTAGACATCTTAATTATACACCCGCATAAGTGAGAAATTTTATTCTTTTTTATTTAAAAAAAGTGCTGATGTAGGTAATCAAATTTCAGTAGAATATAAAATCAATGGCGGAGGATTATTTTAATAGAATATTATATCGAGATAGGGAAATATCTTACCGAATCTATTAGATAAATTAATCAAATAACCAATCAAACAAAGGCAATTTAAATTCTCCTTTTCCGTTACAGGATGTTGGCGATCGTTATCTTGTTTGCTGCAGTCCGGAAGAATTTTTTAAACCACAAATACTCTAAATTTTTCTTCTTTTAGAGTTGTTTATGATTTCTTTTTCTTTGTCCATTCTTTCTGTTCGTCATGTTGGCAGTTCACGGGATTCTCAACAGTCACATTTCAAATCTTCCAATTGTTTACTGGAGGCCTCTGTTACTCTCCAGGATTCCATACCCTAGAGGAACACCGGAAAGACATAACAGTGTAAGGATTCTGGTCCTTATGAAGGCGTTTCTTGCCTTTTCAATCCAGCATCTGATTTCTAATCCGTGATCCCATTGATATTTTAATTGTGCTGCCGAGATAGGCGTAATTTAAATTGACGGTAACAAATCAAAAATTTAATTGCTTACTTGGTTGTATGTATAAGTTTTAAATATTTTGGGGATTTCTACACATTTTTAATAAGAATGCCTGTTTTTTGCCTCATTGTATAAAACAATACGTATGTAAATCTTGTTTAGAAGTCAACTGGTAAGACATACAATAATAATTGATAGTAATCCTATTTATAAATTCAAGAATAAGAGAATAATATACATTTGTGAAAATAATGTTTTGACGTGACAAAATATATAAATTTTTAATGAGCAAAATTAATATTAAATTAAAATTATAAATTATATCTACATTTTTTTTAAATCTTTCAAATTGAATTTATAGGTAGCTTTTTACTACAAACCGCCTGCCTGTGGAGGCCGCACATCGCTGCGATTAACATTAGCCAAGAGATGCTTTGCATGTTAATATATTTTTTGTCCAAAATTTTAGGACAAATTTTCTCATTTTGGAAATAGGGTCAATTGCATCAACTAATTTTCACACGTTTGCAATTTAGCATTTTTTGACGACCCTTTTTTTATGTTCCGATTAAAACTCCAGTTTTAGGTCCGTCCTAAACATGAAATTATGTTTTTCTGATAACGATATAAAAATATGAAAAGTTTATAAGTTTCACTTTTGATGAATTCAATTTATTGTTTTAAATCAAAAAGATACTTTAGTGCCGCCCGTCACGAACAGTAAAGTAATTTAAATTCAAATTTCACGTTTTAGTAAAAACATTACAGTAAATAACTCAATAAATTAATATTTTCCTATATTTTGATTTTCAATAATTTCATTTTTTCATTAGATTTCGCTATAGAAATCTAAAAATGAAACGAATTGAAATTGTTGTTAAAAATTATGACTGTATTTTTCTAGTTCTACGTCTATGGTAAATGCATATTTATGACCACTTTACACTTTACATTAATTAGATGTAATTACAGATAAAATAAAATAATCATAACTTAAAATCCAAAAAAAATCTCTTTATAAATCACCGAAAACTAAATTCGTGGTATTGTTTTAACAGATTTTTAAAATGAGAAATTGCATAGCAATTATTTTGGTGAGCATTGTGGTTTTGACTCAGGCGGATGTAAAACATGAGGTATCTTTTTAAATTTTCTTAAGTTAAATATGTATATTAATTATGTTTTGTTAACATAGAAATTGCGATCAATGATTGGAAAATTCTTAAAGGCTTCTTTTGCGCATAAAACCAATTGCGTAGAAGAAAGTAAGGTATCGGTAGATGCGGTCGATAAATTTTGGAATCACGATTATACTGGAGAAAACGACCAAAATTTAAAATGCTACCTTAAATGTGCATTTATAAAAACACACATAATTAATGAGAAAGGCGTATTACTAGTGGATAATTTATTGCATGAAAATGGCGTGATGCATCAACTAATTTTATCTCATCCAGATCTTCTGACAAAAGTTATCGAATTTTGTAAAAATCCAAAATCCAGCGACGGCGACATATGCGAAGCTGCGTACGAGCTGGTACAATGTGGTTTCCAGAAAGTTATGGAATTATCATAATTCTAATTTTTTTTATTAATTTAGTACACCAAATAGGCAAACGAAGATAAAGAGGATAGTTCAATTTCGATTAGGTGAATTAACGATTTTGTGTAAAGGTGAAAGGGAAATTTTATTTTTATTAGTTGAATGTAAACTTTTTTAAATAAAACGGCTTTTCGATTTTAAAAATAAAACCTATAAGTAGTAAATTTAATTGGCTCATTCTGACTTAGTGCTTGTTCACAATGTACGTAAAACGTAAAACCTACATAAAACATACATAAGACGTAAAGTTGAACATATGTAAAATCAATGCAATGTTCACAATGTGCTTACAGAGCTTTTACGTTTACGTAGTTTTTATGTTCAAATTTCGTTTATGTATGTTTTACGTAAATCTTATATATTCAAGTGAAATTTGTGGTTTGAAGTTGGTAGTGTTTGGTTACAAATTGAATTAAATTGACATAACATAATTTTTATCAATTAAAGTCCTTAAAATAAGTTTATTTGTTATTTATTGATTTAATTTAGAATTGTGAACTTATATTTTAAGCAAATAAGTGCCAAAATAATTAATTTGATGCAATTTTATTTTCAATAGTTTGAATTTAAAAATATTTTTGGTCGATTGCGCATGCGTATGTTGACATAATTATTACGTACATTGTGAACAATTTTACGGCTTATGTTGGTTTTATGTACAAATTACGTTTTGCGCTTATGTACGTTTTATGTCTTACGTACATTGTGAACAAGCACTTAATTGTAATCTTTCTCACTTCAGCAATTATTATTTATTAATTATTATTTACCACATCGGCATTTTTATTACTTCTTGTTTGATCCTGGTGTTGAGTTGATTCGAGGTTAGGGGCTGGCGTTAATTTGCATGATTTTTATTCTGTTGTCTTGGGTAAAATTTACCAGTGCAGAAATTTTTATACAAATTAATGTGAATGCAAATTCAGCTTTCGTCTATACTTTCCCAACAAGGAATGAAAGCGTACGGAAAGACCGGTTCGGTATAGCAGAAGAAATTTTAACTGCCATTAAAACGGTGGTGGCTTTAGGTGGGCAAGCGAAGGAAGATCAGAGATACAAACAGTTGCTGCTAAATCATGTGGTTTTCCTGCCGACGAAGTAACCTAAGATTCAGGAAACACGAAAACGGTATGGTTTTTTTTTCATTTAAAATAAAAGATGAAGCTTTCTTGCAGGCCGGCAACTGTGAACATTCTTTCGGTTTTCTCAACGAATCCAATTATTACCAATGAGCCCAAAGGAAAAGGTAAGAAACCCAGAGGAGTATCTCGGGAAAAATTACCTTTAGGGATATCCATTTCAACTACCCGTCGAGAAGAGAAATTAAGATGGGCTTGAAGCGATGGAACAGTAAAAAAAATTTTGAAACGGTTTGTAGATTTTGAAACTTATTATTACTCTTATTATTGTAGTGCAACTGTTACTTTGCTTCCAATTGCTCTTAAGTGTACATCTACAACAACAGAATTCCAGAGCCGGATTTGGATTGGATGAGGAGTTATATGACTGCAGTTATAGAAAAACTTGAATAAACATAAAAAAAAAGTACATTAAAATTCAATTATGTATATTGCAAACATGGAAAGTTTGGTGTAAATTGCTACTAAGTTGCATTATTTATGGATAAATCCGCCAGGATGAATTATTGATAAGTTTGCAGTCGTTCACTGCAATGAAACACTTTTCGAAAAGTGAAAAATTTTATTCGGCAGTGCGTGTGCATATATTGGTGTGTCGTCTGCGTAACAGGCTGTATTAGTTTTCGAAAAATGTTTACAGTAACTTTCATGGCAAATTTTAATATTTTCCAAGCGACGCTAATAATAGATTTATGTAATATTACGTAGGCAAATAAGATAACACAAGAAAAACAATTTTTGAAATTTTAAATTGGGCAGCTATTCATATTCATTTCCAGCAATATACCACCAGTTGCGAGGGCTCCCCCTTTTACCCCCCCCCCCATGCTGTCCAGTTTTCAAGAAACCCGCGGATTTCCAAATCCAATAATTGGTAAGTAACGAGTCGGACTAAATACCTGCAAATCTAAAACGCTAGCGTCACGTCGAGCCAATAACGATTAAATGCTGTGCTGACTCTTTAGTCACCACCGCCGCCGTTCAATTCAGCTTCGAAGATTTCCATAAACCAAACAACAAATACTCAAAATTACATTCGAACTAAATTTCAAGCAACTTGACCTCTCCCTTTCAATCAAGAAAATAATTCTAAGCAGGACTTGTTATAACATTTTTAATTTTATATTTTTAATCTGCGTTTGTATATTTTACAATTTTTTTCTAATATTGACGGCATGGGTGCTTGACCTCAGAAAACGATTTTTAGATTTTTTTACCTCGTTGAAACTATTTTTTAATCAACAGACAAAGAAGTGGGTTCGGTGATTTATATTTCTTTGTGCATGATTGACAATAATTGTAATAGTTTTTCCAATATTTATGTTGAACTTTCTTGTTAAATCTGACGATGCTTAATCGGCGGAACCGGTAATTAATAATAAAAAAATACAATATAATATTTTTTTAATTGGTCGTTAAGCCTAGCCGAACAATTAATTAATTATTACTTTTCATAATTTATATTATTTATATAAATTCTTTTTCAATTTCTGTGTTTATCTGGCCTGTTCTATATATTCTTCGTAAGTCAATGGTTTTTAGCAAATATTATTTATTTTAAATTTCTAGAAGAGAGAGTAATTTTTAATTTTTGTCTAATTGTGCCCGTGAATATTTTCCGTCCTGAGCAATGTTTCCCTTTCACCGCTAAACAATAATAGAGAACAAAAGTTTATAATTTTAAAAACACTTTAATTGTCAAATAATCAGAAACTCGGCATCGGATGTACATATATGTGGGCCCCAAAAAGAGCCATTCAGAAAAAGAGATTCAGCTACATGATGTTTTCTTTTACTTGAACAAAACATCAGATGTCTTTAGCAGATCCATTTAAGTCGAGGATCGACAAAATTCCCTACGGATCTCTAGAAACGGGATCTCTAAAAATTAAAAAAGTTATCATTTCAATTAATAAAAAATTAGTTATTATAAATGACCTTCTCGTAGAGTGCAGCAGTAAGCTGAACCATCTTATAGCGTCTTCATATTTGATTATGTGACAGTTTATTTTAATGGCAAGTTTCTTTGCAAATAAGAAACTGCAGAGCCGTTTATTGCGATTTAAATGTACAGGTGGATATAAAATTCATCTTAGCAAACATCAGAAAACTTGAAATAAAAAATATTCTCGCTCGGCTCGCTTATAAACAAACTTAAAATTTTGATACCAGCAAGGTTTTTTTATACCAAAAGTATTCTTTTTACATCATATACACGATTCACAAATGTCATTTTGATAAGAAACGCCACGTAAATTCAGGATTTCGTCAAGAAATCTACACCGAAACCAAAAAATTTCAAGTAGGAAATTGATCCATGATAACATAATTGGCAGACAAATTTCGACATTTTCAGTTAGCTAGCGTAATTGGCAATGGTTTTCATTCATATTTAATTTCCTATAAGTTAATTTTAATAAAATTTATTTTGAGGTTAAATTTCATCAAATGTTAAAAAATGGGCTCGGACAGCATTATCAATGGTAACAACAGAAGGGTGATGTGTAAAATAACGTTTATGCAAAATATTTCATGAAAATAAAGCATGGTTGGGTATTTATACACATTTGTGTGATTGGGATTTCGGGGGCTTCAAAATGCAGTTACCAAGTAGCTATTGCGTTTGAAGCAATAAGTTAGGTCTAAATGAGCTAGATTTGGTGTATTTTATTGAATTTAATCATTTCCAATGCAGTATTATCCAACATAAAGAAAATTATTAAAAGCAAATTTCAAGGTGGTCATTTTTAGTTATTGTGAACATATTCGGTGAACAAAATGTGTTTTATTTTAATATTGGGACTATTTTAAGGCAATATTAAGAGAAAAAATAATTTTAAGTATCGTAATTATTATAAAAAATCGATTTGAAATTTGAATCATCTCTAATATTCAAAATTTCGCGGGCAACTCCTATTGGCTGTCGAAAAATCCTCGGTTCCCGAACGCTTCGATGACGCATATTTGAGAAAAAAGTTGCAATCTTGCCGACCCGAACGACCCGAACGCGCTGGTCAGTTTACATTAATCGGCGCTGAGGTGCGGTCGGAATCGTCTCCAATTTTTATAAACTTTTTTTTGTTTTTCTGAATTTAATCGGTTTTAAACTACTTATTTTAAGATAAAATAATTGTTAAAGTAATTTAAAATAATTGTGTTCAAGATTCGCGTTTTAAATTAATATAATTTAAGATTTTTTTTGTGTTGGTGAAACTTGTGGTTCTTAGAAAACTTGGTATAACTTGTTCCATTATTATAAATGGTGAGTAAACTTGAATTAATTTGTCATACCTGAAAAGTATCAAACTCATACTTTATTTGTATCGAGAACAGGGTTGTTGTTTTAGATTAAATTACCTTTGTATAAACCAACTTGAAACAATATTTTCCATTCCATTTTATTATCGCTAGGTATTTAATTGCAGTTTCTTAAATAAAAATTTTCTTCTTTTAGATGGCAAATTATTAGAATGGAAAGAATTACAACAGCATTTTCGCAAGCAAATCTTTTCATAGGACTGTGGCGCACCCTGTATTTCGATCAACTTTATGCTGCAAATTCTTGCTAGGTAAGTGTTGGAAAAACATTTTGTCAACCTGTAAAACTTAATTATTAAAATTTTGCCAAATTTTAAATTTAAGACTAACAATGATAAACAAACATTAAGTTCGGCTGCTACGCAATCAACAATCAGAACTTACTTATTGTTTAATTTTTTTAAAAATAAATTTGGGTGGGCGAATCTAATATTATTCAAATAATGCGCGTTTATTTTAGAGGATATTAAAACTTAATGTCACTTAAAACTTCCAGGTTCTTCTGAATGAGTATGTGTAATCTTTAAAAGTTAATTTCAAGTTTGTGCATTCATTTGTTTGTTAAAAAAACGGTGTCAGTCGGTGAACGTTTCAATAATTATTTTAAAATTTCGTGTTATCAACATGTGTTATGTTTTTTGTGACTACGATTTATTGCTTACAGGTAAAGTCAATTTTTTGCGGTTAAAATTAAAAAAGCAATACGTGCAGTTGAAATTATTGTGTAATCTTAAAACATTTTCCCTATAACTCCTTTCATGGTTGATGGAACAACGACGCGCTTTTGTAAAAAAAAGTGAAGTTTGATCGACAAAACATTTACTTGACGATACTCATGCCCGTACTTATAGTCGATGCTTGGCTGAAGCAAAACTTGAGCACGACTTAAGTACAAAATTGTTTATTTTGATTGGTTGATTTCGTGCTTGAGTCAGACTCAAGTCCGAGATCGAGCGAAGCATCGACTATAAGTACGGGCATCAGTGTTCTCGTCACTTGTTTTTTCGACTAGAGTTTGTCGTAAACAATTTTTCAAAACGTTCGGGAAACAAAATATCGTAGTCGGGTAGGTATAAATTTCCTAACTGACCTGCCGCTACGAGAAAAATATTAATTAAAATATGCAAATTTTGCAATTTCAGAATTATTTATTTTTTTTGAAATAATTGACCAAGTTGTATTAACGATCATGATTTTAGTTGAATTTGTTGAATTTTGATTGTTAAATAATTAAAATTTCTTAAAAATAACTTCCACAACTTCAGTAAATAACTTGAAATAAAATAGAAAGAAATTGAGTTGCATTACAACCAAGGAACCTTGTTGGTTAATACTCGGTGATTTGTTTTAACAAAAATATCTCAAGAAAATATGTCGCTTTATATTCCGATACATAATAATAATTATATTAGGTTCTATGCTGTATCCCATTTAGGTTGCAATAATTTAAAAAAAAAGTAAAAACAATCTGCTGGGTTTCCTCCAGTCAAGTTCAACTAAAACTACAACCACATCTGCACGAAGTGAATAAATAGATACATAACGGATAGGAGGAACAAACATTTAATATACAGGGTGTGCATTTGAAAACGACCCACCTTAAATTTCTCGTGAACTGTTATACGAAATATCAAAAATATTTAAAAGAACTTTTTACTTGAACCATTAAAATATAAATTTCTTACTTCTTTCGGAGTCGATCCGAGCACTTGACATTCACGTTCACCTAAGTAGGCCCAGTTGTTCAGTTGCAAGTTAAACGAAAATGTTTAGAATAACCAATATTTTTTATTGGCTTAAGGGGTCATGCCCAGTTAAACGTAAAAAAAATACGCGATCTTTGAGAATTTTTTTTTAAGAACTCGAAGACTTTTTTAAGATTATGTTGATATACTACATAAAAAACAGCAAGTTTTTACTTCAATATTATAATTTTTTTAATAAAATATATTTGCAAACAAAAAAGTTACCGCCATTCTTCCGAAGGTCCTTTTCAAAAACACGTTTTGCGGTGACCATTGGTGCTCGATTCTGAATTATGTAAAATAAGAAATTCCAAAAAATTTATGCAATATATTAAATTATTTAGTTCTTGAACGAACAGTTTTTCAAAATATCAATTTAAGACAAAATGGCACACGTTCAAAGTAAATGTCATATTTTTGATGAAAATATGGCTCTTTTATTGCTAATAAAAACAAAACTATACATCGAAAATTAAATTCCTTCGTTCACGGACTAGTTTCTTATATCAAAAATAAGCCTGCCAAATTTGAAACAAATCGATGTAGTAGTTTTCAAGATATCGTGGTCAGCGATATTGAAAATGTAATTTCTGGATAAACGCATTGAAAGTTTAAGATAGGTGTACTACTCAAAAATAAAATATTAATTTGCAACTTACATTGAGTCATCTATTCCAGGCCCATATTGTGCATCTTCAGATTAGGTTGTAGACTCAAAAATGTCAATTTAACTCTGTCTACGAACTTCTCTTTCGTTAATTTTTACAACGATTCTGCATTGTATACTGTTTTTTAAAGATTTTCTAGGAAACGGTATGTGTTAAATCTTAGAAAAATATATGGGACCACCTCGGGATCTAGCCTAGTAGAAAACAAGTTAAACTAGTTAAATCGGATTAGCCGTTTCTAAGAAATCGGTGAGCATACATAAAAAAAAAAATCATACTCGTCGAATATTATTTTTTTATTTATTTATTTTTTTTTATATTATATAACCTCTTCCTTTTCTATGAAGTCTGTTAAAAAAGTACAAATCGCCAAAAATCTTTTTTAGATGCTGCAAACTAGCATAATAATGTGAATTTTATTATTTGTTACTTAAAACTTTGAGGGAGTATTTCTAAAATGTTTAACTTGCAGAAAATGAAATAAAAAAAAAATCGATTTTTATAAATCTGCAAGTGGGCCTGATCCCTTAAACTGCAACGGAACAACAGGTCCTAGTGCCGTTGAAGTTTTTATGTTGGGCTAGGTGAAGGCGAAGAAATGAGTCCTAGTGTAAAGTACGCAACATAATCTTCCTTTCTCTACTTGGAAAAGTTTTTTTTACAACTAGTCGATATTTCGTGTGGTGCACAAGTAATTTAAAGTTGATCGTTTTCAAATGCACTTACAATCATGTAAATTGAAAGTGTGTAGCAACACGTTAACATTTTTAGACTTTTGATCTAGATAAGGTTTATGACGTTACTCCCGTCCTTTTTTTATTATGAAAAATTCTAACTTGAGCAGCGTCAACGGTGTGATTGTTAAACTTGAGGTCCCGAGTCTATTAATTTAATTGTTTCTTCAACCTAACTTTTAAGTTGCGTATTGTTCGGCTCAAAGGGTAAATATTCCTCAACATTTGTGTGCACAAGACTCGAAATTTCAAGGAATACCAAATAATTTTTAAAGAAATTCCAATAATCAACAGAGGGAAAAGTTTGATTTCCCTATTTGTAAGTTTTTCAATTTATTTTTGCTCATCCACTTGTTTCAAATCTTTCGTGGTCGTGAAACAAAAGAGCGTTTCTCTTCTACGCTATGTGTAAACAGTTGAAACTATCTTCATCGATAGTTGGTTTTCCTGAGTTTTGATTTGAAACCTATGTCAATATGATTCTGTATATATTGTAATGATATTTCCGACTTAAAATTTATTCTTCTGATTTTCCAAAAATTCAATTTCAAAATTATTTTCGTTCAAATACATTTTCTAATAGGAACGTTAATATTTAATGATAAGAGCACCCATCTGCTCCGGTATCCAATATTGGTTCGCCGTGTGCCAATTAATTGCGGTATAATTTTTGCAAAAATTTTTATATTTCCCTGGTACAGTTATTTTACTGGCATCCAAATCTCAATAAAACTAATTCTTCAAAAACTACCACTTTTTATTTTATACAATTATCCAAATTATACCAGACGTACAAATTCACGTCTGGTCACTTCGATCAATTTGGCAAAAAAGCCCTCATTATCTCCTTGCTTTCGCGCAAGTACCCCATACCAAATTACCAACACAACCTTACAAAATTTTAACAAACACAGGGCATTTACAAATTCCATACACACATTAAATAAACCAAAACAATACCAAACATGAAAAATCCATGACAATATGTTTCTGTACACAACTATCGTTTTTAAATTTATAAAATAATTTTGTTTTTATAATTTTAACATGACTTTAATACTTGAATAAACTCCGCAGATTACATGTACCAAGCCGAAGTTCATACTGGCGTGAAATCATTTAAACACCTCCTGGTTATGATATCCCAATAGAGATACATCATAGAGCCCATTATATTCTCATTTTCATCATCAATATGATATGATTCTATAATATTAATTAATTTGCATTTCTGCAGTATAGGGTCGGTTGTGCCAACTAAGTTCAAAGGAAGTTAAATTGAACTTTAGTTTTGAATTTAGAAGTTCTAATTACGAATCGGGTAAAATAAAGCAACACATAAATTGTACTCCTATTAAAGATGTTCCGGTATACCCAAGTGCCCTATTCTCAAGTTGACTCGACTTGATTCGCATAAGAATAAATTATTATATCTCAGAGAATGCGAATGTGGCTTATTTGCGAATCAAGTCGAGTGAGCTCAAGAACAAGACCCAAAGCTTGAATTTACGGTGTGGCGGTTACAGGAGCTTGAATTCCAAGCCCCAGATTTTCTGTAAAATTTACATAAATTGCTGCATTAAACATCAAATGAAAACAAAATTTAAAATACACCAATCGACAAACGACCTTCTAACCAAAGTATCTAACATTGACCTACTACGTAATAATGCCACTACCACTAGTCGGGAGAGCATGCTGCGTATTCCAGTGCAGCTCCCTTGACTAGTGGTATTTTGGTAACGGCATCACTACCGAGTAGTACTGGAAGTACTGGAAACGGCCAATTTAAGATTTAGAGATTTTTCTTGGCAAATGTGCTCCTGTTTAGGTTTGAATCTGTTGTAGAAAACTTGAAGTTAATAATTATCTCCATGCAGGACCCCATTTTCACTAAGTAATGGCTGGACTAGGTGTAATTTTATCGTATTTGTTAAGGTTTTCCGATTAATTTTGTAAATTGTCTTACATTACTTCATCGTTTAAAAAAACTCATAAAGATTTCAGTATACAGTTGAACTAGGTATTAACTAAACTTTAGATTAATCTTGAGATCGACTTATCGAGGGATAAGGTATTATTATAGTTGTAATAAATATGAAGACTACAATTCCCGTTCAACAGTTTTCGTAATAAATTAGGATTTCATTTTGTTTAGCCGAAATTTCGTAAAAGTTATTCATAATAAATAAAACGCAGGATGATGTTGTCTACTTTTACTTCATTCAAAACACATAGTCACAAAAATTAATAAAAACTAATGAAAACTATTAATAAATTATTATTAGGATTTCTTATAATTTTTAACAATAAAATATAAATTTTTGTTAAAATCACTTGTAACCGGGTAAATTTGGGTTAAGACGAGAAGTAATTTAGAACATTAATTCTAAATCGACAATGTCGAATTTCGTTAAAATCTTAATTTTTTTTTGTTATACATCAAGGTAAACTGAATTGTATGAAATATAGTAAGGAGTGTTAACAAAAATAATACTATATCAATAATACAATAAAACTTCATTTAAAATACTAAATGTTAACAAAATATAATAATAATACATATTTTGCATCGTCCTGTACAATATTTATGCGGCATTAAATTTGAAACAAACAAACTTTATATCTTTCTAATTCCACGAAATTAGGTCTGTGCAGGATATACCTTAACAAACATGTTGTTTAATTCAAAGTTTGTTGATTAAACAAAATAGCATTCGATTTATTGCCTTAAGATAATTTATTTTGTTTTAAAGTAGAAGTATATTTAAATTTGCCGCTTCGCGCGTCACTTAAAACTGCAGTTGTTTTACTTGGCAATTGTTTTAATTTCACCATCTTGTGAAATACGTACGCGCGCGTTTATCTATCTCGTTTTCAATATGTGTAATTAAAGTGAATATTGTAATAAATTAATACGGTGCGCGGAAGGCAAATTATGCATAGTATTATTAATTGATAATTAAAAGTTTCTTGTGAAAACAAGGGCGCATTAACGTTTTATTTTGTGTTCAGTGAGAGGTTAATCTAATTTGTACATTTATTAATCAAAAACAAATTAAAAAGAAACCCCTAAAATTCAACAGGTTGGTGGTGAATTTACTTGAAATTTCTAATATTTTAACATTTGTGCTTTTTTCGAATGCGGCATCACACCATAATGTTTGATTCATAAAATTCAATACGAGCTCGTATGATGTGTATTAACTATAATAGCAGCTATATTTTTAATTAACTATTAATTTTGATGAAAATAATTCATTAATTAAACTTACATTTTTCGAATGCAAAAATCACATCATTTTAATAGGTAGAATGATATCCAAGGGGAGTTGTACATTACTGGTCTGTCGTAATTATTTGTGAAATCTGAATCGTTGTTGTTTAAGCTTCGGAAACTATAAATTTAAATATTAGGCCATTAATGCCCGATTTCTTCGCCTCGAGATATCCATCAGATAAATTAACAAAGTAACCAGTGAAATTTTAGATTTGCTATTGAGAATTTAAATTATTGTTGTCCGATTGGTTATATTTGATTACCTTTATTTGTTTCATAAAAATTTTAAGGGTCTTCATATTAGCACTTGGCCCAGCTTGGTTCAAGCCTTCCCCATGAAGTGCAGTTGAGATTTCTACTCGAGCCATTATTCAACTATTACTTTGTTTTGGATCTCGTTTTTTAACCCTATATTTCTAGTTTTGAAACGGCACCGTGATCTTCTGGTTCAATTTGGGACCATCGTTTGCTGAAAAAATAATACTTTTTTATTATTTGCCAGTTAATTATTAAGATCTATACGATAAGTTAGTGTTTTAATATTCTTAGTTGATAAGTCACAAATAATACACATATAGGTAAAATAATAATTCGGCTGTATTATTGATGAAATTTTCTTCTACCGAGCCAGACTCATCAGCTCAACCCCTAGATTAAGGTTTTTCTTGTTTGTGTTATCTTTAAAAAAAATTGCAACTGGAACTAAATATTGTTCAATTTTTGCTTATAGTAAATCTGAATGAAAACGAAATTTCAACATTTTACATATTTTTTTTTCTATTACTTGATTAAAATTCAAGTGACATCAATTTTAGAAAACCTAAAAAATGCCAACACTTTTTAAAACAAAATGTTTATAAGTTAGGTATCACAATTAAAATATACTGTGAGTATATTAATCGCAAACGTTTTCACCATACCATAACATCATGAAACTCTGGCAATAGCGGACGGTTGTGTGCTAATTCCTCAACCCGATGCCAAATCAGACACCAGTCATTTTGAAGATACATAGTATGAGCCTTGCCCGGTATTCCAACAATCGCCGTTCATGATTCTGATTCCTAGTTCATCCTCCTGATGATGCCATAGTATGGTGAAAACCTTTGCGATTAATATTTACGGGGTATTTTCTATGTGATGACTTATAAACATTTTAGTTTTAAAAAGTGTGTGCACTTTTTAGGTTTTCTAAACTATTAATATGATTAATGTACTTAAACCACGTATCAATTGATTAACTAAACACGGATACTTTTTTTATTTATTTCCTAGTATTCATAAGCATACGTTGCCATAATCAATGCAAATTTCTCGACGAAATTTTCTTCTACCTTTCACAATTTAATGTTAATATTATTTTAATACCAACCTATCATTGTCATCTACACGTAGGTACATGGGTTTCTACAAAACACTATCACTAAAAAAAAACGAATAATTAAGATCGAAAGGTTCCAAAACTTCAAGTTTTTAGCAAACACGCCAAGAGGGACATGCAACTCGAGAAATGCCACCAGTAAACGTACAAAGTAATAATTTTAAAAGAAACACATCGTTTAAGCATTGTAATAATAAATTAAGCTCTACAGAAATGCGATAAACTAATAATTGATCAAGTACAAAATAGACCAATAATCGGGTAGAAATTAGCAGCCGAACCCAGAATTTTTCAAGTCAGGAATTTTATAAGATTCAACATATTTATAGCTTAAATTTTATGTTTTATTGATAACTAGTAAAATTGACAATAGTATTCTGTAACCTTTAATTACATAATGAATTATTTTATAAATTTTTAAGAATTCTTTTCTTTCTTTCAGGAGATCATCTGCCAAGAAATATTAGCAGTTAAATAAATCGTGCACGCGGTAATCATAAGTTTTTCGCGAGTGCAAAAGCTTATTCAAAGCTTTCCTAGGTCGTTCTTGCTTGTAATAAAGTGTTAATTTTAAAATATTTCTTTCAATCGAAATCGCTAAAATATATGTGGGTGATTAAGTGTTGTTGAACTTTTCGATGGATTTCATCGATCCGAGGGATCATCTGGACGGCCAATTTGCGCAAGGACTATAGATGATAAAGGTAAGAAACGAAAATTTATTTGAAAACCTTTTGATTGTGTTTGTTTGGCTAACCTAAGTAAACCTATTTATTAACAAGTGCTAATAAATTTATTTTTTTCCAGGTAAGTTCCACGGCGTGGGTTAATCATCAGGAAACAGAAAGGTTGGTGAAATTTTTTTTCTCCTTTTCTCCTTGTGTAGGGCTCAGTGAAGTGCTAAAAGTGCCTTGTTACAATAAGTTATGTGTTATTGGTAATTTTCTGAAATTTCACAAATTTTAGAATACATGAAATACTTAAAATAATCTAGCTTAGGTTTTCTATAATTTAGTTTAAAAATTAAATAATTAGCAGGTTGGCGATAGGCTAGAGAGCGGCAAACCGTGGTTGTATTCCTGGTCGAGGCCAGATACACCATAGATAAGAGAATGTAGTATAGATAGGAAACTTTTATTTATATTTAATTTTTAGTGATAATAATGCGGTCTCTTAATAACGGTCGTTTTTATTTAGCTTTTTTTTCTTCAGGTAAGTAACAATAATACAATATTTTTAATTTACACGTTCTGTTTTTGTGTAAATCATCGAATATTTTGAAATCGGATAATTGGTAGCATCCCCTGCCCCCTGTCCATTTTTTACTGTCGACAAAATCAAAGAAGGGATATGAAGGTGCATAAAACTGGTTCAATAAACGAAAAAAATTCGATCGCTTCGTACTTGGAACATAAATCGAATATGTTTAAAGGATTTACATTGTGGACCCTCTTCATGATGTTTAAGGCAGGAAGGGCACCAAATGGAACAGAAAAAAGTTACAGGAGGCAAAGCTGGCACCATCGGGAAGACTGCCTTCGGGAACTAAATTTTTAATAAATTAATTAATTTTTATAATAATAAACATATGTTTTTATCATTGTGTATTGTTGCAACTTAAACGTCCGGAAAACAAAATATCGTAATCGGGGAGGTATAAATTTCCTAACTGACTTGTCACATAGAAAAAAATATTAATTAAAATATGCACGTCTCGCAATTTCAAAATTATTTATTTTTGTTAAAAACATTGACCAAGTGGTATTAACGATCATGATTTTTGTATTGGAGAGATATTAAGAAATTTGATTTTGTCGAATTTCGATTGTTAAATAATTTTAATTTCTTAAAATCAACTCCCACAACTTTTGTAAATAACTTGAAATAAAATAGAAAAAAATTGAGTTGCATTACAACCAACAAACCTTGTTGGTTAATACTCGGTGATTTTTTTTAACAAAAATATCTCAAGAAAATAAGGCGCTTTATATTCCGATACATAATAATTATATTAGGTTCTATTATGCTGTATCCCATTTAGGTTCCCATAATTAAAAACTACAACCACATCTGCACGAAGTGAATAAATAGATGTACATAAAAACAAAAGAGTTCAATTAGGACATCTTGATTTAAGTTACGGATTGGTGGAACAAACATTATACCGGGTGCTGAATCGAATAGCCGAACATATAGGGAATTGACACGTAAAAACTTATTTATGCAAATTCCTGCTTCCCTAATTATTTTAGAGAAAAAATGAAAGACACAAAGAGAATGCAGAAATATAAACTACGTATGATAAAAGCATTAGATTTTATCTAACCTTTACTTATAGGGTTAAAAAATGCTTCTCAAGTTTTTAAAATTTTCATTTATAAGCCTGGCCATCGCCATGTAAGTTTCCAAGGTAATTATTTTGAAATTAAATTGAATTTATTTCATGACCAGTCTGAAAAATGAAAATTTTAACAATTCTAAAAGAATTTTGGACCCTTTAAGTAGAGACTAGATGAAATTCGAAGATGAAAGTCCAAAATTCTTTTAGAATTGTTAAAATTTTCATTGATACATTTGAATTCCCTATTTGTAAGTTTTTCAATTTGTTTTTGCTCATCTACTTTTTTCAAATCTTTCGTGGTCGTGCAACAGAAGAGCGTCAAATTTATCGTGTTCTATATAGTTTTGAGGTTGATACATTTCTTCTTGGGGCAGCAGTCTCATCTCCTGAACTACGTTTATTAATTCAAAAAATCAATATCATCTTTGAAATCCATAATCATCCGAAAATTAAATCCGCACCCTTCATGACAAATTCTTTGCCGACCGACTCTTAACATTCTTTATTTTGCCATCGAAGATTGAAGGTTAAACATGTTCTGAAAATATAGATGGCAAGATTTTTTATACAGTAAATAGCCGCTTGCGTGGAAAAATTGAATCTATCATTTGCTGGAAGGAACGAAAATTATGCCAAGATTTTTCTGACATGGTCAGAAACTTTCTACTTGGTAGGAGATCGAACTCACGCCCGTGCCCCTAACTCGGTTTAATAAATTCTACAATTTCAGACTAGTTTGATTAAGTAGTAAGAGATAGTCGAACCAGCTGCGTGCTCAAAAACATAAAAAACCCGAACACAAATTGAGTTGTAAACCTCAATTTCGTTTTCACTTTATACGAATACCACTGGTCAGAGAGCTGCAATAACTGAGCTTTTTTAATGTTCAGAATTCATTCAAGTGTAACTACTTCCTGAATGTATCGGCTTCCCGACTAGCAGATTTTTGTAGCAAGTGAAAACAGAATTGAGGTTTATAATAAGGAAAGCTTGTTAGTGGAAATAATATTTTCTTTCTATTTAAAGCGCTATGATATGAGGTCCATTTCCCCAGCGCCGCCCATCGCGAATTTTGGGTCAATTTTGGTATCGATCGTTTGTGTATGTATTATTTTCGTTTGTGGTTGCATGGTTTGCAAAATATCTTACATTTTCAGTTGGGGCGCTGGGGAAATGCGAGCGCCGCCCTTCACGAATTTTGGGTAAAATTTGATATCAATCATTTGTGTATTTATTATTTTCTTTTGTGTTAGCACCGTTCGCGAAATTTTAAGGATGAAATAAATTAAGTTTATTTCCCTAGCGCATCCATTTTCGAATTTTTGATGAATTATAGTGCCAATGTAACGAATTTGATGTCATTCGTTTGTATATTGTTTGTTTTGTGTATTCATTATTTTTGTTTTTATTAGCGCCGTTCGCAAAATATCTTCTATTTAAGTTAGAGGGGAGGAGCACCCGAGTTGGAAACGACTTGTACCAAAAAAATCTAAATTTTTTTGGTATTAATCGTTTGTGTAATGTTTCTATGTCTTATTATTTTTAATTTGTTCATTTTTAATAATTCAAGTGAAATGTATTATAGTTTTATAGTAGAGTGCTATCATGAAATTATTTTCACTTCTGTGGGGGTGTCGGGGTTAAAAGCTGAAACTTGCAGGAATGAAAGGTTAGATGGCATATATTCGTAATCCGAAGGTAATCAAAAATAATCACGCGCAAAAGGGCGCTATTTAAAAAAAATGAGATAATACTATTAGCAGGAAGCCCATAAAATGACGATCAATTTGATATAGATATAATTTGAAATCATTTTTGTACGAAATGTATTTTTTTTTAATGTTTGAAAACTGAAATTTGTTAAGTCGCTTATGGGGGATCAAATTTGAAATTGCAATTATCTCGGTTCGAACTTGGCAAAAATTTTATAATATTTCACAATATTTATTTACATAATATATACGCTTCTATTTGCGAAACGAAAGCCTAAATCAAAATTTTTTGCACCTGATAATTGTTGCGCATATGTGTGGAGAATCGATTAGTTGAAAAATTATAATTTTTTGTTTAATATTAAACACGATATGAAATTATTAGTAAAATTTAAAATTTTTAATTTTTAATGCGCTCACTACAAAATCACAAATTTATCGGGAATTAGTTTTTCTGAATCATTGAAAATTTGCAATTTCAACGTTTAGAATTAAATTTTGGCTTGGTTTCTTCTTTAAAATTTAATTCTAATGGTTGAAATTGCAAATTTTAAATGATTCAGAAAAACTAATTCCCGATGAACTTTTCATGACCGGTGCTGTACAATACAAATTTGGAGTGGGAAATTGTGATTTTGTAGTGAGCGCATTAAAAATTTAAAATTTTACTAATAATTTCATATCGTGTTTAATATTAAACAAAAAATTATAATTTTTCAACTAATCGATTCTCTACACATATGCGCAACAATTATCAGGTGCAAAAAAATTTGATTTAGACTTTCGTTTCGCAAATAGAAGCGTATATAAATAAATATTGTGAAATATTATAAAATTTTTGCCAAGTTCGAACCGAGATAATTGCAATTTAAAATTTGATTCCCCATAAGCGACTTTGTTGCGTTCAACAATCTATTAAATTTTTTAAATTTAAATTTATTCAATTTTAAAAGTTTGAGGGTCCCTGGATTAAAATATTGCCGCGATAAGTCAGGAATTTATTTGCAAGTGGTGGTACGTTTTAGGAGGGGTTGGTTACTCGTGGTACGTTCAGGGACTAGCGTTCCAACTACTAAAGGAACAAGACGTTCAAATTAAGTTCCGTTTTTCACTCACAAGAGTGTTTCTGTAAATCTGTTTTTATCAGAGATTAATCTGTTATTTGGGAATACCTAATTACGTTGTATTCAGTTAATTATATTTTCTGAAATAAATTGTGGAATATTTGGAAATTTAATATCTATTATTTTGGAAAATTTGAAAAATCTAACTATCATAGATGATTACGAAAAGTATCTTTTTGGCAATAGTGGAGTTAGTTTTGGGATGAACATCTTAACAGGGTTTACTTCGTTGAAATTAAGAAAACAATGTCTTATCTACGATATATGCAAGGTTAGTGTGTTTAAGAATTATAAACGAACATTAAAAATAGTAAGATTTGTGATTTTTGTTGATCTATCAACCTATCTAACTATAAGGACTATATTGTTGCATGCAAGACTTAACTTTTATGTATATTGTGTTTTATTATGGGAATTATATATTATTTTATTTTTGGTGTTGTAATTATTGTGTAGTTCCTTTTTGCCCCTCAAACACTTACGCCCAAGCTATTTTCCGCTCAGCTGCCGGGCAACAAAAAGCCCAAATAAATAACGGGGTAACAACTTAACAAATTTCAGTTTTCAAACATAAAAAAAAAATACATTTCGTACAAAAATGATTTCAAATTATATCTATATCAAATTGATCGTCATTTTATGGGCTTCCTGCTAATAGTATTATCTCATTTTTTTTAAATAGCGCCCTTTTGCGCGTGATTATTTTTGATTACCTTCGGATTACGAATATATACCATCTAACCTTTCATTCCTGCAAGTTTCAGCTTTTAACCCCGACACCCCCACAGAAATCGTTTTATTTTGATTCGGGCACTCTACTATTAATATTATAATATTTCCTTTTAGCAGTTAAGCGCTGGTGTAGTTACGGGGGGGGGGGGGCTCTTTTTTTAAATTTAATGCAGTTAAAGCAACTCAAGAGTGATACTGCGAGTACTTGTTTCCATGATGCAACTGAACCAATTGAATAAATAATTGATAAAGAAAATATCCAAGTATCTGCGTTTCTCCTGATACAAAATCAAATAATTTGAAAGTAGAAGAAGATGAAGTTGTTAAAAATAACACACAAAAGATTGCTACTAAATTTACCCCAAAGTTTACAATACAACGTGAGGGCTTCCCCCCCCCCTTCATTTAATTTAAAGATATTTTGTGAACATAGGTAACATACATGATATAATAGATATACTAATGTATTATATAATACATAGAAACATTACACGAACGATTAATACCAAAAATCTAAATTTTTTTTTATACAGGTCGTTTCCAACTCGCGTGCTCTTCCCCTCTAACTTAAATAGAAGATATTTTGCGAACGGCGCTAATGAAAACAAAAATAATGAATACACAAACTTACACAAACAATATACAAACGATTGACATCAAATTCGTTACATTGGCACTATAATTCATCAAAAATCCGAAAATGGGTGCGCTAGGGAAATAAACTTAATTTATTACATCCTTAAAATTTCGCGAACGGTGCTAACACAAACGAAAATAATAAATACACAAACGTACACAAACGATCGATACCAAATTTTACCCAAAATTCGTGAAGGGCGGCGCTCGCATTTTCCCCAGCGCCCCAACTGAAAATGTAAGATATTTCGCGAACCATGCTAACACAAACGATCGATACCAAAATTCGCGATGGGCGGCGCTGGGGAAATGGACCTATGCATATGCTCGGGGAGTTAAATAATTAAGAAGTATCGGAACTACATGAAAATACTTGGGAATACCTAAGATTCGACGAAAATAACTCGGAATAATCTTGCAATTCTTTCAGCACCCCACCTAGATTTTACCTTATAGATATCTAACGATAGCAAACGTTTCTAATGCCCGGTTTCTTCATACTTAACAGCGCAGCGCGGTTACTTTGACAGGCTGCTTCAGACATACACGAGTACGAGTTCTCGTATAAAAATTAAATATTTAGAATACTCCACAGACTTCTTAACTAAATATTAAATGTTTATTTAAGAGGTCCATGAGTGGCTTCCAAGGTAAAATTAAGTTTGCTACGCGTTCTCTTCCAATATTTTAACTAAGGTTTAATTAACGAATGAACTAAGTTATTGCTCGTAAAGTTATTGAAAACCTAAGGTAAATAACCTGGCGAAGAAAAATTGAACAACCAATAATTTATTGTTAAAATAAAATGTAATACTTCTTCGCTTAATATAATATAATATATATATTTGCGAAAACTCAACATGTTTCTTGCAACGTGCATCTTCAGGAGCTCAATACAAATTATTTCAATATCAATGAGGTGTAAAATGTTACATTTTATTATAACAATTATCTTATATGCTTATGTACCTACATTGTGATTTAATACCTATACTAAAATTTTTTATTTTAAAATGAAATTAAACTTACATTACTGAGTATTTCAATTGCATCGGCCACACCGCAATAATAAATATCCATGGGGTTGATAATTTCCAATTCATGAAATGGTAATTGCTTTATAATTAATTGATCTTCCGTATTAATTGTGCAATTTGAATCGTTATATTTTAAGGTTCTAAAAATTGAAATTACATTAAAACATGATAATAAAAATTTATACCCGGTATACTTATTTTAAATACATAAGATTTAAACATAATTAGAAGTGATTTTAAACAAAAATAATATTTTATTCTTATAAATTGATAGAAATTACAATTTGTTGGGTTGTAGGAGGGTTGTAACAGTTGTTAACAACATCACAGTTTTAACTTTATTTTGTTCGCTACGCGAGTAAGTAATAACAATTTATTTTAGTTGTTTTGTGTCGATCCCTGGTTAAAAGTGATCTTATGATACTTTTAAACAAATTTCAATCTCAAATTTCAGTAGTGTAAGTATATTTCTAATAATTACGAAGTTAATAGGTGTTCCCACCTGTTTCCGTTTCTTCTTCCGATACATAAATAAATTCGGTATGTCGTGGTACAAGAATATTAGAATTGGCCAAAGAAGTGGTTTTGCTCAGTGCTTAATCCAACTGACAATGATCGTGTTTTTAAAGTTGACAAGTAAACTTTCTTCTCAGGAGTTTCTGATGCTGTAAGTTGTCGATCGATCAGGCTTTCTGTTGTAAATATTTATAAATTTATCAGCAATATTTGTTGGTCGTCGTTCACTATTTCTTTTTTATCAAAAAATTATTCCGTTTCTTGTTGTTGAACTACAATGCATTCTACTATTGGGAGAAACCTTGGAAAAACTCCAAGTTTCTTTACAATACAACAATTATTGTTCAATTGACATTTTCCTATTGAAATTTGAGAATTTTTTCTAACTAACCAACGATCGACACAAAACTGAAGACTTTTTTTACATTAATCTACCAATTAAACAACTAAAAGAAAGCTTTATTACTTATTATTTCTTTGAATTCATTTAGGGCTCGGCAACAATCGAGGGATAAGGTATTATTATAGTTGTAATAAATATGAAGACTACAATTCCCGTTCAACAGTTTTCGTAATAAATTAGGATTTCTTATAATTTTTAACAATAAAATATTAATTTTTGTTAAAATCACTTGTAATGGTATCCATACATCTACCAGTTTATCTGCAGATCACTAAAGCCACCGACACACTGATTGCCGACAGATCGGAACTTTCAGACTTAGTAAACAGATTACAGATAATGTGTGTAGGTACATGTAAATAATCTCCAGTTCGCGTTTGACCATATTTTCAATATTTCAAACTGAAAAAAACTTAATAAGATGTAGAATGTAAGACAAGATTTCTGACCGAATATTATGAATTTAGCTACTTTTTTTTATTCCTTGTAATATTAATACATAAATTGATATTTTCAATACATAAATTGATATTTTCTGACGAAGCAAACGAAAAGTCTGCGAAACTTATAGTTTTATTACGTTTATTTAACTAGTATAATTTTAAATATTTTATAATGATAACTAGTAAAATTGACAATAGTATTCTGTAACCTTTTACAAATTGCACAAAATTGAATTGCATTCCTTATCTAAAAAGTTCTTTGATACATTTGGAAAGGAAAACTTTTCCTAAAGATTTTTAACTATTCCGGTTTGGTTTTCTGGACCTTTCAAGGGAAAAAATTATTATAGTTGCTTAATCATTTGAAACAGTTGTTATACAAAAATGTATTGATAAATACCAAAAATTAACTTTATTTGTAAAATTATCGGAGGCTATTTATTAATTTCTACGAATTCAAACGGTACAAAAAACGAGGCAAATTATACTTGGCGTCTGATTGGTTCATTTCGAATCGTGCCAGTACTCATTGTCTCATGTCACGCGTGTGACAATGGCTCTTTAAAATGTTTTTAATATTATAAATTAGTTCTTGAAAACGTTATAAATTTAATTTAAAGTGCTCGAATGTTGTCGTTTTCGTTATAATAACGCGGTCGTTCAAATTAATTTAATTTTAAAATATTTAAGCGTTGCGTTGCCTTGGTTACAACCAAATTGGAATTTCTTTCATAGTTTTGTTAGTTTTTTTAGTTGGCACCATCGCATCGGCAGGCCCTTATATAAATATAATTTGTATTGCGGGCTATTGACATATATTCGAATTATTTAAAACGAAATCAAGTTCCACGAACTAAGTAAGAAAGCAAGGTTTAGAAGACCAGCTGACGCCTTGCATCTGCACCAAAATTTCAACAATTTAACGTTATTCAATTTATTAACATCGATTCATTTGATAAAATAATTACTTGTAGAAAAAAGTCGTTAAAAGTAGTTAATTTAAAATTTAAAACTCAGTTGTTTTTTTATTAAGTTTACGTCATGACGCGTTACTTCATTTGTCATTTGTTTATTTTCCGCGTACCTGGGTCGCAGTGTCTTTTGTACTCTTTGCTATTTTGCACGTTTTAAATATGAAATGTCAGTTTAATTGTCTTAAAATTAACGGAAAGTGGTGTAAATAATTGAAAAAATTGAAGTTACTAAATTTATTCTTTCAATTTCAAGAATTTAAATGTTCAAAGATGACTGCTCAAACCGAAGCTATAAGTTGAAGGTAGAATTTTCTTATTTTTATTTAAAAAGTTTTTATTAACTCTCTTTCTTGTATTTTAAATGTTTAAATTAAAGAAAACAAAATAGATGTAGCTTTTTTTGTTTGGTCCTTTCGTTAAGTAATTTCATTATTTGTTGCAATTTTGCTTTAAATTATGTTTGAAAACATTGTGAATTAAATCGGGTCGATTTGGCAAAGTACACTGTCGCTAGTAGGTACAGCAAACCGAGGGTGTCTATATCAAATTTGGTAATTCGTTGAGCTATCCTTGCTCAAACACCCACCACACGGAAATGATAAATGTTTAGAATTGCCCTCAAAAAGGCCTTTGCAGTTAAAATGTTATCGTTGAGATTACGGTAAATAAAAACTACTTTTAATTTATGACGGAAGTTATGACTGCCTTATCTGCCTACCAAATATAAAATTGTTCTTATTGACCGTAATCTCAACGATTCTGGCAAAGCTGACCCGCATCTAATTTAGATACTTCCCCGCGTCAGCTTTGCCGAATACTATGAAAGTGTTTAAGTACGGCAAACTTAGCCAAGAAGAAATTATTTAAGTGTGAATTGACATACCATTTTCTTGTACTATCGGCATCGATTTATTTGTGTAATATTTATGAAACGAGGTTGCTGTAGATGCTTTAGCTTTTGGTGTAAATCCTTCATAGTTTGGGCCATAATTATTTAATGATCATAGTAATTAACTGAAACAAGAAAATGTTATAGTAAATTTGTAAAAAACCACAAATTGTACTTTTACTGACTTATTATTTAAAGGCTTAGCGCAAACTAATAAAATTTTCGAGCAAGTTTCATAGTACGTATCTATAGAATTTTTACGTGTCAAATTAGAATAATTTAACGTCACTATTTACAATGTTAGATCAAAACTATTGAATTAAATGATTATAGTTTGTTATAAATACTTTAGTCGATCATAGTATTTTATAGGTAGTAATTCGTCTGAGGGCCGGTTGTACCAATTAAGTTTATATAACTATAAATATATAATATTTGTTTATATAAATAAATTCTAAAAAAATTAGTTTAGCCGCAATTTGTACTCAAAATATGAATTTAATTTCGTAGTGCCTGTACGATGGAACTTATACTAAAGCAAGAATCTTTAATTTTCAAATTAAAAAATCAAAATAAAAATTGTGCCATGTGAAAGTAAATTAAAGATTCTTGCGTTTAGTACAAGTTCCATTATGATATCTTTTCAGGATCGTACAGGCACTACGAAATTAAATCCATATTTTGAGTTCAAATTGCGGCTGAACTAATTGTTTTAGAATTTATTTTTATAAACAAATATTACCTAAAATAATAGTTCTACAAGAATATTATTATAAATACACTGTATTACAATTTTTTTTGCACAAATCTCACATACCGAACAGCCTTAATAACAGCAAAATTTTAAATTTAATGGAAAAAATGCATTGGTTAGGGATAAATAGAGATTAATGTATTGGGCAAAATCAAATTCGATTTATTTATAATTTAATTTCAACCTGTTGCGTATTTTTCAGGTACTTTAACCCTACAGAGCATACCCGAGGTCTAATAGGCCCACGTGAACATTTAAATGAATATAAAAAGAGAACCTTTGAAATAAATTTTACCATTGTCATTATAGGCTTCCTAAAATATGATAAGACACCGATTTATGTTTAAAAAATTTGAGAAAGTTTAATGGATTACCGATAAAAGGAATTACAACTTTATATTAAAGTGGTAAATTCTTTATAAATAAAGAATTATAAAATATTATATAAAAATATATTCTTTCATTTTTTTATTCTTTTTGCAAAATAATTTTTTCGAGTGGTAGTAACAATTTCTGTACAATTATCCACAAAATAACTCAATAACCGAATAAAATTTCATTAATTTCCATGTAATCCAAAAAATCAAAATACGTTCAAGAAGATTCAGATGATGTTGACTTCTTGATTATCATGTCTAATAAAACATAATATCAAATTTAAAAATTATTTTGGTTTTTAATTATATTGCAAAATAAAATTAAACTTACATTTTTCGAATGCATATATGACATCGTACCAATAATTATGTGGTGTTGATAAATTCTAATCGGTAGAATGGTGATTCCAGTTGTACATTCTGGTCTGTCGTAAATAATTGTGAAATCTGAATCGTTACATTTTAAGATTCTGAAAATTTAAATTACATTAAAACGTTTAATTTTTCAAGTATAAATTTAAATATTAGGTTATTAATGCTCGACTTCTTCACCTTCAGATACCCATCAAATAAATTAACAAAGTAACCAATGAAATTTTTCATTTGTTACTGAGAATTTGAATCGTTGTTGTCAGATTCAGATCTTATAGACATTTCGAGGTGAAGAAATCGGGCACAAGTATGAAATTTCCTTTTTTTTTATGTACGAAGTTCGACAGTCAATGTCTCTTACATTTCAATGTCTCTTACCCTAGTTGTTTTTATTAACTGCTTACATAATAATGGAGCTTTTTGAAGCAACTAAGGTGTTCATCAAAAGACTAATTTCTTTTAATCAACGTTTAGAGATATATATAGGTAATAATTATTCTTCATCGGGATCTAGAACAATAAAATTATCCATCTCCACATTAGCAATACTACCATTTTAGTTACCAATAAAATTGTCTCGTTATAAAATAACTCAAGACAAAACACACAATCTTCAAACCACCAGTATTGGATTTGAAGATTTACATTATGTTCCACATTAAGCTATGTTATCACATTGCAACACTATATCTGCATTGTAAATTGTAATTTATTGTAATTTTAATATATGCGTGCAATTTTGAGAGAAGTTCTATAGTTTTGCCTCGCATTAGTATTTTGTGCAAAAAATACAAGTAAAGTAAATGTCGTTTTATCTTGAGACAATTTTATTGGTAAATATTATGATAATCAGGTATATTCTAGTATTGCAAAGTGCAGATGGATAATTTTTCTAGACCCTGAAAAAATAGAAATATTATAAATCTTCGAAACGTTAATAAAAAAAATAGTCATTTCATTAACACCTTATTTGGTTCAAAATTCCCCATAGTTTGTTATACACAGGTCTCCAAACTCGACCACCAATTCTTTATAATAAACTCATGGAACAAGAATATAATGCCGATTGAACTCCATTTATCGATAACCAAAGGTGCATTGTTTCGGAGTTCTAACTTATTGAAGTTAAACTTTTCAAAGTGCACTTAATTGATACACACGTGTAATTCTGTAATCCTACAAAGTTTTGGTAAAAATGCACACTGGAAATAGACCAATCGCAACACTTTTTATACAAAGTGCCATAAACCTTTCTCTAAGCTTTAAAATTGACTAAATAAAGTAACAAGAAACTGAAAAATAAGTAATTTTTGTAATGGTTTTCTAGAAAGAACGAAAAACAAAATTGTATTTCCCAATGGGTGCACTTTTCTATTAGCTCCAAGTAGTATTGGACGAGTTTACTCTAAGTTGTTGTCGACCGATTCTAGCAACATCCTATTTTACGGTAAACTCGTGAGATTGAACTCAATTGATCTAATCCAAATGTGCATCCTTTCGAAAATAGGACTCATTATAGTTATTGATTACAAGGAACAAAAGCTTGGCATCTTAAAAAGGATTCGATACGAATGATCGATTATTTGAGATAATAAAATAAATCGGAAGGATAGGAAGTTCTTAAAATTTCCAACTCGATTTCAAACAAATGTTATCGTAGAACTCATCGGCAAAATGCTGTTTATTCATTCACAGTGATTGTTCATTTTCCAAGACGTTCACTTATAAATTTTGTAAGCAGGTGCTCGTTACCAAAAGCATCAAAAATAAATAATATCCTGGAACAAACATAACAAATATCATTTTCGCCAAGAAAGCTTTTTTAATTTTCTTTAGCCCAATTATTATAAACAGTAAAAGTTGTAATTTGTAAAAACATATTGCGGAAAAATTATAATCTTCTAGTTAAATTTTGGTCTTGTCAAATAATATGCTACATCCTAATCGTTTCAATTTGCCAGGGATTCTGAAGATATTCGACATACCTATCGATTATTCCTAGCAATCAAATAAAGTTGTAGACCAAAATTCGGCTAGATAATAATTTATTGATCCTATTATGTTCATTAATTTAAAATGACTGCGCTACTCGACATGAAATGATTTTCATAATACTACCTACTTTTTGCACGAATTTTCCAAACGACAGCCTATGTACATCATAACCTAAACTGGTTCTCAATACCTACGAATTTCTTCAATATTAATATTATTTGGCACTTTTTATTTTCAAGTATTTGAGGTAGAACTTATTATATCGGTAATTAATTGAAATCTTAACCTCGGCAAGAAAATATTATGATTATGTAATCGAGCGAGATTTGAGAGACACAAAATATCCCCAGATATTTGAATTTTGAACGGATTTTGTATGTATGGTAAATCTTCGTTGCACCGAGTGGCGTACTAGAAATTAATGCATACCAGACGCGCCGCGCGGGCCCGTCTTATTGGTCGATTTTCGAAATTCCTTCTTCAGAAGGTGACGAAGAACAATTTCTCAAACACAAAATTTCACATCAACCCGCGGGCAGTTCTCCGGATAAATTGTAAATTTTTAATGTATTCCAATTAATAGGTGTGTGATATTTATGGAACGGATTTATGTGTAGGTACATATTTTTTCCTAAGCTACATAGGTACTAATGTTTAGCCAATTATTATATTTTACATATTTTTACATATTTCGTTAAATTGCATATTATTATGTCGACATATTTACATTTTTTCACATATTTCGTTAAAATAGTATGAAATTCTTACTATGGAAGGAAGTTTTAAGGAAACCCGGGCCGGAACGACCTGCAGGTTATTGTTGACATGCACAATGGGAAAGAAGTTTCCTAAGATTTGGAAATCGAATTAAATCGGAAAGAAATCACGGCATTATTTATAATATGCTCACATCGGTCGATGTGAAACGTTTATTCAGCTGAAAGAAATCTAATTTAAGGCCAGATCGGCGCAATTTTTCCTTTCATAATTTGATGATGAAAAATGATAATTTCAAAGATTGAACAAAAATTGGATATTTATTTTATATACTTTAATGATTAAATTTTGAATAAATATTTATTTAAAATAAATACATATGTTTGTGTACTTACATATTATTATTTTTTTTTTATTGCATACTAATCCTTTCCTAACTAATATCCCAGCAATCAAATCGGGGACATGAATGTTCATAGGAGTATGTGCTTTGCGCTTTCTTCTTCTCTTCTTCGTAATGTCGTAATCGTTTGTTTCTTGTCAGAAGCGTCGTGACCCATAGGCGCCGGATAGGGGGGGCAAAGCAGGGCACTTGCCCCCCTTAGAAAATTAAATTTTTTGTTTTTACCTAGCTAGCGCTCGTAAAATATTAAGAATTTTCCTTTAAAGTCATAAAGCCTAACAAAAATGAATACTTTGCCCCCCTCTATATTTAACTTTGCCCCCCTCTATATTTAACCCTTCCGGCGCCACTCGTGACCGTATTCTCAATGATTGAGAAACGTCTTTCATGGCAAAGTACCTCGGAGGTTTTCCGAGGGAAGACGGTCAGAATTTCTTACTCCGCCTGGTTCGCACCGGGCTTCTCGGCTTAGCAGTCGACGCACATCAGCGTCAAGCCACAACCGCCTTCGGTTCGCTAAAGAAGAGAAGAAGAGAATTATATTAATTACTAACTTTTGTGATAATGACAAACTTTTTAATAATTTATTTAGGTATATTTATTTATTTATTATTATTATTATCTATTATTTTTATTTTGTGTGTGCTTAGTAAAATATTTTGCAAATTTGATTTAATATGATTTTTTCATAACTTTTGATGTGCATATATAATTATGTATTAATATCTTGTTGTTTTCTAGCTGTATAATATAATTATCTTTATACATTTTTATTTCTGTTTAATAATAATTAATTTAACATTTAATTTAACTTGCACAATAATTTAGAACGGCTGTTCCAGTTTAACTATATCTGCTGACGAAAACGAAAACCGATAGGTACCTACCTACTCTTAAATACCAATTTGGAGGTATTTTATCTGTATAAGTTACACGTACAGTACAAACAGGACGACCTCTGCATATTCGGGAAAAAATAAGAGAAGAAACTTGCCAACGCCAGGTTTTATTACAGGAATTACATCTTCTGAATGCAACGGCGCATAACGAAGTTCCTGTATATCACCGGATTATTAATATCGGTAGTTATTAATTTATGAATTCATTTCAAGTTGGTAATTAAAGTAGCCAACGAAGATGACATCGTGGACATGGAAATCTGTATGTGAGGAACTCCTTTCGTCCATGCAGCAAGTAGCTCCGGAAGCAAGCACTTTCTGGTTAAACTGCGAGCTCAGACGCATACGCCCTTCGGCAGGGAAAAACTATTAAAGTACGTGGAAATTAGGTTTCTTATTGTTGTTAATTATTAATATAGGAATTTATTTAGAGTAGCAAATTGCCGGCCAATGTAGAAGCCATCATTCTCTTGGAAATCTGCAAATGGGGATGTCCTTTTGTCCAGGAAGCAAGCAATTTCTGGCTAGTACTGCGAGTACGGACGTCCACGTCCATCGGCGGGGTAAACTTGGTAAGTGCAAATTCGGCTTTTTTTTGTTGCTAATTATTAATATAGGAATTTATTTCTAGTTGATTAAAACAGCCAACGATGAAGACTCCACCGTCCTGTAATTTTAGAAGCCGGGATGCCTTTACGTCCACGAAGCCGCGCAGGAAAGAAGCTGTTTTTGAATACATCTGGGATTACCGACGCCGACGGTCTTCAGCAGCGGAAATTTTGGGTAAGTTCAAATTCGGTTTTTCATTGTTGTTAATTATTAATTTAGGTTTATTATTTCTAGGTAATAATTAACAGCCAACGAATAGGACACCACCGACTTCGAAAGCTGCAAGTGGGAATCTAGTTTCGTCTAGGAAGCAGTTCCAGAAGGAAGACGTTTCTGGAAACAACTGGAAGAACCTCCGCCAACGTGCTGCTGCTGGGAAGATCTTCGGTAAGTAAAAATTTGGTTTTCTATTATTGTTAATTATTTATTTATTTAGGATTTTCGTTTTAGTTGATAACTAGAGCCCGGATTTATAAGCGCTTATAGTTCCAAAAATAAGTGCTTTAAAAAGTTTCAAAAAATCGAAAAATAAGTCCTATAAAATTGAAAAAAAGCACTAAAAATCATACATCAAAATGTAATTTTTATTAAATATTAATTAGAAGTTCTCTTTATAATTATAAAAAATATTAATTATCATATATTTTTCCAAATTTTCCATTTTGAAAGAGTGTCGTCTGTCGTTTAACACCTGCTTATAAATCGAAAAACTTCGCTCAACATCAACCGACGTAATGGAAGCAAATTTGTACCTATGGATTGATACATTAGTATCAACTTCTTGAACTTCTATACCTAGTAGTATCTCAGAAAATTTTTCTAAAGTATGAAATCCTTGATTTTTGTCCAAGATGTCCTTTAATTTATTGAAAAAAAGCTCTAATAAGCACTAACATGCATTTTAAGTAAAATCTCGAGAAAAAAGCAAAATAAGCACTATCAACATTAGGCCAAATCAATGCAATTTGTAAGAAACGTCAAGATCCAAAAGGAATATCTTCTGCTTATAATTTAGAACAATAAGCAAATAGGTTAGAATCCGGGCTCTATTGATAACCAACAGTAACGTAGAAGCCACCACCGACTTAGAAATCTGCAAGTGGGGAAGTCGTTTCACAAGAAGCAGCTCCGGAAATAGGCATGTTTTGGATACAAGAAAGGGCTTCGAGACCGAAGACATTCAGCAGGGGAAAACTTAGCTAAGTATGCAAATTTAGTTTTAATTAACGATATTAATTATTAATTTAGGAATTTATTTCTAGTTGATAATTAACAGCAAACGAAGACGTCACCACTGATTTGGAAATCTGCAAGTGGCGAAGTCGTTTCGTTCAGGAAGCAAGCAAGTTCTTCATGCAACTTCGTATTTTTAATATTTATAGTTATTAATTTATTTAAGAATGTATTTATAGTTTTTAATTAACGGACAACGAAGACGACCCCACCGACTTGGAAGTAGATAAGTCGTTTCGCCCAGGAAACGACTCAGGAAGCAAGCAGTTGCTGGATACAACTGGGAGTACGGAAGCAGGGGAAAACTCAGGTAAGGGCAAAGAACTTTTAGTAGAGAAAGCGCTCTACGATGTTAAAGAATTTTTGAGTTGAAATGAAAATCAGCAACAGCTGATCTCCACTTTTTTAAAGTTCAATATATTTTGAATTTTGTACCTTAAATAAAGATGATTATTATTATTATTATTCCGTTTTAATTAACGTTGTTAATTATTAATTAAGGACTTTATTTTTAGTTGATTATTTGAATCCAACGGAGAAGCTACCACCGACTTGGAAATCTGCAAGTGGCGAAGTAGTGTTGTCCAGGAAGCAGTTGCGCAAGCATCCAAGTTTTGAAGACAACTGGGCGTACCGACGCCGACGACCTTCGGCAGGGAATTCTCGGGTAAGTTTGGATTCGATTTTTTAATATTTGTTATTATTAAACTAGGAATTTATTTCTAATTCTTAATAAATAGCCTACGGGGAGCAGCCACCACTCTTTGGAAAACTGCAAGTGGCGATGTAGTTTCGGCCTGGAAGGAGCTGCGGAAGCTAGCAAGATCTGGATACAACTGTGCGTACCGACCCCGACGGCCTTCAGCAGGGGAATGTAAGTTCTAATTCATGTTTTAAATATTTTAGATTATTAAGAAGCCACCACCTACTTGGAAATTTGTAAGTGGGAATGCCATTTGGTTTAGGAAGCTACTCCAGAAGAAAGCAATTTCTGGATACAACAGAGAGTAGCGACGCCGACGACAAGTATGGGAATCTTGTTTCGCCCAGGAAGCAGCACCGGAAGCAATCAGTTGTTGAATACAACTGCGAGTACCAACGCCGACGTCCTTCAGTAATGGAAAACTTTGGTAAGTATAACTTCGAAATTGTAATAGTGTTAATTATTAATTTAGGGATTTATTTCTAGTTGATAATTAACAGACAACGAAGAAGCCACTTCCAACGTGGTAATCTGCAAGTGGAAGTGTCGTTTCGTCCAGGAAGCGGCGCCGGAGACAATCGGTCTCTCGATACAACCGGGAGTACCGATGCCGACAGCGTGGAAAACTTCGGTAAGTGCAAACTCGGCATTTTATTATTGATAATTATTAATTTATGATTTTATTTCTAGACGTTAATTAACAGCCGGCGAGGAAGCCACCACCTACTTGGAAATTTGCAAGTGAGGGTTTCGCTTCAACCAGGAAGCAGAACCGGAAGCAAGAAGTTCCTGAAAACAACTGAGAGCATCTCCCGCTGACGTCCTTCATCTGGGAAGAACATCGGTTTGTAAAATTCGAAATTTGTAATGTAATATTTTTATCAGGAGTTCATTTCTAGTTGCGTGGTTGTAGTTTCAACCAGGAATCAGATCCGGAAGCAAGAAAGTCCTAATAGTATCAACTCAAAGGCCTTCCGCCGACGTTCTTCAGCTGGGATGAACTTCGGTAAATGAAATTCCGATTTTTTATTTTTGTTAATTTTAATTTAAGAATTTATTACTAGATGATAATTATCAGCCAACGAAGAAGTCCCCTACCGATTTGGAAAGCTGCAAGTGGGGACGTCGTTTGGTCCAGCAACCAGCGGCGATAGCAAGCAGCTCCTGGATCCAACTGGGAAGACCGCAGTTTTACAACCTTCGGCTAGGAAGAACTTAGGTATGTCAAAATTCGGTTTTCTATTATCGTTAATTAAGATTTTCTTAATTTTTTTATTATTTTCTTTTTAGTTGATAATTAACAGACAACGTAGAAGCCACCGCCGACTAGGAAATCTGCAAGCGGGGATTTTGTTTCGAACAGAAGCAAGAAATTCCTGTAGACAACGGGGAAGGACCGCCGCCGACGTCCTTCAGCTGGGAAATACTTATGTAAGTTCTAATTCGGCTTTTTATTATTTTTAATTATTAATTAAGCATTAATATCTAGTTGATAATTAACAGCCAACAATGAAGACTCTATCGTCTTGGAATCCTGCAAAGTCGGGATGTCGTTTCGGCTGTTACTGGGTGCAACTGGGAGTACCGCCGCCGACGTCTTTTAGCAGGGGGAAGCTTATGTAAGTTTACATAAGAATTTTAATTTCGTATATTGTTAATTTACGAATTTAGTTCAAGTTAAAAATTATCAGCATGGTTATTTACAAGTGCAAAGTACTTTGGTTGCAGCAACAGCTCCAGAAGTAAGCAGTTTCTGGGTTTAACTGAAGTACCGACACCGATGGCTTTCATTCAGCAGGGGAAACTTAGGTAAGTGCAAATTAGTTTTATTAATATTGTTAATTATTAATTCGGGATTTTATTTCTAGCTGTTAACTAAGGAAACAACGAAGAAAACATCGATAAAATGGTAATCGGGCGGAGGAGAAGTCGTATCATCAATGATGCAGCGTCGGAGAGTAGCAGATCCTGGTTGCAACTAGTGAACGACGACGTCTATAGCGAAGCAAAAACTTAGGTAAGTTCTAATTCAGAATATTAAATGGTTAATTATTAATTTAGGAATTTATTTCTAGTTGGAAATTAGCAGTCATCCAAGAAGCCACAACCGACCGCCTAGGAAATCTGCAACCGAGGATGTCGCTTCAGCAAGGAAGCAGATCCGAAAGGAAGCAGCTCTTGGATCAAACAGAAAATGATGCCGAGGTCCTACAGCATGGCAAAACTTAGGTAAGGAAATATTCGGTTTTTAATTCTTCTTAATTTTAAATTATGAAATTTATCTCTAGCTGATAATTAACAGTCAACGAAGAAGACTCTACCGTCTTGAAATGCTGCAAGTGGGGTTGTAGCTTCAATCAGATAGCAGATCAGGAAGCAAGCAGCTCCTGGATACATCAGGAAACGACGCCGACGTCCTTCAGCATTGTAAAATTTCGCAGTTTTATCATTGTTAATATTATTAATTTAACCGGATCAGAGATATTTAGGTATGAACAAACGTGTTTTATTCAAATTTTAAATTGCTAATTATTATTATTATGTTCCAGGAATAATATTAACTACAGAAGTTACCTCCATCGGCTTCAGAACCCCAGGGCCTGGAATAAAATCATGAAATATCACGACGCCAGATTTCACAGAACAAATGTGAGAACAGGCATGATGAGCAAGTCTACAATTCTTATCAAGTTTGTTAGTTTAATATTAATCTTTGCTTTTTGATATCATTCGTATGTATTAATATTTTTTTTAAAGTGGTTGGTCACTTAATTTGTGTATCGTGTTTATGCAGGACCGATGACGGCGAATGAGTCGGACTTGTTATGTGTTTAACGTTCATTCTTGGTTGTGCAATATTTGTAAAATATTTGCAAAGGCTTAGTCAGTACGTATGTATGTATCCTAGTTGAACCGTGAAGTCGATGTCCTCCACTTCCTACAGTACTGAACAGGTGAGAACAACGTCTGCTTATTAAAGTTTTTGATTACTAATAAATTGAGAATTGGTCTTAATTTCTTTGTTTCCGAATGTGGTGTAACAAATTAAGTTTATTTATTTTTTAAAAATTATTAATTTAGGAATTTATTTCTAGGAAACAATGATGAAGCGGGAGAAGAAGAACCACCAAGAACCATTGTATGCCTCCGCCTGGAATGGCGGAAGTTTGCAAATCCTGGCTACCACTAGTGAACACCGAGGACGACTATGTACACCAGGAGCAGAAGAAAATTCGTTTTTGTGCCCATGATTTAGCTTTTAGAAATTTAATTAATTTTAAGTAAGTTAGTTGAAATGCTATGTAGGTTATTCGTTTTAGGTTGGAATAGTTTCCGGAATGCGGTGTAACAGAAGACACCGACTAACCCAGGAAGTCATATAATCAAGTGCGGGATACTTGTAAGGTAAGAATGGAATAATATTTCTAATATTCTTAATTAGTAATGTAGAAAATTAATTCCAGGCATTTCAACTCGGAAAGGTTGCGGCGAGGGCGCGGACCTGGAACAAACAGAGATCCATCTTTGAAGGAATAAAACACATGGACAGTCGATACGGTGGATACAAGAGAAGAGCAAGGCGAGAATAGAAGGAGGCAACACCTGGAGTACATCCGAGGACAGACGCGAACGTGAATACCAGGAGAAAACTGGGACAACGTCCATTGGGAGGTACATAAGAAGTTAGGTAAGTGCAAATTCAAATAATTTTTATTGCAAATTTTTTACTTCTCTGATATTTTGTAGCGAATATAATATGTGCGGCGATAGAAGAAGAACTAATCCACCTGGAAATCTGTAAGAGGAAACGACGCCAACGTCCTTCAGTACGGAGAAACTTACGTAAGTGAAAATTCGGATTTATAATACTGTTAGTTATTAATTTTGGATTCGATTTCTAATTGATAATTAGTAGCCAACGAAGAAGCCACCACCGTCTTCGAAATCGGCCAGTAGGGTTTCGCTTCAACCAGGAAATAGATCCGCAAGCAAGAAGTTCTGGGAAATCACTGAGAGGACCTCCAACGACGTCCTTCAGCTGAGAAATACATATAAGGTAAGTGAATATTCGTTGTTTTGTTATTCTTAAGTTTGAATTTTGGAATTTTTTTCTAGTTGATAATTAACAGGCAACGAAAAAGCCACTACGATCTTGGAAATCTGCAAGTGGGAATCTAGTTTCGTCCAGCAAGCAGTCCCGGAAGCTAGAAATTTCTGAAGACAACTAAGAAGACCTCCTTTGTCGTCCTTCAACTGGGAAGAACTTCGGTAAGTGAAATTTCGGTTATTTTATTATCGTTAATTTTAATTGAAAATTTACAAGTGGGGTTGTTGTTTCAACGAGGAAGCAGATCCGGAGGCAAGTAGTTGCGGCATACAACAGGAAACGATGCGGACGTCCTTCAGCATGGTAAATCTTCGGTAAGTAACAATTCGGGTGTTTATTATTCTTAATTATTAATTTAGGAATTTACTTCTAGTTGAAATTTAACAGCCAACGAAGAAGAATTCACCGAATTCAAAATCTACAAGTGGGGAAGTCGTTTCGTACAGGAAGCAACTCCGGAAACAAGCAGTTCCTGGATGCAGCTTGTGGGCATCATCGACAGCGTCTTTCAGTAGGCAAAAACTTGGGTAAGTCGGATTTTTAATAAAGGTAATTAATAATTTAGGAATTTATTTGTCCTTGGTAATTAACAGCCAAGACGAAGAGTCCTCCGACTTGGTAATCTGCAAGTGAGGCAGTTGTTTTGTCCAGTAAGCAGATCCGAAGGCCAGCAGTTCCTGGATACAACTGGTGACCAACGACGACGAGGTCCTCATCTATTGAGGTTAATTTAGGAATTTGTTTCTAGTTGATAATTAACAGCAACCGAAGAAGCCACCACTGACTTGGAAATATTCAAGTGGCGAAGTCGTTTCGTCCAGGAAGCAAGCAAGTTCTTCATGCAACAGTGAGCCCTGACGCCGACGTCATTCAGTTGGGAAAACTTAGGTAAGCTCAATTTTGTTTTTTTAATATTTATAGTTATTAATTTAAGAATGTATTTCTAGTTTATAATTAACGGACAACGAAGACGACCCCACCGACTTGGATATTAGCAAGTGGATAAATCGTTTCGCCCAGGAAGCGGCTCAGGAAGTAAGCCGTTTCTGGATACAACTAGTGAGCACCGGCGGCGACCTGCCGAATGGTGAAATTTAGGTAAGTGTAGATTCCGATTTTTAATGTCGTTAATTCTTAATTAACGAATTTATTTCTAGGTGGTAATTAATAGCCAACTAAGAACCCACCACCGACTTTTAGATTTTAAGTTCCCTCATCGTATAGTAGTAATTTTGCTATCCGAGCACCAATCTCTACCAGAAAGTCAAAGTGAGAAATTGCCCGAAGTTCGAGATTCAAACCTTGAAAGGGTCTCTAACAAAGCTTAACTTAAAAAAATAAACTATGATCACACACTGGTTGAAAATTTGATATTTTGTCGATTAGGGGCATTATTTGTTGGGGGTTCTAGAAAATGTGGCCAAGGGGGAGAGAGGGGTCTAAAAAAAGCGAAATTTTGCGTGACGTATTTTATGAACGGTCCCTTATTCCATTCAAAAATATATTTGTAAAAAATAATTTCTCGTGAGATTATTTAATATTTAAAAAATTATTTAAACACCAAAACTTATAAATAATTATAATAAATAAATGGGAATAAATAATTCCCAGTCCGGACTGATGACGGTTCGTACTTAGTTGAAAAATTCGTTTTCGTCAGATTATTTAATTTTTAAATAAATATTTAAATACCGACGCTTCTATATTTAATAAGTATTTAATTATTAGATTGAATAAATAATTCCCAGTCCTGACTGGTAACTGTTAGTTTTCCCAGAACTTTATCGTGACAAATTTGATTATTCCTGTTTAGAGGCGTAACTTTGTTCCCGTTCTTCGTAATTAATATTCCTAACAAATTTGATAAATTCGTTTTTAAAATTAAAGTGTTCAAATTTTTAAATATTCGTATAAAAGGTTTTATTTCGATAAAATTTTTTACCTGCATTTCCGAGAATTACAACATTTAAACCGACGCGACATTGCGGCGTAGTAATTTCACAGTTCGTTTTGTTGCTGCAAGTTAACACGTCGTGTAGATTATGAGGTGATATTTTAAGTTTTAAGTGGAAAATTGTGAAAACTTTTGTTATGTGTGTATTGTGGGTGTTTAGTGAAACAGTGAACTATCGGTGGGTGTTGGAAGGAGAACTTTCTTGTGTAAGTACTTACTGAGCAGTTCTTTTTTAGAAAATCAAAAGGCAATTCGGAGGATGCCTTTATACTTTTATGGTCAGTCTTTTTGTGCTAAAGCCTACTCCGTTGAAATTTTGAAAAAATTTCCATTCGTTTTCGCGATGCGTTAAAAAACATTTCGGGGTTACTTTGTCATCGCCACCTTGGATACCACCTACGCGTCATTTAAAATATAAACTAAATTTCATCGCATAACTAAAGAATCTTTCAATTTAAATGAAGGAAATTATAGTTATTTAACATGAAAATTTTGAATTTACTTGAATGTTACAATGCGCTTGCGTTATATTTGAGTAAGACTCAATATTCCTTTAAAAACATGGGGTCTTCGAGGTGACGTCATTTTGTTCTATAAATAACCCATTTGATTTTAATTTTGTTTTATAAACTTTTTTAATAAATTGATTGTTGATTATTGTATTAATATTTTTATTATAAACACTGAACACCTACAGGGAGTTTAAAAATATTTTGTTACAAAATTTTTTTTTTTTAATCCCTTTGAAAAAATTTAATGTTTGATTTCTTTTGTTTCAGGTAAGGTGGGTTTTATTACAAGAAAGTTGGCATCGTCGGAGAAAAAGGTCAGATTTTTAAAAATGTTATGTGTTAAATAAAGGTTTATGCAAGCTTTAATGCAATTTAATTAACATAAAACTCCCAATAGAATTCTTAAATGCGCTTACATTATAAAGGGTATTTTTTTTAGAGCGTTAGAACGTTCGTTACTTGACGGATAATATTATGTTACTTTTGTTTTGACATTTCTTTTCAGTAGGCATTGATCAATTATCATGCAAAATCTTTCGCTTCAACAACGTTTACAAATTGTTGAAATTTATTATAAAAAAATTAGTGTGTTTTTCCAAACTTGCTGTAGACGCCAGTGTTGAAGAAAATCCCAATTCATCGAAAGCCAACATAACTAAAGTTATTGGGAATATAAGGCCCCCAATGCTGAAAAAGTGGTCAAAAATTGGACAGGCAGAAAGATGAAGCCGTGGCGAACATTTGCTGATTTGCCGGAAATTGTTTTCAAATGTTGAATGTCATCGAATGTTCTTTCATAATAAAATAAATTTATTGTTGTTTTATTTATATTTAAAGTTGTAACGCTCTAAAAAAAATACCCTTTATTTAATTAAATTACAATAAATTTTTGCATAAATTGACTATAAACGAAAATGTTTGGTTCCTCATATTGACGAAAAAACAATCATTTTTGCACCAATAAACAAAATTCTTAAATGCAATGACTTTATCATTATACGATTATTAAACTTTTCATCAATAAAATTAATTTTATTCATCGATCGGTTTAAAAATTATGATTGTTTGATCAATAAGATAAACCTTTTTTTTCAGTGTATAATGTGTTAATGTTTTGTAAGCTACCCACTGATGATCAAACTTGACATGACGTGTCTTATCAGATTCCGAAGCTGTAAGTCCAATAAGTGTACTTCAGTATTTTTGAAACCTGATAAGCATGTCATGTAAATTTTGACCAACTAGGGGTGTAGGTTTATGCATATCGAGAAAACTGACAACCAGCATCATTTAAAATCTTAGATAAATTGATAGTTGGTTACTAGATAAAAATTAAAATAATGCTAGAGTCAAAGAAATTAATTGATAAATTTGAAATCGACTAATTTTATTAGAGAAAATCTTCATCATACATAGAGATAAAAAATAATAAGTATATTCCCAAACAGTAAAGTAGAACCGCGAAACAAAAGCTATCCGATTAAGTCCTTATTAATTGTTAGTAATTCTATGCAAAACAAAAACGAGTGCTTACCTATTTTTTTCTATTGAAAATAACTTTTACACAACGATTGATTTACACGTGTGTTCAAATATCCTTTTTGAAAGAATGTTTGTGATCTACTGGCTCTACTCACCATATTATCATATTTATCATGTATCGCACTAAATAATAACGCGAAGCAATTCTTAACAGAGTAGTTTATGCAATATGCGATCTGGTTGATCGACTAATTTTTGAAAATTATTTTATTGTGTAATTAGTCCTGACAGTGAAGGGAGTCTAGTTGGAGTTGTCGAGATCCCAATTTTTGTCTTCAGGACTGTGTTTGTACTAGTTAGGAGGTATAATATACCAATATTTGGACCTAGGAATTGGGGGTCTGTACAAAATCGGATCTGATACAATTTCCTACAAGGAAGTTCCTACTCATTTTTATTTGTGTATATCTGTTATATTTTTCGAGGTATGAAATTCATAAATTTTCAAGAAACTTTTTTTACACGTTATTTTATAAACTTCTTAACTTCTTTCCGTTCATGTAAGAAGAGAATCCTTGAAAAATACAGTTTTAGAATATGAATTTTCCTTTAAAATTAGGATTTTATCAATATTTACATACATTACATATACATTACATTACATATTACAACAGTTATTCAATATTTTTGCTTAAATTGATCACAACTTATAGCAATTTCAAAATTTCGAGAATACCTGACACAAAATCGTGTATTTCAAAAAAATATATTACAGGGTCAGCATTTAGAGTAGCTATTTGAATTATTCTAGTTGAATTATAATAAAAATATCAAAATTTTGTAGGTACACCAAAAAAGTTGATCAAGAGTTGACCAAATTTAACACATTTTCTTATTCAGTAATGCCCCCGTATTCACAAAACTTTGAAACAGGCCGTGGCTTGCTTGTACTAAGGGATAATTTCCATTAGTTTGTTAAATTTAACGGCTTGTTAAAAGTTTTACAGACGTTTGTGAATACGGGCGTTAACCTTAAACGTATTTTTCAATTTACATTATTTTTGTCTAGATTTAACCAAAATTTTGTTAATATGCATATGCCTTATATGTCCTTATTACTATAAAAACACATTGACAGTTAGACTTGAGAGTCATTTAAGCTAATTTTCAGACTTCTTAAGCTAATAATCCTTTCCAAAATTTTGGAAACATTAGCTTGCGTAACGAGAAAGTGCCAATACATGATTTTGTGTCATATAGATATACCTCAAAATTTTCAAATTGCTTTAAAAAAATATCGTCACCTCTGCCGCAATACCTCCAATCATCAGCACACCAAATTTTATCTGAATCGGTTATACATTCCCGGAGATATCATGACATTTTCATTTTTTTAATTTATTTTATTGTGGTAGCCCTGGCAAAGATTTCTCTGCCAAAACTTTATTTTCACCACTAGAGCCTACAAGACACACGTCCAAAAAGTTTGAATGCCATCGACATAGGAATGCCGAAAAAAATCGAGGGACAAAGACTTTTTTTTAAGTATTCCCAAAAAAAATTAATTATTTTTTTTCATATTGCATTCCTGATTTTTATTAAAAGGTTCCATATGCTGTGAAATCCTTTGAGGGCAATGTTCCTACATACCGAATTTGGTTGACATTCTTTTAGTACTTCGGGAGTTATTCACTCTTGAAGTTTTAACTTTGACAGCTTGTAATTTTTGACAGATGACAGGTAGAAAGTTCATTTCATCTATTCTGGATATAGCTTTTCAAGGTCTTTAAAATAAGCTATCGCAAGACAAAATCGCTTTTAAAAATTTTATATCATTTTCTTGTAGTGGCACTCCTGATTGATAGATCACGACGAAAACCTTATTTTCACTTTTCTACCGTATACTCTACTATTATACCAAATTTGGTCCTGATTGGTTGGATGGTTCAGGAACAAATCGAGGGACAAAATCTGGCGACCAACCGCCCGACCGACAGACCGACACAGAAATTTATTTTTTATTTCTTGCAGATCTTTACGTTTCTGGACACGGTGATCTCGAAAATGTAAAAAAAAAAAATTGAAATTTTTTTTCGATTACCATACCTCCAATTTTTTTGATTGATTGGAGGTAAAAAGCTTAAGCTCTTAAACTCCTTCTCGAAGGACTTTCGTTTCAAATAAACGATAAAGAAGTTAAAATAATAAACGTTAGGTAAAATAAAGTTTTTTAAAAATTTCCGAATTTTACAAACGTTAGGGTACCTCGATGTTTTCAACAGTTACAAAAAAAAATAAATAGAAAGAGTTTTGTAATAAATTTTTTAGCTTCAATTTTGGACATAACCACTTTTTAGCTAAGGATAACCATTTTCGAGAAATACGCAAAAAAACATATAAATTGACACACTTTTAAGCGTTCGTTGTCTTGACTAAAGTCTCGACTAATTAGCAAATCCTAAATGATTTAATTGCTACTTTGAGATTTTCATTTGTTTTTGTAGCATTTAAATAGCACCTGTTTAAAAATACCATAATATTTAAATTATATGTGTTTTGTTTTCATATAGCGTCCGTATTAATAATAATTGTTTCTCAAGGTGCAATAGGGAGGGTGGCAAAATACATGAAAATGAGTATTTAAAATACTTACAAAATAACAGCATTTAAAATAAGTACATTGTGTAGTTAAATTTTAACTGGTGAAAATTAAGAAATTTTTAAACTGTTTCTATTTCTCATTGGTTAAAAATTGCTGAACACAGCCAGACGTATAAAGAGGAAATAACCGAGTCGTCCAGATACACATTAGTGCGTAAAAGCTAATTTCTCAATATTTCTAGCAAACTTTCGATTAGTAATAAGATTAGGTTATACGGTCAGGCCTATCCTGACGTATGCAGCTCCTGCTTGGGGTTACGGGGCACAACGCAGAAGCTCACCCGAGTTAAATCCGCTTCATCCAAAACAGCAATGAAGGCCCCAATGTTTGCCACAAACGCCAGGCTTCTAGAAAATTCCGGCGTGTAATCTATCCGCGAATTTATCCACCGTACCACGAAAAATTCTACTACGATAAAACCAAGTCAAGAGTTCCAATTCGATCCCGGAGCCAACAGCATTGGACAAACTAACTTCGTAACATCCGCCATGTAGGGATCTTACTTTATTTTATTTATTTTATTTTTATATTTATTGAATTAATTTCATATTTTTATTTTATATATATTTTTTTTGCCCCGACTACTTTTCACCAGTACCAGAAAGAGGGGGCTAATGCGTCAGTAACAGCTCTAATCGGGACCGACGTAATGACCCTCCTCCTAAAAGCCCAGGCGTTGTTGCCGTATTCGGCTTCGCCTCGCCTTTACCATAATCATCGATAACAAAGGCAATTAACTTCTGCCGCGTGGGACCAGTCATGTATGGGCCCACTTCGCTTGTCACGATTTGCATTGTCCGAACCATTCTAGATGGGGTGCACCAAACCCCATGAACGTTTCAAGCCATGCTGACCGACAGTCTTGATGCGGCTCTAATCGCATCTAAAGTCGGCAGCCCCCTCGGCGGACGGTTGTGTGCTAATTCCTCAACCCGATGCCAAACCAGGTGTTCAACACCTCCACTTGTCACGATTTGTGTTGTCAGCGCTCTTCTAGATGGGGTGCACCAAACCCCATGAACGTTTCAAGCCATGTTGACCGACAGTCTTGATGCGGCTCTAATCGCATCTAAAGTCGGCAGCCCCCTCGGCGGACGGTTGTGTGCTAATTCCTCAACCCGATGCCAAACCAGGTGTTCAACACCTCCACTTGTCACGATTTGTGTTGTCAGCGCTCTTCTAGATGAGGTGCACCAAACCCCATGAACGTTTCAAGCCATGCTGACCGACAGTCTTGATGCGGCTCTAATCGCATCTAAAGTCGGCAGCCCCCTCGGCGGACGGTTGTGTGCTAATTCCTCAACCCGATGCCAAACCAGGTGTTCAACACCTCCACTTGTCACGATTTGTGTTGTCAGCGCTCTTCTAGATGGGGTGCACCAAACCCCATGAACGTTTCAAGCCATGTTGACCGACAGTCTTGATGCGGCTCTAATCGCATCTAAAGTCGGCAGCCCCCTCGGCGGACGGTTGTGTGCTAATTCCTCAACCCGATGCCAAACCAGGTGTCCAACAAGTCATTTTGCATTCTAATATTCCAGTATTTAAAATTTCCATTTCTGATTCTGACAAGCATTTTTCAAATACATTGAAAATTTTTTAATAAAAATATTTAAAATGAAATTCAATAAATACAATACTAATAAGATACAAAATAAATAAAATAAAACAATTATCACAATTCAAATAGAGGGACAGAAAGCACACAAAGGATCTATGCAGAATTTTTGTTCTTTCGCTCTCTCCATTTGGATAAATCTCTATCTCTCTCTAGTCGCATCCTCTTGACTGAGAAATCGTGATCCACTTTCTCAATAATTGAGAAGCGGATTTCTTGGCAAAGTACCTCGCTGATTTGCCATTGCCTTCCGAGGGAAGACGGTCAGAATTTCTTACTCCGTCCGGGATCGAACTGGGCTTCTGGGCAACCGTGTTCGGTTTGAATCATACCGTATTTGAATTATATTTTTTTGCAAAACGAATTACCTATACATATTATGTTGTGCCTCGGTCAGCTGTTTTCTTGGCTTTTTTACCTGCCTGAATTTTTTACCAAAAATTATGTACATACATACATAGTTCCAAATAATTCCATGATATTTCCACGTTTTTGTATAGCTATTTTCAGTCACGAATCACCCCTCGGGTACCACTAAGGGCTGAAATTTTAGATGTTGATCTGGTCTGCCGAAATGTGCAGAAACTTGGAAAAAAAACTTAAAAGCGGGGAAATAAAATATATCGAGGTTCATATTTATGTCAACCTCGTTGAAAAGAAATAACCTGAGACTCGTTCCCTTTATACAAAATCCTTTCTCGAAATATTTAACTCTTTAAAATAAATATAAATTAAGGATAACGGTTTTTAAACAAATTGTTGTAAGCAAACATTGATAGATATTTTAGTTTTCGCAAACCTTGTAAATCATAAAAACTGCTGCACCTTGTCAAGCAAACATAGCCGTTACATGAGAACAAAACACAATAATTTAGGTAATGGTAATTTTAAACCACCAACACCTCAGGCTCAATATACACATATACACATATACAATATATTTAGCATTTAAGAGGCCCTAGGCGCAATTTAATTTTGAGGCGCCCTCTAAAAATTTTGTTACTCACATCAGTTGTCATTTTATTAGCCGACTTAAAAAAAGGTTTTCGATATGTTTTCCCTATGCCACAATTTCTTATGAATTATGAAATACGTTGTGATAATTATTAATTATTTTCATAACACAAAAAGTTAGATAAAATTACTTCATTTAATTTTGAGAGCTGAATTTTGAGTCCCACTGGATTTATGAGGCCCCAGGCGAGCGCCTCTTGTGCCGGTTCGGAAATCCGCCACTGCTTATTGTGCAAGAAAATGTTGAAAAGGTTAAGAGAGCGATTTCTCATAAAATTAGGTGACGCGCATAAATTGCGCTCTATTAACGAGATTCGCGTAGGATATTTGACTATAATTTAAAAACCTCACGTAATGATTCTTATGTGTATGTAACACATATGGAATTTTTTCTTTCAAAAAATTTTAATCCAAAATACCAAAAATTAATGTTTTAAATTTATACTAAAAATAATGATTAGTTTAAACGCTCATTTATGGTCAGGTGGTGTGTTTTTCATAAAACTGAATATTTCTTCGTCTCTTATACGCTCTTGGAACCTTTGACGATTTAAACCAAACTTGATAAACAAGCCCAGTTTTTCAGTAGCAGGTTAAACCAAAAAGTGTGGGTTAACCAATGATATTGCGTAAAAACAGCTTTTCAACGTATTTCATTGTTTAACCCAAATTTTTTGGTTTAACCTGCAACTGAAATACTTGGCCTAACTCAGTAGGACTTGCGAAAGGTTATTGTCAATAGCGGATTTAGCATTTGAAAGGCTCCAGGAGTAATTTGATTTTGAGGTCCACTCTAAATACTTTTTCTATACTCACATCAGTTGTTATTTTATATTGGTTAATTTTCAATGTGTTTTCTCTATGTCACAATTTCTTATGAATTATGAAATACGCTGGTGATAATTATTAATTAATTATTTTCATTACAAAAAAAGTTAGATAAAATTACTTCATTTAATTTTGAGAGCTGAATTTTGAGGCCCCCTGGATTCATGGCGGCCCCAGGCGGGCGCCTCTTGCGCCTGTTCGGAAATCCGCCACTGGATCTAACGCAAATGTATCATTTTTTTTTCAATTACGAAGACATTTTTAGGTAACCATGTTAAAAAAGGGGGTGAGTTAAGCCGCAATCCGGGCTACAATTTTGCAATCGCGACGTCTACGATAATGCAACAAAAACAAGCATATAAATTTCTTAAATAATTTCTAATTTAATTATATTAGTTAATCACTTAATCGATTATTAAAAACTTTCAACTATTTTATTTTGTAAGTACTGTTGCCCAGGATCCTCTATAATACAATAGGTACCTATATTTTTATAATACTTTTGTATAAAATTATTTTCAAATTAACCTAACCTATTATTACCAAGTTTCTATTAATATCGTATTTATGTACACAAATGTGATGCTTATGAGATTGAGCAAACACAACTTTTTCTTACTTCCATAATTAAAGCTAACCAGAGACGAGCCATTTCAAAATTTACACTTATCTTAATGCGAAAATACACCAAACAAGCGCCCACAAACAAATTAACGTTTGCTCGTGAACGCTTGTTTAATGTGTCTTCTTCTTGCATAAAACTAAATACATAAATACATAAAACTAAAAAGCGCAATTGCACTCGAGACACTTAACTATGGACGGACGATTGATTACCCACAAATTAAGAAACCAGCAAAAAAAAATAAAACAAAAAATAACAAAACAAAAACATAAAGCCTACACAACTACAACACTTAAAAGTATTACACAAATTAAAATTATAACAAAGAATTAAAAATTATCGTTTAATAATACATATAATTATTCTACATCACAATTTACCAATAAGTACTTCTATCTTGATGGTTTTTTGCTGCACTTGAAGAGCCTTAATTCTACCTAATTCTAGGGAATGTTATGTATGAACGAATAAAGTTATCTAATGTGCGGTGCCTCTTAGGATTGCAACGCTTTCTTATTTTAGCTCCCGGTGGCCCTATAATGCCGTTATCTATACTGTTAATAATATAATTGTGATTAATTAGTACGGTGTGGTATACTTATTATACTAAACAATTTAAAATTAAGTAAAAATATGCAAAACGCAACTATACAAAGTTTTTACCGATACATTCATGATGCGCTTAAAATATTATTGGATGAGACGATGACTTCCAACATGATAATTTAAGCGCAACATAAATAATTTAAAAGTACGTACATTATTGCTTCTTAATACATATCTATTATTTAGATTAATTGTGCCACTATGTGGAATTTAACAATGCACCACGAAAAACAAATAAAGTTTCAGATCAAAAATCACAATAATATATTTAAAAACATTCAACAATAATAAAATACTAATAGTTTCAACGAATTATTGCTGTTAAAATAATCTCCGAGTTAAAATATTCGCGATTATTCCCTCTTCAACCCCATAAGTTGGTGGGGCGCGCGCACTAAATAATACCGTGAACCAATTCTTAACAGAGTAAGTTTATGCAATATGCGAAGTTTCCGAATATAAAGTTACGTGACTTTACCGAAAATGATCCATTTGGGCAAATTCATATCAAGTGATCCAATCTGGTTCATCGGCTAATTTTAGATAATTATTTTTTTTGTGTAATTGGTCCTGACAATGATGGGAGTCTAGATGGAATTGTGGAGATCCTAATTTTTGTCTTAAGGACTGTGTTTGAACTATTTTAGGAGTAATAAGCGAAATTCTCGAATCAGGATGAGCAGTTAGTGTGTTTCTGGCACGCTAGATGGCTCTGAAATTAATTAGCTGTTTGCTTAAAAACCATTTGATTAATTTTAGGTTTTAATGCTCTCATGTATGTAGAAATACAATAGAATTCACGCTAACGGAGTACATTTGCCATTTTAATTTTTGTTAAAAAAATAAACAAATTATCTCTTTAATTAAAGGAAAATCAAAAAAACTGGCAGCCAGCAACTGTAGGGGCCTCTTTGAAGAAACCTTGGCAATTTAAAAAAAATTTTTTTAAATTTTAGTCCATCAAAACAGAAAAATTAACTTTTCTTTGACCATTTGTCCGCCGCCAAGTCGGTCTAATCTCAGTTAATTTATTATCGCTTTTGTTATCTTTGTTATGATAAAGATTACACAGGTCAACACGATTTTTGGGTCTGGCTTCTGCATGAAATTTTGGTTTCTTGTATGTTAAAAATAAGGGAGAAAATAAGTTTTTTGATCAAAGTTTGCTTTTGTAGAAACTAGAGCAAGTAAATGGTTTAAAATTGTCGATACGTTTTAACGTTTTTATAATATAGTAATAAACATTTTAAAACTGTAGCTACCCGATACGGAAAAATGCACGAGAAAGATGCTGTGACTTTGTAATTTTGACTGAAAAAGAAATATCAATTGAACGGATTGAATCAGATGAGAGTTTTTGGGAAGAAAAGGTTTTGCCAAAACTTGCACAATTTTTTAAAAAGCTTTATTGCCTGAAATTATCGATCCTAGAAAATCGCGCAGTATGGCCATACGGGAATCTGTTTGATTTTAAATAAAATTTGATTTTTTTTTTATTGATCCTTATCACTTTTCAACGCACATTTAAAACAAGAATAGATTGTGTAAACCTAAACATACTATTTATTTATAATTTTATGCTGTCATTGTGTCATTCAAGAATCCTTCGCAAATGCACAAATATTTTTACTTGCGAGACCAGGCCCGTAGTCAGGGGGCTAAACGGTATAGCGCTCATGAATATTCATAGGGATCAGTGGCGGACTAAGGGGGGACACCACTCTGGGCCCTGCGAGGATATTGCAAATGCCAAGTACAGCAGTGGCGGATCTACGGGGGGAAGGTGCAGATGTCAATCACTCCCCCCCCCCCTTTGAACTCAAAAACATTAATTCTTACACCAAAAAATTCTGAACCGCTACAAGTTCCTGAAACTATTTTTTTGAGAATTTAAAACGTTTTTTATATTTTTTAAACTTTGTCGCCCCTTAATGGTAATTGTCTAGATCCGCCACTGAAGTACAGTGAAGGTAAAGTTCCGTATCAGGAGCGAAACTTTAAAAACGTCAGAAAATTTTTTTTTCAAAAATTAATATTTGTGGTTAAAATCTGCTTTTTTAATTTTATTGATCGTTATCTAGTTTTCAATCCAATTTTGAAACAGTGTAAACCTAAACTTAACAAAACCATTATTAATTACTTATTGAGGAAACCTAATTTTTTTTTATATTTGTAATTTTATACTTTTACTGAAGAATTTATCGCAAACTGATAACTGATAAGTGTTCTTGTTTGGTAACTACCACCACCACACCACGTGACTAGTTCACCGAGCGGAACATAAACGTCAAAGAAAAATTTCTTTTTCTGTTTAGACTGCTAAAAATTCAAAAATAAAATAAAATAAAATATGCATTGTATTCATAAAATAGATCTCTTTGGCGGCTGCCTAACACTTTTTTCATTTTCATTTTTCAAACAGATTTTTTTTCCAAAATTTTGAAAATAAAAGTCAAAATTAGAAAAGTACTCCGTTAGCGTGAATTCTAATATAGTTATAAGTTCTACAGCAGTTTTCAAATTAAAAATTTTTGTTTTTAAAGTGCTTTAAATAGCTAATTACTTTTCCGATATATTTGTCTCTCTTGCACACTTGTTCACAAATCTTGTCCTGTTTCGCCTTAATGTAATTGTGTTTTAATGAGTACGCCCATTTCCCAAGAAGTTCCTCTTAGTTTAGGAGGTAAATATACCTACATATTTGGACCTAGGAATTGAGGGGTACCGACTTGGAAATATGCAAGGGGGGATGTCGCATCCTCCAGGATTCAGCGTCGGAGATATGCACTTTCTGTTGAGCACCGACGACGCCGTCTAGCGGGAAGGAAAAACTTGGATAACTGCAAGTTTGTAATAATAAATATATCAATTTGTAATTTAGGTATTTATTTCAAGTTCACAAATCAGCAGCCAACGAAGATGAATCCCAGCGACATGGAAATCTGCAAGTAGGACAGACGCATCGCCCAGGATGCAGCGCCGGAAGGTTGTACTTCCTGTTGAGCAATGACGACGCCGACCACCGAGAAAGAAAAACTTGGATAAGTGCAAATTTGTAATAATTATAATGATAATTTATAATTTTGGTTCAGAAACTAAATTTACTACAGCAAGACTTTCCATCGGCTTCAAGACCCCCTGGACCTGGATTAAATTCTGTGAAAATCACGATGACAGAATTCGCAGACAATTATAAGAACAGTCACGTTGAGCAGGTCTGTAAATCTTATCAAGTTTGTCAGTTTAATCAATCTTAACTTTTTGATATGTATTAATATTTTTTGTAAAGTGAGCAATTTATTTGTGTTCCGTTTATGCAGGCCCGATGACGACGAATGAGTCGGACTTGTGACTAATGTTTAACGTTCATACTTGGTTGTGCAATATTTGTGATTTATTTGAAAATGTTTTGTCATAGTATGTATTTCATAGTTAAACTGTGAGATAGATGTCCTACAATACCGAACATAGGTAAGAACGTAAGAACAACGTTTGCTTATTAATATTTTTGAATAAAATTCGGTTTTGCGTCCATGTTTTAGCTTTTAGAAATTCAATTAGTTTTTCTTCTAGGTTGGCCTAGTTTCCGGAATGTGGTGTAACAGAGGACACCTACTAACCCATCAAGCAGATAATTAAGTCCGGGTAAGAATAAAATGAATTTTCTAATATTCTAAATTATTAATTTAGAAAAGTTATTCCAGGTATTTCATCTAGGATAGGAAGCGGCAAGGACGCGGACTTGGAATAAACAAAGAACCATCTTTGAAGTAATCACCTGGAATAAAACACATGGACAGTCAATACGGTAGATACAAGAGTAGAGCAAGATTTTTATTAATTATTGATTTAGGATTTTATTTCCAGTTGATAATTAGCAGACAACCAAGAAGCCCCCACCGACTTGTAAATGAGCAAGTGGGGATGTTGTTTCGTACAGGAAGCTGTCCCGGAAGCAAGAAATTCCTGAAACTACTTGGAGGATTGCCGCCGACATCCTTCTAGTTGGTAAAACTTGGGTAAGTACAACTTCGAAATTGTAATAGTGTTAATTATTAATTTAGGGATTTATTTCTAGTTGATAATTATCAGACAACACTTCCAACTTGGTAATCTGCAAGTGGAAATGTCGTTTCGTCCAGGAAGCGGCGCCGGAGACAATCGGTTTCTCGATACAACTGGGAGTACCGATGTCGACAGCGGTCAGCAGTGGAAAACTTCGGTAAGTTCAAATTCGGGATTTTAAAATTGTAAATTATTAATTGAAGGTTTTATTTGTAGTCGACAATTAATAAACAAAGAAGCCACCACCGACTCGGCAATCTGCCAGTAGGGAAACCGTTTAGTCCGGGAAGGAGCTCCGGAAGCAAGAAGTTTAAGGATATAACAGGATATACCGAGACGTCCTTCATCAGCACAACACTTAGGTAAGTAGAAATTGTGGTTTATAAAATTTTGATTAATAATTTAGGAATTTTATTTCTGCTTGATAATTCACAGCCAACTATGAAATCTCCATCGTCTTGGAATTCTGCATGTCGGGATGTAGTTTAGTTCAGAAAGCAGTGCCGGAAAGAAGCTGATTCTGGATACAACTGAGAGTACCGGCGCGACGGCCATCAGCATCGGAAAAGTTAGGTAAGTGCAAATTCAATAGTAATTATTGTTCTTAATTATTAATTTAAGGATCTCTGTAGATGTTTAACAACAGCCAACGAAAAAGCCACCACCGACATGTTGATCGACAGCTCCGGAAGCAGGCTGTTTTTGTATAGAAGTGGAAGTACCGACGTCGAAATCCTTCATTAAGGGAAAACTTAGGTAAGTGATAATTCGCATTTTTATATTTGGTAATTATTAATTTAGGAATTTATTTCTAGCTGGTTCTAGCATACAACGAACAAGCCACCACCGACTAGGAAATCTTCAAGTAGGGTTGTCGTTTCGACCAGAAGCAAGCAGTTCCTGATTACAACTGCGAGAACCGCCGCCGTCGTCCTGCAGCTGGAAAATAATTGTGTAAGTGCTAACTCTGCTTTTTATTGTTGTAATTATTAATTCATGCTTTTATTTCTAGGAAATTGGAAATTTGCAAGTGGGGTTTTCGCTTAAACCAGGAAGCTGAACCGGAAGCAAGAATTCCTGGAAATAACTAAGTGCACTTCCGCCGACATCCGTTTCCATTAACATGGAATCTACCAGTTGGGTAAACGCTTCGTTCAGATTGCACCGTCCGGGTGACGCAATTCCTGAGGAGCACCGACAACGACGCAGTCCATTGCGATGCAAAAACTTAGGTAAGTGCAGATTTGTAATAATTTATAAGTTAAATAATAATTTTGGTTTTTATTTCTAGTGGACAAGTTAGATGCCAATGAAGAGCAGTATATCGACATGGAAAATCGTAAAATGGGGAAGACGCATCTTGCAGATAGCAGCGTCAGAGGGACGCAATGCCAGTGGAACACCGACGACGCCGTCCATCGGATTTGGAAAAACTTCGGTAAGTGCAGATTTGTAATAATTTATAAGTTAAATAATAATTTAGTTTTTATTTCTAGTGGACACGTTAGATGTCAATGAAGAGCAGGCCATCGACTGGAAAATCCCGAAATGGGGAACACGCATTTCGCAGATTGCAGCGTCAGAGGAACGCAATTCCTGTGGAGCACCGACGACGCCGTCCATCGGATTTGGAAAAACTTAGGTAAGTGCAGATTTGTAATAATTTATAAGTTAAATAACAATTTAGTTTTTATTTCTAGTGAACACGTTAGATTTCAATGAAGAGCAGGCCATCGACTGGAAAATCCCGAAATGGGGAAGACGCATCTCGCAGATTGCAGCGTCAGAGGAACGCAATTCCTGTGGAGCACCGACGACGCCGTCCATCGGATTTGGAAAAACTTGGGTAAGTGCAGATTTGTAAAAATTTATAAGTTAAATAACAATTTAGTTTTTATTTCAAGTGGACACGTTAGTTGTCAATGAAGAGCAGGCCATCGACCGGAAAATCCCAAAATGGGGAAGACGCATCTCGCAGATTGCAGCGTCAGAGGAACGCAATTCCTGTGGAGGACCGACGACGCCGTCCATCGGATTTGGTTAAATTTCGGTAAGTGCAGATTTGTAATAATTTATAAGTTAAATAATAATTTAGTTTTTATTTCTAGTGGACACGTTAGATGTCAATGAAGAGCAGGCCATCGACTGGAAAATCCCAAAATGGGGAAGACGCATCTTGCAGATTGCAGCGTCAGAGGAACGCAATTCCTGTGGAGCACCGACGACGCCGTCTATCGGATTTGGAAAAACTTCGGTAAGTGCAGATTTGTAATAATTGATAAGTTAAATAATAATTTAGTTTTTATTTCTACTGGACACGTTAGATGTCAATGAAGAGCAGGCCATCGACTGGAAAATCCCAAAATGGGGCAGACGCATCTCGCAGATTGCAGCGTCAGAGGAACGCAATTCCTGTGGAGCACCGACGACGCCGTCCATCGGATTTGAAAAACTTCGGTAAGTGCAGATTTGTTATAATTTATAAGTTAAATAATAATTTAGTTTTTATTTCTAGTGGACACGTTAGATGTCAATGAAGAGCAGGCCATCGACTGGAAAATCCCAAAATGGGGAAGACGCATCTCGCAGATTGCAGCGTCAGAGGGACGCAATTGCTGAGGCGCACCGACGCCGCCATCCATCGGGGTTTGAAAAACTTAGGTAAGTGCAGATTTGTAATAATTGATAAGTTAAATAACAATTTAGTTTTTATTTCAAGTGGACACGTTAGATGTCAATGAAGAGCAGGCCATCGACTGGAAAATCCCAAAATGGGGAAGACGCATCTTGCAGATTGCAGCGTCAGAGGAACGCAATTCCTGTGGAGCACCGACGACGCCGTCCATCGGATTTGGAAAAACTTGGGTAAGTGCAGATTTGTAAAAATTTATAAGTTAAATAACAATTTAGTTTTTATTTCAAGTGGACACGTTAGTTGTCAATGAAGAGCAGGCCATCGACTGGAAAATCCCAAAATGGGGAAGACGCATCTCGCAGATTGCAGCGTCAGAGGAACGCAATTCCTGTGGAGGACCGACGACGCCGTCCATCGGATTTGGTTAAATTTCGGTAAGTGCAGATTTGTAATTATTTATAAGTTAAATAATAATTTAGTTTTTATTTCTAGTGGACACGTTAGATGTCAATGAAGAGCAGGACATCGACTAGAAAATCTCAAAATGGGGAAGACGCATCTCGCAGATTGCAGCGTCAGAGGAACGCAATTCCTGTGGAGCACCGACGACGCCGTCCATCGGATTTGGAAAAACTTCGGTAAGTGCAGATTTGTTATAATTTATAAGTTAAATAATAATTTAGTTTTTATTTCTAGTGGACACGTTAGATGTCAATGAAGAGCAGGCCATCGACTGGAAAATCCCAAAATGGGGAAGACGCATCTCGCAGATTGCAGCGTCAGAGGAACGCAATTCCTGTGGAGCACCGACGACGCCGTCCATCGGATTTGGAAAAACTTCGGTAAGTGCAGATTTGTAGTAATTTATAAGTTACATAATAATTTAGTTTTTATTTCTAGTGGACACGTTAGATGTCAATGAAGAGCAGGCCATCGACTGGAAAATCCCAAAATGGGGAAGATGCATCTCGCAGATTGCAGCGTCAGAGGAACGCAATTCCTGTGGAGCACCGACGACGCCGACCATCGGGTTTGGAAAAACTTAGGTATGTGCAGATTTGTAATAATTTATAATTTAAATAATAATTTTGGTTTTTATTTCTAGTGGACAAGCTGGATGCCAATGAAGAGCAGTCTAATGACATGGAAAATCGTAAAATGGGGAAGACGCATCTTGCAGATAGCAGCGTCAGAGGGACGCAATTCCCGTAGAGCACCGGCGACGCCGACCATCGGGTTTGGAGAAACTTAGGTAAGTGCAGATTTGTAATAATTTATAAGTTAAATAATAATTTTGGTTTTATTTCTAGTGGACAAGTTAGATGCCAATGAAGAGCAGTCTAATGACATGGAAAATCGTAAAATGGGGAAGACGCACCTTGCAGATAGCAGCGTCAGAGCGACGCAATTCCTGTGGAGCACCGGCGACGCCGACCATCGGGTTTGGAGAAACTTAGGTAAGTGCAGATTTGTAATAATTTATAAATTAAATAATAATTTTGGTTTTTATTTCTAGTGGACAAGCTAGATGCCAATGAAGAGCAGTCTAATGACATGGAAAAGCATAAAATGGGGAAGACGCATCTTGCAGATAGCAGCGTCAGAGGGACGCAATTCCCGTGGAGCACCGGCGACGCCGACCATCGGGTTTGGAGAAACTTAGGTAAGTGCAGATTTGTAATAATTTATAAGTTAAATAATAATTTTGGTTTTTAGTTCTAGTATGGACAAGTTAGATGCCAATGAAAAGCAGTCTAATGACATGGAAAATCGTAAAATGGGGAAGACGCATCTTGCAGATAGTAGCGTCAGAGGGACGCAATTCCTGTGGGGCACCGGCGACGCCGACCATCGGGTTTGGAAAATCTTAGGTAAGTGCAGATTTGTAATAATTTATAAGTTAAATAATAATTTTGGTTTTTATTTCTAGTGGACAAGCTAGATGCCAATGAAGAGCAGTCTAATGACATGGAAAATCGTAAAATGGGGAAGACGCATCTTGCAGATAGCAGCGTCAGAGGGACGCAATTCCTGTGAAGCACCGGCGACGCCGACCATCGGGTTTGGAGAAACTTAGGTAAGTGCAGATTTGTAATAATTTATAAGTTAAATAATAATTTTGGTTTTTATTTCTAGTGGACAAGTTAGATGCCAATGAAGAGCAGTTTATGGACATGGAAAATCGTAAAAAGAGGAAGACGCATCTTGCAGATAGCCGCGTCAGAGGGACGTAGTTCCTGTGGAGCACCGGCTACGCCGACCATCGGGTTTGGAAAACTTAGGTATGTGCAGATTTGTAATAATTTATAATTTAAATAATAATTTTGGTTTTTATTTCTAGTGGACAAGCTAGATGCCAATGAAGAGCAGTCTAATGACATGGAAAATCGTAAAAAGGGGAAGACGCACCTTGCAGATAGCAGCGTCAGAGCGACGCAATTCCTGTGGAGCACCGGCGACGCCGACCATCGGGTTTGGAAAAACTTAGGTAAGTGCAGATTTGTAATAATTCATAAGTAAAATTATAATTTTGGTTTTTATTTCTAGTGGTCAAGCTAGATGCCAATGAAGAGCAGTCTAATGACATGGAAAATCGTAAAATGGGGAAGACGCATCTTGCAGATAGCAGCGTCAGAGGGACGCAATTCCTGTGGAGCACCGGCGACGCCGACCATCGGGTTTGGAGAAACTTAGGTAAGTGCAGATTTGTAATAATTTATAAGTTAAATAATAATTTTGGTTTTTATTTTTAGTGGACAAGCTAGATGCCAATGAAGAGCAGTCTAATGACATGGAAATTCATAAAATGGGGAAGACGCATCTTGCAGATAGCAGCGTCAGAGGGACGCAATTCCTGTGGAGCACCGGCGAGGCCGACCATCGGGTTTGGAAAATCTTAGGTAAGTGCAGATTTGTAATAATTTATAAGTTAAATAATAATTTTGGTTTTTAGTTCTAGTGGACAAGTTAGATGCCAATGAAAAGCAGTCTAATGACATGGAAAATCGTAAAATGGGGAAGACGCATCTTGCAGATAGTAGCGTCAGAGGGACGCAATTCCTGTGGAGCACCGGCGACGCCGACCATCGGGTTTGGAAAAACTTAGGTAAGTGCAGATTTGTAATAATTTATAAGTTAAATAATAATTTTGGTTTTTATTTCTAGTGGACAAGCTAGATGCCAATGAAGAGCAGTCTAATGACATGGAAAATCGTAAAATGGGGAAGACGCATCTTGCAGATAGCAGCGTCAGAGGGACGCAATTCCTGTGGAGCACCGGCGACGCCGACCATCGGGTTTGGAGAAACTTAGGTAAGTGCAGATTTGTAATAATTTATAAGTTAAATAATAATTTTGGTTTTTATTTCTAGTGGACAAGCTAGATGCCAATGAAGAGCAGTCTAATGACATGGAAAATCATAAAATGGGGAAGACGCATCTTGCAGATAGCAGCGTCAGAGGGACGCAATTCCTGTGGAGCACCGGCGACGCCGACCATCGGGTTTCGAGAAACTTAGGTAAGTGCAGATTTGTAATAATTTATAAGTTAAATAATAATTTTGGTTTTTATTTCTAGTGGACAAGCTAGATGCCAATGAAGAGCAGTCTAATGACATGGAAAATCGTAAAATGGGGAAGACGCATCTTGCAGATAGCAGCGTCAGGGGTACGCAATTCCTGTGGAGCACCGGCGACGCCGACCATCGGGTTTGGAAAAACTTAGGTAAGTGCAGATTTGTAATAATTTATAAGTTAAATAATAATTTTGGTTTTTATTTCTAGTGGACAAGCTAGATGCCAATGAAGAGCAGTCTAATGACATGGAAAATCGTAAAATGGGGAAGACGCATCTAGCAGATAGCAGCGTCAGGGGTACGCAATTCCTGTGGAGCACCGGCGACGCCGACCATCGGGTTTGGAGAAACTTAGGTAAGTGCAGATTTGTAATAATTTATAAGTTAAATAATAATTTTGGTTTTTATTTCTAGTGGACAAGCTAGATGCCAATGAAGAGCAGTCTATTGACATGGAAAATCTTAAAATGGGGAAGACGCATCTTGCAGATAGCAGCGTCAAAGGGACGCAATTCCTGTGGAGCACCGGCGACGCCGACCATCGGGTTTCGAGAAACTTAGGTAAGTGCAGATTTGTAATAATTTATAAGTTAAATAATAATTTTGGTTTTTATTTCTAGTGGACAAGCTAGATGCCAATGAAGAGCAGTCTAATGACATGGATAATCGTAAAATGGGGAAGACGCATCTTGCAGATAGCAGCGTCAGAGGGACGCAATTCCTGTGGAGCACCGGCGACGCCGACCATCGGGTTTGGAGAAACTTAGGTAAGTGCAGATTTGTAATAATTTATAAGTTAAATAATAATTTTGGTTTTTATTTCTAGTGGACAAGCTAGATGCCAATGAAGAGCAGTCTAATGACATGGAAAATCATTAAATGGGGAAGACGCATCTTGCAGATAGCAGCGTCAGAGGGACGCAATTCCTGTGGAGCACCGGCGACGCCGACCATCGGGTTTGGAAAAACTTAGGTAAGTGCAAATTTGTAATAATTCATAAGTAAAATTATAATTTTGGTTTTTATTTCTAGTGGTCAAGCTAGATGCCAATGAAGAGCAGTCTAATGACATGGAAAATCGTAAAATGGGGAAGACGCACCTTGCAGATAGCAGCGTCAGAGCGACGCAATTCCTGTGGAGCACCGGCGACGCCGACCATCGGGTTTGGAAAAACTTAGGTAAGTGCAAATTTGTAATAATTCATAAGTAAAATTATAATTTTGGTTTTTATTTCTAGTGGTCAAGCTAGATGCCAATGAAGAGCAGTCTAATGACATGGAAAATCGTAAAATGGGGAAGACGCATCTTGCAGATAGCAGCGTCAGAGGGACGCAATTCCTGTGGAGCACCGGCGACGCCGACCATCGGGTTTGGAAAATCTTAGGTAAGTGCAGATTTGTAATAATTTATAAGTTAAATAATAATTTTGGTTTTTAGTTCTAGTGGACAAGTTAGATGCCAATGAAAAGCAGTCTAATGACATGGAAATTCGTAAAATGGGGAAGACGCATCTTGCAGATAGTAGCGTCAGAGGGACGCAATTCCTGTGGAGCACCGGCGACGCCGACCATCGGGTTTGGAAAAACTTAGGTAAGTGCAGATTTGTAATAATTTATAAGTTAAATAATAATTTTGGTTTTTATTTCTAGTGGACAAGCTGGATGCCAATGAAGAGCAGTCTAATGACATGGAAAATCGTAAATTCGGGAAGACTCATCTTGCAGATAGCAGCGTCAGAGGGACGCAATTCCTGTGGAGCACCGGCGACGCCGACCATCGGGTTTGGAAAAACTTAGGTAAGTGCAGATTTGTAATAATTTATAAGTTAAATAATAATTTTGGTTTTTATTTCTAGTGGACAAGCTAGATGCCAATGAAGAGCAGTCTAATGACATGGAAAATCGTAAAATGGGGAAGACGCATCTTGCAGATAGCAGCGTCAGAGGGACGCAAATCCTGTGGAGCACCGGCGACGCCGACCATCGGGTTTGGAAAAACTTAGGTAACTGCAGATTTGTAATAATTTATAAGTTAAATAATAATTTTGGTTTTTATTTCTAGTGGACAAGTTAGTAGCCAATGAAGAGCAGGCTATGGACATGGAAAATCGTAAAAAGGGGAAGAAGCATCTTGCAGATAGCTGCGTCAGAGGGACGCAGTTCCTGTGGAGCACCGGCTACGCCGACCATCGGGTTTGGAAAACTTAGGTAAGTGCAGATTTGTAATAATTTATAAGTTAAATAATAATTTTGGTTTTTATTTCTAGTGGACAAGCTAGATGCCAATGAAGAGCAGTCTAATGACATGGAAAATCGTAAAATGGGGAAGACGCATCTTGCAGATAGCTGCGTCAGAGGGACGCAGTTCCTGTGGAGCACCGGCTACGCCGACCATCGGGTTTGGAAAACTTAGGTAAGTGCAGATTTGTAATAATTTATAAGTTAAATAATAATTTTGGTTTTTATTTCTAGTTGACAAGCTAGATGCCAATGAAGAGCAGTCTAATGACATGGAAAATCGTAAAATGGGGAAGACGCATCTTTCAGATAGCCGCGTCAGAGGGACGCAATTCCTGTGGAGCACCGGCGACGCCGACCATCGTGTTTGTAAAAACTTAGGTAAGTGCAGATTTGTAATAATTTATAAGTTAAATAATAATTTTGGTTTTTAGTTCTAGTGGACAAGTTAGATGCCAATGAAAAGCAGTCTAATGACATGGAAAATCGTAAAATGGGGAAGACGCATCTTGCAGATAGCAGCGTCAGAGGGACGCAAATCCTGTGGAGCACCGGCGACGCCGACCATCGGGTTTGGAAAAACTTAGGTAAGTGCAGATTTGTAATAATTTATAAGTTAAATAATAATTTTGGTTTTTATTTCTAGTGGACAAGCTAGATGCCAATGAAGAGCAGTCTAATGACATGGAAAATCGTAAATTCGGGAAGACTCATCTTGCAGATAGCAGCGTCAGAGGGACGCAATTCCTGTGGAGCACCGGCGACGCCGACCATCGGGTTTGGAAAAACTTAGGTAAGTGCAGATTTGTAATAATTTATAAGTTAAATAATAATTTTGGTTTTTATTTCTAGTTGACAAGCTAGATGCCAATGAAGAGCAGTCTAATGACATGGAAAATCGTAAAATGGGGAAGACGCATCTTTCAGATAGCCGCGTCAGAGGGACGCAATTCCTGTGGAGCACCGGCGACGCCGACCATCGGGTTTGGAAAATCTTAGGTAAGTGCAGATTTGTAATAATTTATAAGTTAAATAATAATTTTGGTTTTTAGTTCTAGTGGACAAGTTAGATGCCAATGAAAAGCAGTCTAATGACATGGAAAATCGTGATATGGGGAAGACGCATCTTGCAGATAGTAGCGTCAGAGGGACGCAATTCCTGTGGAGCACCGGCGACGCCGACCATCGGGTTTGGAAAAACTTAGGTAAGTGCAGATTTGTAATAATTTATAAGTTAATTAATAATTTTGGTTTTTATTTCTAGTGGACAAGCTAGATGCCAATGAAGAGCAGTCTAATGACTTGGAAAATCGTAAAATGGGGAAGACGCATCTTGCAGATAGCAGCGTCAGAGGGACGCAATTCCTGTGGAGCACCGGCGACGCCGACCATTGGGTTTGGAAAATCTTAGGTAAGTGCAGATTTGTAATAATTTATAAGTTAAATAATAATTTTGGTTTTTAGTTCTAGTGGACAAGTTAGATGCCAATGAAAAGCAGTCTAATGACATGGAAAATCGTAAAATGGGGAAGACGCATCTTGCAGATAGTAGCGTCAGAGGGACGCAATTCCTGTGGAGCACCGGCGACGCCGTACATCGGGTTTGGAAATACTTAGGTAAGTGCAGATTTGTAATAATTGATAAGTTAAATAATAATTTAGTTTTAATTTTTAGTGGACACGTTAGATGTCAATGAAGAGCAGGACATCGACTGGAAAATCCCAAAATGGGGAAGGCGCATCTCGCAGATTGCACCGTCAAAGGAACGCAATTCCTGTGGAGCACCGACGACGCCGTCCATCGGATTTGGAAAAACTTCGGTAAGTGCAGATTTGTAATAATTTATAAGTTTAATAATAATTTTGGTTTTTATTTCTAGTGGACAAGCTAGATGCCAATGAAGAGCAGTCTATGGACATGGAAAATCGTAAAATGGGGAAGACGCATCTTGCAGATAGCAGCGTCAGAGGGACGCAATTCCTGTGGAGCACCGGCGACGCCGACCATCGGGTTTGGAAAAACTTAGGTAAGTGCAGATTTGTAATAATTTATAAGTTAAATAATAATTTTGGTTTTTATTTTAGTGGACAAGCTAGATGCCAATGAAGAGCAGTCTAATGACATGGAAAATCGTAAAATGGGGAAGACGTACCTTGCAGATAGCAGCGTCAGAGCGACGCAATTCCTGTGGAGCACCGGCGACGCCGACCATCGGGTTTGGAAAAACTTAGGTAAGTGCAAATTTGTAATAATTCATAAGTAAAATTATAATTTTGGTTTTTATTTCTAGTGGTCAAGCTAGATGCCAATGAAGAGCAGTCTAATGAGATGGAAAATCGTAAAATGGGGAAGACGCATCTTGCAGATAGCAGCGTCAGAGGGACGCAATTCCTGTGGAGCACCGGCGACGCCGACCATCGGGTTTGGAAAATCTTAGGTAAGTGCAGATTTGTAATAATTTATAAGTTAAATAATAATTTTGGTTTTTATTTCTAGTGGACAAGCTGGATGCCAATGAAGAGCAGTCTAATGACATGGAAAATCGTAAATTCGGGAAGACTCATCTTGCAGATAGCAGCGTCAGAGGGACGCAATTCCTGTGGAGCACCGGCGACGCCGACCATCGGGTTTGGAAAAACTTAGGTAAGTGCAGATTTGTAATAATTTATAAGTTAAATAATAATTTTGGTTTTTATTTCTAGTGGACAAGCTGGATGCCAATGAAGAGCAGTCTAATGACATGGAAAATCGTAAATTCGGGAAGACTCATCTTGCAGATAGCAGCGTCAGAGGGACGCAATTCCTGTGGAGCACCGGCGACGCCGACCATCGGGTTTGGAAAAACTTAGGTAAGTGCAGATTTGTAATAATTTATAAGTTAAATAATAATTTTGGTTTTTATTTCTAGTGGACAAGCTAGATGCCAATGAAGAGCAGTCTAATGACATGGAAAATCGTAAAATGGGGAAGACGCATCTTGCAGATAGCAGCGTCAGAGGGACGCAAATCCTGTGGAGCACCGGCGACGCCGACCATCGGGTTTGGAAAAACTTAGGTAAGTGCAGATTTGTAATAATTTATAAGTTAAATAATAATTTTGGTTTTTATTTCTAGTGGACAAGCTGGATGCCAATGAAGAGCAGTCTAATGACATGGAAAATCGTAAATTCGGGAAGACTCATCTTGCAGATAGCAGCGTCAGAGGGACGCAATTCCTGTGGAGCACCGGCGACGCCGACCATCGGGTTTGGAAAAACTTAGGTAAGTGCAGATTTGTAATAATTTATAAGTTAAATAATAATTTTGGTTTTTATTTCTAGTGGACAAGCTAGATGCCAATGAAGAGCAGTCTAATGACATGGAAAATCGTAAAATGGGGAAGACGCATCTTGCAGATAGCAGCGTCAGAGGGACGCAAATCCTGTGGAGCACCGGCGACGCCGACCATCGGGTTTGGAAAAACTTAGGTAACTGCAGATTTGTAATAATTTATAAGTTAAATAATAATTTTGGTTTTTATTTCTAGTGGACAAGTTAGTAGCCAATGAAGAGCAGGCTATGGACATGGAAAATCGTAAAAAGGGGAAGACGCATCTTGCAGATAGCTGCGTCAGAGGGACGCAGTTCCTGTGGAGCACCGGCTACGCCGACCATCGGGTTTGGAAAACTTAGGTAAGTGCAGATTTGTAATAATTTATAAGTTAAATAATAATTTTGGTTTTTATTTCTAGTGGACAAGCTAGATGCCAATGAAGAGCAGTCTAATGACATGGAAAATCGTAAAATGGGGAAGACGCATCTTGCAGATAGCAGCGTCAGAGGGACGCATTTCCTGTGGAGCACCGGCGACGCCGACCATCGGGTTTGGAAAAACTTAGGTAAGTGCAGATTTGTAATAATTTATAAGTTAAATAATAATTTTGGTTTTTATTTCTAGTTGACAAGCTAGATGCCAATGAAGAGCAGTCTAATGACATGGAAAATCGTAAAATGGGGAAGACGCATCTTTCAGATAGCCGCGTCAGAGAGACGCAATTCCTGTGGAGCACCGGCGACGCCGACCATCGGGTTTGGAAAAACTTAGGTAAGTGCAGATTTGTAATAATTTATAAGTTAAATAATAATTTTGGTTTTTATTTCTAGTGGACAAGCTAGATGCCAATGAAGAGCAGTCTATGGACATGGAAAATCGTAAAATGGGGAAGACGCATCTTGCAGATAGCAGCGTCAGAGGGACGCAATTCCTGTGGAGCACCGGCGACGCCGACCATCGGGTTTGGAAAAACTTAGGTAAGTGCAGATTTGTAATAATTTATAAGTTAAATAATAATTTTGGTTTTTATTTCTAGTGGACAAGCTAGATGCCAATGAAGAGCAGTCTAATGACATGGAAAATCGTAAAATGGGGAAGACGCACCTTGCAGATAGCAGCGTCAGAGCGACGCAATTCCTGTGGAGCACCGGCGACGCCGACCATCGGGTTTGGAAAAACTTAGGTAAGTGCAGATTTGTAATAATTCATAAGTAAAATTATAATTTTGGTTTTTATTTCTAGTGGTCAAGCTAGATGCCAATGAAGAGCAGTCTAATGACATGGAAAATCGTAAAATGGGGAAGACGCATCTTGCAGATAGCAGCGTCAGAGGGACGCAATTCCTGTGGAGCACCGGCGACGCCGACCATCGGGTTTGGAAAATCTTAGGTAAGTGCAGATTTGTAATAATTTATAAGTTAAATAATAATTTTGGTTTTTAGTTCTAGTGGACAAGTTAGATGCCAATGAAAAGCAGTCTAATGACATGGAAAATCGTAAAATGGGGAAGACGCATCTTGCAGATAGTAGCGTCAGAGGGACGCAATTCCTGTGGAGCACCGGCGACGCCGTACATCGGGTTTGGAAATACTTAGGTAAGTGCAGATTTGTAATAATTGATAAGTTAAATAATAATTTAGTTTTAATTTTTAGTGGACACGTTAGATGTCAATGAAGAGCAGGCCATCGACTGGAAAATCCCAAAATGGGGAAGGCGCATCTCGCAGATTGCACCGTCAAAGGAACGCAATTCCTGTGGAGCACCGACGACGCCGTCCATCGGATTTGGAAAAACTTCGGTAAGTGCAGATTTGTAATAATTTATAAGTTTAATAATAATTTTGGTTTTTATTTCTAGTGGACAAGCTAGATGCCAATGAAGAGCAGTCTATGGACATGGAAAATCGTAAAATGGGGAAGACGCATCTTGCAGATAGCAGCGTCAGAGGGACGCAATTCCTGTGGAGCACCGGCGACGCCGACCATCGGGTTTGGAAAAACTTAGGTAAGTGCAGATTTGTAATAATTTATAAGTTAAATAATAATTTTGGTTTTTATTTTAGTGGACAAGCTAGATGCCAATGAAGAGCAGTCTAATGACATGGAAAATCGTAAAATGGGGAAGACGTACCTTGCAGATAGCAGCGTCAGAGCGACGCAGTTCCTGTGGAGCACCGGCGACGCCGACCATCGGGTTTGGAAAAACTTAGGTAAGTGCAGATTTGTAATAATTCATAAGTAAAATTATAATTTTGGTTTTTATTTCTAGTGGTCAAGCTAGATGCCAATGAAGAGCAGTCTAATGACATGGAAAATCGTAAAATGGGGAAGACGCATCTTGCAGATAGCAGCGTCAGAGGGACGCAATTCCTGTGGAGCACCGGCGACGCCGACCATCGGGTTTGGAAAATCTTAGGTATGTGCAGATTTGTAATAATTTATAAGTTAAATAATAATTTTGGTTTTTAGTTCTAGTGGACAAGTTAGATGCCAATGAAAAGCAGTCTAATGACATGGAAAATCGTAAAATGGGGAAGACGCATCTTGCAGATAGCAGCGTCAGAGGGACGCAATTCCTGTGGAGCACCGGCGACGCCGACCATCGGGTTTGGAAAAACTTAGGTAAGTGCAGATTTGTAATAATTTATAAGTTAAATAATAATTTTGGTTTTTATTTCTAGTGGACAAGCTAGATGCCAATGAAGAGCAGTCTAATGACATGGAAAATCGTAAAATGGGGAAGACGCATCTTGCAGATAGCAGCGTCAGAGGGACGCAATTCCTGTGGAGCACCGGCGACGCCGACCATCCGGTTTGGAAAAACTTAGGTAAGTGCAGATTTGTAATAATTTATAAGTTAAATAATAATTTAGTTTTTATTTCTAGTGGACACGTTTGATGCCAATGAAGAGCAGTCTATCGACATGGAATAATAATTTTGGTTTTTATTATAAGTTGCGGAGTTAGATGCCATGGACGAGCATTCCTTCGACATGGAAAACTCAAAGCATCGTCGCCAGTAAGCAGCTTCTGGATGAGGTCTTGCGGGATGGAAAAAATTTGGTAAGTGCATATTCCTAATTTAATATTGAATAAATTAATAATTAGATATTTATTTCTAGTTGATAATTAACGGCAAACGAAAAGGCCACCACCGACCTGGAAATCTGCAAAATGCAAGCAAGCAAGATCTGGATGCCACTGTTCGTATCGACGCCGACGGCTTTCAGCTGTGGAATGTAAGTGCTAATTCGAATTTTTAATCTTTAATTTATTAATTTATGATTTAAATTCTAGATGCATGTTAGTAACCAACGGAGAAGCCACCACTTACTTAGAAATTAGTAAGTGGATTTGCCTTCTGGTTTAGGAAGTTACTCCAGAAGAATGCATATTCTGGACACAACAGAGAGTAGCGACGCCGACCACAAGTGAAAATCTTGTTTCGGCCAGGTAGCAGCACCGGAAGCAATCAGTCGTTGAATTCAACTGTGAGTACCAACGCCCACGCCCTTCGGTAATGGATAACTTTGGTAAGTACAACTTGGAAATTGTAATACTGTTAATTATTAATTTAGGGATTTATTTCTAGTTGATCATTAACAAACAACGTAGAAGTCACTTCCAGCTCGGTAATCTGCAAGTGGAAATGTCGATATGTTCAGGAAGCGGCGCCGGAGACAATCGGTCTCTCGATACAACTGGGAATACCGATGCGATGCCGACAGCCGTCAACAGTGGAAAACTGCGGTAAGTTCAAATTCGGGATTTTAATATTGAAAATTATTAATTTACGGCTTTATTTGTAGTCGACAATTAATAAACAAAGAAGCCATCACCCACTTTGAAATCTGCAAGTGGGAACTTTGTTTTTTTTTAGCAAGCCGCTCCGGAAGAATGAATGCGCGGATACAACAGGGAATACCAATGCCTGTGGCCTTTTATTTTTTTATATTTTTAATGTCGATAATTATTAATTTTTGATTTAATTTCTAGTTGATAATAATTAACAGCATAAGAAGCAGCCACCACAGGCTTGGAGATCTGTAAGTGGGGATGTCGTGTTAACAAAGTTGCAGCTCCTGAAGCGAATAGTTCCTGGATACAACTGGGAGTACATGCGCCGACGGCCTTCAAGCTGAGAAAACTTGGGTAATTGCAAATTACGCTTTAATTATTGTTGTTCAATATTAAGTTAGGAATTTATTTCTAGATGAAAATGAAGTGGCCAAAGAAGAAGGCTAGGGCAACATTGGAATCTGCAAGTGGTGAAATCGCTTCGTCGAGGATAACATTTACTACAGAAGGACTCTCCATCGGCTTCAGGACCCCAAGACCAGGAATAATATCTGCGAAAATCACGACAGCAGATTTCACATAACAGCTGTGAGAATAGGAGGTCTGCAATTCGTATCATGTTTGTTGGTTTAATTGATATACATTTTGTTATCATTCTTATGTAATAATAATTTTGTAAAGTGGTCGATTAATTTGTGTTACGTTTATGCAGGACCGATGACGACGAATGAGTCGAACTGATTATGCGTTTAACGTTCATAATTGGTTGTGAAATATTTGCAAAGGCTTAGTCAGTACGTGTATCCTAGTTGAACAGTGAAGTCGATGTGCTCCAGCTCCTTCAATACTGCACAGGTGAGAACCACGTTTGCTTATTAAAATTTGAAACAAAGTTGAGAATTGGTCTTAATTTCTTTGTTTCCGAATGTTATGTAATAAATAAGGTTAATTTATTTTGCAAATTATTAATTTAGTAATTTATTTCTAGGAGACAATGATGTAGCGGAAGAAGAAGAACCACCTACCCGGAAACATGCGAGCGGAATAGTTGTATGCCTCCGCCTGGAATGGCGGAAGTTTACAAATCCTGGCTACCACTAGTGAACACCGAGGACGACTATGTACACCAAGAGTAGAAGAAAATTCGGTTTTCGTCTTATGTTTTAGCTTTTAGAAGTTCAATTAGTTTAGACGACGATTAGGTTTTGTTATGAAATTGTTAATAATTTATATAATTTTATTTCAGGAATCACATCTGAAGCTACAGAGAAGCAATTCAGTGTGAAAAAGGTTCTTCGTTGTACATTATGTACACAGAAGAAGTAATAGGTTCACCGTGACGGAGGAACTCGGGGATGCACATGAAAGGGGTTTGTTATAATTTATATTACTAACTGATGAATTTTATTCCAGAAAATACTTTTGCTGCGCAAGAAGAGGACACTTACATGGAGAAATGTAAGTGGAGAGTGTGGTTTCGGGGGTGTTCAACGGTGTGCCAACCCCTCTAAATATATAAACGGGGGTTTGGCGTAATTTAACAAGGGGGAGGAACTCTGTTCCCACCTTTCTCAAGCGACAAGAACACCCCTCCAACGGATAACCGGACCAGAGATTCGGATGTCGGTCGAAAAGAAGACATCTGTGCAAGGATCATCGAGGATGCGGAGGGCCGTCATCGGCCAATAAGTTAGTAAAGTTAGTTTTTGAATTTTTGATTTAAAATCGCGGAACGTCGAGCGTGTACCAATACACTCTCTTATAAGTAAACAGTCGGTTGGGAGGCAAGTACCGAGGTATTGTTGTCCCCCCCTTTTGAATTGAGTCAGATTTTATATTAGATTTAATTCTTGATTATGTTAAGATTTAATAGATAAACTTTAAAATTATTAACTAGTGAGAAATCTATAAAATATTAAAAATTATACTGGTTAAATAAACTTTAATAAAACAATATTAAAACTATCTTATTGTTTTATTAAAGTTTATTTAACTAGTATAATTTTTAATATTTATAGATTTAATAGATATTTACATGCTTTTGATTTTCGCGGTGTCGCTAGTAATTGTAGGTAATGTAGAGTAGGTAGTATTAGATTATTTGTTGATAAGGGTCTCGTGGTCCTTGGGTTTGTTCTATAAGAAGGTATCGCACGTTCTTGGAAATGTAGTATAGGTTCGACTTGGAATAGCGGGTCCCTGTTGTGTATAGTATAACCATTTTAAGTCCTGTATGGCACATCATTAAACGGGAAGATTCCGTTTCGTAATTCCCCATAATTTTAGGCGCTTCCTATGTTTTTTTTATCTTATGTGTGGTTAGGGTCACTAGTCAATTGTCGTAGATATCTTGATCAGGAATCTCCGTGGGAAGACTTGCATCTGTTCCCGAGGTTAGGGTATGTTGTAATTGTAGGACTTGTACTGAACGGGTTAGATTTTGTCATTGTAGTATTTTGGGCTGCGTTAATATGGGTATGTTCAATTATGGTCATGTTCAATTGTTCTGAATATTATTAAAAAGGATGTCATTGGGTAGCCATAAGTCTGCTCCGGAGGTTAGGTGTAATTCTAGGAATTGAACTGAACGGGTTGAGATCATTCCTCGTGGTCAGGGACAGAAAATAAAGAATACTTACTTCGGAGTTTTTACTTTTCATTTTCGATGCCTTATAATATATGGGATAACATGGTTAGGAGTTAGGACTATAGGGAAATCACTTAATCGTAGGAGTTTTGTGGGAATATAATATAAATCATTAGGTTATCCTTATTTATTTTCAAATTATGTTAGAAATCAGAGATAAATGAAAACAAAATGTCCAAGTTTGAAAAATTCAATCTTTAACATAGCAACGACCGTGTTTGATAACAAAAATAAAAAGATGTAAGTGGATTTTCGGTCGCAATGATCTATCATATAGATAGATGCTCCTCTCACATTACGCTATCCAAAGATTAACGCGGGGCCTCCAGCCAAAAAACATACATGCAGATGGTCTAGCCACCGCATGGACCGCAAGGTTTTATCGTGCAACTAGTTTATCCTTGGCAAGGATAAAACTTTGCGGTCCATGCAGTGGCTAGACCATCTGCATGTATGTTTTTTGGATAGCGTAATGTGAGAGGAGTATCTATCTATATGATAGATCACTACGACCGAAAATCCACTTACATCTTTTTATTTTTGTTATCAGAGATAAAGTTCGCTTCGGGATTTTTACTTCGTTTTTCGGTGCGTCATACACGGGTTAAGATGGTTTCGGCTATAGTAAAATTGATAGTAGAATTTATGTGCGTAAATATAAATCTTTAGGGTGTCTTAACCTTCCGTTACTGTGCATGCGAATTCTAACGTAAAGGTGTTCTGACGATGATCACGATCCTCCTGTAAAGTTGGAAGTAACCAATTTTAACGTTGGTTACTTGCAAGTTTATAGAAGGGTTATCATGGCCAGAACACATTTGCGTCAGAATTCGCATGCATAGTAACCGTAGCCTTAGTAATTTTTTTATTTCGTGCGCCACTCTTTAATTAAGACATCGTCGGGGTACGGAGAAAATTTGCCAAGTCCGCCTTTTAGGTAAACGAAGTTTATATATTTCTGAAAAAAGTTAATAAGTCCCATGTACAGGGTTAGCCAATTTCGATAGTTCTTATGGGAAACTCGGTAACTATACAAGATATGAAAAAACGGATGGCGCATCCTCTCGATCTCTTTTTTCGAGAAAAGCTCAATGGCCAAAACCGGAATTCGTTATCTTTTTTTGTTTTCGAGTTATAGCCAAAAGTTCGAATTTTAGACTTTTCGATAAATGTCGATATCTCGGTTGTTTTTCATGTTATCAACAAAATGTTAACACTTTCTTCGGGCATTTTTTTAAGATCAATAAAATGGGATAAAGGGATTTTAAATATCTATCTCAGTTTCAGAGCTATAACATAAACTTGTGTTTTTTTTGAATGGAAACCATAGATAAAAATGATATTTTTAAATAGCGTTTTTTATCCTCTTTTCAACGATATAATATAATGTGATATATAACAACAACAAAAATATTATAACATTATAGAAGATCGAAAAAATATCATTTTTAGTAAAAACAAACAATCAAAATATTAAATTCTAACAAAAATTAAAGTAAGGATCAAACCGTAGTCTATTGTTTTTAATACATAATTTGGTTAAAACAAAACACTGCCAAACCATTATTGAAATTTAAAACATTTACACCAATTGTTTTTTTTTTAATTTCGTTTTAAAATAAAATATTATAGTTACTAAGATTTGAAAATTTAATGACAGCAACTAACGTCCATATTCATAGACAAGGCCTTACTGATACTTAAAACAAATTCGACGCGAAATGCCTTACTTAGAACTTAATACTTGTCTATGAATCTCGGCGTAAGCAAATATTGGCTTACTGAAAAACAATTGGTGTAAATGTTTTAAATGTCAATACCTAATGGTTTAAATGTGTAGTGTTTTGGTTTAACCAAATCACGTATTAAAAGCAATTATACTACGGTTTGATCTTTACTTTAATTTTTGTTAGAATTTAAATTTTTTTTATTGTTTTTTACTAAAAATGTTATTATTATATTTAATTTTTCGGTCTGCTATATATAATTTATAATATTTTTGTTGTTGTTATATATCATGTTATATATCGTTGAAAAGAGGATAAAAAACGCTATTTAAAAATATTATTTTCAACTATGGTTTCCTTTTAAAAAAACAGAAGTTTATGTTATAACTCTGAAACTGAGATAGATACTTAAAATCTCTTTAGCCCATTTTATTGATCTCAAAAAAGTGTCCAAAGAAAGTATTACCATTTTTTTCATAACTTGAAAAACAAGCGAGATATCGACATTTATCGAAAAGTCTAAAATTCGAACTTTTGGCTATAACTCGAAAACAAAAAAAGATAGCGAATTCCGGTTTTGGTCATTGCGCTTTTCTCGAAAAACGAGATCGACGATGCGCCATTCGTTTTTTCATATCTTGTATAGTTACCGAGTTTCCCATAAGAACTATCGAAATTGGCCCACCCTGTACTTTCTAAATCAGTGTTTCAGCTATTTAACGTTTATTAAATTATTTAAAAGTTATTCTAGTTAAATGATCAACAATTAATAAAACGACTATTGTGTTTTACTAACTGTTGTTCATTTAACTAGTAATTAATTAAGTATCGTAACTTGTGAAAATTAATAATAAGTTCAACTATAAAACTATTTATATTGCATGTTTTATTAACTTGTTTTAAATAGTTTTATAGTTGAACTTATTATTTAACTAGTATAATTTTTAAATAATTTAATTATTTAGTTAATTATTCCGCCGAGGTAGACTTCGATGATGATCGTCGAAGTGCATCTGGGAATTTATTCTCCGGGTGTAGTTCGGAGATCATTCGCTGAGTACACCAAGATGTTACGCTGCAGTGTCCGCCAACGGTTCACTACCTCGAGGACTACCCACGGGCTGGATCATGCTGTGCTCCGAAGGTGGAAGGATGGGCAAGAATCCCCTGATACATCTGGTGAACACGGAAGAAGTTGTTTCAGCAAATCGGAGAAACTTTGGATAGAAAACTTCTGTTTTATCAAATAATTCTATTACTATTTTATAAGTTTTATTCTAGGAGTGCGAACTGCAGAGAAGAAAGAAGTTACCACCATCTAGGAAGAATATTTGCGAAGAAGTTTCGACCTTCACGTTGCGCCTGGCGCCGGGATGCAGATGTCGGAAAGCACCGAAAAGCCATGGAAAAACCCGGTTAAGCGAAGCAACTTTGGTAAGTTCTAAACGGGTTTGTTTTAATTATTATTACTAATTCATGTGTTAATTCCAGAAACTTCATCTGCAGCGTAAGAACGGGAAGAAATTGGAAAGAAGCAAGTGAAGAGGATTGTATCGGGGGTGTTCAAAGGTGTGCAAGGACCAACCCTCAAAATATATAAACGGGGTTTGGTGTAATTTAAAAAGGGCGGGGAACTCTGTTCCCACCTTTCTCCAACGACAAGAACACCCCTCCCCATGGGTAACCGGAGGTATAATAGGTTCTTCGAGTGCAACGTCGGGTGGTACCGCCGAGGTAGACTTCGAGGATGATCGTCGAAGTGCATTTGGGTAATTTATTCTCCAGGTGTACTTCGGAGATCTATGGTTGAGTACACCAAGGTGTTACGCTGCAGTGATTCGCCAACGGCTCACTACCTCGAGAACTACCCACGGGCTGGATCCCCATTGTTCGCACGAGGCCACGAGTCCCAAGCGGCAATAAGTCCAAACGGCGACCAATGGGGCCTGTCCACCTGTGCGGAAGGTCTCGAACCTGTGATCCCAAGGTGGAACCCATTTGTAGCGAACATGGTAACACTCGAACGCTGCACTTCACAACGTCGTCGAATGGGTATCGCCGAAGTTACTTCGACGATGATCGTCGAGTGCATCTGAGGATGTACTTCGGAGATCCATCGTCGAGTATACTAAGGGGATACGCCTCGGTGGACCGCCGTGGGTTCACTCCTCCGGGATCTACCCACGGGATGGATCCCCGTTGATCTCCCGCGGCAGCGGCGACCTGCGGGGCCTGTCCACCCGTGCGGAAGTTCCGGCCAAGTGCACCCAAGGTGGGACATTGAGCAAAAGACCCCGGGGGTCTTCAAGGCAGGGACAACCTCTCAATGGGGGTGTCCTTCCGCCAAGGACAAGAACCCTGGGGTCTTCGAAGAGGGGAAGGCGTCGAAGACAGAGGGGAACCTCCGTCTAATGGCGAGGGAGGCAAAAGTGAAAGACACTCCCTATTGCACGCCATTTTTTTAATTTTTTTTTTCATTTCCCCTAACCCCCCTCCCCCTCTTCCCCTTACCCCCCTCTCCCCCTTACCCCCCTCTTCCCCTTACCCCCTCCCCCTTTTCCCCCCTCTTCCCCTTACCCCCCTCTCCCCCTTACCCTCCTCACCCCCCTCTTCCCCTTACCCCCTCTTCCCCTTACCCCCCTCTCCCCCTTACCCCCCTCTACCCCTTACCCCCCTCTTCCCCTTACCCCCCTCTTCCCCTTACCCCCCTCTACCCCTTACCCCCCTCTTCCCCTTACCCCCCTCTTCCCCTTACCCCCCTCTACCCCTTACCCCCCTCTTCCCCTTACCCCCCTCCGCGACAGACCTAGTTATTATACCTTATTAACCATATCTGTCAAGCATATCTGTCAAGCTTTTTCTTTTTTTGTTTTTTCTTTTTTCCCCTTTTTCCTCCCCCCCCTTCTCCTTCTCCTCCTCCCCCTTCTCCTCCTCCCTCCTTCTCCTCCTCCCTCCTTCTCCTCCTCGGGCTCCTTCGAGCCCCCATCTCCTCCCTCCTCCGTTGGTGGTTGACACCAACCACGAAGGAGGGTACCAAGTACCCTGCAGTGGTTCCACCTTGGGTGCACATGTCCGGGATACATCCCGTGGGTAGATCCCGGAGAAGTGAACCCATGGCGGGCCACTGAGGCGTATCCCCTTAGTATACTCGACGATGGATCTCCAAAGTACACCCTCAGATGCACCCGACGATCATCGTCGAAGTAACTTCGGCGATACCCATTCGACGACGTTGTGAAGTGCAGCGTTCGGGCGTAACCATGTTCGCTACAAATGGGTTCCACCTTGGGAGCACAGGTTCGAGACCTTCCGCACAGGTGGACAGGCCCCATTGGTCGCCGTTTGGACTTATTGCCGCTTGGGACTCGTGGCCTCGTGCGAACAATGGGGATCCAGCCCGTGGGTAGTTCTCGAGGTAGTGAACCGTTGGCGGATCACTGCAGCGTAACACCTTGGTGTACTCGACGATGGATCTCCGAAGTACACCCGGAGAATAAATTACCCAGATGCACTTCGACGATTATCATCGAAGTCTACCTCGGCGGTTACACACGACGTTGCACTCGCTGACGTTGCTCACCCTGAAGTTTCCTGCTCCGAACGTAACCTCGTCCTGAACTCGTTGAAGCCGTCGTCCGTCGATATTCCAACAACTGGTTCCTTCGTGGATGGACATCCTCTTTCCTAAGGCAATGCGATTCTGCAATCTAGAAAAAAATTTTAAATTAATAAATAACATTTTAAAATCAAGTATAGTTTTATTTACCTGACGTTACTTTCTCATCGGTCGATGATCCAGCATCCGGGGACATCCTGTATAGATCTTCCTTTTCGTATTGCGATTCTGCAACACCCCGCACTTAAAGCCTAGAACAAATAACGTTTAAATTAATAAATCACATTTACATCCAACGGTTTTATTTACCTTAGTTTGCTCTATCGTTCGTTGGGGTGCCAGATCTGGTTCCTTCCTGGATTCTTCGTCACGAAAAGCCTAAGAAAAGAAGAAATGTTAAGCACGCCCAACCCCGTTACCAACGCGCGGCCTTTCTTCCCAGAGGATCCCGAATACGGGCGTGGGCTCCCGGGGTTCGCAATCGACTACTACCTGTCTACCTACTACACGTAACCTACACCTAAACGCGTTGGATCAGACCGTACAATGTGGGTGCTCGGACCGCACATTGCACGGCACTGCGGGTTGGAAACCCACGCACGGTCTTCATGGCCGCTTGGTAGCGTAATCCATGAAGTTCTTCGGGAGGATTCCCACCGGCGATAATATGCTTTTTGGAGTCGTACTTACGGTCCCCTTTGCCCAACGAGTTCGGCCATGATACAACCGCCCAGTTGTAAAAGTTTACCAAGAGGACAACCGAACCTCGAACGCCCGTCAGATCCTTTCACGGTTGCGGCGTACCAGACTGGGCTGGACCTATTGGTAACTCTACAACACTCGGCCGCACACGGCTTTTGCTCGAAGAGTTTATCGGGGCCGAACTCACGCTACACTTGCATGGGGGGCACGCCGGCAAGTAACCCTATGCTACTTACGCGTGTAAGCACATTGTTTATGGCAAACCCCAATAGCGGGTCCGGATCGGGCACCTAACAAATCTAATCGATCGCGGGGGTTACAGGCAAAACTTGGCAAACTTGTCGCAGTTTTAAAGTTTCAAGTCCCTCTAAAATCAATATTGACCACAATTTGGTCTTCAAGTTTACGCTGTATGCGCGTTCGACAAACTTACGCAAGCAGGCAAAGAAAAAAAATTAACCTACAATAAATTATAATAAGCAATTGAAAAATATTTTACATGTTGGAGAATAATTAAATTTTTAATATTTCTCTAACATGTAAAACATTTAAAAACTTTTTATAATTAACTATAAATTATTAACTAGTGGGAATATAAAAGTTAAATAGCTAAAGTACATGGGACTTAAAAAACTTTTTTCAGAAATATATTAACTTCGCTTAGCTAAAAAGCGGACTTGCCAAATTTTCTCCGTACCCCGACGATGTCTTACGTTTGGGGTGGTCAGAAGAGTAGTGAATCAAGTCCATTTAAAAAAAATTCTCTTATGATACCTAATGTCCCACGGAATAAGGTTTGAAATTCATATAAAATTTTTATGGAACAGATTAACTGCTATTTCAGTTTCTAGTCCATGAAAATTGTAAATGAATTTAAAACCTTATTCTGTAGGACTTTAGGGATCATAACAGAAAGATTCTTTCAAATGGACTTGATTCAATCCTGTTCTGACCACCCCATTTATTAAAGATAAAAAAATTAGTTAGGCTACGGTTACTATGCATGCGAATTCCGACGAAAAGGTGTTCCGACGATGATAACCCTCAGATAAACTTGCAATTAACCAACGTTAAAATTGGTTACTTCCAACTTTACGGGAACGGGTTATCATCGTCAGAGCACCTTTTCGTCGGAATTCGCATGCATAGTAACCGTAGCCTAAGACAACCTAAACATTTATATTTACGCACAAAAATTCTACCATCAATTTCACTATAGTCGAAACCATCTTAATCAGTGTATGACGCATCGAAAAACGAAGGGAAAATCCCGAAGCGTACTTTATCTCTGATTTCTAACATAATTAGAAAATAACAAAGATAACCAAGGACAACCTAAAGATTTATATTATATTCCCACAAAACTTCTACGACATAGTCCCACTTTTTCAATCGCGAGTTAACCCAAAATCAATAGTTAACTTCGACTCCTGACCAATCAAAATAGTCATAACTGTAGGTTAACCATTGAATTTGGGTTAACTCGCGATTGAAAAACTGGGACTAAGTGATTTCCCTATAGTCCCAACTCCTAACCATATTATCCCGTATATTATAAGGCACCGAAAATGAAAAGTAAAAACTCCCAAGTAAGTATTCTATATTTTCTATCCCTTCTTTTCTAATATAATATATTTTACGAAACACATCTTAACTACCGGACCACGAGAAATGATTCTAACCCGTTCAGTTCAATTCCTACAATTACACCTAACCCTATGTCTACACAAAAACATTCCTTTTACCTAATTGAACTTACCCATAATAACGCGGCCGAAATACTACAATGACAAAATCCATCCCGTTCAGATCAATTCCTACAATTACAACATACCCTAACCTCCGGAACAGACACAAGTCTTCCCACGGATATTTCTGTTAACAATATCTCTAACAATTTATTGAAAATATGGCCATAATAACGCAGCCGAAATACTACAATGACAATAATTAATTAATATTATTAACTCGTGAAAATATAAGTATAATTAAATTAAAATAAAACGAGTTAAACAAACGATAAAAGATTAAATTATATAATTATAAATTAAATTATAAAATCTAATAATTTAATCTTTTATCGTTTGTTTAACTCGTTTTATTTTAATTTAATTATACTTACAATGACAATATCCAACCCGTTCGGTTCTATTCCTGCAATTAAATTATACCCTAACCTCCGGTCTCCGGAACAGACCCTACTCTTCCCACGGAGATTCCTGATCAAGATATCTACGACAATTGACTAGTGACCCTAACCCCACATACGATAAAAACATATAGGAAGCACCTAAAATTATGGGGAATTACGATACGGAATCTTCCCGTTTAATGATGTGCCATACACGACTAAAATGGTTTATACTATACACAACAGGGACCCGCTATTCCTCTTCGAACCTATACTACATTACAAAGAAGGTGGGATACCTTCATATTGAACCAACCCAAAGACCACGAGGCCTTGATCAACCAATTATCTAATACTACATACTCTACCTACTCTAGACACTACTACTACTACTAGTGACACCGCGAAAATTTAACACCCTTATTCATAGACTCCGCTTTATAAATTGACCCTTATCAACCGAGTAAATAGAGTTGCAACAAAAACAAATGCGACGCGAAATGCCTTACTTAGAACTTAATATTTGTCTATGAATCCGGGCGTTAAGCATTTATCTATATAATATGTAATTAAGAATTAAATCCAATATAAAATCTACATCAAATAAAAAAGGGGGGACAGAAATCCCTGGTTCCTAACTCCCATCCGATTGTTTAATTACCCGAGAATAGTGTACGCTCGACGTTCCGCAATTTATATAAATCAAAAATTCAAAAACCACCTCTACTAACTTATTGGCCGATGACGGCCCCCCGCATCCTCGATGATCCTTGAACAGATGTCTCTAATCGACCGACATCCGAATCCCTGGTCCGGTTATCCGTTGGAGGGGTGTTCTTGTCGCTTGAGAAAGGTGGGAACAGAGTTCCTCCCCCTTGTTACATTACACCAAACCCCCGTTTATATATTTTGAGGGGTTGGCACACCGTTGAACACCCCCGAAACAACACTCCCAACTTGCATCTCTCCATGTAGGTGTCCTCTTCTTTTGTTGAAGATGTATATTCTGAAATAAAACACGTAAGTGAGTAATCAAAATTATAACAAAATCGTTTTGAGCTTACCGAAGTATGTTCGTCACATTGAGCCTACTTCTCCAGTGTTCATCGGTGGGCACTTCTTTGCTCCCAGGATAGTTAACAGCTACAATAAAATTTCTAAATTAGTGACAAAAATTTTCGTTAAACCAAATTTTTTCTTACGCAAGTTCCTCCGATCTGATGAATCAACTTTTTCCGTGTTCACCTGTGGTATCCAGAGCTGCATCGTGGGTGCTGCAACAACTTCCTATGGAGTGGAACCTGCTGCTCCAGCAAAAAATTACATATTTAAGTATTAAAATTTATATTAAACTATATTGGACTCTTACCTAAGTTTCTCCGACCACCTGAAAAACACCTTCGGGGTCTTCGTGTGTTATCCATGATCTGCTTCCATCGGCTGCTGTATTCTGTATACCTCGGCGTTGCACACGATGACTCCGCTCACCCAATTCTACCTCTGAACACCTCCGGTTATACGGGGTTGCGCCGCATAAGGATTTTCTGGAATAAAATTCATAAGTTAGTAATATAAATTATAACAAACGTATTTTGTGCATACCGGAGTTCCTCCGTTACGGTGAACCTATTACTTCTACATAGTAGTACTACATAGTGTACAACGAAGAACCTTTTTCAGATGCGATTCCTGAAATCAAAATTATATAAATTATTAACAATTTCATAACAAAACCTAATCGTCGTCGGCGCGTCCTGGACGATGCGGCTTCTCCACCTGCAGATATCCTAGTCGATGGTGCCTTCCTCTTTTTTGGCTGCAAATTTTGAAACTATAAAGAAATTCCTAAATTAATAATTAACAATATTAATGAAGCAAAACTATTACACCGCACATTCCGGACACTTTTTCAACCTACAACGAACAACGTAATCGATACATTACATTTTTGTACACAACATATAACCAAATGTTGTCTACAAATTAATGGAATTTAAAATTGCCAGAACATACCTGCATTTCCACCAAAATGGAAATACCTATTCCGAAAAAACAAAGGAGAGCTTAGTCCGTATCCTCGAACGTATTCCAGGTGTTGCCTCCTTCTATTCCCGTCTTGCACCTCTCTTGCATCGACGATCTTGACTGTCCATGCGTTTTTTCCAGGTGTAAAATCCTTTGTTTTGTTCCAGGTCTGCGCCCTCGCCGCAACCTTTCCGAGTTGAAAAACACTGGATTTAATTTTCTACGTTAGTAATTAAGATTATTTGAAATATTATGCCATTCTAACCTTACAAGTATCCCGCACTTGCTACATGACTTCCTGGGTTAGTCGGTGTCTTCTGTTACACCGCAATCCGGAAACTAGGCCAACCTAGAAGGAAAAAGTTATAAAGAATTACATTAAACTTACTTAAAACTAATTGAACTTCTAAAAGCTAAAACATAGACACAAAACCGAATTTTCTTCTGTCCTGGTGTACATAGTCGTCCTCGGTGTTCACTAGTGGTAGCCAGGATTTGCAAACTTCCGCCATTCCAGGCGGAGGCATACAACTATTCCGCTCGCATGTTTCCGGGTAGGTGGTTCTTCTTCTCCCGCTACATCATTGTCTCCTAGAAATAAATTACTAAATTAATAATTTGCAAAATAAATTAACCAAATTTATTACTTCACATTCGGAAACAAAGAAATTAATACCAATTCTCAATTTATATTAATTTTAATAAACAAACGTGGTTCTCACCTGTGCAGTATTGAAGGAGCTGGAGCACATCGACTTCACGGTTCAACTAGGATACACGTACTGACAAAGCCTTTGCAAATATTTCACAACCAATTATGAACGTTAAACGCATAATCAGTTCGACTCATTCGTCGTCATCGGTCCTGCATAAACGTAACACAAATTAATTGACCACTTTACAAAATTATTATTACATAAGAATGATAACAAAATGTATATCAATTACACAGAAAATTATTATTTAACTTATAAATTATTAAAAATCTGCGCCTACCTAAGTTTTTCCAAATCCGATGGACGGAGTCGTCGGTGCTCCACTGGAATTGCGTTCCTCTGACGCTGCTATCTGAAAGATGCGTCTTCCCCATTTTACGATTTTCAATGTCGATAGACTGCTCTTCATTGACATCTAACTTGTCCTCTAGAAATAAAAACCAAAATAATTATTTAACTTATAAATTATTACAAATCTGCACTTACCCAAGTTTTACCAAACAAGATGGTCGGCGTCGCCGGTGTTCCACAGGCGTCCCTCTGACGCTGCTATCTGCAAGATGCGTCTTCCCCATTTTACAATTTTCAATGTCGATAGACTGCTCTTCATTGGCATCTAACTTGTCCACTAGAAATAAAAACCAAAATAATTATTTAACTTATAAATTATTACAAATCTGCACTTACCCAAGTATTTCCAAAACCGATGGTCGGCGTCGCCGGTGTTCCACAGGCATAGCGTCCCTCTGACGCTGCTATCTGCAAGATGCGTCTTCCCCATTTTACGATTTTCAATGTCGATAGAAAGCTCTTCATTGGCATCTAACTTGTCCACTGGAAATAAAATCCAAAATAATTATTTAACCTATAAATTATTACAAATCTGCACTTACCCAAGTTTTTCCAAACCCGATGGTCGGCGTCGCCGGTGTTCCACAGGCGTCCCTCTGACGCTGCTATCTGCAAGATGCGTCTTCCCCATTTTACGATTTTAAATGTCGATAGACTGCTCTTCATTGGCATCTAACTTGTCCACTAGAAATAAACACCAAAATTATTATTTAACTTATAAATTATTACAAATCTGCACTTACCCAAGTTTTTCCAAACCCGATGGTCGGCGTCGCCGGTGTTCCACAGGCGTCCCTCTGACGCTGCTATCTGCAAGATGCGTCTTCCCCATTTTACGATTTTCAATGTCGATAGACTGCTCTTCATTGGCATCTAACTTGTCCACTAGAAATAAAAACCAAAATTTATATTAAACTTATAAATTATTACAAATCTGCACTTACCTAAGTTTTTCCAAACCCGATGGTCGGCGTCGCCGGTGCTCCACAGGAATTGCGTCCCTCTGACGCTGCTATCTGCAAGATGCGTCTTCCCCATTTTACGATTTTCCATGTCCATAGACTGCTCTTCATTGGCATCTAGCTTGTCCACTAGAAATAAAAACCAAAATTATTATTTAACTTATAAATTATTACAAATCTGCACTTACCCAAGTTTTACCAAACAAGATGGTCGGCGTCGCCGGTGTTCCACAGGCGTCCCTCTGACGCTGCTATCTGCAAGATGCGTCTTCCCCATTTTACAATTTTCAATGTCGATAGACTGCTCTTCATTGGCATCTAACTTGTCCACTAGAAATAAAAACCAAAATAATTATTTAACTTATAAATTATTACAAATCTGCACTTACCCAAGTATTTCCAAAACCGATGGTCGGCGTCGCCGGTGTTCCACAGGCATAGCGTCCCTCTGACGCTGCTATCTGCAAGATGCGTCTTCCCCATTTTACGATTTTCAATGTCGATAGAAAGCTCTTCATTGGCATCTAACTTGTCCACTGGAAATAAAATCCAAAATAATTATTTAACCTATAAATTATTACAAATCTGCACTTACCCAAGTTTTTCCAAACCCGATGGTCGGCGTCGCCGGTGTTCCACAGGCGTCCCTCTGACGCTGCTATCTGCAAGATGCGTCTTCCCCATTTTACGATTTTAAATGTCGATAGACTGCTCTTCATTGGCATCTAACTTGTCCACTAGAAATAAACACCAAAATTATTATTTAACTTATAAATTATTACAAATCTGCACTTACCCAAGTTTTTCCAAACCCGATGGTCGGCGTCGCCGGTGTTCCACAGGCGTCCCTCTGACGCTGCTATCTGCAAGATGCGTCTTCCCCATTTTACGATTTTCAATGTCGATAGACTGCTCTTCATTGGCATCTAACTTGTCCACTAGAAATAAAAACCAAAATTTATATTAAACTTATAAATTATTACAAATCTGCACTTACCTAAGTTTTTCCAAACCCGATGGTCGGCGTCGCCGGTGCTCCACAGGAATTGCGTCCCTCTGACGCTGCTATCTGCAAGATGCGTCTTCCCCATTTTACGATTTTCCATGTCCATAGACTGCTCTTCATTGGCATCTAGCTTGTCCACTAGAAATAAAAACCAAAATTATTATTTAACTTATAAATTATTACAAATCTGCACTTACCTAAGTTTTTCCAAACCCGATGGTCGGCGTCGCCGGTGCTTCACAGGAATTGCGTCCCTCTGACGCTGCTATCTGCAAGATGCGTCTTCCCCATTTTACGATTTTCCATGTCCATAGACTGCTCTTCATTGGCATCTGACTTGTCCACTAGAAATAAACACCAAAATTATTATTTAACTTATAAATTATTACAAATCTGCACTTACCCAAGTTTTTCCAAACCCGATGGTCGGCGTCGCCGGTGTTCCACAGGCGTCCCTCTGACGCTGCTATCTGCAAGATGCGTCTTCCCCATTTTACGATTTTCAATGTCGATAGACTGCTCTTCATTGGCATCTAACTTGTCCACTAGAAATAAAAACCAAAATTTATATTAAACTTATAAATTATTACAAATCTGCACTTACCTAAGTTTTTCCAAACCCGATGGTCGGCGTCGCCGGTGCTCCACAGGAATTGCGTCCCTCTGACGCTGCTATCTGCAAGATGCGTCTTCCCCATTTTACGATTTTCCATGTCCATAGACTGCTCTTCATTGGCATCTAGCTTGTCCACTAGAAATAAAAACCAAAATTATTATTTAACTTATAAATTATTACAAATCTGCACTTACCTAAGGTTTTCCAAACCCGATGGTCGGCGTCGCCGGTGCTCCACAGGAATTGCGTCTCTCTGAAGCTGCTATCTGCAAGATGCGTCTTCCCCATTTTTGCGATTTTCAATGACGATATACTGCTCTTCATTGCCATCTAACTTGTCCACTAGAAATAAAAACCAAAATAATTATTTAACTTATAAATTATTACAAATCTGCACTTACCCAAGTTTTTCCAAACCCGGTGGTCGGCGTCGCCGGTGTTGCACAGGCGTCCTTCTGACGCTGCTATCTGCAAGATGCGTCTTCCCCATTTTACGATTTTGAATGTCGTTAGACTGCTCTTCATTGGCATCTAACTTGTCCACTAGAAATAAAAACCAAAATTATTATTTAACTTATAAATTATTACAAATCTGCACTTACCCAAGTTTTTCCAAACCCGATGGTCGGCGTCGCCGGTGTTCCACAGGCATTGCGTCCTCTGATGCTGCTATCTGCAAGATGCGTCTTCCCCATTTTACGATTTTAAATGTCGATAGACTGCTCTTCATTGGCATCTAACTTGTCCACTAGAAATAAACACCAAAATTATTATTTAACTTATAAATTATTACAAATCTGCACTTACCCAAGTTTTTCCAAACCCGATGGTCGGCGTCGCCGGTGTTCCACAGGCGTCCCTCTGACGCTGCTATCTGCAAGATGCGTCTTCCCCATTTTACGATTTTCAATGTCGATAGACTGCTCTTCATTGGCATCTAACTTGTCCACTAGAAATAAAAACCAAAATTTATATTAAACTTATAAATTATTACAAATCTGCACTTACCTAAGTTTTTCCAAACCCGATGGTCGGCGTCGCCGGTGCTCCACAGGAATTGCGTCCCTCTGACGCTGCTATCTGCAAGATGCGTCTTCCCCATTTTACGATTTTCCATGTCCATAGACTGCTCTTCATTGGCATCTAGCTTGTCCACTAGAAATAAAAACCAAAATTATTATTTAACTTATAAATTATTACAAATCTGCACTTACCCAAGTTTTACCAAACAAGATGGTCGGCGTCGCCGGTGTTCCACAGGCGTCCCTCTGACGCTGCTATCTGCAAGATGCGTCTTCCCCATTTTACAATTTTCAATGTCGATAGACTGCTCTTCATTGGCATCTAACTTGTCCACTAGAAATAAAAACCAAAATAATTATTTAACTTATAAATTATTACAAATCTGCACTTACCCAAGTATTTCCAAAACCGATGGTCGGCGTCGCCGGTGTTCCACAGGCATAGCGTCCCTCTGACGCTGCTATCTGCAAGATGCGTCTTCCCCATTTTACGATTTTCAATGTCGATAGAAAGCTCTTCATTGGCATCTAACTTGTCCACTGGAAATAAAATCCAAAATAATTATTTAACCTATAAATTATTACAAATCTGCACTTACCCAAGTTTTTCCAAACCCGATGGTCGGCGTCGCCGGTGTTCCACAGGCGTCCCTCTGACGCTGCTATCTGCAAGATGCGTCTTCCCCATTTTACGATTTTAAATGTCGATAGACTGCTCTTCATTGGCATCTAACTTGTCCACTAGAAATAAACACCAAAATTATTATTTAACTTATAAATTATTACAAATCTGCACTTACCCAAGTTTTTCCAAACCCGATGGTCGGCGTCGCCGGTGTTCCACAGGCGTCCCTCTGACGCTGCTATCTGCAAGATGCGTCTTCCCCATTTTACGATTTTCAATGTCGATAGACTGCTCTTCATTGGCATCTAACTTGTCCACTAGAAATAAAAACCAAAATTTATATTAAACTTATAAATTATTACAAATCTGCACTTACCTAAGTTTTTCCAAACCCGATGGTCGGCGTCGCCGGTGCTCCACAGGAATTGCGTCCCTCTGACGCTGCTATCTGCAAGATGCGTCTTCCCCATTTTACGATTTTCCATGTCCATAGACTGCTCTTCATTGGCATCTAGCTTGTCCACTAGAAATAAAAACCAAAATTATTATTTAACTTATAAATTATTACAAATCTGCACTTACCTAAGTTTTTCCAAACCCGATGGTCGGCGTCGCCGGTGCTTCACAGGAATTGCGTCCCTCTGACGCTGCTATCTGCAAGATGCGTCTTCCCCATTTTACGATTTTCCATGTCCATAGACTGCTCTTCATTGGCATCTGACTTGTCCACTAGAAATAAACACCAAAATTATTATTTAACTTATAAATTATTACAAATCTGCACTTACCCAAGTTTTTCCAAACCCGATGGTCGGCGTCGCCGGTGTTCCACAGGCGTCCCTCTGACGCTGCTATCTGCAAGATGCGTCTTCCCCATTTTACGATTTTCAATGTCGATAGACTGCTCTTCATTGGCATCTAACTTGTCCACTAGAAATAAAAACCAAAATTTATATTAAACTTATAAATTATTACAAATCTGCACTTACCTAAGTTTTTCCAAACCCGATGGTCGGCGTCGCCGGTGCTCCACAGGAATTGCGTCCCTCTGACGCTGCTATCTGCAAGATGCGTCTTCCCCATTTTACGATTTTCCATGTCCATAGACTGCTCTTCATTGGCATCTAGCTTGTCCACTAGAAATAAAAACCAAAATTATTATTTAACTTATAAATTATTACAAATCTGCACTTACCTAAGGTTTTCCAAACCCGATGGTCGGCGTCGCCGGTGCTCCACAGGAATTGCGTCTCTCTGAAGCTGCTATCTGCAAGATGCGTCTTCCCCATTTTTGCGATTTTCAATGACGATATACTGCTCTTCATTGCCATCTAACTTGTCCACTAGAAATAAAAACCAAAATAATTATTTAACTTATAAATTATTACAAATCTGCACTTACCCAAGTTTTTCCAAACCCGGTGGTCGGCGTCGCCGGTGTTGCACAGGCGTCCTTCTGACGCTGCTATCTGCAAGATGCGTCTTCCCCATTTTACGATTTTGAATGTCGTTAGACTGCTCTTCATTGGCATCTAACTTGTCCACTAGAAATAAAAACCAAAATTATTATTTAACTTATAAATTATTACAAATCTGCACTTACCCAAGTTTTTCCAAACCCGATGGTCGGCGTCGCCGGTGTTCCACAGGCATTGCGTCCTCTGATGCTGCTATCTGCAAGATGCGTCTTCCCCATTTTACGATTTTAAATGTCGATAGACTGCTCTTCATTGGCATCTAACTTGTCCACTAGAAATAAACACCAAAATTAATATTTAACTTATAAATTATTACAAATCTGCACTTACCCAAGTTTTTCCAAACCCGATGGTCGGCGTCGCCGGTGTTCCATAGGCGTCCCTCTGACGCTGCTATCTGCAAGATGCGTCTTCCCCATTTTACGATTTTCCATGTCCATAGACTGCTCTTCATTGGCATCTAACCTGTCCAGTAGAAATAAAAACCAAAATTATTATTTAACTTATAAATTATTACAAATCTGCACTTACCTAAGTTTACCAAACCCGATGGTCGGCGTCGCCGGTGCTCCACAGGAATTTCGTCGCCCTGACGCTGCTATCTGCAAGATGCGTCTTCCCCATTTTATGATTTTCCATGTCCATAGACTGCTCTTCATTGGCATCTAGCTTGTCCACTAGAAATAAAAACCATAATTATTATTAAACTTATAAATTATTACAAATCTGCACTTACCTAAGTTTTTCCAAACCCGATGGTCGGCGTCGCCGGTGCTCCACAGGAATTGCGTCCGTCTGACGCTGCTATCTGCAAGATGCGTCTTCCCCATTTTACGATTTTCCATGTCCATAGACTGCTCTTCATTGGCATCTAGCTTGTCCACTAGAAATAAAAACCAAAATTATTATTAAACTTATAAATTATTACAAATCTGCACTTACCGAAGTTTTTCCAAATCCGATGGACGGCGTCGTCGGTGCTCCACAGGAATTGCGTTCCTCTGACGGTGCAATCTGCGAGATGCGCCTTCCCCATTTTGGGATTTTCCAGTCGATGGCCTGCTCTTCATTGACATCTAACGTGTCCACTAGAAATTAAAACTCAATTATTATTTAACTGATAAATTACTAAAAATCTGCACTTACCGAAGTTTTTCCAAATCCGATGGACGGCGTCGTCGGTGCTCCACTGGAATTGCGTTCCTCTGACGCTGCAATCTGCGAGATGCGTCTTCCCCATTTTGGGATTTTCCAGTCGATGGCCTGCTCTTCATTGACATCTAACGTGTCCACTAGAAATAAAAACTAAATTATTATTTAACTGATAAATTACTACAAATCTGCACTTACCGAAGTTTTTCCAAATCCGATGGACGGCGTCGTCGGTGCTCCACAGGAATTGCGTTCCTCTGACGCTGGAATCTGCGAGATGCGTCTTCCCCATTTTGGGATTTTCAAGTCGATGGCCTGCTCTTCATTGACATCTAACGTGGCCACTAGAAATAAAAACTAAATTATTATTTAACTTATAAATTATTACAAATCTGCACTTACCTAAGTTTTTCCAAATCCGATGGACGGCGTCGTCGGTGCTCCACAGGAATTGCGTTCCTCTGACGCTGCAATCTGCGAGATGCATCTTCCCCATTTTGGGATTTTCCAGTCGATGGCCTGCTCTTCATTGACATCTAACGTGTCCACTAGAAATAAACACTAAATTATTATGTAACTTATAAATTACTACAAATCTGCACTTACCGAAGTTTTTCCAAATCCGATGGACGGCGTCGTCGGTGCTCCACAGGAATTGCGTTCCTCTGACGCTGCAATCTGCGAGATGCGTCTTCCCCATTTTGGGATTTTCCAGTCGATGGCCTGCTCTTCATTGACATCTAACGTGTCCACTAAAAATAAAAACTAAATTATTATTTAACTTATCAATTATTACAAATCTGCACTTACCTAAGTTTTTCAAACCCCGATGGATGGCGGCGTCGGTGCGCCTCAGCAATTGCGTCCCTCTGACGCTGCAATCTGCAAGATGCGTCTTCCCCATTTTAGGATTTTCCATGTCCATAGACTGCTCTTCATTGGCATCTAGCTTGTCCACTAGAAATAAAAACCAAAATTATTATTTAACTTATAAATTATTACAAATCTGCACTTACCTATGTTTTTCCAAACCCGATGGTCGGCGTCGCCGGTGCTCCACAGGAATTGCGTCAATCTGACGCTTCTATCTGCAAGATGCGTCTTCCCCATTTTACGATTTTCCATGTCATTAGACTGCTCTTCATTGGCATCTAGCTTGTCCACTAGAAATAAAAACCAAAATTATTATTTAACTTATAAATTATTACAAATCTGCACTTACCCCAGTTTTTCCAAACCCGATGGTCGGCGTCGCCGGTGTTCCACAGGCGTCCCTCTGACGCTGCTATCTGCAAGATGCGTCTTCCCTATTTTACGATTTTCAATGTCGATAGACTGCTCTTCATTGGCATCTAACTTGTCCACTAGAAATAAACACCAAAATAATTATTTAACTTATAAATTATTACAAATCTGTACTTACCCAAGTTTTTCCAAACCCGATGGTCGGCGTCGCCGGTGTTCCATAGGCGTCCCTCTGACGCTGCTATCTGCAAGATGCGTCTTCCCCATTTTACGATTTTCCATGTCCATAGACTGCTCTTCATTGGCATCTAACCTGTCCACTAGAAATAAAAACCAAAATTATTATTAAACTTATAAATTATTACAAATCTGCACTTACCTAAGTTTTTCCAAACCCGATGGTCGGCGTCGCCGGTGCTCCACAGGAATTGCGTCCCTCTGACGCTGCTATCTGCAAGATGCGTTTTCCCCATTTTACGATTTTCCATGTCCATAGACTGCTCTTCATTGGCATCTAGCTTGTCCACTAGAAATAAAAACCAAAATTATTATTAAACTTATAAATTATTACAAATCTGCACTTACCTAAGTTTTTCCAAACCCGATGGTCGGCGTCGTCGGTGCTCCACAGGAATTGCGTTCCTCTGACGGTGCAATCTGCGAGATGCGCCTTCCCCATTTTGGGATTTTCCAGTCGATGGCCTGCTCTTCATTGACATCTAACGTGTCCACTAGAAATAAAAACTAAATTATTATTTAACTGATAAATTACTACAAATCTGCACTTACCGAAGTTTTTCCAAATCCGATGGACGGCGTCGTCGGTGCTCCACTGGAATTGCGTTCCTCTGACGCTGCAATCTGCGAGATGCGCCTTCCCCATTTTGGGATTTTCCAGTCGATGGCCTGCTCTTCATTGACATCTAACGTGTCCACTAGAAATAAAAACTAAATTATTATTTAACTTATAAATTATAACAAATCTGCACTTACCCAAGTTTTTCCAAACCCGATGGTCGGCGTCGCCGGTGTTCCACAGGCGTCCCTCTGACGCTGCTATCTGCAAGATGCGTCTTCCCCATTTCACGATTTTCAATGTCGATAGACTGCTCTTCATTGGCATCTAACTTGTCCACTAGAAATAAAAACCAAAATTATTATTTAACATATAAATTATTACAAATCTGCACTTACCCAAGTTTTTCCAAACCCGATGGTCGGCTTCTTCGGTGTTCCACAGGCATTGCGTCCTCTGATGCTGCTATCTGCAAGATGCGTCTTCCCCATTTTACGATTTTCATTGTCGATAGACTGCTCTTCATTGGCATCTAACTTGTCCACTAGTAATAAAAACTAAAATAATTATTTAACTTATTAATTATTACAAATCCGCACTTACCCAAGTTTTTCCAAACCCGATGGTCGGCGTCGCCGGTGTTCCATAGGCGTCCCTCTGACGCTGCTATCTGCAAGATGCGTCTTCCCCATTTTACGATTTTCCATGTCCATAGACTGCTCTTCATTGGCATCTAACCTGTCCACTAGAAATAAAAACCAAAATTATTATTTAACTTATAAATTAGTACAAATCTGCACTTACCTAAGTTTTCCAAACCCGATGGTCGGCGTCGCCGGTGCTCCACAGGAATTTCGTCGCCCTGACGCTGCTATCTGCAAGATGCGTCTTCCCCATTTTATGATTTTCCATGTCCATAGACTGCTCTTCATTGGCATCTAGCTTGTCCACTAGAAATAAAAACCATAATTATTATTAAACTTATAAATTATTACAAATCTGCACTTACCTAAGTTTTTCCAAACCCGATGGTCGGCGTCGCCGGTGCTCCACAGGAATTGCGTCCCTCTGACGCTGCTATCTGCAAGATGCGTCTTCCCCATTTTACGATTTTCCATGTCCATAGACTGCTCTTCATTGGCATCTAGCTTGTCCACTAGAAATAAAAACCAAAATTATTATTAAACTTATAAATTATTACAAATCTGCACTTACCGAAGTTTTTCCAAATCCGATGGACGGCGTCGTCGGTGCTCCACAGGAATTGCGTTCCTCTGACGGTGCAATCTGCGAGATGCGCCTTCCCCATTTTGGGATTTTCCAGTCGATGGCCTGCTCTTCATTGACATCTAACGTGTCCACTAGAAATAAAAACTAAATTATTATTTAACTGATAAATTACTACAAATCTGCACTTACCGAAGTTTTTCCAAATCCGATGGACGGCGTCGTCGGTGCTCCACTGGAATTGCGTTCCTCTGACGCTGCAATCTGCGAGATGCGTCTTCCCCATTTTGGGATTTCCAGTCGATGGCCTGCTCTTCATTGACATCTAACGTGTCCACTAGAAACAAAAACTAAATTATTATTTAACTGATAAATTACTACAAATCTGCACTTACCGAAGTTTTTCCAAATCCGATGGACGGCGTCGTCGGTGCTCCACAGGAATTGCGTTCCTCTGACGCTGGAATCTGCGAGATGCGTCTTCCCCATTTTGGGATTTTCTAGTCGATGGCCTGCTCTTCATTAACATCTAACGTGGCCACTAGAAATAAAAACTAAATTATTATTTAAATTATAAATTATTACAAATCTGCACTTACCGAAGTTTTTCCAAATCCGATGGACGGCGTCGTCGGTGCTCCACAGGAATTGCGTTCCTCTGACGCTGCAATCTGCGAGATGCATCTTCCCCATTTTGGGATTTTCCAGTCGATGGCCTGCTCTTCATTGACATCTAACGTGTCCACTAGAAATAAACACTAAATTATTATGTAACTTATAAATTACTACAAATCTGCACTTACCGAAGTTTTTCCAAATCCGATGGATGGCGTCGTCGGTGCTCCACAGGAATTGCGTTCCTCTGACGCTGCAATCTGCGAGATGCATCTTCCCCATTTTGGGATTTTCCAGTCGATGGCCTGCTCTTCATTGACATCTAACGTGTCCACTAAAAATAAAAACTAAATTATTATTTAACTTATCAATTATTACAAATCTGCACTTACCTAAGTTTTTCAAACCCCGATGGATGGCGGCGTCGGTGCGCCTCAGCAATTGCGTCCCTCTGACGCTGCAATCTGCAAGATGCGTCTTCCCCATTTTACGATTTTCCATGTCCATAGACTGCTCTTCATTGGCATCTAGCTTGTCCACTAGAAATAAAAACCAAAATTATTATTTAACTTATAAATTATTACAAATCTGCACTTACCCCAGTTTTTCCAAACCCGATGGTCGGCGTCGCCGGTGTTCCACAGGCGTCCCTCTGACGCTGCTATCTGCAAGATGCGTCTTCCCCATTTCACGATTTTCAATGTCGATAGACTGCTCTTCATTGGCATCTAACTTGTCCACTAGAAATAAAACCCAAAATTATTATTTAACTTATAAATTATTACAAATCTGCACTTACCCAAGTTTTTCCAAACCCGATGGTCGGCGTCGCCGGTGCTCCACAGGAATTGCGTCCCTCTGACGCTGCTATCTGCAAGATGCGTCTTCCCCATTTTATGATTTTCCATGTCATTAGACTGCTCTTCATTGGCATCTAGCTTGTCCACTAGAAATAAAAACCAAAATTATTATTTAACTTATAAATTATTACAAATCTGCACTTACCTAAGTTTCTCCAAACCCGATGGTCGGCGTCGCCGGTGCTCCACAGGAATTGCGTCCCTCTGACGCTGCTATCTGCAAGATGCGTCTTCCCCATTTTACGATTTTCCATGTCATTAGACTGCTCTTCATTGGCATCTAGCTTGTCCACTAGAAATAAAAACCAAAATTATTATTTAACTTATAAATTATTACAAATCTGCACTTACCTAAGTTTTTCCAAACCCGATGGTCGGCGTCGCCGGTGCTCCACAGGAATTGCGTCCCTCTGACGCTACTATCTGCAAGATGCGTCTTCCCCATTTTACGATTTTCCATGTCATTAGACTGCTTTTCATTGGCATCTAACTTGTCCACTAGAACTAAAAACCAAAATTATTATTTAACTTATAAATTATTACAAATCTGCACTTACCTAAGATTTTCCAAACCCGATGGTCGGCCTCGCCGGTGCTCAACAGGAATTGCGTCCCTCTGACGCTGCTATCTGCAAGATGCGTCTTCCCCATTTTATGAATTTCCATGTCATTAGACTGCTCTTCATTGGCATCTAGCTTGTCCACTAAAAATAAAAACCAAAATTATTATTTAACTTATAAATTATTACAAATCTGCACTTACCTAAGTTTCTCCAAACCCGATGGTCGGCGTCGCCGGTGCTCCACAGGAATTGCGTCCCTCTGACGCTGCTATCTGCAAGATGCGTCTTCCCCATTTTACGATTTTCCATGTCATTAGACTGCTCTTCATTGGCATCTAGCTTGACCACTAGAAATAAAAACCAAAATTATAATTTTACTTATGAATTATTACAAATCTGCACTTACCTAAGTTTTTCCAAACCCGATGGTCGGCGTCGCCGGTGCTCCACAGGAATTGCGTCGCTCTGACGCTGCTATCTGCAAGGTGCGTCTTCCCCTTTTTACGATTTTCCATGTCATTAGACTGCTCTTCATTGGCATCTAGCTTGTCCACTAGAAATAAAAACCAAAATTATTATTTAAATTATAAATTATTACAAATCTGCACATACCTAAGTTTTCCAAACCCGATGGTCGGCGTAGCCGGTGCTCCACAGGAACTACGTCCCTCTGACGCGGCTATCTGCAAGATGCGTCTTCCTCTTTTTACGATTTTCCATGTCCATAAACTGCTCTTCATTGGCATCTAACTTGTCCACTAGAAATAAAAACCAAAATTATTATTTAACTTATAAATTATTACAAATCTGCACTTACCTAAGTTTCTCCAAACCCGATGGTCGGCGTCGCCGGTGCTTCACAGGAATTGCGTCCCTCTGACGCTGCTATCTGCAAGATGCGTCTTCCCCATTTTACGATTTTCCATGTCATTAGACTGCTCTTCATTGGCATCTAGCTTGTCCACTAGAAATAAAAACCAAAATTATTATTTAACTTATAAATTATTACAAATCTGCACTTACCTAAGATTTTCCAAACCCGATGGTCGGCGTCGCCGGTGCCCCACAGGAATTGCGTCCCTCTGACGCTACTATCTGCAAGATGCGTCTTCCCCATTTTACGATTTTCCATGTCATTAGACTGCTTTTCATTGGCATCTAACTTGTCCATACTAGAACTAAAAACCAAAATTATTATTTAACTTATAAATTATTACAAATCTGCACTTACCTAAGTTTCTCCAAACCCGATGGTCGGCGTCGCCGGTGCTCCACGGGAATTGCGTCCCTCTGACGCTGCTATCTGCAAGATGCGTCTTCCCCATTTTATGCTTTTCCATGTCATTAGACTGCTCTTCATTGGCATCTAGCTTGTCCACTAGAAATAAAAACCAAAATTATTATTTAACTTATAAATTATTACAAATCTGCACTTACCTAAGTTTCTCCAAACCCGATGGTCGGCGTCGCCGGTGCTCCACAGGAATTGCGTCGCTCTGACGCTGCTATCTGCAAGGTGCGTCTTCCCCATTTTACGATTTTCCATGTCATTAGACTGCTCTTCATTGGCATCTAACTTGTCCACTAGAAATAAAACCAAAATTATTATTTAACTTATAAATTATTACAAATCTGCACTTACCTAAGTTTCTCCAAACCCGATGGTCGGCGTCGCCGGTGCTCCACAGGAATTGCGTCGCTCTGACGCTGCTATCTGCAAGGTGCGTCTTCCCCATTTTACGATTTTCCATGTCATTAGACTGCTCTTCATTGGCATCTAACTTGTCCACTAGAAATAAAACCAAAATTATTATTTAACTTATAAATTATTACAAATCTGCACTTACCTAAGTTTCTCCAAACCCGATGGTCGGCGTCGCCGGTGCTCTACGGGAATTGCGTCCCTCTGACGCTGCTATCTGCAAGATGCGTCTTCCCCATTTTACGATTTTCCATGTCATTAGACTGCTCTTCATTGGCATCCAGCTTGTCCACTAGAAATAAAAACCAAAATTATTATTTAAATTATAAATTATTACAAATCTGCACATACCTAAGTTTTTCCAAACCCGATGGTCGGCGTCGTCGGTGCTCCACAGGAATTGCGTTCCTCTGACGCTGCAATCTGCGAGATGCATCTTCCCCATTTTGGGATTTTCCAGTCGATGGCCTGCTCTTCATTGACATCTAACGTGTCCACTAGAAATAAAAACTAAATTATTATGTAACTTATAAATTACTACAAATCTGCACTTACCGAAGTTTTTCCAAATCCGATGGACGGCGTCGTCGGTGCTCCACAGGAATTGCGTTCCTCTGACGCTGCAATCTGCGAGATGCGTCTTCCCCATTTTGGGATTTTCCAGTCGATGGCCTGCTCTTCATTGACATCTAACGTGTCCACTAGAAATAAAAACTAAATTATTATTTAACTTATAAATTATAACAAATCTGCACTTACCGAAGTTTTTCCAAATCCGATGGACGGCGTCGTCGGTGCTCCACAGGAATTGCGTTCCTCTGACGCTGCAATCTGCGAGATGCGTCTTCCCCATTTTGAGATTTTCTAGTCGATGTCCTGCTCTTCATTGACATCTAACGTGTCCACTAGAAATAAAAACTAAATTATTATTTAACTTATAAATAATTACAAATCTGCACTTACCGAAATTTAACCAAATCCGATGGACGGCGTCGTCGGTCCTCCACAGGAATTGCGTTCCTCTGACGCTGCAATCTGCGAGATGCGTCTTCCCCATTTTGGGATTTTCCAGTCGATGGCCTGCTCTTCATTGACAACTAACGTGTCCACTTGAAATAAAAACTAAATTGTTATTTAACTTATAAATTTTTACAAATCTGCACTTACCCAAGTTTTTCCAAATCCGATGGACGGCGTCGTCGGTGCTCCACAGGAATTGCGTTCCTCTGACGCTGCAATCTGCAAGATGCGTCTTCCCCATTTTGGGATTTTCCAGTCGATGGCCTGCTCTTCATTGACATCTAACGTGTCCACTTGAAATAAAAACTAAATTGTTATTTAACTTATCAATTATTACAAATCTGCACTTACCTAAGTTTTTCAAACCCCGATGGATGGCGGCGTCGGTGCGCCTCAGCAATTGCGTCCCTCTGACGCTGCAATCTGCGAGATGCGTCTTCCCCATTTTGGGATTTTCCAGTCGATGGCCTGCTCTTCATTGACATCTAACGTGTCCACTAGAAATAAAAACTAAATTATTATTTAACTTATAAATTATTACAAATCTGCACTTACCGAAGTTTTTCCAAATCCGATGGACGGCGTCGTCGGTGTTCCACTGGCATTGCGTCCCTCTGACGCTGCTATCTGCAAGATGCGTCTTCCCCATTTTACGATTTTCCATGTCGATATACTGCTCTTCATTGGCATCTAACTTGTCCACTAGAAATAAAAACCAAAATTATTATTTAACTTATAAATTATTACAAATCTGCACTTACCTAAGTTTTTGCATCGCAATGGACTGCGTCGTTGTCGGTGCTCCTCAGGAATTGCGTCACCCGGACGGTGCAATCTGAACGAAGCGTTTACCCAACTGGTAGATTCCATGTTAATGGAAACGGATGTCGGCGGAAGTGCACTTAGTTATTTCCAGGAATTCTTGCTTCCGGTTCAGCTTCCTGGTTTAAGCGAAAACCCCACTTGCAAATTTCCAATTTCCTAGAAATAAAAGCATGAATTAATAATTACAACAATAAAAAGCAGAGTTAGCACTTACACAATTATTTTCCAGCTGCAGGACGACGGCGGCGGTTCTCGCAGTTGTAATCAGGAACTGCTTGCTTCTGGTCGAAACGACAACCCTACTTGAAGATTTCCTAGTCGGTGGTGGCTTGTTCGTTGTATGCTAGAACCAGCTAGAAATAAATTCCTAAATTAATAATTACCAAATATAAAAATGCGAATTATCACTTACCTAAGTTTTCCCTTAATGAAGGATTTCGACGTCGGTACTTCCACTTCTATACAAAAACAGCCTGCTTCCGGAGCTGTCGATCAACATGTCGGTGGTGGCTTTTTCGTTGGCTGTTGTTAAACATCTACAGAGATCCTTAAATTAATAATTAAGAACAATAATTACTATTGAATTTGCACTTACCTAACTTTTCCGATGCTGATGGCCGTCGCGCCGGTACTCTCAGTTGTATCCAGAATCAGCTTCTTTCCGGCACTGCTTTCTGAACTAAACTACATCCCGACATGCAGAATTCCAAGACGATGGAGATTTCATAGTTGGCTGTGAATTATCAAGCAGAAATAAAATTCCTAAATTATTAATCAAAATTTTATAAACCACAATTTCTACTTACCTAAGTGTTGTGCTGATGAAGGACGTCTCGGTATATCCTGTTATATCCTTAAACTTCTTGCTTCCGGAGCTCCTTCCCGGACTAAACGGTTTCCCTACTGGCAGATTGCCGAGTCGGTGGTGGCTTCTTTGTTTATTAATTGTCGACTACAAATAAAACCTTCAATTAATAATTTACAATTTTAAAATCCCGAATTTGAACTTACCGAAGTTTTCCACTGCTGACCGCTGTCGACATCGGTACTCCCAGTTGTATCGAGAAACCGATTGTCTCCGGCGCCGCTTCCTGGACGAAACGACATTTCCACTTGCAGATTACCAAGTTGGAAGTGTTGTCTGATAATTATCAACTAGAAATAAATCCCTAAATTAATAATTAACACTATTACAATTTCGAAGTTGTACTTACCCAAGTTTTACCAACTAGAAGGATGTCGGCGGCAATCCTCCAAGTAGTTTCAGGAATTTCTTGCTTCCGGGACAGCTTCCTGTACGAAACAACATCCCCACTTGCTCATTTACAAGTCGGTGGGGGCTTCTTGGTTGTCTGCTAATTATCAACTGGAAATAAAATCCTAAATCAATAATTAATAAAAATCTTGCTCTACTCTTGTATCTACCGTATTGACTGTCCATGTGTTTTATTCCAGGTGATTACTTCAAAGATGGTTCTTTGTTTATTCCAAGTCCGCGTCCTTGCCGCTTCCTATCCTAGATGAAATACCTGGAATAACTTTTCTAAATTAATAATTTAGAATATTAGAAAATTCATTTTATTCTTACCCGGACTTAATTATCTGCTTGATGGGTTAGTAGGTGTCCTCTGTTACACCACATTCCGGAAACTAGGCCAACCTAGAAGAAAAACTAATTGAATTTCTAAAAGCTAAAACATGGACGCAAAACCGAATTTTATTCAAAAATATTAATAAGCAAACGTTGTTCTTACGTTCTTACCTATGTTCGGTATTGTAGGACATCTATCTCACAGTTTAACTATGAAATACATACTATGACAAAACATTTTCAAATAAATCACAAATATTGCACAACCAAGTATGAACGTTAAACATTAGTCACAAGTCCGACTCATTCGTCGTCATCGGGCCTGCATAAACGGAACACAAATAAATTGCTCACTTTACAAAAAATATTAATACATATCAAAAAGTTAAGATTGATTAAACTGACAAACTTGATAAGATTTACAGACCTGCTCAACGTGACTGTTCTTATAATTGTCTGCGAATTCTGTCATCGTGATTTTCACAGAATTTAATCCAGGTCCAGGGGGTCTTGAAGCCGATGGAAAGTCTTGCTGTAGTAAATTTAGTTTCTGAACCAAAATTATAAATTATCATTATAATTATTACAAATTTGCACTTATCCAAGTTTTTCTTTCTCGGTGGTCGGCGTCGTCATTGCTCAACAGGAAGTACAACCTTCCGGCGCTGCATCCTGGGCGATGCGTCTGTCCTACTTGCAGATTTCCATGTCGCTGGGATTCATCTTCGTTGGCTGCTGATTTGTGAACTTGAAATAAATACCTAAATTACAAATTGATATATTTATTATTACAAACTTGCAGTTATCCAAGTTTTTCCTTCCCGCTAGACGGCGTCGTCGGTGCTCAACAGAAAGTGCATATCTCCGACGCTGAATCCTGGAGGATGCGACATCCCCCCTTGCATATTTCCAAGTCGGTACCCCTCAATTCCTAGGTCCAAATATGTAGGTATATTTACCTCCTAAACTAAGAGGAACTTCTTGGGAAATGGGCGTACTCATTAAAACACAATTACATTAAGGCGAAACAGGACAAGATTTGTGAACAAGTGTGCAAGAGAGACAAATATATCGGAAAAGTAATTAGCTATTTAAAGCACTTTAAAAACAAAAATTTTTAATTTGAAAACTGCTGTAGAACTTATAACTATATTAGAATTCACGCTAACGGAGTACTTTTCTAATTTTGACTTTTATTTTCAAAATTTTGGAAAAAAAATCTGTTTGAAAAATGAAAATGAAAAAAGTGTTAGGCAGCCGCCAAAGAGATCTATTTTATGAATACAATGCATATTTTATTTTATTTTATTTTTGAATTTTTAGCAGTCTAAACAGAAAAAGAAATTTTTCTTTGACGTTTATGTTCCGCTCGGTGAACTAGTCACGTGGTGTGGTGGTGGTAGTTACCAAACAAGAACACTTATCAGTTATCAGTTTGCGATAAATTCTTCAGTAAAAGTATAAAATTACAAATATAAAAAAAAATTAGGTTTCCTCAATAAGTAATTAATAATGGTTTTGTTAAGTTTAGGTTTACACTGTTTCAAAATTGGATTGAAAACTAGATAACGATCAATAAAATTAAAAAAGCAGATTTTAACCACAAATATTAATTTTTGAAAAAAAAATTTTCTGACGTTTTTAAAGTTTCGCTCCTGATACGGAACTTTACCTTCACTGTACTTCAGTGGCGGATCTAGACAATTACCATTAAGGGGCGACAAAGTTTAAAAAATATAAAAAACGTTTTAAATTCTCAAAAAAATAGTTTCAGGAACTTGTAGCGGTTCAGAATTTTTTGGTGTAAGAATTAATGTTTTTGAGTTCAAAGGGGGGGGGGGAGTGATTGACATCTGCACCTTCCCCCCGTAGATCCGCCACTGCTGTACTTGGCATTTGCAATATCCTCGCAGGGCCCAGAGTGGTGTCCCCCCTTAGTCCGCCACTGATCCCTATGAATATTCATGAGCGCTATACCGTTTAGCCCCCTGACTACGGGCCTGGTCTCGCAAGTAAAAATATTTGTGCATTTGCGAAGGATTCTTGAATGACACAATGACAGCATAAAATTATAAATAAATAGTATGTTTAGGTTTACACAATCTATTCTTGTTTTAAATGTGCGTTGAAAAGTGATAAGGATCAATAAAAAAAAAATCAAATTTTATTTAAAATCAAACAGATTCCCGTATGGCCATACTGCGCGATTTTCTAGGATCGATAATTTCAGGCAATAAAGCTTTTTAAAAAATTGTGCAAGTTTTGGCAAAACCTTTTCTTCCCAAAAACTCTCATCTGATTCAATCCGTTCAATTGATATTTCTTTTTCAGTCAAAATTACAAAGTCACAGCATCTTTCTCGTGCATTTTTCCGTATCGGGTAGCTACAGTTTTAAAATGTTTATTACTATATTATAAAAACGTTAAAACGTATCGACAATTTTAAACCATTTACTTGCTCTAGTTTCTACAAAAGCAAACTTTGATCAAAAAACTTATTTTCTCCCTTATTTTTAACATACAAGAAACCAAAATTTCATGCAGAAGCCAGACCCAAAAATCGTGTTGACCTGTGTAATCTTTATCATAACAAAGATAACAAAAGCGATAATAAATTAACTGAGATTAGACCGACTTGGCGGCGGACAAATGGTCAAAGAAAAGTTAATTTTTCTGTTTTGATGGACTAAAATTTAAAAAAATTTTTTTTAAATTGCCAAGGTTTCTTCAAAGAGGCCCCTACAGTTGCTGGCTGCCAGTTTTTTTGATTTTCCTTTAATTAAAGAGATAATTTGTTTATTTTTTTAACAAAAATTAAAATGGCAAATGTACTCCGTTAGCGTGAATTCTATTGTATTTCTACATACATGAGAGCATTAAAACCTAAAATTAATCAAATGGTTTTTAAGCAAACAGCTAATTAATTTCAGAGCCATCTAGCGTGCCAGAAACACACTAACTGCTCATCCTGATTCGAGAATTTCGCTTATTACTCCTAAAATAGTTCAAACACAGTCCTTAAGACAAAAATTAGGATCTCCACAATTCCATCTAGACTCCCATCATTGTCAGGACCAATTACACAAAAAAAATAATTATCTAAAATTAGCCGATAAACCAGATTGGATCACTTGATATGAATTTGCCCAAATGGATCATTTTCGGTAAAGTCACGTAACTTTATATTCGGAAACTTCGCATATTGCATAAACTTACTCTGTTAAGAATTGGTTCACGGTATTATTTAGTGCGCGCGCCCCACCAACTTATGGGGTTGAAGAGGGAATAATCGCGAATATTTTAACTCGGAGATTATTTTAACAGCAATAATTCGTTGAAACTATTAGTATTTTATTATTGTTGAATGTTTTTAAATATATTATTGTGATTTTTGATCTGAAACTTTATTTGTTTTTCGTGGTGCATTGTTAAATTCCACATAGTGGCACAATTAATCTAAATAATAGATATGTATTAAGAAGCAATAATGTACGTACTTTTAAATTATTTATGTTGCGCTTAAATTATCATGTTGGAAGTCATCGTCTCATCCAATAATATTTTAAGCGCATCATGAATGTATCGGTAAAAACTTTGTATAGTTGCGTTTTGCATATTTTTACTTAATTTTAAATTGTTTAGTATAATAAGTATACCACACCGTACTAATTAATCACAATTATATTATTAACAGTATAGATAACGGCATTATAGGGCCACCGGGAGCTAAAATAAGAAAGCGTTGCAATCCTAAGAGGCACCGCACATTAGATAACTTTATTCGTTCATACATAACATTCCCTAGAATTAGGTAGAATTAAGGCTCTTCAAGTGCAGCAAAAAACCATCAAGATAGAAGTACTTATTGGTAAATTGTGATGTAGAATAATTATATGTATTATTAAACGATAATTTTTAATTCTTTGTTATAATTTTAATTTGTGTAATACTTTTAAGTGTTGTAGTTGTGTAGGCTTTATGTTTTTGTTTTGTTATTTTTTGTTTTATTTTTTTTTGCTGGTTTCTTAATTTGTGGGTAATCAATCGTCCGTCCATAGTTAAGTGTCTCGAGTGCAATTGCGCTTTTTAGTTTTATGTATTTATGTATTTAGTTTTATGCAAGAAGAAGACACATTAAACAAGCGTTCACGAGCAAACGTTAATTTGTTTGTGGGCGCTTGTTTGGTGTATTTTCGCATTAAGATAAGTGTAAATTTTGAAATGGCTCGTCTCTGGTTAGCTTTAATTATGGAAGTAAGAAAAAGTTGTGTTTGCTCAATCTCATAAGCATCACATTTGTGTACATAAATACGATATTAATAGAAACTTGGTAATAATAGGTTAGGTTAATTTGAAAATAATTTTATACAAAAGTATTATAAAAATATAGGTACCTATTGTATTATAGAGGATCCTGGGCAACAGTACTTACAAAATAAAATAGTTGAAAGTTTTTAATAATCGATTAAGTGATTAACTAATATAATTAAATTAGAAATTATTTAAGAAATTTATATGCTTGTTTTTGTTGCATTATCGTAGACGTCGCGATTGCAAAATTGTAGCCCGGATTGCGGCTTAACTCACCCCCTTTTTTAACATGGTTACCTAAAAATGTCTTCGTAATTGAAAAAAAAATGATACATTTGCGTTAGATCCAGTGGCGGATTTCCGAACAGGCGCAAGAGGCGCCCGCCTGGGGCCGCCATGAATCCAGGGGGCCTCAAAATTCAGCTCTCAAAATTAAATGAAGTAATTTTATCTAACTTTTTTTGTAATGAAAATAATTAATTAATAATTATCACCAGCGTATTTCATAATTCATAAGAAATTGTGACATAGAGAAAACACATTGAAAATTAACCAATATAAAATAACAACTGATGTGAGTATAGAAAAAGTATTTAGAGTGGGCCTCAAAATCAAATTACTCCTGGAGCCTTTCAAATGCTAAATCCGCTATTGACAATAACCTTTCGCAAGTCCTACTGAGTTAGGCCAAGTATTTCAGTTGCAGGTTAAACCAAAAAATTTGGGTTAAACAATGAAATACGTTGAAAAGCTGTTTTTACGCAATATCATTGGTTAACCCACACTTTTTGGTTTAACCTGCTACTGAAAAACTGGGCTTGTTTATCAAGTTTGGTTTAAATCGTCAAAGGTTCCAAGAGCGTATAAGAGACGAAGAAATATTCAGTTTTATGAAAAACACACCACCTGACCATAAATGAGCGTTTAAACTAATCATTATTTTTAGTATAAATTTAAAACATTAATTTTTGGTATTTTGGATTAAAATTTTTTGAAAGAAAAAATTCCATATGTGTTACATACACATAAGAATCATTACGTGAGGTTTTTAAATTATAGTCAAATATCCTACGCGAATCTCGTTAATAGAGCGCAATTTATGCGCGTCACCTAATTTTATGAGAAATCGCTCTCTTAACCTTTTCAACATTTTCTTGCACAATAAGCAGTGGCGGATTTCCGAACCGGCACAAGAGGCGCTCGCCTGGGGCCTCATAAATCCAGTGGGACTCAAAATTCAGCTCTCAAAATTAAATGAAGTAATTTTATCTAACTTTTTGTGTTATGAAAATAATTAATAATTATCACAACGTATTTCATAATTCATAAGAAATTGTGGCATAGGGAAAACATATCGAAAACCTTTTTTTAAGTCGGCTAATAAAATGACAACTGATGTGAGTAACAAAATTTTTAGAGGGCGCCTCAAAATTAAATTGCGCCTAGGGCCTCTTAAATGCTAAATATATTGTATATGTGTATATGTGTATATTGAGCCTGAGGTGTTGGTGGTTTAAAATTACCATTACCTAAATTATTGTGTTTTGTTCTCATGTAACGGCTATGTTTGCTTGACAAGGTGCAGCAGTTTTTATGATTTACAAGGTTTGCGAAAACTAAAATATCTATCAATGTTTGCTTACAACAATTTGTTTAAAAACCGTTATCCTTAATTTATATTTATTTTAAAGAGTTAAATATTTCGAGAAAGGATTTTGTATAAAGGGAACGAGTCTCAGGTTATTTCTTTTCAACGAGGTTGACATAAATATGAACCTCGATATATTTTATTTCCCCGCTTTTAAGTTTTTTTTCCAAGTTTCTGCACATTTCGGCAGACCAGATCAACATCTAAAATTTCAGCCCTTAGTGGTACCCGAGGGGTGATTCGTGACTGAAAATAGCTATACAAAAACGTGGAAATATCATGGAATTATTTGGAACTATGTATGTATGTACATAATTTTTGGTAAAAAATTCAGGCAGGTAAAAAAGCCAAGAAAACAGCTGACCGAGGCACAACATAATATGTATAGGTAATTCGTTTTGCAAAAAAATATAATTCAAATACGGTATGATTCAAACCGAACACGGTTGCCCAGAAGCCCAGTTCGATCCCGGACGGAGTAAGAAATTCTGACCGTCTTCCCTCGGAAGGCAATGGCAAATCAGCGAGGTACTTTGCCAAGAAATCCGCTTCTCAATTATTGAGAAAGTGGATCACGATTTCTCAGTCAAGAGGATGCGACTAGAGAGAGATAGAGATTTATCCAAATGGAGAGAGCGAAAGAACAAAAATTCTGCATAGATCCTTTGTGTGCTTTCTGTCCCTCTATTTGAATTGTGATAATTGTTTTATTTTATTTATTTTGTATCTTATTATTGTATTTATTGAATTTCATTTTAAATATTTTTATTAAAAAATTTTCAATGTATTTGAAAAATGCTTATCAGAATCAGAAATGGAAATTTTAAATACTGGAATAGAATGCAAAATGACTTGTAGGACACCTGGTTTGGCATCGGGTTGAGGAATTAGCACACAACCGTCCGCCGAGGGGACTGCCGACTTTAGATGCGATTAGAGCCGCATCAAGACTGTCGGTCAACATGGCTTGAAACGTTCATGGGGTTTGGTGCACCCCATCTAGAAGAGCGCTGACAACACAAATCGTGACAAGTGGAGGTGTTGAACACCTGGTTTGGCATCGGGTTGAGGAATTAGCACACAACCGTCCGCCGAGGGGGCTGCCGACTTTAGATGCGATTAGAGCCGCATCAAGACTGTCGGTCAGCATGGCTTGAAACGTTCATGGGGTTTGGTGCACCTCATCTAGAAGAGCGCTGACAACACAAATCGTGACAAGTGGAGGTGTTGAACACCTGGTTTGGCATCGGGTTGAGGAATTAGCACACAACCGTCCGCCGAGGGGGCTGCCGACTTTAGATGCGATTAGAGCCGCATCAAGACTGTCGGTCAACATGGCTTGAAACGTTCATGGGGTTTGGTGCACCCCATCTAGAAGAGCGCTGACAACACAAATCGTGACAAGTGGAGGTGTTGAACACCTGGTTTGGCATCGGGTTGAGGAATTAGCACACAACCGTCCGCCGAGGGGGCTGCCGACTTTAGATGCGATTAGAGCCGCATCAAGACTGTCGGTCAGCATGGCTTGAAACGTTCATGGGGTTTGGTGCACCCCATCTAGAATGGTTCGGACAATGCAAATCGTGACAAGCGAAGTGGGCCCATACATGACTGGTCCCACGCGGCAGAAGTTAATTGCCTTTGTTATCGATGATTATGGTAAAGGCGAGGCGAAGCCGAATACGGCAACAACGCCTGGGCTTTTAGGAGGAGGGTCATTACGTCGGTCCCGATTAGAGCTGTTACTGACGCATTAGCCCCCTCTTTCTGGTACTGGTGAAAAGTAGTCGGGGCAAAAAAAATATATATAAAATAAAAATATGAAATTAATTCAATAAATATAAAAATAAAATAAATAAAATAAAGTAAGATCCCTACATGGCGGATGTTACGAAGTTAGTTTGTCCAATGCTGTTGGCTCCGGGATCGAATTGGAACTCTTGACTTGGTTTTATCGTAGTAGAATTTTTCGTGGTACGGTGGATAAATTCGCGGATAGATTACACGCCGGAATTTTCTAGAAGCCTGGCGTTTGTGGCAAACATTGGGGCCTTCATTGCTGTTTTGGATGAAGCGGATTTAACTCGGGTGAGCTTCTGCGTTGTGCCCCGTAACCCCAAGCAGGAGCTGCATACGTCAGGATAGGCCTGACCGTATAACCTAATCTTATTACTAATCGAAAGTTTGCTAGAAATATTGAGAAATTAGCTTTTACGCACTAATGTGTATCTGGACGACTCGGTTATTTCCTCTTTATACGTCTGGCTGTGTTCAGCAATTTTTAACCAATGAGAAATAGAAACAGTTTAAAAATTTCTTAATTTTCACCAGTTAAAATTTAACTACACAATGTACTTATTTTAAATGCTGTTATTTTGTAAGTATTTTAAATACTCATTTTCATGTATTTTGCCACCCTCCCTATTGCACCTTGAGAAACAATTATTATTAATACGGACGCTATATGAAAACAAAACACATATAATTTAAATATTATGGTATTTTTAAACAGGTGCTATTTAAATGCTACAAAAACAAATGAAAATCTCAAAGTAGCAATTAAATCATTTAGGATTTGCTAATTAGTCGAGACTTTAGTCAAGACAACGAACGCTTAAAAGTGTGTCAATTTATATGTTTTTTTGCGTATTTCTCGAAAATGGTTATCCTTAGCTAAAAAGTGGTTATGTCCAAAATTGAAGCTAAAAAATTTATTACAAAACTCTTTCTATTTATTTTTTTTTGTAACTGTTGAAAACATCGAGGTACCCTAACGTTTGTAAAATTCGGAAATTTTTAAAAAACTTTATTTTACCTAACGTTTATTATTTTAACTTCTTTATCGTTTATTTGAAACGAAAGTCCTTCGAGAAGGAGTTTAAGAGCTTAAGCTTTTTACCTCCAATCAATCAAAAAAATTGGAGGTATGGTAATCGAAAAAAAATTTCAATTTTTTTTTTTACATTTTCGAGATCACCGTGTCCAGAAACGTAAAGATCTGCAAGAAATAAAAAATAAATTTCTGTGTCGGTCTGTCGGTCGGGCGGTTGGTCGCCAGATTTTGTCCCTCGATTTGTTCCTGAACCATCCAACCAATCAGGACCAAATTTGGTATAATAGTAGAGTATACGGTAGAAAAGTGAAAATAAGGTTTTCGTCGTGATCTATCAATCAGGAGTGCCACTACAAGAAAATGATATAAAATTTTTAAAAGCGATTTTGTCTTGCGATAGCTTATTTTAAAGACCTTGAAAAGCTATATCCAGAATAGATGAAATGAACTTTCTACCTGTCATCTGTCAAAAATTACAAGCTGTCAAAGTTAAAACTTCAAGAGTGAATAACTCCCGAAGTACTAAAAGAATGTCAACCAAATTCGGTATGTAGGAACATTGCCCTCAAAGGATTTCACAGCATATGGAACCTTTTAATAAAAATCAGGAATGCAATATGAAAAAAAATAATTAATTTTTTTTGGGAATACTTAAAAAAAAGTCTTTGTCCCTCGATTTTTTTCGGCATTCCTATGTCGATGGCATTCAAACTTTTTGGACGTGTGTCTTGTAGGCTCTAGTGGTGAAAATAAAGTTTTGGCAGAGAAATCTTTGCCAGGGCTACCACAATAAAATAAATTAAAAAAATGAAAATGTCATGATATCTCCGGGAATGTATAACCGATTCAGATAAAATTTGGTGTGCTGATGATTGGAGGTATTGCGGCAGAGGTGACGATATTTTTTTAAAGCAATTTGAAAATTTTGAGGTATATCTATATGACACAAAATCATGTATTGGCACTTTCTCGTTACGCAAGCTAATGTTTCCAAAATTTTGGAAAGGATTATTAGCTTAAGAAGTCTGAAAATTAGCTTAAATGACTCTCAAGTCTAACTGTCAATGTGTTTTTATAGTAATAAGGACATATAAGGCATATGCATATTAACAAAATTTTGGTTAAATCTAGACAAAAATAATGTAAATTGAAAAATACGTTTAAGGTTAACGCCCGTATTCACAAACGTCTGTAAAACTTTTAACAAGCCGTTAAATTTAACAAACTAATGGAAATTATCCCTTAGTACAAGCAAGCCACGGCCTGTTTCAAAGTTTTGTGAATACGGGGGCATTACTGAATAAGAAAATGTGTTAAATTTGGTCAACTCTTGATCAACTTTTTTGGTGTACCTACAAAATTTTGATATTTTTATTATAATTCAACTAGAATAATTCAAATAGCTACTCTAAATGCTGACCCTGTAATATATTTTTTTGAAATACACGATTTTGTGTCAGGTATTCTCGAAATTTTGAAATTGCTATAAGTTGTGATCAATTTAAGCAAAAATATTGAATAACTGTTGTAATATGTAATGTAATGTATATGTAATGTATGTAAATATTGATAAAATCCTAATTTTAAAGGAAAATTCATATTCTAAAACTGTATTTTTCAAGGATTCTCTTCTTACATGAACGGAAAGAAGTTAAGAAGTTTATAAAATAACGTGTAAAAAAAGTTTCTTGAAAATTTATGAATTTCATACCTCGAAAAATATAACAGATATACACAAATAAAAATGAGTAGGAACTTCCTTGTAGGAAATTGTATCAGATCCGATTTTGTACAGACCCCCAATTCCTAGGTCCAAATATTGGTATATTATACCTCCTAACTAGTACAAACACAGTCCTGAAGACAAAAATTGGGATCTCGACAACTCCAACTAGACTCCCTTCACTGTCAGGACTAATTACACAATAAAATAATTTTCAAAAATTAGTCGATCAACCAGATCGCATATTGCATAAACTACTCTGTTAAGAATTGCTTCGCGTTATTATTTAGTGCGATACATGATAAATATGATAATATGGTGAGTAGAGCCAGTAGATCACAAACATTCTTTCAAAAAGGATATTTGAACACACGTGTAAATCAATCGTTGTGTAAAAGTTATTTTCAATAGAAAAAAATAGGTAAGCACTCGTTTTTGTTTTGCATAGAATTACTAACAATTAATAAGGACTTAATCGGATAGCTTTTGTTTCGCGGTTCTACTTTACTGTTTGGGAATATACTTATTATTTTTTATCTCTATGTATGATGAAGATTTTCTCTAATAAAATTAGTCGATTTCAAATTTATCAATTAATTTCTTTGACTCTAGCATTATTTTAATTTTTATCTAGTAACCAACTATCAATTTATCTAAGATTTTAAATGATGCTGGTTGTCAGTTTTCTCGATATGCATAAACCTACACCCCTAGTTGGTCAAAATTTACATGACATGCTTATCAGGTTTCAAAAATACTGAAGTACACTTATTGGACTTACAGCTTCGGAATCTGATAAGACACGTCATGTCAAGTTTGATCATCAGTGGGTAGCTTACAAAACATTAACACATTATACACTGAAAAAAAAGGTTTATCTTATTGATCAAACAATCATAATTTTTAAACCGATCGATGAATAAAATTAATTTTATTGATGAAAAGTTTAATAATCGTATAATGATAAAGTCATTGCATTTAAGAATTTTGTTTATTGGTGCAAAAATGATTGTTTTTTCGTCAATATGAGGAACCAAACATTTTCGTTTATAGTCAATTTATGCAAAAATTTATTGTAATTTAATTAAATAAAGGGTATTTTTTTTAGAGCGTTACAACTTTAAATATAAATAAAACAACAATAAATTTATTTTATTATGAAAGAACATTCGATGACATTCAACATTTGAAAACAATTTCCGGCAAATCAGCAAATGTTCGCCACGGCTTCATCTTTCTGCCTGTCCAATTTTTGACCACTTTTTCAGCATTGGGGGCCTTATATTCCCAATAACTTTAGTTATGTTGGCTTTCGATGAATTGGGATTTTCTTCAACACTGGCGTCTACAGCAAGTTTGGAAAAACACACTAATTTTTTTATAATAAATTTCAACAATTTGTAAACGTTGTTGAAGCGAAAGATTTTGCATGATAATTGATCAATGCCTACTGAAAAGAAATGTCAAAACAAAAGTAACATAATATTATCCGTCAAGTAACGAACGTTCTAACGCTCTAAAAAAAATACCCTTTATAATGTAAGCGCATTTAAGAATTCTATTGGGAGTTTTATGTTAATTAAATTGCATTAAAGCTTGCATAAACCTTTATTTAACACATAACATTTTTAAAAATCTGACCTTTTTCTCCGACGATGCCAACTTTCTTGTAATAAAACCCACCTTACCTGAAACAAAAGAAATCAAACATTAAATTTTTTCAAAGGGATTAAAAAAAAAAAATTTTGTAACAAAATATTTTTAAACTCCCTGTAGGTGTTCAGTGTTTATAATAAAAATATTAATACAATAATCAACAATCAATTTATTAAAAAAGTTTATAAAACAAAATTAAAATCAAATGGGTTATTTATAGAACAAAATGACGTCACCTCGAAGACCCCATGTTTTTAAAGGAATATTGAGTCTTACTCAAATATAACGCAAGCGCATTGTAACATTCAAGTAAATTCAAAATTTTCATGTTAAATAACTATAATTTCCTTCATTTAAATTGAAAGATTCTTTAGTTATGCGATGAAATTTAGTTTATATTTTAAATGACGCGTAGGTGGTATCCAAGGTGGCGATGACAAAGTAACCCCGAAATGTTTTTTAACGCATCGCGAAAACGAATGGAAATTTTTTCAAAATTTCAACGGAGTAGGCTTTAGCACAAAAAGACTGACCATAAAAGTATAAAGGCATCCTCCGAATTGCCTTTTGATTTTCTAAAAAAGAACTGCTCAGTAAGTACTTACACAAGAAAGTTCTCCTTCCAACACCCACCGATAGTTCACTGTTTCACTAAACACCCACAATACACACATAACAAAAGTTTTCACAATTTTCCACTTAAAACTTAAAATATCACCTCATAATCTACACGACGTGTTAACTTGCAGCAACAAAACGAACTGTGAAATTACTACGCCGCAATGTCGCGTCGGTTTAAATGTTGTAATTCTCGGAAATGCAGGTAAAAAATTTTATCGAAATAAAACCTTTTATACGAATATTTAAAAATTTGAACACTTTAATTTTAAAAACGAATTTATCAAATTTGTTAGGAATATTAATTACGAAGAACGGGAACAAAGTTACGCCTCTAAACAGGAATAATCAAATTTGTCACGATAAAGTTCTGGGAAAACTAACAGTTACCAGTCAGGACTGGGAATTATTTATTCAATCTAATAATTAAATACTTATTAAATATAGAAGCGTCGGTATTTAAATATTTATTTAAAAATTAAATAATCTGACGAAAACGAATTTTTCAACTAAGTACGAACCGTCATCAGTCCGGACTGGGAATTATTTATTCCCATTTATTTATTATAATTATTTATAAGTTTCGGTGTTTAAATAATTTTTTAAATATTAAATAATCTCACGAGAAATTATTTTTTACAAATATATTTTTGAATGGAATAAGGGACCGTTCATAAAATACGTCACGCAAAATTTCGCTTTTTTTAGACCCCTCTCTCCCCCTTGGCCACATTTTCTAGAACCCCCAACAAATAATGCCCCTAATCGACAAAATATCAAATTTTCAACCAGTGTGTGATCATAGTTTATTTTTTTAAGTTAAGCTTTGTTAGAGACCCTTTCAAGGTTTGAATCTCGAACTTCGGGCAATTTCTCACTTTGACTTTCTGGTAGAGATTGGTGCTCGGATAGCAAAATTACTACTATACGATGAGGGAACTTAAAATCTAAAAGTCGGTGGTGGGTTCTTAGTTGGCTATTAATTACCACCTAGAAATAAATTCGTTAATTAAGAATTAACGACATTAAAAATCGGAATCTACACTTACCTAAATTTCACCATTCGGCAGGTCGCCGCCGGTGCTCACTAGTTGTATCCAGAAACGGCTTACTTCCTGAGCCGCTTCCTGGGCGAAACGATTTATCCACTTGCTAATATCCAAGTCGGTGGGGTCGTCTTCGTTGTCCGTTAATTATAAACTAGAAATACATTCTTAAATTAATAACTATAAATATTAAAAAAACAAAATTGAGCTTACCTAAGTTTTCCCAACTGAATGACGTCGGCGTCAGGGCTCACTGTTGCATGAAGAACTTGCTTGCTTCCTGGACGAAACGACTTCGCCACTTGAATATTTCCAAGTCAGTGGTGGCTTCTTCGGTTGCTGTTAATTATCAACTAGAAACAAATTCCTAAATTAACCTCAATAGATGAGGACCTCGTCGTCGTTGGTCACCAGTTGTATCCAGGAACTGCTGGCCTTCGGATCTGCTTACTGGACAAAACAACTGCCTCACTTGCAGATTACCAAGTCGGAGGACTCTTCGTCTTGGCTGTTAATTACCAAGGACAAATAAATTCCTAAATTATTAATTACCTTTATTAAAAATCCGACTTACCCAAGTTTTTGCCTACTGAAAGACGCTGTCGATGATGCCCACAAGCTGCATCCAGGAACTGCTTGTTTCCGGAGTTGCTTCCTGTACGAAACGACTTCCCCACTTGTAGATTTTGAATTCGGTGAATTCTTCTTCGTTGGCTGTTAAATTTCAACTAGAAGTAAATTCCTAAATTAATAATTAAGAATAATAAACACCCGAATTGTTACTTACCGAAGATTTACCATGCTGAAGGACGTCCGCATCGTTTCCTGTTGTATGCCGCAACTACTTGCCTCCGGATCTGCTTCCTCGTTGAAACAACAACCCCACTTGTAAATTTTCAATTAAAATTAACGATAATAAAATAACCGAAATTTCACTTACCGAAGTTCTTCCCAGTTGAAGGACGACAAAGGAGGTCTTCTTAGTTGTCTTCAGAAATTTCTAGCTTCCGGGACTGCTTGCTGGACGAAACTAGATTCCCACTTGCAGATTTCCAAGATCGTAGTGGCTTTTTCGTTGCCTGTTAATTATCAACTAGAAAAAAATTCCAAAATTCAAACTTAAGAATAACAAAACAACGAATATTCACTTACCTTATATGTATTTCTCAGCTGAAGGACGTCGTTGGAGGTCCTCTCAGTGATTTCCCAGAACTTCTTGCTTGCGGATCTATTTCCTGGTTGAAGCGAAACCCTACTGGCCGATTTCGAAGACGGTGGTGGCTTCTTCGTTGGCTACTAATTATCAATTAGAAATCGAATCCAAAATTAATAACTAACAGTATTATAAATCCGAATTTTCACTTACGTAAGTTTCTCCGTACTGAAGGACGTTGGCGTCGTTTCCTCTTACAGATTTCCAGGTGGATTAGTTCTTCTTCTATCGCCGCACATATTATATTCGCTACAAAATATCAGAGAAGTAAAAAATTTGCAATAAAAATTATTTGAATTTGCACTTACCTAACTTCTTATGTACCTCCCAATGGACGTTGTCCCAGTTTTCTCCTGGTATTCACGTTCGCGTCTGTCCTCGGATGTACTCCAGGTGTTGCCTCCTTCTATTCTCGCCTTGCTCTTCTCTTGTATCCACCGTATCGACTGTCCATGTGTTTTATTCCTTCAAAGATGGATCTCTGTTTGTTCCAGGTCCGCGCCCTCGCCGCAACCTTTCCGAGTTGAAATGCCTGGAATTAATTTTCTACATTACTAATTAAGAATATTAGAAATATTATTCCATTCTTACCTTACAAGTATCCCGCACTTGATTATATGACTTCCTGGGTTAGTCGGTGTCTTCTGTTACACCGCATTCCGGAAACTATTCCAACCTAAAACGAATAACCTACATAGCATTTCAACTAACTTACTTAAAATTAATTAAATTTCTAAAAGCTAAATCATGGGCACAAAAACGAATTTTCTTCTGCTCCTGGTGTACATAGTCGTCCTCGGTGTTCACTAGTGGTAGCCAGGATTTGCAAACTTCCGCCATTCCAGGCGGAGGCATACAATGGTTCTTGGTGGTTCTTCTTCTCCCGCTTCATCATTGTTTCCTAGAAATAAATTCCTAAATTAATAATTTTTAAAAAATAAATAAACTTAATTTGTTACACCACATTCGGAAACAAAGAAATTAAGACCAATTCTCAATTTATTAGTAATCAAAAACTTTAATAAGCAGACGTTGTTCTCACCTGTTCAGTACTGTAGGAAGTGGAGGACATCGACTTCACGGTTCAACTAGGATACATACATACGTACTGACTAAGCCTTTGCAAATATTTTACAAATATTGCACAACCAAGAATGAACGTTAAACACATAACAAGTCCGACTCATTCGCCGTCATCGGTCCTGCATAAACACGATACACAAATTAAGTGACCAACCACTTTAAAAAAAATATTAATACATACGAATGATATCAAAAAGCAAAGATTAATATTAAACTAACAAACTTGATAAGAATTGTAGACTTGCTCATCATGCCTGTTCTCACATTTGTTCTGTGAAATCTGGCGTCGTGATATTTCATGATTTTATTCCAGGCCCTGGGGTTCTGAAGCCGATGGAGGTAACTTCTGTAGTTAATATTATTCCTGGAACATAATAATAATAATTAGCAATTTAAAATTTGAATAAAACACGTTTGTTCATACCTAAATATCTCTGATCCGGTTAAATTAATAATATTAACAATGATAAAACTGCGAAATTTTACAATGCTGAAGGACGTCGGCGTCGTTTCCTGATGTATCCAGGAGCTGCTTGCTTCCTGATCTGCTATCTGATTGAAGCTACAACCCCACTTGCAGCATTTCAAGACGGTAGAGTCTTCTTCGTTGACTGTTAATTATCAGCTAGAGATAAATTTCATAATTTAAAATTAAGAAGAATTAAAAACCGAATATTTCCTTACCTAAGTTTTGCCATGCTGTAGGACCTCGGCATCATTTTCTGTTTGATCCAAGAGCTGCTTCCTTTCGGATCTGCTTCCTTGCTGAAGCGACATCCTCGGTTGCAGATTTCCTAGGCGGTCGGTTGTGGCTTCTTGGATGACTGCTAATTTCCAACTAGAAATAAATTCCTAAATTAATAATTAACCATTTAATATTCTGAATTAGAACTTACCTAAGTTTTTGCTTCGCTATAGACGTCGTCGTTCACTAGTTGCAACCAGGATCTGCTACTCTCCGACGCTGCATCATTGATGATACGACTTCTCCTCCGCCCGATTACCATTTTATCGATGTTTTCTTCGTTGTTTCCTTAGTTAACAGCTAGAAATAAAATCCCGAATTAATAATTAACAATATTAATAAAACTAATTTGCACTTACCTAAGTTTCCCCTGCTGAATGAAAGCCATCGGTGTCGGTACTTCAGTTAAACCCAGAAACTGCTTACTTCTGGAGCTGTTGCTGCAACCAAAGTACTTTGCACTTGTAAATAACCATGCTGATAATTTTTAACTTGAACTAAATTCGTAAATTAACAATATACGAAATTAAAATTCTTATGTAAACTTACATAAGCTTCCCCCTGCTAAAAGACGTCGGCGGCGGTACTCCCAGTTGCACCCAGTAACAGCCGAAACGACATCCCGACTTTGCAGGATTCCAAGACGATAGAGTCTTCATTGTTGGCTGTTAATTATCAACTAGATATTAATGCTTAATTAATAATTAAAAATAATAAAAAGCCGAATTAGAACTTACATAAGTATTTCCCAGCTGAAGGACGTCGGCGGCGGTCCTTCCCCGTTGTCTACAGGAATTTCTTGCTTCTGTTCGAAACAAAATCCCCGCTTGCAGATTTCCTAGTCGGCGGTGGCTTCTACGTTGTCTGTTAATTATCAACTAAAAAGAAAATAATAAAAAAATTAAGAAAATCTTAATTAACGATAATAGAAAACCGAATTTTGACATACCTAAGTTCTTCCTAGCCGAAGGTTGTAAAACTGCGGTCTTCCCAGTTGGATCCAGGAGCTGCTTGCTATCGCCGCTGGTTGCTGGACCAAACGACGTCCCCACTTGCAGCTTTCCAAATCGGTAGGGGACTTCTTCGTTGGCTGATAATTATCATCTAGTAATAAATTCTTAAATTAAAATTAACAAAAATAAAAAATCGGAATTTCATTTACCGAAGTTCATCCCAGCTGAAGAACGTCGGCGGAAGGCCTTTGAGTTGATACTATTAGGACTTTCTTGCTTCCGGATCTGATTCCTGGTTGAAACTACAACCACGCAACTAGAAATGAACTCCTGATAAAAATATTACATTACAAATTTCGAATTTTACAAACCGATGTTCTTCCCAGATGAAGGACGTCAGCGGGAGATGCTCTCAGTTGTTTTCAGGAACTTCTTGCTTCCGGTTCTGCTTCCTGGTTGAAGCGAAACCCTCACTTGCAAATTTCCAAGTAGGTGGTGGCTTCCTCGCCGGCTGTTAATTAACGTCTAGAAATAAAATCATAAATTAATAATTATCAATAATAAAATGCCGAGTTTGCACTTACCGAAGTTTTCCACGCTGTCGGCATCGGTACTCCCGGTTGTATCGAGAGACCGATTGTCTCCGGCGCCGCTTCCTGGACGAAACGACACTTCCACTTGCAGATTACCACGTTGGAAGTGGCTTCTTCGTTGTCTGTTAATTATCAACTAGAAATAAATCCCTAAATTAATAATTAACACTATTACAATTTCGAAGTTGTACTTACCAAAGTTTTCCATTACTGAAGGACGTCGGCGTTGGTACTCGCAGTTGTATTCAACAACTGATTGCTTCCGGTGCTGCTTCCTGGGCGAAACAAGATTCCCATACTTGTCGTCGGCGTCGCTACTCTCTGTTGTATCCAGAAATTGCTTTCTTCTGGAGTAGCTTCCTAAACCAAATGGCATTCCCACTTACAAATTTCCAAGTAGGTGGTGGCTTCTTAATAATCTAAAATATTTAAAACATGAATTAGAACTTACATTCCCCTGCTGAAGGCCGTCGGGGTCGGTACGCACAGTTGTATCCAGATCTTGCTAGCTTCCGCAGCTCCTTCCAGGCCGAAACTACATCGCCACTTGCAGTTTTCCAAAGAGTGGTGGCTGCTCCCCGTAGGCTATTTATTAAGAATTAGAAATAAATTCCTAGTTTAATAATAACAAATATTAAAAAATCGAATCCAAACTTACCCGAGAATTCCCTGCCGAAGGTCGTCGGCGTCGGTACGCCCAGTTGTCTTCAAAACTTGGATGCTTGCGCAACTGCTTCCTGGACAACACTACTTCGCCACTTGCAGATTTCCAAGTCGGTGGTAGCTTCTCCGTTGGATTCAAATAATCAACTAAAAATAAAGTCCTTAATTAATAATTAACAACGTTAATTAAAACGGAATAATAATAATAATAATCATCTTTATTTAAGGTACAAAATTCAAAATATATTGAACTTTAAAAAAGTGGAGATCAGCTGTTGCTGATTTTCATTTCAACTCAAAAATTCTTTAACATCGTAGAGCGCTTTCTCTACTAAAAGTTCTTTGCCCTTACCTGAGTTTTCCCCTGCTTCCGTACTCCCAGTTGTATCCAGCAACTGCTTGCTTCCTGAGTCGTTTCCTGGGCGAAACGACTTATCTACTTCCAAGTCGGTGGGGTCGTCTTCGTTGTCCGTTAATTAAAAACTATAAATACATTCTTAAATAAATTAATAACTATAAATATTAAAAATACGAAGTTGCATGAAGAACTTGCTTGCTTCCTGAACGAAACGACTTCGCCACTTGCAGATTTCCAAATCAGTGGTGACGTCTTCGTTTGCTGTTAATTATCAACTAGAAATAAATTCCTAAATTAATAATTAATATCGTTAATTAAAACTAAATTTGCATACTTAGCTAAGTTTTCCCCTGCTGAATGTCTTCGGTCTCGAAGCCCTTTCTTGTATCCAAAACATGCCTATTTCCGGAGCTGCTTCTTGTGAAACGACTTCCCCACTTGCAGATTTCTAAGTCGGTGGTGGCTTCTACGTTACTGTTGGTTATCAATAGAGCCCGGATTCTAACCTATTTGCTTATTGTTCTAAATTATAAGCAGAAGATATTCCTTTTGGATCTTGACGTTTCTTACAAATTGCATTGATTTGGCCTAATGTTGATAGTGCTTATTTTGCTTTTTTCTCGAGATTTTACTTAAAATGCATGTTAGTGCTTATTAGAGCTTTTTTTCAATAAATTAAAGGACATCTTGGACAAAAATCAAGGATTTCATACTTTAGAAAAATTTTCTGAGATACTACTAGGTATAGAAGTTCAAGAAGTTGATACTAATGTATCAATCCATAGGTACAAATTTGCTTCCATTACGTCGGTTGATGTTGAGCGAAGTTTTTCGATTTATAAGCAGGTGTTAAACGACAGACGACACTCTTTCAAAATGGAAAATTTGGAAAAATATATGATAATTAATATTTTTTATAATTATAAAGAGAACTTCTAATTAATATTTAATAAAAATTACATTTTGATGTATGATTTTTAGTGCTTTTTTTCAATTTTATAGGACTTATTTTTCGATTTTTTGAAACTTTTTAAAGCACTTATTTTTGGAACTATAAGCGCTTATAAATCCGGGCTCTAGTTATCAACTAAAACGAAAATCCTAAATAAATAAATAATTAACAATAATAGAAAACCAAATTTTTACTTACCGAAGATCTTCCCAGCAGCAGCACGTTGGCGGAGGTTCTTCCAGTTGTTTCCAGAAACGTCTTCCTTCTGGAACTGCTTCCTAGACGAAACTAGATTCCCACTTGCAGCTTTCGAAGTCGGTGGTGTCCTATTCGTTGGCTGTTAATTATTACCTAGAAATAATAAACCTAAATTAATAATTAACAACAATGAAAAACCGAATTTGAACTTACCCAAAATTTCCGCTGCTGAAGACCGTCGGCGTCGGTAATCCCAGATGTATTCAAAAACAGCTTCTTTCCTGCGCGGCTTCGTGGACGTAAAGGCATCCCGGCTTCTAAAATTACAGGACGGTGGAGTCTTCATCGTTGGCTGTTTTAATCAACTAGAAATAAATTCCTATATTAATAATTAGCAACAAAAAAAAGCCGAATTTGCACTTACCAAGTTTACCCCGCCGATGGACGTGGACGTCCGTACTCGCAGTACTAGCCAGAAATTGCTTGCTTCCTGGACAAAAGGACATCCCCACTTGCAGATTTCCAAGAGAATGATGGCTTCTACATTGGCCGGCAATTTGCTACTCTAAATAAATTCCTATATTAATAATTAACAACAATAAGAAACCTAATTTCCACGTACTTTAATAGTTTTTCCCTGCCGAAGGGCGTATGCGTCTGAGCTCGCAGTTTAACCAGAAAGTGCTTGCTTCCGGAGCTACTTGCTGCATGGACGAAAGGAGTTCCTCACATACAGATTTCCATGTCCACGATGTCATCTTCGTTGGCTACTTTAATTACCAACTTGAAATGAATTCATAAATTAATAACTACCGATATTAATAATCCGGTGATATACAGGAACTTCGTTATGCGCCGTTGCATTCAGAAGATGTAATTCCTGTAATAAAACCTGGCGTTGGCAAGTTTCTTCTCTTATTTTTTCCCGAATATGCAGAGGTCGTCCTGTTTGTACTGTACGTGTAACTTATACAGATAAAATACCTCCAAATTGGTATTTAAGAGTAGGTAGGTACCTATCGGTTTTCGTTTTCGTCAGCAGATATAGTTAAACTGGAACAGCCGTTCTAAATTATTGTGCAAGTTAAATTAAATGTTAAATTAATTATTATTAAACAGAAATAAAAATGTATAAAGATAATTATATTATACAGCTAGAAAACAACAAGATATTAATACATAATTATATATGCACATCAAAAGTTATGAAAAAATCATATTAAATCAAATTTGCAAAATATTTTACTAAGCACACACAAAATAAAAATAATAGATAATAATAATAATAAATAAATAAATATACCTAAATAAATTATTAAAAAGTTTGTCATTATCACAAAAGTTAGTAATTAATATAATTCTCTTCTTCTCTTCTTTAGCGAACCGAAGGCGGTTGTGGCTTGACGCTGATGTGCGTCGACTGCTAAGCCGAGAAGCCCGGTGCGAACCAGGCGGAGTAAGAAATTCTGACCGTCTTCCCTCGGAAAACCTCCGAGGTACTTTGCCATGAAAGACGTTTCTCAATCATTGAGAATACGGTCACGAGTGGCGCCGGAAGGGTTAAATATAGAGGGGGGCAAAGTTAAATATAGAGGGGGGCAAAGTATTCATTTTTGTTAGGCTTTATGACTTTAAAGGAAAATTCTTAATATTTTACGAGCGCTAGCTAGGTAAAAACAAAAAATTTAATTTTCTAAGGGGGGCAAGTGCCCTGCTTTGCCCCCCCTATCCGGCGCCTATGGGTCACGACGCTTCTGACAAGAAACAAACGATTACGACATTACGAAGAAGAGAAGAAGAAAGCGCAAAGCACATACTCCTATGAACATTCATGTCCCCGATTTGATTGCTGGGATATTAGTTAGGAAAGGATTAGTATGCAATAAAAAAAAAATAATAATATGTAAGTACACAAACATATGTATTTATTTTAAATAAATATTTATTCAAAATTTAATCATTAAAGTATATAAAATAAATATCCAATTTTTGTTCAATCTTTGAAATTATCATTTTTCATCATCAAATTATGAAAGGAAAAATTGCGCCGATCTGGCCTTAAATTAGATTTCTTTCAGCTGAATAAACGTTTCACATCGACCGATGTGAGCATATTATAAATAATGCCGTGATTTCTTTCCGATTTAATTCGATTTCCAAATCTTAGGAAACTTCTTTCCCATTGTGCATGTCAACAATAACCTGCAGGTCGTTCCGGCCCGGGTTTCCTTAAAACTTCCTTCCATAGTAAGAATTTCATACTATTTTAACGAAATATGTGAAAAAATGTAAATATGTCGACATAATAATATGCAATTTAACGAAATATGTAAAAATATGTAAAATATAATAATTGGCTAAACATTAGTACCTATGTAGCTTAGGAAAAAATATGTACCTACACATAAATCCGTTCCATAAATATCACACACCTATTAATTGGAATACATTAAAAATTTACAATTTATCCGGAGAACTGCCCGCGGGTTGATGTGAAATTTTGTGTTTGAGAAATTGTTCTTCGTCACCTTCTGAAGAAGGAATTTCGAAAATCGACCAATAAGACGGGCCCGCGCGGCGCGTCTGGTATGCATTAATTTCTAGTACGCCACTCGGTGCAACGAAGATTTACCATACATACAAAATCCGTTCAAAATTCAAATATCTGGGGATATTTTGTGTCTCTCAAATCTCGCTCGATTACATAATCATAATATTTTCTTGCCGAGGTTAAGATTTCAATTAATTACCGATATAATAAGTTCTACCTCAAATACTTGAAAATAAAAAGTGCCAAATAATATTAATATTGAAGAAATTCGTAGGTATTGAGAACCAGTTTAGGTTATGATGTACATAGGCTGTCGTTTGGAAAATTCGTGCAAAAAGTAGGTAGTATTATGAAAATCATTTCATGTCGAGTAGCGCAGTCATTTTAAATTAATGAACATAATAGGATCAATAAATTATTATCTAGCCGAATTTTGGTCTACAACTTTATTTGATTGCTAGGAATAATCGATAGGTATGTCGAATATCTTCAGAATCCCTGGCAAATTGAAACGATTAGGATGTAGCATATTATTTGACAAGACCAAAATTTAACTAGAAGATTATAATTTTTCCGCAATATGTTTTTACAAATTACAACTTTTACTGTTTATAATAATTGGGCTAAAGAAAATTAAAAAAGCTTTCTTGGCGAAAATGATATTTGTTATGTTTGTTCCAGGATATTATTTATTTTTGATGCTTTTGGTAACGAGCACCTGCTTACAAAATTTATAAGTGAACGTCTTGGAAAATGAACAATCACTGTGAATGAATAAACAGCATTTTGCCGATGAGTTCTACGATAACATTTGTTTGAAATCGAGTTGGAAATTTTAAGAACTTCCTATCCTTCCGATTTATTTTATTATCTCAAATAATCGATCATTCGTATCGAATCCTTTTTAAGATGCCAAGCTTTTGTTCCTTGTAATCAATAACTATAATGAGTCCTATTTTCGAAAGGATGCACATTTGGATTAGATCAATTGAGTTCAATCTCACGAGTTTACCGTAAAATAGGATGTTGCTAGAATCGGTCGACAACAACTTAGAGTAAACTCGTCCAATACTACTTGGAGCTAATAGAAAAGTGCACCCATTGGGAAATACAATTTTGTTTTTCGTTCTTTCTAGAAAACCATTACAAAAATTACTTATTTTTCAGTTTCTTGTTACTTTATTTAGTCAATTTTAAAGCTTAGAGAAAGGTTTATGGCACTTTGTATAAAAAGTGTTGCGATTGGTCTATTTCCAGTGTGCATTTTTACCAAAACTTTGTAGGATTACAGAATTACACGTGTGTATCAATTAAGTGCACTTTGAAAAGTTTAACTTCAATAAGTTAGAACTCCGAAACAATGCACCTTTGGTTATCGATAAATGGAGTTCAATCGGCATTATATTCTTGTTCCATGAGTTTATTATAAAGAATTGGTGGTCGAGTTTGGAGACCTGTGTATAACAAACTATGGGGAATTTTGAACCAAATAAGGTGTTAATGAAATGACTATTTTTTTTATTAACGTTTCGAAGATTTATAATATTTCTATTTTTTCAGGGTCTAGAAAAATTATCCATCTGCACTTTGCAATACTAGAATATACCTGATTATCATAATATTTACCAATAAAATTGTCTCAAGATAAAACGACATTTACTTTACTTGTATTTTTTGCACAAAATACTAATGCGAGGCAAAACTATAGAACTTCTCTCAAAATTGCACGCATATATTAAAATTACAATAAATTACAATTTACAATGCAGATATAGTGTTGCAATGTGATAACATAGCTTAATGTGGAACATAATGTAAATCTTCAAATCCAATACTGGTGGTTTGAAGATTGTGTGTTTTGTCTTGAGTTATTTTATAACGAGACAATTTTATTGGTAACTAAAATGGTAGTATTGCTAATGTGGAGATGGATAATTTTATTGTTCTAGATCCCGATGAAGAATAATTATTACCTATATATATCTCTAAACGTTGATTAAAAGAAATTAGTCTTTTGATGAACACCTTAGTTGCTTCAAAAAGCTCCATTATTATGTAAGCAGTTAATAAAAACAACTAGGGTAAGAGACATTGAAATGTAAGAGACATTGACTGTCGAACTTCGTACATAAAAAAAAAGGAAATTTCATACTTGTGCCCGATTTCTTCACCTCGAAATGTCTATAAGATCTGAATCTGACAACAACGATTCAAATTCTCAGTAACAAATGAAAAATTTCATTGGTTACTTTGTTAATTTATTTGATGGGTATCTGAAGGTGAAGAAGTCGAGCATTAATAACCTAATATTTAAATTTATACTTGAAAAATTAAACGTTTTAATGTAATTTAAATTTTCAGAATCTTAAAATGTAACGATTCAGATTTCACAATTATTTACGACAGACCAGAATGTACAACTGGAATCACCATTCTACCGATTAGAATTTATCAACACCACATAATTATTGGTACGATGTCATATATGCATTCGAAAAATGTAAGTTTAATTTTATTTTGCAATATAATTAAAAACCAAAATAATTTTTAAATTTGATATTATGTTTTATTAGACATGATAATCAAGAAGTCAACATCATCTGAATCTTCTTGAACGTATTTTGATTTTTTGGATTACATGGAAATTAATGAAATTTTATTCGGTTATTGAGTTATTTTGTGGATAATTGTACAGAAATTGTTACTACCACTCGAAAAAATTATTTTGCAAAAAGAATAAAAAAATGAAAGAATATATTTTTATATAATATTTTATAATTCTTTATTTATAAAGAATTTACCACTTTAATATAAAGTTGTAATTCCTTTTATCGGTAATCCATTAAACTTTCTCAAATTTTTTAAACATAAATCGGTGTCTTATCATATTTTAGGAAGCCTATAATGACAATGGTAAAATTTATTTCAAAGGTTCTCTTTTTATATTCATTTAAATGTTCACGTGGGCCTATTAGACCTCGGGTATGCTCTGTAGGGTTAAAGTACCTGAAAAATACGCAACAGGTTGAAATTAAATTATAAATAAATCGAATTTGATTTTGCCCAATACATTAATCTCTATTTATCCCTAACCAATGCATTTTTTCCATTAAATTTAAAATTTTGCTGTTATTAAGGCTGTTCGGTATGTGAGATTTGTGCAAAAAAAATTGTAATACAGTGTATTTATAATAATATTCTTGTAGAACTATTATTTTAGGTAATATTTGTTTATAAAAATAAATTCTAAAACAATTAGTTCAGCCGCAATTTGAACTCAAAATATGGATTTAATTTCGTAGTGCCTGTACGATCCTGAAAAGATATCATAATGGAACTTGTACTAAACGCAAGAATCTTTAATTTACTTTCACATGGCACAATTTTTATTTTGATTTTTTAATTTGAAAATTAAAGATTCTTGCTTTAGTATAAGTTCCATCGTACAGGCACTACGAAATTAAATTCATATTTTGAGTACAAATTGCGGCTAAACTAATTTTTTTAGAATTTATTTATATAAACAAATATTATATATTTATAGTTATATAAACTTAATTGGTACAACCGGCCCTCAGACGAATTACTACCTATAAAATACTATGATCGACTAAAGTATTTATAACAAACTATAATCATTTAATTCAATAGTTTTGATCTAACATTGTAAATAGTGACGTTAAATTATTCTAATTTGACACGTAAAAATTCTATAGATACGTACTATGAAACTTGCTCGAAAATTTTATTAGTTTGCGCTAAGCCTTTAAATAATAAGTCAGTAAAAGTACAATTTGTGGTTTTTTACAAATTTACTATAACATTTTCTTGTTTCAGTTAATTACTATGATCATTAAATAATTATGGCCCAAACTATGAAGGATTTACACCAAAAGCTAAAGCATCTACAGCAACCTCGTTTCATAAATATTACACAAATAAATCGATGCCGATAGTACAAGAAAATGGTATGTCAATTCACACTTAAATAATTTCTTCTTGGCTAAGTTTGCCGTACTTAAACACTTTCATAGTATTCGGCAAAGCTGACGCGGGGAAGTATCTAAATTAGATGCGGGTCAGCTTTGCCAGAATCGTTGAGATTACGGTCAATAAGAACAATTTTATATTTGGTAGGCAGATAAGGCAGTCATAACTTCCGTCATAAATTAAAAGTAGTTTTTATTTACCGTAATCTCAACGATAACATTTTAACTGCAAAGGCCTTTTTGAGGGCAATTCTAAACATTTATCATTTCCGTGTGGTGGGTGTTTGAGCAAGGATAGCTCAACGAATTACCAAATTTGATATAGACACCCTCGGTTTGCTGTACCTACTAGCGACAGTGTACTTTGCCAAATCGACCCGATTTAATTCACAATGTTTTCAAACATAATTTAAAGCAAAATTGCAACAAATAATGAAATTACTTAACGAAAGGACCAAACAAAAAAAGCTACATCTATTTTGTTTTCTTTAATTTAAACATTTAAAATACAAGAAAGAGAGTTAATAAAAACTTTTTAAATAAAAATAAGAAAATTCTACCTTCAACTTATAGCTTCGGTTTGAGCAGTCATCTTTGAACATTTAAATTCTTGAAATTGAAAGAATAAATTTAGTAACTTCAATTTTTTCAATTATTTACACCACTTTCCGTTAATTTTAAGACAATTAAACTGACATTTCATATTTAAAACGTGCAAAATAGCAAAGAGTACAAAAGACACTGCGACCCAGGTACGCGGAAAATAAACAAATGACAAATGAAGTAACGCGTCATGACGTAAACTTAATAAAAAAACAACTGAGTTTTAAATTTTAAATTAACTACTTTTAACGACTTTTTTCTACAAGTAATTATTTTATCAAATGAATCGATGTTAATAAATTGAATAACGTTAAATTGTTGAAATTTTGGTGCAGATGCAAGGCGTCAGCTGGTCTTCTAAACCTTGCTTTCTTACTTAGTTCGTGGAACTTGATTTCGTTTTAAATAATTCGAATATATGTCAATAGCCCGCAATACAAATTATATTTATATAAGGGCCTGCCGATGCGATGGTGCCAACTAAAAAAACTAACAAAACTATGAAAGAAATTCCAATTTGGTTGTAACCAAGGCAACGCAACGCTTAAATATTTTAAAATTAAATTAATTTGAACGACCGCGTTATTATAACGAAAACGACAACATTCGAGCACTTTAAATTAAATTTATAACGTTTTCAAGAACTAATTTATAATATTAAAAACATTTTAAAGAGCCATTGTCACACGCGTGACATGAGACAATGAGTACTGGCACGATTCGAAATGAACCAATCAGACGCCAAGTATAATTTGCCTCGTTTTTTGTACCGTTTGAATTCGTAGAAATTAATAAATAGCCTCCGATAATTTTACAAATAAAGTTAATTTTTGGTATTTATCAATACATTTTTGTATAACAACTGTTTCAAATGATTAAGCAACTATAATAATTTTTTCCCTTGAAAGGTCCAGAAAACCAAACCGGAATAGTTAAAAATCTTTAGGAAAAGTTTTCCTTTCCAAATGTATCAAAGAACTTTTTAGATAAGGAATGCAATTCAATTTTGTGCAATTTGTAAAAGGTTACAGAATACTATTGTCAATTTTACTAGTTATCATTATAAAATATTTAAAATTATACTAGTTAAATAAACGTAATAAAACTATAAGTTTCGCAGACTTTTCGTTTGCTTCGTCAGAAAATATCAATTTATGTATTGAAAATATCAATTTATGTATTAATATTACAAGGAATAAAAAAAAGTAGCTAAATTCATAATATTCGGTCAGAAATCTTGTCTTACATTCTACATCTTATTAAGTTTTTTTCAGTTTGAAATATTGAAAATATGGTCAAACGCGAACTGGAGATTATTTACATGTACCTACACACATTATCTGTAATCTGTTTACTAAGTCTGAAAGTTCCGATCTGTCGGCAATCAGTGTGTCGGTGGCTTTAGTGATCTGCAGATAAACTGGTAGATGTATGGATACCATTACAAGTGATTTTAACAAAAATTAATATTTTATTGTTAAAAATTATAAGAAATCCTAATTTATTACGAAAACTGTTGAACGGGAATTGTAGTCTTCATATTTATTACAACTATAATAATACCTTATCCCTCGATTGTTGCCGAGCCCTAAATGAATTCAAAGAAATAATAAGTAATAAAGCTTTCTTTTAGTTGTTTAATTGGTAGATTAATGTAAAAAAAGTCTTCAGTTTTGTGTCGATCGTTGGTTAGTTAGAAAAAATTCTCAAATTTCAATAGGAAAATGTCAATTGAACAATAATTGTTGTATTGTAAAGAAACTTGGAGTTTTTCCAAGGTTTCTCCCAATAGTAGAATGCATTGTAGTTCAACAACAAGAAACGGAATAATTTTTTGATAAAAAAGAAATAGTGAACGACGACCAACAAATATTGCTGATAAATTTATAAATATTTACAACAGAAAGCCTGATCGATCGACAACTTACAGCATCAGAAACTCCTGAGAAGAAAGTTTACTTGTCAACTTTAAAAACACGATCATTGTCAGTTGGATTAAGCACTGAGCAAAACCACTTCTTTGGCCAATTCTAATATTCTTGTACCACGACATACCGAATTTATTTATGTATCGGAAGAAGAAACGGAAACAGGTGGGAACACCTATTAACTTCGTAATTATTAGAAATATACTTACACTACTGAAATTTGAGATTGAAATTTGTTTAAAAGTATCATAAGATCACTTTTAACCAGGGATCGACACAAAACAACTAAAATAAATTGTTATTACTTACTCGCGTAGCGAACAAAATAAAGTTAAAACTGTGATGTTGTTAACAACTGTTACAACCCTCCTACAACCCAACAAATTGTAATTTCTATCAATTTATAAGAATAAAATATTATTTTTGTTTAAAATCACTTCTAATTATGTTTAAATCTTATGTATTTAAAATAAGTATACCGGGTATAAATTTTTATTATCATGTTTTAATGTAATTTCAATTTTTAGAACCTTAAAATATAACGATTCAAATTGCACAATTAATACGGAAGATCAATTAATTATAAAGCAATTACCATTTCATGAATTGGAAATTATCAACCCCATGGATATTTATTATTGCGGTGTGGCCGATGCAATTGAAATACTCAGTAATGTAAGTTTAATTTCATTTTAAAATAAAAAATTTTAGTATAGGTATTAAATCACAATGTAGGTACATAAGCATATAAGATAATTGTTATAATAAAATGTAACATTTTACACCTCATTGATATTGAAATAATTTGTATTGAGCTCCTGAAGATGCACGTTGCAAGAAACATGTTGAGTTTTCGCAAATATATATATTATATTATATTAAGCGAAGAAGTATTACATTTTATTTTAACAATAAATTATTGGTTGTTCAATTTTTCTTCGCCAGGTTATTTACCTTAGGTTTTCAATAACTTTACGAGCAATAACTTAGTTCATTCGTTAATTAAACCTTAGTTAAAATATTGGAAGAGAACGCGTAGCAAACTTAATTTTACCTTGGAAGCCACTCATGGACCTCTTAAATAAACATTTAATATTTAGTTAAGAAGTCTGTGGAGTATTCTAAATATTTAATTTTTATACGAGAACTCGTACTCGTGTATGTCTGAAGCAGCCTGTCAAAGTAACCGCGCTGCGCTGTTAAGTATGAAGAAACCGGGCATTAGAAACGTTTGCTATCGTTAGATATCTATAAGGTAAAATCTAGGTGGGGTGCTGAAAGAATTGCAAGATTATTCCGAGTTATTTTCGTCGAATCTTAGGTATTCCCAAGTATTTTCATGTAGTTCCGATACTTCTTAATTATTTAACTCCCCGAGCATATGCATAGGTCCATTTCCCCAGCGCCGCCCATCGCGAATTTTGGTATCGATCGTTTGTGTTAGCATGGTTCGCGAAATATCTTACATTTTCAGTTGGGGCGCTGGGGAAAATGCGAGCGCCGCCCTTCACGAATTTTGGGTAAAATTTGGTATCGATCGTTTGTGTACGTTTGTGTATTTATTATTTTCGTTTGTGTTAGCACCGTTCGCGAAATTTTAAGGATGTAATAAATTAAGTTTATTTCCCTAGCGCACCCATTTTCGGATTTTTGATGAATTATAGTGCCAATGTAACGAATTTGATGTCAATCGTTTGTATATTGTTTGTGTAAGTTTGTGTATTCATTATTTTTGTTTTCATTAGCGCCGTTCGCAAAATATCTTCTATTTAAGTTAGAGGGGAAGAGCACGCGAGTTGGAAACGACCTGTATAAAAAAAAATTTAGATTTTTGGTATTAATCGTTCGTGTAATGTTTCTATGTATTATATAATACATTAGTATATCTATTATATCATGTATGTTACCTATGTTCACAAAATATCTTTAAATTAAATGAAGGGGGGGGGGAAGCCCTCACGTTGTATTGTAAACTTTGGGGTAAATTTAGTAGCAATCTTTTGTGTGTTATTTTTAACAACTTCATCTTCTTCTACTTTCAAATTATTTGATTTTGTATCAGGAGAAACGCAGATACTTGGATATTTTCTTTATCAATTATTTATTCAATTGGTTCAGTTGCATCATGGAAACAAGTACTCGCAGTATCACTCTTGAGTTGCTTTAACTGCATTAAATTTAAAAAAAGAGCCCCCCCCCCCCCGTAACTACACCAGCGCTTAACTGCTAAAAGGAAATATTATAATATTAATAGTAGAGTGCCCGAATCAAAATAAAACGATTTCTGTGGGGGTGTCGGGGTTAAAAGCTGAAACTTGCAGGAATGAAAGGTTAGATGGTATATATTCGTAATCCGAAGGTAATCAAAAATAATCACGCGCAAAAGGGCGCTATTTAAAAAAAATGAGATAATACTATTAGCAGGAAGCCCATAAAATGACGATCAATTTGATATAGATATAATTTGAAATCATTTTTGTACGAAATGTATTTTTTTTTTATGTTTGAAAACTGAAATTTGTTAAGTTGTTACCCCGTTATTTATTTGGGCTTTTTGTTGCCCGGCAGCTGAGCGGAAAATAGCTTGGGCGTAAGTGTTTGAGGGGCAAAAAGGAACTACACAATAATTACAACACCAAAAATAAAATAATATATAATTCCCATAATAAAACACAATATACATAAAAGTTAAGTCTTGCATGCAACAATATAGTCCTTATAGTTAGATAGGTTGATAGATCAACAAAAATCACAAATCTTACTATTTTTAATGTTCGTTTATAATTCTTAAACACACTAACCTTGCATATATCGTAGATAAGACATTGTTTTCTTAATTTCAACGAAGTAAACCCTGTTAAGATGTTCATCCCAAAACTAACTCCACTATTGCCAAAAAGATACTTTTCGTAATCATCTATGATAGTTAGATTTTTCAAATTTTCCAAAATAATAGATATTAAATTTCCAAATATTCCACAATTTATTTCAGAAAATATAATTAACTGAATACAACGTAATTAGGTATTCCCAAATAACAGATTAATCTCTGATAAAAACAGATTTACAGAAACACTCTTGTGAGTGAAAAACGGAACTTAATTTGAACGTCTTGTTCCTTTAGTAGTTGGAACGCTAGTCCCTGAACGTACCACGAGTAACCAACCCCTCCTAAAACGTACCACCACTTGCAAATAAATTCCTGACTTATCGCGGCAATATTTTAATCCAGGGACCCTCAAACTTTTAAAATTGAATAAATTTAAATTTAAAAAATTTAATAGATTGTTGAACGCAACAAAGTCGCTTATGGGGAATCAAATTTTAAATTGCAATTATCTCGGTTCGAACTTGGCAAAAATTTTATAATATTTCACAATATTTATTTATATACGCTTCTATTTGCGAAACGAAAGTCTAAATCAAATTTTTTTGCACCTGATAATTGTTGCGCATATGTGTAGAGAATCGATTAGTTGAAAAATTATAATTTTTTGTTTAATATTAAACACGATATGAAATTATTAGTAAAATTTTAAATTTTTAATGCGCTCACTACAAAATCACAATTTCCCACTCCAAATTTGTATTGTACAGCACCGGTCATGAAAAGTTCATCGGGAATTAGTTTTTCTGAATCATTTAAAATTTGCAATTTCAACCATTAGAATTAAATTTTAAAGAAGAAACCAAGCCAAAATTTAATTCTAAACGTTGAAATTGCAAATTTTCAATGATTCAGAAAAACTAATTCCCGATAAATTTGTGATTTTGTAGTGAGCGCATTAAAAATTAAAAATTTTAAATTTTACTAATAATTTCATATCGTGTTTAATATTAAACAAAAAATTATAATTTTTCAACTAATCGATTCTCCACACATATGCGCAACAATTATCAGGTGCAAAAAATTTTGATTTAGGCTTTCGTTTCGCAAATAGAAGCGTATATATTATGTAAATAAATATTGTGAAATATTATAAAATTTTTGCCAAGTTCGAACCGAGATAATTGCAATTTCAAATTTGATCCCCCATAAGCGACTTAACAAATTTCAGTTTTCAAACATTAAAAAAAAATACATTTCGTACAAAAATGATTTCAAATTATATCTATATCAAATTGATCGTCATTTTATGGGCTTCCTGCTAATAGTATTATCTCATTTTTTTTAAATAGCGCCCTTTTGCGCGTGATTATTTTTGATTACCTTCGGATTACGAATATATGCCATCTAACCTTTCATTCCTGCAAGTTTCAGCTTTTAACCCCGACACCCCCACAGAAGTGAAAATAATTTCATGATAGCACTCTACTATAAAACTATAATACATTTCACTTGAATTATTAAAAATGAACAAATTAAAAATAATAAGACATAGAAACATTACACAAACGATTAATACCAAAAAAATTTAGATTTTTTTGGTACAAGTCGTTTCCAACTCGGGTGCTCCTCCCCTCTAACTTAAATAGAAGATATTTTGCGAACGGCGCTAATAAAAACAAAAATAATGAATACACAAAACAAACAATATACAAACGAATGACATCAAATTCGTTACATTGGCACTATAATTCATCAAAAATTCGAAAATGGATGCGCTAGGGAAATAAACTTAATTTATTTCATCCTTAAAATTTCGCGAACGGTGCTAACACAAAAGAAAATAATAAATACACAAATGATTGATATCAAATTTTACCCAAAATTCGTGAAGGGCGGCGCTCGCATTTCCCCAGCGCCCCAACTGAAAATGTAAGATATTTTGCAAACCATGCAACCACAAACGAAAATAATACATACACAAACGATCGATACCAAAATTGACCCAAAATTCGCGATGGGCGGCGCTGGGGAAATGGACCTCATATCATAGCGCTTTAAATAGAAAGAAAATATTATTTCCACTAACAAGCTTTCCTTATTATAAACCTCAATTCTGTTTTCACTTGCTACAAAAATCTGCTAGTCGGGAAGCCGATACATTCAGGAAGTAGTTACACTTGAATGAATTCTGAACATTAAAAAAGCTCAGTTATTGCAGCTCTCTGACCAGTGGTATTCGTATAAAGTGAAAACGAAATTGAGGTTTACAACTCAATTTGTGTTCGGGTTTTTTATGTTTTTGAGCACGCAGCTGGTTCGACTATCTCTTACTACTTAATCAAACTAGTCTGAAATTGTAGAATTTATTAAACCGAGTTAGGGGCACGGGCGTGAGTTCGATCTCCTACCAAGTAGAAAGTTTCTGACCATGTCAGAAAAATCTTGGCATAATTTTCGTTCCTTCCAGCAAATGATAGATTCAATTTTTCCACGCAAGCGGCTATTTACTGTATAAAAAATCTTGCCATCTATATTTTCAGAACATGTTTAACCTTCAATCTTCGATGGCAAAATAAAGAATGTTAAGAGTCGGTCGGCAAAGAATTTGTCATGAAGGGTGCGGATTTAATTTTCGGATGATTATGGATTTCAAAGATGATATTGATTTTTTGAATTAATAAACGTAGTTCAGGAGATGAGACTGCTGCCCCAAGAAGAAATGTATCAACCTCAAAACTATATAGAACACGATAAATTTGACGCTCTTCTGTTGCACGACCACGAAAGATTTGAAAAAAGTAGATGAGCAAAAACAAATTGAAAAACTTACAAATAGGGAATTCAAATGTATCAATGAAAATTTTAACAATTCTAAAAGAATTTTGGACTTTCATCTTCGAATTTCATCTAGTCTCTACTTAAAGGGTCCAAAATTCTTTTAGAATTGTTAAAATTTTCATTTTTCAGACTGGTCATGAAATAAATTCAATTTAATTTCAAAATAATTACCTTGGAAACTTACATGGCGATGGCCAGGCTTATAAATGAAAATTTTAAAAACTTGAGAAGCATTTTTTAACCCTATAAGTAAAGGTTAGATAAAATCTAATGCTTTTATCATACGTAGTTTATATTTCTGCATTCTCTTTGTGTCTTTCATTTTTTCTCTAAAATAATTAGGGAAGCAGGAATTTGCATAAATAAGTTTTTACGTGTCAATTCCCTATATGTTCGGCTATTCGATTCAGCACCCGGTATAATGTTTGTTCCACCAATCCGTAACTTAAATCAAGATGTCCTAATTGAACTCTTTTGTTTTTATGTACATCTATTTATTCACTTCGTGCAGATGTGGTTGTAGTTTTTAATTATGGGAACCTAAATGGGATACAGCATAATAGAACCTAATATAATTATTATGTATCGGAATATAAAGCGCCTTATTTTCTTGAGATATTTTTGTTAAAAAAAATCACCGAGTATTAACCAACAAGGTTTGTTGGTTGTAATGCAACTCAATTTTTTTCTATTTTATTTCAAGTTATTTACAAAAGTTGTGGGAGTTGATTTTAAGAAATTAAAATTATTTAACAATCGAAATTCGACAAAATCAAATTTCTTAATATCTCTCCAATACAAAAATCATGATCGTTAATACCACTTGGTCAATGTTTTTAACAAAAATAAATAATTTTGAAATTGCGAGACGTGCATATTTTAATTAATATTTTTTTCTATGTGACAAGTCAGTTAGGAAATTTATACCTCCCCGATTACGATATTTTGTTTTCCGGACGTTTAAGTTGCAACAATACACAATGATAAAAACATATGTTTATTATTATAAAAATTAATTAATTTATTAAAAATTTAGTTCCCGAAGGCAGTCTTCCCGATGGTGCCAGCTTTGCCTCCTGTAACTTTTTTCTGTTCCATTTGGTGCCCTTCCTGCCTTAAACATCATGAAGAGGGTCCACAATGTAAATCCTTTAAACATATTCGATTTATGTTCCAAGTACGAAGCGATCGAATTTTTTTCGTTTATTGAACCAGTTTTATGCACCTTCATATCCCTTCTTTGATTTTGTCGACAGTAAAAAATGGACAGGGGGCAGGGGATGCTACCAATTATCCGATTTCAAAATATTCGATGATTTACACAAAAACAGAACGTGTAAATTAAAAATATTGTATTATTGTTACTTACCTGAAGAAAAAAAAGCTAAATAAAAACGACCGTTATTAAGAGACCGCATTATTATCACTAAAAATTAAATATAAATAAAAGTTTCCTATCTATACTACATTCTCTTATCTATGGTGTATCTGGCCTCGACCAGGAATACAACCACGGTTTGCCGCTCTCTAGCCTATCGCCAACCTGCTAATTATTTAATTTTTAAACTAAATTATAGAAAACCTAAGCTAGATTATTTTAAGTATTTCATGTATTCTAAAATTTGTGAAATTTCAGAAAATTACCAATAACACATAACTTATTGTAACAAGGCACTTTTAGCACTTCACTGAGCCCTACACAAGGAGAAAAGGAGAAAAAAAATTTCACCAACCTTTCTGTTTCCTGATGATTAACCCACGCCGTGGAACTTACCTGGAAAAAAATAAATTTATTAGCACTTGTTAATAAATAGGTTTACTTAGGTTAGCCAAACAAACACAATCAAAAGGTTTTCAAATAAATTTTCGTTTCTTACCTTTATCATCTATAGTCCTTGCGCAAATTGGCCGTCCAGATGATCCCTCGGATCGATGAAATCCATCGAAAAGTTCAACAACACTTAATCACCCACATATATTTTAGCGATTTCGATTGAAAGAAATATTTTAAAATTAACACTTTATTACAAGCAAGAACGACCTAGGAAAGCTTTGAATAAGCTTTTGCACTCGCGAAAAACTTATGATTACCGCGTGCACGATTTATTTAACTGCTAATATTTCTTGGCAGATGATCTCCTGAAAGAAAGAAAAGAATTCTTAAAAATTTATAAAATAATTCATTATGTAATTAAAGGTTACAGAATACTATTGTCAATTTTACTAGTTATCAATAAAACATAAAATTTAAGCTATAAATATGTTGAATCTTATAAAATTCCTGACTTGAAAAATTCTGGGTTCGGCTGCTAATTTCTACCCGATTATTGGTCTATTTTGTACTTGATCAATTATTAGTTTATCGCATTTCTGTAGAGCTTAATTTATTATTACAATGCTTAAACGATGTGTTTCTTTTAAAATTATTACTTTGTACGTTTACTGGTGGCATTTCTCGAGTTGCATGTCCCTCTTGGCGTGTTTGCTAAAAACTTGAAGTTTTGGAACCTTTCGATCTTAATTATTCGTTTTTTTTTAGTGATAGTGTTTTGTAGAAACCCATGTACCTACGTGTAGATGACAATGATAGGTTGGTATTAAAATAATATTAACATTAAATTGTGAAAGGTAGAAGAAAATTTCGTCGAGAAATTTGCATTGATTATGGCAACGTATGCTTATGAATACTAGGAAATAAATAAAAAAAGTATCCGTGTTTAGTTAATCAATTGATACGTGGTTTAAGTACATTAATCATATTAATAGTTTAGAAAACCTAAAAAGTGCACACACTTTTTAAAACTAAAATGTTTATAAGTCATCACATAGAAAATACCCCGTAAATATTAATCGCAAAGGTTTTCACCATACTATGGCATCATCAGGAGGATGAACTAGGAATCAGAATCATGAACGGCGATTGTTGGAATACCGGGCAAGGCTCATACTATGTATCTTCAAAATGACTGGTGTCTGATTTGGCATCGGGTTGAGGAATTAGCACACAACCGTCCGCTATTGCCAGAGTTTCATGATGTTATGGTATGGTGAAAACGTTTGCGATTAATATACTCACAGTATATTTTAATTGTGATACCTAACTTATAAACATTTTGTTTTAAAAAGTGTTGGCATTTTTTAGGTTTTCTAAAATTGATGTCACTTGAATTTTAATCAAGTAATAGAAAAAAAAATATGTAAAATGTTGAAATTTCGTTTTCATTCAGATTTACTATAAGCAAAAATTGAACAATATTTAGTTCCAGTTGCAATTTTTTTTAAAGATAACACAAACAAGAAAAACCTTAATCTAGGGGTTGAGCTGATGAGTCTGGCTCGGTAGAAGAAAATTTCATCAATAATACAGCCGAATTATTATTTTACCTATATGTGTATTATTTGTGACTTATCAACTAAGAATATTAAAACACTAACTTATCGTATAGATCTTAATAATTAACTGGCAAATAATAAAAAAGTATTATTTTTTCAGCAAACGATGGTCCCAAATTGAACCAGAAGATCACGGTGCCGTTTCAAAACTAGAAATATAGGGTTAAAAAACGAGATCCAAAACAAAGTAATAGTTGAATAATGGCTCGAGTAGAAATCTCAACTGCACTTCATGGGGAAGGCTTGAACCAAGCTGGGCCAAGTGCTAATATGAAGACCCTTAAAATTTTTATGAAACAAATAAAGGTAATCAAATATAACCAATCGGACAACAATAATTTAAATTCTCAATAGCAAATCTAAAATTTCACTGGTTACTTTGTTAATTTATCTGATGGATATCTCGAGGCGAAGAAATCGGGCATTAATGGCCTAATATTTAAATTTATAGTTTCCGAAGCTTAAACAACAACGATTCAGATTTCACAAATAATTACGACAGACCAGTAATGTACAACTCCCCTTGGATATCATTCTACCTATTAAAATGATGTGATTTTTGCATTCGAAAAATGTAAGTTTAATTAATGAATTATTTTCATCAAAATTAATAGTTAATTAAAAATATAGCTGCTATTATAGTTAATACACATCATACGAGCTCGTATTGAATTTTATGAATCAAACATTATGGTGTGATGCCGCATTCGAAAAAAGCACAAATGTTAAAATATTAGAAATTTCAAGTAAATTCACCACCAACCTGTTGAATTTTAGGGGTTTCTTTTTAATTTGTTTTTGATTAATAAATGTACAAATTAGATTAACCTCTCACTGAACACAAAATAAAACGTTAATGCGCCCTTGTTTTCACAAGAAACTTTTAATTATCAATTAATAATACTATGCATAATTTGCCTTCCGCGCACCGTATTAATTTATTACAATATTCACTTTAATTACACATATTGAAAACGAGATAGATAAACGCGCGCGTACGTATTTCACAAGATGGTGAAATTAAAACAATTGCCAAGTAAAACAACTGCAGTTTTAAGTGACGCGCGAAGCGGCAAATTTAAATATACTTCTACTTTAAAACAAAATAAATTATCTTAAGGCAATAAATCGAATGCTATTTTGTTTAATCAACAAACTTTGAATTAAACAACATGTTTGTTAAGGTATATCCTGCACAGACCTAATTTCGTGGAATTAGAAAGATATAAAGTTTGTTTGTTTCAAATTTAATGCCGCATAAATATTGTACAGGACGATGCAAAATATGTATTATTATTATATTTTGTTAACATTTAGTATTTTAAATGAAGTTTTATTGTATTATTGATATAGTATTATTTTTGTTAACACTCCTTACTATATTTCATACAATTCAGTTTACCTTGATGTATAACAAAAAAAAATTAAGATTTTAACGAAATTCGACATTGTCGATTTAGAATTAATGTTCTAAATTACTTCTCGTCTTAACCCAAATTTACCCGGTTACAAGTGATTTTAACAAAAATTTATATTTTATTGTTAAAAATTATAAGAAATCCTAATAATAATTTATTAATAGTTTTCATTAGTTTTTATTAATTTTTGTGACTATGTGTTTTGAATGAAGTAAAAGTAGACAACATCATCCTGCGTTTTATTTATTATGAATAACTTTTACGAAATTTCGGCTAAACAAAATGAAATCCTAATTTATTACGAAAACTGTTGAACGGGAATTGTAGTCTTCATATTTATTACAACTATAATAATACCTTATCCCTCGATAAGTCGATCTCAAGATTAATCTAAAGTTTAGTTAATACCTAGTTCAACTGTATACTGAAATCTTTATGAGTTTTTTTAAACGATGAAGTAATGTAAGACAATTTACAAAATTAATCGGAAAACCTTAACAAATACGATAAAATTACACCTAGTCCAGCCATTACTTAGTGAAAATGGGGTCCTGCATGGAGATAATTATTAACTTCAAGTTTTCTACAACAGATTCAAACCTAAACAGGAGCACATTTGCCAAGAAAAATCTCTAAATCTTAAATTGGCCGTTTCCAGTACTTCCAGTACTACTCGGTAGTGATGCCGTTACCAAAATACCACTAGTCAAGGGAGCTGCACTGGAATACGCAGCATGCTCTCCCGACTAGTGGTAGTGGCATTATTACGTAGTAGGTCAATGTTAGATACTTTGGTTAGAAGGTCGTTTGTCGATTGGTGTATTTTAAATTTTGTTTTCATTTGATGTTTAATGCAGCAATTTATGTAAATTTTACAGAAAATCTGGGGCTTGGAATTCAAGCTCCTGTAACCGCCACACCGTAAATTCAAGCTTTGGGTCTTGTTCTTGAGCTCACTCGACTTGATTCGCAAATAAGCCACATTCGCATTCTCTGAGATATAATAATTTATTCTTATGCGAATCAAGTCGAGTCAACTTGAGAATAGGGCACTTGGGTATACCGGAACATCTTTAATAGGAGTACAATTTATGTGTTGCTTTATTTTACCCGATTCGTAATTAGAACTTCTAAATTCAAAACTAAAGTTCAATTTAACTTCCTTTGAACTTAGTTGGCACAACCGACCCTATACTGCAGAAATGCAAATTAATTAATATTATAGAATCATATCATATTGATGATGAAAATGAGAATATAATGGGCTCTATGATGTATCTCTATTGGGATATCATAACCAGGAGGTGTTTAAATGATTTCACGCCAGTATGAACTTCGGCTTGGTACATGTAATCTGCGGAGTTTATTCAAGTATTAAAGTCATGTTAAAATTATAAAAACAAAATTATTTTATAAATTTAAAAACGATAGTTGTGTACAGAAACATATTGTCATGGATTTTTCATGTTTGGTATTGTTTTGGTTTATTTAATGTGTGTATGGAATTTGTAAATGCCCTGTGTTTGTTAAAATTTTGTAAGGTTGTGTTGGTAATTTGGTATGGGGTACTTGCGCGAAAGCAAGGAGATAATGAGGGCTTTTTTGCCAAATTGATCGAAGTGACCAGACGTGAATTTGTACGTCTGGTATAATTTGGATAATTGTATAAAATAAAAAGTGGTAGTTTTTGAAGAATTAGTTTTATTGAGATTTGGATGCCAGTAAAATAACTGTACCAGGGAAATATAAAAATTTTTGCAAAAATTATACCGCAATTAATTGGCACACGGCGAACCAATATTGGATACCGGAGCAGATGGGTGCTCTTATCATTAAATATTAACGTTCCTATTAGAAAATGTATTTGAACGAAAATAATTTTGAAATTGAATTTTTGGAAAATCAGAAGAATAAATTTTAAGTCGGAAATATCATTACAATATATACAGAATCATATTGACATAGGTTTCAAATCAAAACTCAGGAAAACCAACTATCGATGAAGATAGTTTCAACTGTTTACACATAGCGTAGAAGAGAAACGCTCTTTTGTTTCACGACCACGAAAGATTTGAAACAAGTGGATGAGCAAAAATAAATTGAAAAACTTACAAATAGGGAAATCAAACTTTTCCCTCTGTTGATTATTGGAATTTCTTTAAAAATTATTTGGTATTCCTTGAAATTTCGAGTCTTGTGCACACAAATGTTGAGGAATATTTACCCTTTGAGCCGAACAATACGCAACTTAAAAGTTAGGTTGAAGAAACAATTAAATTAATAGACTCGGGACCTCAAGTTTAACAATCACACCGTTGACGCTGCTCAAGTTAGAATTTTTCATAATAAAAAAAGGACGGGAGTAACGTCATAAACCTTATCTAGATCAAAAGTCTAAAAATGTTAACGTGTTGCTACACACTTTCAATTTACATGATTGTAAGTGCATTTGAAAACGATCAACTTTAAATTACTTGTGCACCACACGAAATATCGACTAGTTGTAAAAAAAACTTTTCCAAGTAGAGAAAGGAAGATTATGTTGCGTACTTTACACTAGGACTCATTTCTTCGCCTTCACCTAGCCCAACATAAAAACTTCAACGGCACTAGGACCTGTTGTTCCGTTGCAGTTTAACATTTTAGAAATACTCCCTCAAAGTTTTAAGTAACAAATAATAAAATTCACATTATTATGCTAGTTTGCAGCATCTAAAAACGATTTTTGGTGATTTGTACTTTTTTAACAGACTTCATAGAAAAGGAAGAGGTTATATAATATAAAAAAAAAATAAATAAATAAAAAAATAATATTCGACGAGTATGATTTTTTTTTTTATGTATGCTCACCGATTTCTTAGAAACGGCTAATCCGATTTAACTAGTTTAACTTGTTTTCTACTAGGCTAGATCCCGAGGTGGTCCCATATATTTTTCTAAGATTTAACACATACCGTTTCCTAGAAAATCTTTAAAAAACAGTATACAATCCATTCATGCGCGTCGTTGTAAAAATTAACGAAAGAGAAGTTCGTAGACAGAGTTAAATTGACATTTTTGAGTCTACAACCTAATCTGAAGATGCACAATATGGGCCTGGAATAGATGACTCAATGTAAGTTGCAAATTAATATTTTATTTTTGAGTACACCTATCTTAAACTTTCAATGCGTTTATCCAGAAATTACATTTTCAACATCGGTGACCACGATATCTTGAAAACTACTACATCGATTTGTTTCAAATTTGGCAGGCTTATTTTTGATATAAGAAACTAGTCCGTGAACGAAGGAATTTAATTTTCGATGTATAGTTTCGTTTTTATTAGCAATAAAAGAGCCACATTTTCATCAAAAATATGACATTTACTTTGAACGTGTGCCATTTTGTCTTAAATTGATATTTTGAAAAACTGTTCGTTCAAGGACTAAATAATTTAATATATTGCATAAATTTTTTGGAATTTCTTATTTTACATAATTCAGAATCGAGCACCAATGGTCACCGCAAAACGTGTTTTTGAAAAGGACCTTCGAAAGAATGGCCGTAACTTTTTTGTTTGCAAATATATTTTATTAAAAAAATTATAATATTGAAGTAAAAACTTGCTGTTTTTTATGTAGTATATCAACATAATCTTAAAAAAGTCTTCGAGTTCTTAAAAAAAAATTCTCCAAGATCGCGTATTTTTTTTACGTTTAACTGGGCATGACCCCTTAAGCCAATAAAAAATATTGGTTATTCTAAACATTTTCGTTTAACTTGCAACTGAACAACTGGGCCTACTTAGGTGAACGTGAATGTCAAGTGCTCGGATCGACTCCGAAAGAAGTAAGAAATTTATATTTTAATGGTTCAAGTAAAAAGTTCTTTTAAATATTTTTGATATTTCGTATAACAGTTCACGAGAAATTTAAGGTGGGTCGTTTTCAAATGCACACCCTGTATATTAAATGTTTGTTCCTCCTATCCGTTATGTATCTATTTATTCACTTCGTGCAGATGTGGTTGTAGTTTTAGTTGAACTTGACTGGAGGAAACCCAGCAGATTGTTTTTACTTTTTTTTTAAATTATGGCAACCTAAATGGGATACAGCATAGAACCTAATATAATTATTATTATGTATCGGAATATAAAGCGACATATTTTCTTGAGATATTTTTGTTAAAACAAATCACCGAGTATTAACCAACAAGGTTCCTTGGTTGTAATGCAACTCAATTTCTTTCTATTTTATTTAAAGTTATTTACTGAAGTTGTGGAAGTTATTTTTAAGAAATTTTAATTATTTAACAATCAAAATTCAACAAATTCAACTAAAATCATGATCGTTAATACAACTTGGTCAATTATTTCAACAAAAATAAATAATTTTGAAATTGCAAAATTTGCATATTTTAATTAATATTTTTCTCGTAGCGGCAGGTCAGTTAGGAAATTTATACCTACCCGACTACGATATTTTGTTTCCCGAACGTTTTGAAAAATTGTTTACGACAAACTCTAGTCGAAAAAACAAGTGACGAGAACACTGAGTATCGTCAAGTAAATGTTTTGTCGATCAAACTTCACTTTTTTTTACAAAAGCGCGTCGTTGTTCCATCAACCATGAAAGGAGTTATAGGGAAAATGTTTTAAGATTACACAATAATTTCAACTGCACGTATTGCCTTTTTAATTTTAACCGCAAAAAATTGACTTTACCTGTAAGCAATAAATCGTAGTCACAAAAAACATAACACATGTTGATAACACGAAATTTTAAAATAATTATTGAAACGTTCACCGACTGACACCGTTTTTTTAACAAACAAATGAATGCACAAACTTGAAATTAACTTTTAAAGATTACACATACTCATTCAGAAGAACCTGGAAGTTTTAAGTGACATTAAGTTTTAATATCCTCTAAAATAAACGCGCATTATTTGAATAATATTAGATTCGCCCACCCAAATTTATTTTTAAAAAAATTAAACAATAAGTAAGTTCTGATTGTTGATTGCGTAGCAGCCGAACTTAATGTTTGTTTATCATTGTTAGTCTTAAATTTAAAATTTGGCAAAATTTTAATAATTAAGTTTTACAGGTTGACAAAATGTTTTTCCAACACTTACCTAGCAAGAATTTGCAGCATAAAGTTGATCGAAATACAGGGTGCGCCACAGTCCTATGAAAAGATTTGCTTGCGAAAATGCTGTTGTAATTCTTTCCATTCTAATAATTTGCCATCTAAAAGAAGAAAATTTTTATTTAAGAAACTGCAATTAAATACCTAGCGATAATAAAATGGAATGGAAAATATTGTTTCAAGTTGGTTTATACAAAGGTAATTTAATCTAAAACAACAACCCTGTTCTCGATACAAATAAAGTATGAGTTTGATACTTTTCAGGTATGACAAATTAATTCAAGTTTACTCACCATTTATAATAATGGAACAAGTTACACCAAATTTTCTAAGAACGACAAGTTTCACCAACACAAAAAAAATCTTAAATTATATTAATTTAAAACGCGAATCTTGAACACAATTATTTTAAATTACTTTAACAATTATTTTATCTTAAAATAAGTAGTTTAAAACCGATTAAATTCAGAAAAACAAAAAAAAGTTTATAAAAATTGGAGACGATTCCGACCGCACATCAGCGCCGATTAATGTAAACTGACCAGCGCGTTCGGGTCGTTCGGGTCGGCAAGATTGCAACTTTTTTCTCAAATATGCGTCATCGAAGCGTTCGGGAACCGAGGATTTTCGACAGCCAATAGGAGTTGCCCGCGAAATTTTGAATAGTAGAGATGATTCAAATTTCAAATCGATTTTTTATAATAATTACGATACTTAAAATTATTTTTTCTCTTAATATTGCCTTAAAATAGTCTCAATATTAAAATAAAACACATTTTGTTCACCGAAAATGCTCACAATAACTAAAAATGACCACCTTGAAATTTGCTTTTAATAATTTTTTTTTTTTGATAATACTGCATTGGAAATGTTTAAAATCAATGAAGTTCACCATATCTAGCTAATTTAGACCTAACTTATTGCTTCAAACGCAATAGCTACTTGGTAACTGCATTTTGAAGCCCCCGAAATCCCCATCACACAAATGTGTATAAATACCCAACCATGCTTTATTTTCATGAAATATTTTGCATAAACGTTATTTTACACATCACCTTTCTGTTGTTACCATTGATAATGCTGTCCGAGCCCATTTTTTAACATTTGATGAAATTTAACCTCAAAATAAATTTTATTAAAATTAACTTATAGGAAATTAAATATGAATGAAAACCATTGCCAATTACGCTAGCTAACTGAAAATGTCGAAATTTGTCTGCCAATTATGTTATCATGGATCAATTTCCTACTTGAAATTTTTTGGTTTCGGTGTAGATTTCTTGACGAAATCCTGAATTTACGTGGCGTTTCTTATCAAAATGACATTTGTGAATCGTGTATATGATGTAAAAAGAATACTTTTGGTATAAAAAAACCTTGCTGGTATCAAAATTTTAAGTTTGTTTATAAGCGAGCCGAGCGAGAATATTTTTTATTTCAAGTTTTCTGATGTTTGCTAAGATGAATTTTATATCCACCTGTACATTTAAATCGCAATAAACGGCTCTGCAGTTTCTTATTTGCAAAGAAACTTGCCATTAAAATAAACTGTCACATAATCAAATATGAAGACGCTATAAGATGGTTCAGCTTACTGCTGCACTCTACGAGAAGGTCATTTATAATAACTAATTTTTTATTAATTGAAATGATAACTTTTTTAATTTTTAGAGATCCCGTTTCTAGAGATCCGTAGGGAATTTTGTCGATCCTCGACTTAAATGGATCTGCTAAAGACATCTGATGTTTTGTTCAAGTAAAAGAAAACATCATGTAGCTGAATCTCTTTTTCTGAATGGCTCTTTTTGGGGCCCACATATATGTACATCCGATGCCGAGTTTCTGATTATTTGACAATTAAAGTGTTTTTAAAATTATAAACTTTTGTTCTCTATTATTGTTTAGCGGTGAAAGGGAAACATTGCTCAGGACGGAAAATATTCACGGGCACAATTAGACAAAAATTAAAAATTACTCTCTCTTCTAGAAATTTAAAATAAATAATATTTGCTAAAAACCATTGACTTACGAAGAATATATAGAACAGGCCAGATAAACACAGAAATTGAAAAAGAATTTATATAAATAATATAAATTATGAAAAGTAATAATTAATTAATTGTTCGGCTAGGCTTAACGACCAATTAAAAAAATATTATATTGTATTTTTTTATTATTAATTACCGGTTCCGCCGATTAAGCATCGTCAGATTTAACAAGAAAGTTCAACATAAATATTGGAAAAACTATTACAATTATTGTCAATCATGCACAAAGAAATATAAATCACCGAACCCACTTCTTTGTCTGTTGATTAAAAAATAGTTTCAACGAGGTAAAAAAATCTAAAAATCGTTTTCTGAGGTCAAGCACCCATGCCGTCAATATTAGAAAAAAATTGTAAAATATACAAACGCAGATTAAAAATATAAAATTAAAAATGTTATAACAAGTCCTGCTTAGAATTATTTTCTTGATTGAAAGGGAGAGGTCAAGTTGCTTGAAATTTAGTTCGAATGTAATTTTGAGTATTTGTTGTTTGGTTTATGGAAATCTTCGAAGCTGAATTGAACGGCGGCGGTGGTGACTAAAGAGTCAGCACAGCATTTAATCGTTATTGGCTCGACGTGACGCTAGCGTTTTAGATTTGCAGGTATTTAGTCCGACTCGTTACTTACCAATTATTGGATTTGGAAATCCGCGGGTTTCTTGAAAACTGGACAGCATGGGGGGGGGGGGTAAAAGGGGGAGCCCTCGCAACTGGTGGTATATTGCTGGAAATGAATATGAATAGCTGCCCGATTTAAAAATTTCAAAAATTGTTTTTCTTGTGTTTTCTTATTTGCTTACGTAATATTACATAAATCTATTATTAGCCTCGTTTGGAAAATATTAAAATTTGCAACGAAAGTTACTGTATAATATGCAATTTCAAAATTGCCTGCCATGCTGTTCTTTTCTAAACAAATTCCACTTATAATGTTTTAGCATAGAAAAAGGTGGAGACAGAATGGCTTCAATTTTGTAGACAAAACAAAGAGAAATTATATAGTTTATATACCTACAGATTTTTACAAAAATTACAATCGATAATCTATTCTATAACTTATTAAACAAATTAAAACAGTGAAATTAATGTATTTTGGTATATTAGATTTCTTATTTAAAGCCGACTTTAAAATACAAATCTGTGCAATTTTCAAAAGAAATATGTTATCTTAGCAGACAAACATTATAAAAATCAAGACCAATATCAAAATAATAATAATAATAGGATATTCACTTGTGCATGTTTTTATTGTCAAAAGACATTCAATATACATCATAAAAAGCACATAAATAAAATTAATTGCACAAAGAAACGCTACAAATTTGTAATTTACAAAATAAAGAAGAATGCAAGTTAAATTTCAAGACCAAAACGTCAATAAAATACTTAAATAAAATACGTACCATCAATATTTCTGATAATGGTAAATAATCGCGAAAAATTTGTTTCAATTTTCTTTATCTTTACAATGGGTTACATTTTTACTTCTTGATTGAAATTAAAAAAGAAACAGATTTAAAAGTTAGTTATTTCAGATATTGTTGAGAATTTATAAACACTACCTTTCATAATTTCTTCTAATGGCCAACTATTTAAAGTACATAACTTTATATATACATCACAAAATTTAATTTTATTACAAACTCTTCAGTCTACCTTTACAACACTATAAATTTTTCTAATAAACCAAAAGCAAGCAAAGAAACCAATGCTACCGGTTAGCAAATTAAATAAAAATACAATTATCAAAGTGTAACCAAAATATAGCAATGCAGAGGTAAAATCTTCTATTTGTAATTTAGTAAAGAAATAGTGACAACAGTACAAGAATAAATAAACGGAAGTAAAACCGGAAGTTAAATATGAGCGCCACCACCAGTGATAGTCTTCTGCACACAAGTGAAAATAGCAGAGCAACACTGTCGTTTCTGCACAAGTTATCACTAAAATTATAAAAACAAGAAATAGAAAACCAAACATGTAGTACATTTGAGACGACCATATCGAATTAAGAATAAAAAAGAGTTGAATAAAAATGCAACCAAACGGCAGCACTCCTCCCATAATTATTCCAGGAATTGGTTGAGTATAAATCGATTGTTCAGGAATAAGTCGTGGTATTTGATTTGTTCTCACCGGATGTTCCAAAGCCTAAATAAAAAAACGCATTTTACTATAATAAACAATTTTAATCTTGACACTAAAAACTTACCCTCTTTCTAAAACCAAAATAAGCACCCACAAAGGTAAGAGGAACTGACACTCCAAACCAAAGTGCCAATAAAGCAATAAGAGTTGTGAAAGGCACAGCAGCCGAGCTACCTTTACTCCATAACACCAAATTCATTAGAAAAAACAAACAAAATACGATTCTACAAATAAGAAATTTGAAAAAAAATTTTAAGTAAAGAAAATGCGAAGTTTATACCCAGGACTTAGCATCGAAGTTAACAGGACATTAGATTTCCACTTCTCTCCTCCGAAACTTTTGTATATTCTGGCTGAAACGTATCCGGCTGGAGTTCCTAGAAGAACATACAGCACCATAGCGCAGGTCATCAAGGCTCCTCTATTAGCGGGGCTCAAAAATCCCATACAAGCAAAAACTAATGTCACTAAAGTCATGCATAAAACTTGAATTCCTGACCCCAACAAAACGGACAACAACATCCCTTTTCTTGGTGGACGAAATACATCACCATGCACTAATTTCCAACCAAATTCCTCCTAAAAAAAACACAGTAGTAAAATTAATTTAGTTTTAGATTTATTGTTTTAAATTTTTTTAGTAAGGTGCAGATATGCGCTATTTTTTAGAATCCCTTGAAACTATGCACAATCTACGTGTAATAGAAATTTTTAATTGAACATGTTGGAGTCAATAAATTTCAGGTCTGGATTAAGAATATAAACGCTGTGCCAAATAAAGAGATTTAATACTTGATATTTTAAAGCAAAAGTGAATAGAAGTAAAAATTAACAATCTTAAAAAATCTTTTTTTTTTCGATTTTAATTTATTATTATTAATATAATATTTAATTAATAACAATAAAATATTTTAATTTACAGGTGCAGCAAATGATTATCGTCCAATCTTATGTATTAGTAATAATATCGTAGATAAGTTGTATGTAATAGATAATAAATTTATACGGATAATTTTCATGATCAATTTGTATTTAAAAATTTGGGTTGGAGACATAAAAGTTCTTGTTCTGTGCTCCTTCATACAGTTATTATATTATTGTTCTTAGTTTTTAGGCTTATTTATCAGGCTCGGAATATCTCTAATCAAAAGACAATTTCTATAGAAATAATACTTTTGTTAGGAATAACTTTAATAAAATGAAAAATTTCATATATTTTTATTAGTTGTACCAGCAGCCGTATCTGGTACAATGGCTACCTCCATTTATTAGAGTAATCAGATATTTCGTTATCTCTCCTGAATGTTATTAATTAAATAATACGTTAGGTACTAAAATATTTGCTTACTTTTTCCACTACTTTTTTCTCCAATTGGTATTTTTTCATAATTATTTTTCCGTTCGTCATTAGCTATTATTTTTAAAGTTTCTTTTAATAACAAACCAGATATTTATTCGTAAAAATAAATAACTTATTGTGTAAAATTTTAATGCTCGATCATGTTGATCTCAATCAAAGAGAATTTTTATACATCCTCTTTGACTCTATTGACTTTTGCTGGAAAATAATCAGGGGAGCAGGAAATAGAAAGCAAGTATTTGACCTGTTAAAATTGTATATCTAACATTAGTAGGTACTAGCCAATTCAGTAGCCAATAGAACTTCATAAAATTCTTATAAAAGATAAGTCTTTTAATGATCGGCATGAACCGTACATATATATATACGTAGATATACGTACCTCACCTAGCCCTCCCACGAGTAATTTTTTATCACAACATTTCTACACTTACTTGTGCATCTTCCCCACTATCGATTTGATTGTATCTGGCAATATCTTTGTGCAATGTCCTCAGCAAAATCATTGCTACCATTCCGGACAAAAACAAGACAATAACCAAAGAATTTAAAATACTGAACCACTGAATGTTGGTATGCGGCATGGATTCCAATATGTAATCCCATCTGGACGACCATTTAATCGTATTATTTTGAACAAAAATTACCGAATAAGTGTAAGTAATATCAAAATTTTCATTTTTGCCTAAAGCTTTACTGGGTATTTCGAGAGGTTCTTGAGAATTACAGTCGGGAGAACTATAAAAATGCTTCAGTGATGTTTCTGGCAGAAGTAAATCGTTAAAAACTCACCCGTGATGATGCTTGATGCTTCGCGGAACAACTTTAACCGATATAATTCGACCGCCATTGTCTCTAAACTGACTACCCCATTCTTCAGAAGAACCCGAATGATAAGTAATGACGAGATCCACGTGATTATAGATATAATAAGCGTTTTTGTTTGCCATGTGCCTGAAACAAGTATCACGACGATCACGTGAATAGCATCCCATAGGAAATCCGGTGGTGCAGAATTGATGATTATCTTCCGTTTCAAAACAACTAGTTACCGGCATATTATCAACAATCCAATGGTGTTGATAATTAAGACTAATACCTTTTCTAATTATACTTAACAAAACGTCAGAACTTCTGACATCGTTTGAATATTTTTTGGTGCACACAGTTTCACAAGTCATGTTTTTCATAAACTTAATTTTGTACATAGAAGGTCTAATACGCTCTCCAAACACAACCTGCCCCAAATTTTCGACGGGAGACTTGACATCTTCCGGAGGAACGCAGAAATCAAAGTGGCTGTATTCGTAGGGAATAACCGACTCCTCTGTATTTAACCGATTGACGTATAATAAAACATCCAACTACAAGAAAGAAAAATAAGTATTCGACGTGTAATTTTACGTGTAAATATTTGCGCACCTTGCAATTATCCACCGCTTCTTCCTCCTTGCAATAGTTGACCGGAGCTAAACCCGGTAAATAAAATGCACTAGCGTTATACAAAATTAACGTTAAATTAAACAGAAGGAACTTCATTTTTTTGATTAACTTCCTAAACTATCATTTCAGATAAAAAAATTTATCGCAACTCAAAGATTTATCATATTCGACACATCAAACTAGAAACGTCACTCGCAAAATGCAATAATCGTTACCAACTAAGGAAATCAAATTCACAATTCTGGTAAAAAGAAATGATAACGAGTTTTTATAATTAAAATATAATAAATTTGAGTTTACGACCAATTTTGATAATATATTACTTTTTAAATAGTATTTCGAATAATACATAAAACTATTCATGTAGATGTATAGGGTGAAATACAATAAAAATTTCATTCTTAACTGCACTGCGTACAGTTCTACATATTATATCCAGTCGCCGTGGGCTAAGGTAAGTATATGCACTAGCGATTTGCGTTTTGAGGAATGCGATTTTTCCCATTTCTGATGTTTGATTGGTCAAATTGGTCAACTGCCTTCAAATTCGACCAATCAAAACAAAAATCGCATTCCGCAAAACGCAAATCGCTAGTACATGTACTTACCTTTAGGATGGGCTGGCAGTAATAAATAATAATGTAAAAAATCATAGCAGGTATCGTAATAAATAATAATTATATTGCTCTTTAACTTTTGATAAGCGCATTCCACGAAGTATCCAACTTTTATGTTAGGTTTTTACGATTAACCGTCTAGATTTAATAACTTGCAGTACGTACTGAGCGGCCTTAAAATACTTTTTGTTTAATAATAAACTACAATACACTTAATTATAAATTATAAGCAAGATTTTTTTAAACAAAATCAAATAAAAATAAAAGTTAATTTTTGCAAGGCAGCAGTTGGTAATTCTTCATTAACGTCAGGCATGCGTATGCTGTTTGTTTTATTGAGCTTTATATAATTTAGAAGCAATAAATAGATAAATAGTGCTAATTAACGTGAATATTGTGACATTTTGAAGATAATAGTGCGTTTGTGGTATCTTGGCGGATTCGTTTCAGATTTCGCTAAAGGTAAATATACTTGTTTTTGTAATAGACAAAAAATATAAACCATACCCGGGCGAAACCTAACAATGGCGTCCTTTTTAGGAAAAACTTAACCTCATTTTATCGTTAAATAATATTTACAGATTTGTAAGAAATGCGTAGAAAGAGCCAACGAGGTGCGACGAAGGTGACGCCCGAGAAGCCCGTCGAAACTGCAACACGCAGATCTCGGCGGCATTCGAAGCGTCGAAAGAGATCTTCGTCTCAATCATCAAATGAAGAATCTCATGAAACGCCTCCTCCCCCAATTGAATCGCAACAAAGCAAATCGCCCGAGCAACCACTAGCACTTGCTACTCCCGATGAAGATACAGAGGAACCGGTGTGGAAAGTGAAAGCATCGGCAGCACCTAGCGGCGAGATTCAAAAAATTAAACTGTGCTTGACTCGACCTGTGCTTTCTTCACCGGAAAAAACGGAATTACCGAGTAAACGCCGACGTAACAAATCTAGCAGCCGTATAGATGAAGACGTAACTAGTTCGGAAGATGTTGTAGTTACACCTACAAGAAAATCGAGACATCGAGGATCTTCTGGAATTGAATTCGAAGAAGTGGAAGATAAAAAAGGTAAAGGTAAGTCTAAAAGTAAAAATAAATCAAAACACGACAAAAGTCAGGAAATACAAGAGGTTAAAGATGAAACCCAAAATCAAATTTCTGAAAATATACAGGTGACACCTCAGTCACCCCAAGCCGCTAGTGATATTCGGGTTGATAATGAAATTGTATCCAATAATGAGAACGATTCCATTAACGAAGATTCTAATTCCCAAATTAACACCGCCGCTCAGTTTTCTGACTCGACAATCATCAAAGAAAATAAAAGTGCAGACGAATTGACGTCCATCCAACATTTAAACACTCAAATGGAAGGAAGTGTTACTAAATGTGATGATGAATTGGAAAGTCACACTCCTACTGCATCTGTGGTAGATGATACAAGTAATGTGCAAAAGATAGAAGAAAGTAGTGTGCAAGTTATTGAACAAAATCTAGAAGAGCAAAAGAGTGAAAGTGTTTCTGAAGAAAAACCTAAAGAAACTCTAATCGAAACTCATCAGGTTGAAGAAACGAACATTGAAGAAACTAAAATTGAAGAGCTTACTTCAGAGCAGGTGAAGGAAAGTGAGACTCATATTGAGGAGATCGAAGTTCAAGAGAATTGTACTCCAGCTGTGATGGAAGAAGATCCAAATAAAATGCACGTGGAAGAAATTAAAAACAAAGATGAGGAAATTTCCGATGTTAACAAATGTAAAGATGCCGAAGTCGCAAGTGAAACCAAAATTGAAGTACAAATTGCCACCGACCAAGGTGAGCTTAAATCTGGTTCAACGTGTTTGGATGAAGCAGGTATTAAATTCATTGTTTTTTTTTAGTGTACTTTTCAAATTTATAGTATTATGTATATTCCAGGCGAAACTCCAGCTCCTATTTTGGAAAAAATGGAAGTAAATGAAGATTCTAATCAAAAATCGACCGACGAAAAGCAGCTTTTTGATGAAGAAGCAATTTCTGTTGATACGATTATAAATTTGAATTCTACAAAGAACGACGATGATGCGAAAGAAGAAATTTCTTCCACTAAAATAATTCGTAAACGCAAGTGGGGCAAATCGTTGGTAGGTTTGGAATTGACAAACATATCAACAAACATCAACATAGAGACTATTAAAGAACTGTGTCCTACTTTAAAGTTTTTGGAAGAAAATGAAATTCAAATTGAAATTAAAGATAGGCGTAAATCGGCGGATGCTGACCGAACAAATTCCAGGAAGGTTTCTATTGAATACAAGACTAACGATAGATTGGAGACTCAAACATCTGTTTCTTCAGAAATATCGGAACCGGTGGAAGTAGAAGTCGATAATTCGAATATAATTGCTATGAATCGTAAAATTTCCATTGTCGACGATACGGCCAGTAAGCTAAAACCGCCACCGAGTCCTGCAAAAAATCCACTTTCTCAAGTACTCTACATAACGAACTTGGTTCGCCCTTTTACGCTTAAGCAACTAAAGGAATTGTTAGAACGTACAGGAAAGTTAACCGAAAATGGTTTTTGGACCGACCTAATTAAATCAAAATGTTATGTTTGTTACGAGACAGTCGAGTAAGTTGTGAATCTGATTATCCATGTTTAAGGAGGATTTTAATTTTTAATATTTTAGAGAAGCCGAAGCAACTAGAAACGCTCTTCACGGTGTCCATTGGCCAATTTGTAACGGAAAGAAGTTAGTAATTGAATATTCTTCACCAGAAGAGTTGGATAAGGCTAGAAATCCGACTCCACCACCTGTCGTGGTTCCACCGATAATTCCAGAAAAAGAAGAGAGAGAAAATCAGGTGCGAGATTTATTAGCTTTCTTTTTTATTTTTGCTAAATATTTTTATTGCTCAGAGTCCACCAAAGAGAGCAAGATTGGAAGACGAAGAAAAATTTAAAAGAGAACGGCCTGTAACTAAGAGTGAACAGCACGTCAGAGAGTGGGATATCGGGAAGGAAGATTTACATAGACGGCGATCGAGAAGTCATAGTCCAAGAGAGATTCGAAATGACAGACACGAGAGAAATGATCGTCGAAAATATAAGAGAAGCCTCAGTCCGATCGAAGGTAAATTAGTAGTAATTTGAGCTAATTAATATGCTTAGAACAGATTACCGAGATTTGTATAGTAAATTGATAACTTTTTACAATTTCAGATGTAATAAATAAGAAAAAGCTGAAAGAAGATGATGTACCTCAAAAATTAATGGACGATTTGTTCCAAAGAACAAAAGCAACTCCCAGTATTTATTGGTTACCTCTCACTCCCGAAGAGGTAAAAGTAAAAAATTAAAAAATGTTTATTGTAATTTTATAATTGTGTGGTTTTAGATTGCAACGAAACAGCAGCAAAGGCTTTTAAGAATGGCAGAACATAAGCGAAGAATGGAAGAATCGTCACGTAGTAGGGGAGATTACGGTCGGGGGGTACCATATAGACGGAGATATGATTGATATATTTAATTTTAAAATTTCACAAATTTCGGTTATACAGATGTCTTTTTTTTATTTTCAGGTTTGAACTTTTGTCCAAATTTGGCTGGGGATTTTTATTAATTTCATTTTTATATATCTTACTTTCAAAATTAATTGTTTGTGTGGAGGTTGTAAGGAATGCATGTATGAGAAGTTTGCGTTAACAAATTTTATTATAGGAAAATCAACAGCCGAAGATGGGGGTTTATTTTAGAAGAGCTTCAACGACGGCAGTATCAAATGGTTGATGAATATTTATTTTAATTATCGTTATTGGAATCATAAAGTTTAGCAAATGAAACTTTTGATTTTATTTAAAAATATGAACATAATTTCTGTATGTATTTTATGCATTTAAATTTTCATCAAATTTTAAAAATGCAAATTTTTCAATAGAAGCTACTTATGTTTATTATTCATTTTTGTAAAAAAAACTATAGCTGATTAAAAGTTTTCGTAAATTTGTTTAATAAAATTATTAATTTGAACCTTGTTAGATTTTTTTTTTAATTTTGTCAAAGTATGTATTAGGTTCATTACTTTTCAAGATTTAAAATTTGAAAAAGTTCTATTGAGTGTTGGAAGATATTCGATCCAGTCAATGCAATGTATGAATTGCAAGTTTTGAAAAGCGTTGTAAGCTTGAACGCTTTGTAACTGATGGCTCTATTATTCAAAACTAAAAAATTTGGTCTGTACGATCTATAAAAATAAAAACACGACATTTTTCGCAACGTCACTGCCTCCTCAGCTGCTCTTGACTAATGCCGATGTTTGGCTGGAGCAAAACATGAGCACGACTTAAGTACAAAATTGTTGATTTCGATTGGTTGATTTCATGCTTGAGTCAAACCCAAGTCCGAGATCTTGCGAAGATCGATTAATTTAAAAGTTCTACTTTTTAGTCTTGGACTGGATTCACAATGAACATAAGAAATCTAAATAAATATTTAATCGAGAATTGAATAATGTTGAGGTCGTTCTGATATTTGGAAGGAACTATTTCACATCGTTCAGCTTAAGATTTCATTAACCGTTAGCTTCACAGTGAGTCATTCGGGTGACTATTTTATATTCATAGCAATATTTTTACATAATATTATCTGACTTAACGTAATATTGTAAGGCATATTACATCGTCTGATGTGTAAAAATATTGCTGAGTAGGTAAGGTACTCTTAGTGAAGCCGATACTTTTTGAAGCTTTTATTTGTGTTTATATTTTTCTTATGTACATTGTAAATGCACACTTACAAAGAAAAAAGAAATAAATGTATAGAACTGTTATTCTTTTAAGACTAAAATGTAAAAAATAAAAAAAAATTTTAAAAACAGATTTATTAAAATGAAAAAAAAAACGACTAAAAATAATTGAAATGTAGTAAAAAGGATAAAATAATTAAAATGTAAATTTAGGAAAAAATATTTTGCGCCACCGACCCCCTCGTATGGGGGGTCACTATATCACTAAAAATAAAAGCGTGTGGCCTTTACAATGTCCCATTATCCACTTTGAGAGCCCTAAAGCCTGCTTTGCATATTATGTACTTAATTTATGAAATACATTACACGATCAAAATAGTGAATTCTCTCAAATGATTGTAAAGCTCCAATATAGTGAAAACAAAATTTTTAGCATTGTTCCTACATTTACATTTTAATTATTTTATCCTTTTTACTACATTTCAATTAATTTTTCCTGTTTTTATTCCTTCTCTTTTTCATGTTAATAAAAGCTGTTTCTAATTTAAAATTTACCGCACAAAAATTTTAGTATTTATTTTGTTGTGTAGTGGTAGTCTTGAAAACAGCGTGCAGTTGCAGAAAGGAAATACCTCTACGCCGTCTATGGGCACGTTTCGTTCATTTTGACAGTTGTTGCTTAGTGAAAAGTTGTTTTCCAGAAAATCATCCAAAATGGTAAGCAATCCTTCTTTTATCTTATGGAAATATATGCAATCGTTAATAAATTTACCGGAAAAATGCATGTATTCTATTAACCTTTCATCTAATCATAATATTTTTTCGAATTTTGTGGCCGTGAATTATATTGAGCAAACGTAACCAAGCTTTTCTAACATGATTTTTAACGAGAAATGCTAAATAAAAATTTAATTTTATCTTTCTTTCTTTTAGTCGCTCGTGATTCCGGATAAATTTCAACACATTCTTCGTATAATGGGTACGAACATCGATGGTAAACGTAAGGTTATGTTTGCTTTGACTGCCATTAAAGGTGTCGGTAGACGATATGCAAATATCGTTTTGAAAAAAGCCGATGTTGACTTAAACAAACGGGCAGGTGAGTGCACCGAGGAAGAAGTCGAAAGAATAATAACCATCATGTCTAATCCAAGACAATACAAGATTCCCGACTGGTTCTTGAATAGGCAAAAGGATATTGTCGATGGCAAATATAGTCAGGTACGTTCGCCTTTCATTTTCTTAAATGCACATTTAAAACGGCATCTAGGACATTTTGTATAGTTTGCTGGTAGCATGTGCGATATTAAAACAACTTTCAATATTGAGATTTAATACTTGAAATGTGCAGCTTGGTCATTAACTATATGAAATCCAAAACGCACCTTTGAGTGAATCGTTAAGATTGTAAAGATGTTGTAACATTTCCTTGATTACAGAATTACTTAAATCTAATGTTGATGCTTTATTACAGTTGATGTCTTCGTATTTGGACTCGAAATTGCGTGAAGATTTAGAAAGGATGAAGAAGATTCGCGCTCACAGAGGTATGCGTCATTACTGGGGTCTTCGTGTGCGAGGACAACATACAAAAACAACTGGACGTCGTGGACGTACTGTTGGTGTATCGAAGAAGAAGTAAAACTTTTCTTCTGTATTTTTATGTTTATTTAATAACAATAAATTGAATAAATGAATTATTTGGATTTTCAATTAAAAATTATCACTAGTCTCGGGTAGAATAATAAAAACTTTTTTTAGTAACATATTTAATAGAATGGAATAATTACATTTTTATATTGTCTATATATAAGAGTAACGTACATTTTACTTTTAAATAATGAGTATTTTATTTAAATTATTTTTACGTCAAATATTGGAAAAACAAATTGCTCTTCATTCATTTGATCTAGAAACATTTTTACTGGTTCCTTAGTAGATCAATAGTGCAGGAAGGGTGTTCAAAAATTTGCGATCACATTTATATTTTCTTTTGGTAAGATTAAAGCATTTTAAAAACTACTCAAATGTACCTTTGTAAAGTTATATTTTCTCATAAGTCCTAACAATCAAACTGCAAGAAATTACAAATTTTATAACTAAATCGGTTACTTAGTCCAGTTTAGGGGCAAGCATTACATTTTAAATTGAAGGAACTATAGAAAAAAACATTTTACAGAAGAAATTTTGATTTACAAATTGTAAAAATTAAATGCCCCGTCAGAAAGATACAACATTACAAAAAGTACTAAACTGCGTACTTTTTGGTTTGATGAAAGGCAAAGCGTTATCTCAGAAAAACATTTGAAGATTTCATTTTTTATGTAGGCTTATTCAAAAAGTACGGTTTGGTATATTTTACAGAGAAAGGAAAACACTCAAGTGATAAAATAAAATCGACTTGATGATTTTTTCTAGTAAAAAAATAAATTATTCATTTCTTAAGAACAAGCGAAATATTATACCTTTAAATTGTATCTCTAAAATGAAAACAATTAAATTAATTTCGCTGCAACTTATATTTAAGAAATGATCCTCCCAGCCCCCAAGGATTTCAGCCACGTTATGTTACTGCTTTGCATTATGGCCGATTTACTCCATCATTAAGAAAGGAGAATTGTACCTTTCTGAACTAGGTTTATTTTATCAAATTATAGGGAATTTAACATAAAATAGAAATTAATGAAATTTCATCAAAGGCTTTGCAACACGAACATTTATTCACTTCTTGGTGATTTTAATTTCTTAATATACATTTGGAATGTGAAATGGTTAAATCTGTTGTACTACCGGGTATATCTAGTAGGGTAAATTTGATCAGAAAATCAATTATTTAAAATTGTTTACATTCAAACGATCTTCTAATAACTGGAACTATATCATAATTGCACCAATTATTTTTTATTGACTATAATTATTATTGCAAACTCGAGAATTTCTATTTGATATATATATAAAAAATTCTTCAGTCAAAATTAATAAATAAAATTAGAGAAACTTTGTATAAACTATCACACTCGTTTTATATTTTTATAATAATAAAAAATTTAAGAAATAATATCGACAAATGCTTTTGGCACTTTGCCAGTTTGTTGCCCTCTTTTGCCCAAAAAATAATCTTCGTCCGATTGATTAGGTAATTCTTCGACTATTATTATCTGCGATGCAAAAATTGTATGTAATTTACTAGAAATAAAACAAAGCCACTTGACTTACTTCATCCCCCATCAAACTAAGCTCCGTCACATCCTTTGCATCGTAATCGTACAAAACACGTGCCATTTTATTATTTTTATTACCATTTACTTCAGTGTTATCTACGTTATCTGAATGTACCGATGGACCACCGGATACCACCGATAAGCTAAGCAAAAATTAATGTTTAGTAAATTACTACTTTCCAGAAATTGTTGCAGTTACTATTAAATTTGATTTCACATAGTGGTGGTGGCGGTGGTAGGTAAGCTTTTTCAGTTTTGAAGAACAATTGGTGCAAAAAAAGTATGTCTTATTAGTCTAATTTAAAAAAGTTACAAGAAAACTACAACTAGAAGAAGAAAAAAAATAAAATGCTGCAGGTTTATAGTTTTGCAGAATTTCACTATCCGAAAGAATTAAGCGATTTAGATGGAAGTTATATCGATTTCATTTGTCGCAACAACAATAGATGGAATGTAGGAGTTTGAGGTTTCGGTGTCTTCGCTGTTAACTCTCACAACCGGATTAGATTTCATAGAGCTGAAACACACACACATGCACCAACCACCAAATTTCAATGCAATCATGCAGATCAAAATTTTAATTGAACTTTACCAATTATATTTTGAAAATCAGGAAAAGATTAGAAACCCGTATAGCACAAATTGTTGTTAGTTTTTGGTTACAACCATTCGAATAACTAAAAACAAAAATTTATGGCTGATAAGTGTAGTGCATTACACAATATTACTTGTATAAAAATCATTTCTAAATTAATTTATAAAATTTTTATTCGTTATTAAAGTTATTGGGAGAAATATGTAAGAGTCGTTCAGTCATTTTCATCTAATGAAAACCACACGTTCAAAAAACAGTGCCTACTATGACTGCAATACGTTGCATAAAATACAGATATTACTCTTTCTCGCTTTGGCCAAAAAATTCTCTCACCTTCTAAATCGAAACAGGTCACAACTACAGGTGTTTCTTGTTAAACGTAGAATGTGAATAATTTTAGTTAAATTTTAGTGATTGTGCTATACGGGAAGTGAGACACAAATTACCTTGACAAATCCTTTTGCAACTCGATCATGATTTTGTGACACTGAGAGTAATAATTGGCCTGCATCTCGGCAAATTGATACAAATAGCGTAAATGAGTAGAGTGTGAACTGCCGATGCCTTCTAACAATAATTTTGTTATTTCTGCTTGCCGATCAAATTCTGATTGAGCGATTCGAAGCTCTCTTTCTGCCTAAAAATCAAAAAGTTATTAACCACATCCAAAAACCGTCAAAATTTTAATTAAAATCATTGCTTACTTGCTCCAACATTACTTCAGGAGAAATTCCCTCCTTCTATTTTATGTTAGCATTACAAAAAAATAGTGACAGTAATTTTCATGTTTAAAAAATTTAAAACATTGAACTTACGGTTTGTGTTCCTAAAAGACTTCTGGCTTTTCTAACACGATTTTTGCACGCATCCAAATCTAATCTAAAACAAATTAAATTGTGAGTTTAAAAGTTTTAATCGTACAAGAAATTGTATCTACCTTTTGACTTCGAGTAAAGCTTTTTCTTTCGTAATCGTCTTCATTTCAGAATCGAGAAACTTTTGTAACGGTTGAGTAAAGCAAAGAGCAGCAGAACCAATAAAATCCCTTTCGGCTTGTCCCAATTTTTGCTCACACTGGCCCATCTTTATCAACGCACTCCCGTAACCGGTACCAGGTCCAAACTCGTTTCCAGCTTCAATCATATCCAACCCCAAGTACTCGATGTTACTCAGACGTGAAGGGCGTTTTTTTTCGATCTTTTCAAATATAAAATCTTCAATTCTATTTCCAGGATTTGGAACCAAAACGGCTTCGGTATTACGTACAATCTTCTCTGTACAAGTCTTGGTTACTTCAGCACGACTCCATAAATTTTCAAAGTGAGCATCGAGTTCTGTCTTTTCGGAAGTTCCCAACTTCTCTTCCGTGTACTTGAAAACTCAAAAATTAATATGACAAAATAGAGTAATATTCAAGTTGCTTACTTGCACGACACGACTTAAAGCCGCTCCAGCATCTTTGACCATTTTCTTCACGTTAAAGTCCATGTTTTACGACGAAAAAATCAATTTTCTGTAAACTGACTTTTTCTACGACGAGAGAAGTTTAAATTAACAATTTTATGGAATTAGCAGTGGCAGTGACGTGATTAAAATATATTTTCGAAAATAATTCATTAAACTTTTACAAATTGACTAAACAGTGGTTTAAAGTAAAATTGATTTTATGTGACACTTCAAAACTTGAGGTTAGGGAAATGTCACGGACTACAGTCAATTTATTTAATTTGTAATGTATGTTGTCTACGTTGTAGGGGCAATGTGCAAAACTTTAAAAAAATTATAAAAAATTAAAAATTTGGAGATGATTTTGGAACGATGAGTTTATTTCCAATGGTAAGCTTGTTGTGTGCAATTTTTGCGTTAAAAAAATTAAAAAAAAATATTCGTACCTGAAATTTTTCAACAATGCAGCAGCATAGAGTTGAAATATCTGCTGCGAACAGATAATATTGAAGCGAATAATGTTAGCATCAGTGAAGATAATTTCCAAGTATACTTAATAATATAAATTGAGCTGATAAAATTTGATAAAGAATAAATAATATCGACTCGTTACGACTAATCAATCTTATCAATAAACCTAACATTTGTCCTTCCTAACATTTGAACAAATTCCATAAACCATTCGATAGAAAAACCAGAAAATACACACTGCGTCAACGGCAATGAATATCAAAAATTTATATATGAACAATTTTATAGGTAATTAAATTTGGAAAGAACGAGTGCATCCACTGAATGTAATTATTTCTTCTACTTACTAACTGTGACTTCAATTTTTACCAAATTCAATCTTTGAACTTCTTAATTTTTAATATTTTATTTCAAAATTATTTTTCACTTCAATAAAATCAAAAAAATATAAAAATAAAATTGCAGGAAGAAATTTAAAACTTGGGGATGCACTCAATTTGAGCAAACATCCATTTGAAAAATTAAATCTTGAAAACCTATGTGTTTTTTGGAGACAAAACAAAGAGAAATTGCTTTAAAAATCTGGAACTTTGGGGATGTGAAAATTTCACAATTTAATATATTTAATTTTACACTAAAACTTTGGACACTGAACTTACGACATGAAATTTGGGGATTATCTCTCTCGTAGTATGGGTAATCCTAAGTTGCATAATATTTATATACAATAAATTTCAAGGAGTAAACCTCCCAAAAAAGTTGTGTACACATGGCTGGAATTCTCTTGGAAATCTCTGGAATTCCGAGTCTTGTGTACACAAATTTAGCTGGATATTTATCCCCATGATAAATTTAATATATTTGCCCATAACTAAAAAAAAGGGAAACATGGTGATACTCATCGTGTGTAACCTGGAACATCACACAATATAAGAGCATCAAAAATTTAGATTATGAGAGACAAATCTTTAACAAAATTTTATTTTATAAGCAAAAGTAAATACAAAATTTAATTTATTGTAAAAAGCAGTTATAATTTAATAAATAAAGTAATACAAGAAGTAATAGAATCACTATTGTCGTTTTATTTAATAATAAAAAATTACAGCATATACGAAGAAATAATTTAAAAGTGCCCTTTCTAACAGCGCACAGCTATTAAGTAATTAATTACTTATTTAAGACAGTAATAGTGTTTAATTAACTGTGCCCAACATTAAATTATGTTATATTTATACTGGACATTTTAATTTTTAACTATTTATTAGTATAAGCCAAAGAAAAAGAACGGTAGGTGGTTAACCATTTTAGTTTCTATTTTGACTGCTTCAGCTGTGGATATGCATATTGCACTCAAAAATCCTACTTATTTCAATATTCATTCACAAATTTAAATATTTTTTAAAAGAGTAATCTAAACTATATCAAAGACAATTAACATTAAGTATGACCTAACTTTTAACAATTTCATTGTTTTACATACTTCTATTTAAGCTTAAAAACGTTTGGTAATTTTAACAGTGTGCAACATGTTATCGTAATGGCCCTAGGTATAAATATACGGAAATTAAGTATCCTAGTTTCGTCGTTTTTAACATGAAGTTATCTTAACTGCTCTTCATTATCCGATCGCGATAACTAACAGAAATTTTCCCTTCTTTTCTCTTATTTATCTCTCGCAGCAGCTATTGTTCATCTGTGCTCGCCGAAACAACTTCATCTTAAAATCGCAATAATATAAGTAAATAAAGCTGACAATTAAGTAACTCTTTTAATACTCAACCAAATCTATGTACAGAACTTACAAATAAAAAATAAACTTTTTGTCACATATTCTCCTTATCACAACACGAATATAAGTTTAAAACAATTTTCATACGCGTTTATCAATTCATACAGATAACAACAATTTATTGGTAAGTGTGATGAGTACTTGTTATGCAAATTATGATGAGCAACAAATTTTAGAATTTCGGATAACGGATTTAGCCAACCAATATTGTAACGTCGGGGCGGCGCAAGGCCGCACCCTTAACAGTGCAAATCCGCCACCAATAAGATTAATACAATACTACGGCTTGATGTAAGTACAAGATGACTAAAATAAGAGCAAATTACCAGAATGTAATGAAACAAGAACCGACTTGGTGTAACGTTATAAAAGGCACCTCTTATAATAGGTCGTTTTGCATCCAAAATAAAATTTTTGTTTCCACTTATTTCACCTAATCGTGGTTAATCAAATTAATTTAGTCATCCTGTATGGTGTCATTTTTAAGTACTTTTAAAAAATCTTTAAGTAGCGCACCTTTCATTGCAATAAACGATCGATTACGAATTTTTGGGTTAATTTAAATAAATTGAGCTAACTTAACTTCATCACCAATTATTGAAAAATTCAATGTTTGTCCTTAAATTTTTAAACTTTCACTTGATTCGAATCTAACAAATCATATTTTTCTTAAGGATTATGGAGATGACGAAGAGAAGACTTTTTAATAATCAACCATAAGTTCAAAATGCACAGATCCACGTCTATCTTGCCGATCGTGAACTATATTTCTGGCCCAAGCCTTACACTCGATGTTAATTAACACCCCACCTGAAATTTTTAATATGAAAAACAAACACGTCAATATTTACGTTCCGAAAATTTCCAGGTACTTACGAGCTGGATTTTCAAAATGAACTGCTACTAATGGGCTGAGGTAGTGGTCGACGTTTAAAAACGGAAAATATTTTCCATCGAATCCAAATTTGGGATGATAGTTGATAGGTCCGATATTTTCTACGTCTGCGGGATTTTCACCTTCGCAACTCACCCACACAATTTTAAGCTAAAAACAATTGGATTACATAAAACTAGTTTTCAAAAATTTCATTGGCCTCAAATCAAAGCGAACGAATAAATTTTGGAAACATTTTAATATTTGCTTCCTAGTTCCCATGTTTAAATTAAAAGTTTTCCGGCCAATGTTGTTGGGCAAAAGCCCAAGTATTCGATGGAGCAGACCTGTTATTGCGTAACGGTCTCGTATACTTAAACTTTCCCCATTTAATCTAAGATTAAAAAGACTCACATCATTTGCCTCAGGTCCTTGGTCGCTTTCAATTTCCCTAATGGTTTTCTGCAAATTATCGGGCATTCGATGTGGAATGGTTGAAGTGTTGTAGAATTCGGGCTTCCAACCAAATATCTGCGGCACAAAAATCTTAAAATGTTACACATAATAATTTAACGAACTAAAACCTTATTCAACTTGAGGAAAATGCAAGGACCACCTTCGGAGGAATTGAAATTATAACCAGCTCTCTCAACGCAGGGCAACCAGGAATCAATTTTAACTCGGCAGACTTTATCGGATCCTGCGGGGGGTGCGACTCCTGGACTGCATTTATCGTAAACGGGATCCGTATCTTGTTTTTGATTGGTGTAAGCTAAAACAAATGTTTTTAATTTTTGAGAAAAACTAGAAGGATATCGTCCGCTTACGTTGTAAAAATGTGTCTACTTCGGTTTTCCAATAATCAATATTATTTGGATCGCTAGCTTTATACCAAACCAAGGTGCTCTCTACGTTACTTTCTGGAGGCATTGGCCGGAAACCAAGACCTGAAAAAACAATTGGCTGAGTACCCGAAGAAGCGCATTCAAAAAGTGTTTAAAACCAACCTGGATTACTTCCAATAAGTGATTCGTCTAGTTGCCATTTCGGCTTTTTAACATCTAGCGTTTGATAAAATATTGTTAGCATAGCAGCGAAAAATCCAATTAAGACTGCATAGAAAATTAGATAGAACAGAATAATTTTCCCTGAAACAGTAAAATTAAATTATAAATTTGAGAAAGGAAGATTTATGGTAGACAACTTTTTATTTAATAAAACGAAAATTATTTGTTTTTGTATCTCGCATATTGTGACTATACGTTGTATTTTCTTTATGTTTCCAATCTAAATCTTAATTTAATAAAAAGGGTTTTGTTTGCAGGTTGAAAAAGAGCCGGTAATTGCTTTATCAATAACTTCGTAGCGCTCGTTTTACATTTTTCAACTTTTAAACTTTATTTTTAAAAAAATCAATTTATTGCAATTTTGCCGTTAATTATCGCGTTGATAATTTATTTCAAAAATCGTCGATCAAATTAACAAAATAGATGTTTGAATTATGAAGCCTCATTTATAACATTTCTATTCCGAGTGTAACGTTGGGGGATGGAGAATATTGATCGTGACCTCCTCACTTCGTATCTCATAGTATATTTATCCAAAAGCTAGTTAATATGACCTACTTACGATTACGTGACCTTAAATTTAATATTTTTGGTACAAGTAAAATATTATATTAGGTGAGTTATTGGACGGAAGCCTTTTTTGAATCCACAGCGCCAAACGCAAAAAAGGTTTCTATTTTAAACATTGCACAAAGGGATCCTATTGAAATATTTATATTGTCTTAAAATTATACTTTAATTTATGTAAATTCAAATTATTCTTCGGTGGAGGGTTCCCATTCCAAGGCTTGCGAGAAGGAAAGGACAATCGGTACGATTTTGATTTCACCTTTGTTACGTAACAATGTTGTTAAGGACAGTTTAATTTATGGTGAAAATTTCGTTACGTAACGAAGATGAAATCAAAATCCTACCGTTGCATATAAATTATTTAGGATAAAAACCATTTTTGCAATTACAAAATAATTATTTTCCACCGAAAGTTACCAAAACAGTTGAAAAAATTACTGTTTTAATCAATAAAACTACAAGGTTTCGATTCAACCCTCCTCTATCGTGACATACTCTGAAAGTTTGGTCGTAACTAATTTTTCGGATATCCAAAAATAAATAAATAATATTCTAATATGTGCAAGGACTTCCAAAAAATCTTGGCATTAACAAAATTTGAAAAAAATTGAAATTATAAATACCTAAAAATTAACGATAAAATTTTATTAAAACGTTTATTTTTAGATTGTAATGACGTTAACCTACAATGAAAATTTTTCCTTTTATTTATTAAACTCACGCGAGCATTGAATTGTTTATAGATCGTCCAAGTTACATTAATTGTTACATTACACAGTCGGAGTTTAATTGATTTGAGTGTACCATGCTTTGTTCAATTTTTTGATTGATCAATTAATGTGTTAAGTGCTGCAGAATTTTTTATTTATAAATTGACAACATTTTTGCGATTCCCGATTATTTGAAAAATATTATACTTCAGTAATTTTACAAATTATTTGTAATCCTTCAACAGAAAATTTTAGTACATGCCCTTCAAAACACCCAGACGGTCACGAGAAGTTTATTCTGTTCCCGGATTTAAATCGGGCAATTGTTTAGTTGTAATTTGTAATTAAATCGCATCAAGTTAACTGGCGCCTGTTATTCCGAAGTTCTTGGTTACAAGAACTGTGAGTTAAATCCTAAAGTTAGGTATAATCATACCGACCCCAACAACGTCAGGCCGAAACGCTTACTTTAATTTTCTCTTTCAGCTCGAGACAAATAGGCAAAGGCCGAACACTGCGTATAAATAAAAGTATTATTCTAGATAATTGCCCTAATTTTATTCTAAATAAATTTAATTTTAACGTAAGTTAACAATAATTAGGCTATAGACAGATACTATTAAAAATTAATGACGCAGATCAGTGTCTCATGATGCTCTGATTTAAAATACTGATTTTTAATATTATTACAAGCCTACAAAAATTTTTCGCCCAATGAATTTATTTATAAAAATTTTATAAATACAAGGAACAACTGCATAAAAACAATAAATCAATTCATAAATGCAATGAATTTTTGTCACCAGTATTTGGTTCAGTGGAGTCTGTCGGTACCAGCGCCGGATCTACCCCATACAAAAAGCCTAAGTTTTGAGATATAGTTAGATCCCAGTGGCGGCTGTTATGGGAAGGCCGATGGGGCGTTGCCCATCCCAAAAAATGCTGGGCAATTATTAAATTTAAAATGCATTATTATTGCACAACTATATTAGGAATAATATTGAGCTTTGAAGCTCCACCATAATCTCCACAAAAGGAGTAAACTTGTTAATGAAATTATGAATCCAATTATTGTAACAATTTTCCCAAATTTTGTTTAATTTGAATATAACAAAATAATTATTGCACATTTTGTATGGAGGAGCTATAACTTGCATCGAGACGAATCAATAATTTATTTTAAAAATAGAAAACAAAATTATACATTTAGAAAACAGAAGATATGGATCGTGGTTTAGTTAAAGGACGGTTGCGTAACATTTTTCAAAAATTGACGTCAGATCTTCTTTCGGTGTTTATCCTTATCAAATTTCTTATATAGGCACTTACAGCGGCATTGTAATTTTATCCTTTTATTTGTTGACCTTATACTTAATAAAATAAATTTTGAAAATTATTTCAATCGCTCTGATTTTTTTAAATTCTCAAGGTTACTTTTAATTTAAACCGGTATCGTTTAAAGCCAGAAAAGTAATTTTTTTGTCCGCCTTGAGCCCAAAAATTGAAACCATTACAACTTGCGTATTGATTAAATAACACGAGAATGTTAAAAAAGTACGAAGATAAGAAATACATTTAATTAATGTAACAAGATTTGTATAAAAGAAATGCAAGTCGATAACAAATTATTTCCGGTTCTTTGATTTTCCTATAAATTTTACGGAAATTTTTATTTTTAATTTCAGAAATCTTTCAAGTGACGGCCGATCGATTGATACCTGCTCGTTGCAAAAAAAAAGTACTTAATTATTATTTTAATTGGGCTACGAACACTAGGGTGTTGAAAGGTCATTTAAAAATGCCCCATTATCGAGTTATCTTTGGAATAACAACAAAACAGTTTGTTAACTCTCTAATCTTTAGTTATCATTTTAATAATATGAATTTCGTATACATAAACAATCCGGTAGTAACATAAAAATAAAGAAAAGAAAGCGATCGAACTGTCGGGCGTCGTCCACCATTGTGAGCGTCTCGATGCCGCGCCATTATTAAGTACATACCGAATAATTAATGCGATTTTTTTTCGCTTTTTTTTCAAAAAAATTAAATTTTTCAATCTTAGACACAATATTAATTTTGAATTTTGGTTGAAATAAAACGCCTTATTCCCAAAAATCGATTTTCAAAAAACAAAGGACGGCCCCGATAATAATCAACCCGTTCGCTGTTAAATTTACGATAAATTAATAAATTAAAATAACGTCGATGAACAATGAACGGAAAATGTGGAAAATTAAAATGGAAAAATTCTTACCCCAACTCGATCCCGTCCTTCCCATAAACTGATGGGTTTCGGAATTCCATAGGAATATTTTGAAACTTTCCCAATTTCCTAATTTTGGCGGTCGCGTATAATATTGTTCCGCTTTCTTTTCGGCCATTGTATATCTTATTCACTGCTATCTTTTTAGCCGAAAGGAATATAGACGGGCTCTCCCTGGGGTTGTAAGCACCCGTCCTGCGCACCTTTAACACCGACTTCGATCGCTAAATGTTACTGCAACGCAAACTCCACATTTTAAACAATTGACGCCATCTCTTCGATAATAAATCTAAACCGGAGTATATTTATTACTAACAATTTATTTTTAAACTTTTCATTGCGCTTAATTATTAACGCTCGCGTAATTACTGATCACTTTTGTCTTGATACGGCTCTTATAGAGCCAAATTATAATTTCAAAAATTTATTTTTTAATTAGTTTTAATTGACACATAATGAGCAATAACGCAATTCTTTTAAATAATGGTCTTCCTATTTTTATTGACCTTTGTCTGTGTTATAAAATTTGTAATGTTACATTTGGAAATTTGGAAACCTTCTGGAGTTTCATCGTCCCAATCTGCATTATCAACAAATCTCCATCTATTTGGTCCATTTTATTCTTAAAGCCATTAGTTAGAATTAGACAATCTCCTCCATAAGCAGTAGTTTACCATCATGCAGCGTGGTATGAAGAGCGAGGAAATTGAAGAGTGGCAGAGTATTAAATATAAAAAAGAATATGTTTCTAATAATTATTAAGATGAATTCTTCTTCTCTGTAAAGCTAAAGGGTCTGATACTCTGATAGTCCTGTTTATATGGAGGTGCTGGGAATCCAGAGTTTCTCCTTAACCTGATGAATTTATATTAAACAGCTCCTATTTTTTGCTTATTGAGTATTAACATTAAATATTCAAACCTCTTAAAGTTTAACGATTCAAATGTGACTTAATTCTATGATTACCTCTAATTTAACACTTCCTCTCTTATATAAGTCTGTAGTGACTTTGCTATTCATCGCTTACTTTTGAGACAACCAAATTATGTAATCAAATTTTGTCTCGTGTACTTAAGTAGTGATGAAATACTTAAAATTTATCATTTCCAAAATTATCGATGGATATCTTCCTTCAGTACCACTTGTATGGTCTGACTTTCTTGTCAAAAAAATTAACCAAGGCAATTAAATTTTGGAGGGGAGCTCCGCTATCAATTGCACCTCCAATTATCTTCATTTCAAGCTCAAACTGCTTCCGTTGGTCCAGTTTTGCGTCAAGGTGACGTTATTCTATTACTCTAGACATTATGCACTTATGACCAGCAGTACTTTAAAGTTTTTTTATTTTTTATTAACAAAAATCCAAGATACAGATAGTTGTTCCAAGATCCAGCTTGTTCTGCCGGCCATGGACTAAGAATAGAACTATAAATTCTGTGCTAGAAACAAAAATATTTTATTTTGGGCTAACAAAATAAACTCTTCCAAGTACCTACGTTTTTGTTGGACGAACAAAAACATTTTTTAAAGTGTCTTCTTCTTGCCAGTTCGTCAACATATGAGTTTTTGTTGTAAGTTCAGTTGGCGTCCGTATACAAATCTAATATTGCACTCAGAAAAATGCGAGTTTGTTACAAAATCTTTCTTGGATTACTAAAATTATTTTATTAATTATTAAAAAACTAATTGAATTGGCTTTCTAAAACTACATAGTTCAACCATAATTAATCAGCTCAGTTTTGCGATCTGTTTAATTCATTCGTTTTTTTTTTTTAACCATTGAAAGCGAAATTAATTAATTAATTTAATTTGGAAACAATTAAAAAATCCTGTTGTGTGCTGCAAATATTTAGAACTACTGAAAGGATGTAGTCATGTACAAAATTGTTAATATCCGGGCCCTCCTACTGCCGACATCATCATCTTTGGCTTAGTTGTGGTCAAAACTTCCACAGATAAGAACTTATTATGATAAGATAATAATTAATCGGATTCAAAATTAGAAAATTAGAAAAAAAATTTTAAAATGCCGGTAGCAAACAGTACGCGAAAGTTTTCGGTGGCCATAAACAAGCAAGATGAACTCCTATCCGCTCAAAATTCTTATTTCGTTAAACCAGAAGATATGAAATTAACGCAAAAGGACAAAGTAAGAAGATTTTTCTGGGATCCTAAAGAAAAAAGTTTTTTTGGACGTAATGCAGTCGGATGGTGTAAGTTAATTTTTAGGTTGCCATTATTTGATTATCGCATTGAAAAAAGAGTCCCAAATTTAATAAATTAAAAATTTAATTTTAATAGGTAGACACTGAAATGCTCTATTAAATAAAATTTTCCGCTTATAAATAATGACAATTTAATCAATTCTAATTGGACCACCAGCACATTATTATTTTTACATAGAAATCTTTTCTGATTTAAGATTTGAAAAAATAAATTTATAATCTACTACAATCGGAAAACAAAAATATATAATGTTTGATTTGCGCTGTCTTAAACAATTCTCTACACATTATAGAGCGTGCAATTTTGATTCAATGTTTTGGTGATGGTAAAAAAATTCCCAAAAACTAGACATTTGGACATTCGTGGTGTGTTGTTTTACATCATTTGTTTCTAAAATTTTGAGACTGTCCTAAATTTATCGATTAGCGTCGCAAGAAAAATATTGATTATTTTCCAAGTTGACGCGGAGGCCAATGCACCTTGGAAGTATTATAGTGCTTACTTGCGTTATGATTCAAATTTTAACGTAGTAAATTTTAATTGTTTAATTCTGTTTACTTTTTGACCCTTGCACTAATGGTATGAGTACCATCATGTTCGTGTCCATTTCCGAAGTAATGTTAACCTGCACGACAACGTAGTCAAAGACTCGTTTTTTGTTGTTACTGTAGCCTCGCCCACCTGGTGAAGTTTTGATGGTGAGGTGTTATTTGTTTTTGTTTAGTGATTTTTATCAAAAATGACCGTTACCAAACGAAAGTATCCCAATAAAGGATTTTCGCAATACATAGATGCATTTTATGACCCAAAAACTGGGGCTTTTGGCGGCCGAGATAGTCAAAGTTGGGGTAAGATTAAAATTTTTATATTATACAGGTGGAATTGGGTACACCTGTAAAGGCTTATTCACAATAGGTACCTTGTTTTCTTGATTATTTTTTAAATTCGATTGTATTATTTTTCAAATTTCTACTTGTTGTTTAAAATTGTGCACAAATTTATTATTAATAATTACCATAGTGAGTAATCGTGATTCACTACTATTTACAGGAGTGGTCAGTAATGAACGTTTCAAGATGCCATTCATAAAATATAAACCGGTAACCGCAAATTTTTCAAAATATTAAGCGCATCTTTAGAACGGAAACCAATTATTTAATGATTAATATTGCATAATAATATTATATTATTATTGTAAAATTTAAATTATTTTGTGAATTAAAGTTTTTTGAAATTGCGAAAACTACTAAAAATTAGAATTATGACTCATTGTTTAAAAATTATCCCCCTTCCCCTTATCGATATAAAATTCTAAAATAAATTATAATCTGTTGAATTTTATTAATCAGCAATTAAATTTTTTCCAAATTACTAATAAAAATTTTTAATTGGACTCGTAAGAGTTAAAATGCAACCGTCGATTAATTAAATTGGCTTTTGTTTCATATAAAAATTGCTTTTATAGCAGTTCTTATCAGACATTTTTTGTTGCAAATTTCATTTCCTTCGTTTTTCTTTAGTATATTATACATTTCTCTATTTCGTCGCACCGTTTCCGAGATACAGTGACTTAAAAAAGACTCGGTGGTGGTAGTCTACTCCGGCCGCTTACTGGAGGAACAAAGCTGAGACACTGCATCCCTGGTGCATTGATTGATTGTTGTATTTAGACTGCATCCTAATCACACTAGTCGGCCCTATCATTGTTAAAGCAAAAACCACACCAAGACACCCGCTTGAACCGATATTGCGATGTGGTAGTAACGTACAAATTGGAATATTATATCAAAATTTTTTTAAAACATGAAGGCATACCGTCGGTGGAGCTAAACTTATGGAAACCGCCAATACAGTAGCCGTGTTCAATTTTTTCGGTCTGGGGAAAGGTTCCCACGAGTCGACATGTCTTATTTTTAACTAAAAACTTTTTTGTTCAGTTGTTAACTCATCTGTGTAATAGCTTTTAACAATTTAAAAAAATAGAGCCGGGCCCTTGTTAGATCGAACGATCGAACACCGGTAGTTACGCCACTGTCTCATGTCTTAGTAAACGTAACCTTACTCTTCATCGGTGGTGTAACTGTCAATCTGCGAGGTAAAATTATAGCGCCAAGTTAAATTCCACGTAGAACTCTTAAAATAATAAAAATATATTGTAAAGTGTTTCTAGTGATCAACTATCATGCTAACTTTATATTATGTACTAACACAATAATCAATAATAAACATGCAATTTTTGTTGTGACGACTTGTTGAACTACGTAATTTATTGCCGCCGACCAATAATAACTAAATAGTTCGTTTGCTTATTTTACCCGCTTAAAATATTTCCCGCCGATCTTGTGATCGGTGAACCGTAAATATTATTTGTTTTAAACTTGGGTGTGTTAGGATGTGCAATTAGTTATGCTAAGAATGGCAGCATTAAACATTAAGAGACCTTTTACTGTTACCATCGAAGGTAACATAGGCAGTGGAAAAACAACATTTCTTAATTATTTTAACAAATACGATAACGTGTGCATATTATCGGAACCTGTGGAATTATGGCGTAATTGTAGGAGTCATAACCTGCTGCAATCCATGTACGAAGATCCGTCGCGTTGGAGCTTCACATTTCAGTCCTACGTTCAATTAACCATGTTGAAAAACCACACGAAGGAAACCCCACACCCAATTAAGTTGATGGAGCGGTCAATTTACAGTGCAAAGTATTGTTTTGTAGAGAAAATGTTTCGTGATGGCTTATTGCCTGATGCATCGTATTCCGTTTTGAATGAATGGTTTAAATGGATTGTCGAGAAATCATTTATTAATGTCGATTTAATCGTTTATCTACAAACATCGCCTGAAGTGGTTCATCAACGTATGTTAGATCGTAACCGACAGGAGGAGAAATTAGTTCCTTTGCAATATCTGCAAGCTTTGCACCAAATGCACGAAGACTGGTTAATAAATAAGACCTTGTTTACTTGTCCTGCACCTGTTTTAATTTTAAATGCAAATTTGGATAAGTCGGTGATAACCGAAGAATACGAAAAGTATGAATCTTGTATTTTAAATAAATCCGAGGTGAGGGTTTAAATAAATCGGATGTTACGATTTAGAATCTCATTATAACTTGAATATTTACATTTTTTTTGTTTTACTTTAAGAAACACATAATATAATTAATTGATCTGTTAAAAAAAGGGTATTAATTGCATTTAATGATAATTATGTTTTAATTGCATAGGTGAAGAATAATTATACAATTTATATTGGTTAGCAATCTCTTATTAGTTCTTGATGATTAAATAAAAATATTTTACAGAAAATGACTTTTTTTTTAAATTATGAAATATTGTATTCTTAGAATGCGAATGATATATAAAATTTCCATTAGATATTAAGTGTGAATCACTCCAAAATCAAACTTTTAATTTAAAATTAAGAACCGAGCAAAGCTTTAGCAGCAGGAACTGGCAGCTGAATTCGGAGATCAAATTTCCCATTCCGGATAGCTAATTTAGAAAAAAATAACAAACAAATTCAAATGAGAAAATAACAGCAACAAAAATCAAAAATGTTCAATTTATTAAGAAGTATTTTTTATTTTAGCAAAAATCATCTTATTTTATTTGGTTTTCTATGGAATGCTCGCAGCATTAGTCTCAATTTGTATGTGGGTTTTCTTCCAAACGTTAGATCCACGCATTCCAAAATGGCAAATGGAACGTTCCATAATAGGAACTAATCCGGGCTTAGGCTTCAGACCAATGCCGACACAAGATAACATCGAAAGCACGTTGATATGGTTCCAATCGTCCAACCAATCCAACTATTTGAAATGGGTAGATAACTTGAAAGAATTTTTAGACAGTAAGTTTTCTGAACAAAATATTAAGATTACGTGATTATTAATTTTGTAATTTTTTAGAATATTACACTCCGGGTAAACTCGAAAAAAGTACATCTTCGAAACGATGCAGCTGGGATCAGTATCCGAAAAATAACGAAGTGTGCAACATTGATGTTACATTGTGGAAGAGTTGTAGTAAAGACAAATTTTTTGAATATCACAGAAACTCGCCGTGCATATTTTTGAAATTGAATAAAATTTATGGGTGGGTGCCGGAGTATTATAACGATACAAGGGACCTGCCTCGGGATATGCCGCTTCAACTGCAATACCACATAGGAAACACATCAGTTCTTATGGTAAATTTATTTTTTCTTTTAATTTTAAGAGGTAGTATATTTTATTTTGCCCCGCAGAGAAATACCGTTTGGATTAGTTGTGAAGGTGAAAATCCAGCAGACGTGGAGTATTTGGGTCCCACAGCGTATTATCCCGAAACACAAGGTTTTCCAGGATATTACTATCCGTACAAAAATGGTGAAGGCTATTTGAGTCCTTTAGTGGCAGTACAATTTCTTAGACCTACTAGTAAGATATTATACAAAATTAAACAACAACAATGTAATAATTTTATTGTTTTTAGGTGGAATAGTTATAAATATTGAGTGCAAAGCTTGGGCAAAAAATATAAAACATAACCGGGCAGACAGGACAGGATCTGTTCATTTTGAATTGTTGATAGATTAAACATTTTGTACTTTTTTATAAAATGGCAAGTGTGAACCCGAAAGACTGTTATCATTCGTAAATTTAAAATTTTAAATACTATTGCAATAAAAGATAAACGGAAGCCAAAAATGAGGATTTGCATTTCAAACTCATTTTTACTTTTGTTTAATTTTTGTGATCTTGAAGTACCTACTACCAAAAGTATGCACGTACATCTCGCTCTCAGTTTTTATAGTAGTATATTATTAAGAATGCAAGTTTTAAGTCTTTATTTTAATTGTTCATACCATAGAATTGTGGAAGTTGTTTGATCCACAGATCACTGCCCAATAAGAAACTACAGAATTAAATACATTTAGTTTCTCCATTTCCAAACTCTATTTTTTTCTATTAACGATGTGAAGATGTTTCATATTTTTGAATGTAAGAAATCGATTTGTTGAGCACCTGAATTATGTAATTTTAATTTATTCTGCCTAATTATGGTTTAAATCACAAGTTTTCATTAACAAAATGGAAAACTTTTAAAAACAGCTTGGCAGTTAGTAGGCATAGGAATTTCGATGTAAGTTTTATACAAAACTTGAATTTGTAAATTAACGATTTTTAAATTTTACATACTTATTATGTAATCTTAATTAATTTGCTTGATGCTAATGTTTAAAATGATTTCATTTTTACAGAATGTTCTGTTATTATTGTATCATATTTATATTTAAAAAAATGTTTTATTTAGTTTATGATGCAATTTTTTTTTGTCCTGGAGTTGTGAGATTTGGTAATTTGAGCAACAACTATTTTTTTTTTTGGTAAGTTAAAAGAGGTCTATTGAGCTTGAAGCCACATAGTTTGTAGTAATCTGATGCTTGGGTGCAGGAAAAAAGAACGAAGAACCGGCACATGCAGCATAAAATCAAAAGTGGAGTTCCAACACCTGTTGAAATAAATTTATTACAAAATTAAAAACAGGGTCTTATGCTACAAAATTCCTGGTTAAATTTATACCGAAAATTGATGTCTATCTTAATATTTCTAATAATAATTGCACTTATGAAAAAAATTCGTTGTATTGATGAACAAATTTCATATTATTAATGAAAATGGTTATTGGATTTATGAATTGTTCATCAATACTATAAATTGATGTACCTTTCCTTTGGTGTAATTTTGGAGTCCTTTTTTTCGGCAAATCGTAATCCTGAGCGATCGGGATTAGAACAGCTGTTTTTCGCTTCCGCTTTAAGCTACAATGCTGCTAATCTGAAATTTGAATTATGATACCTGATTAATTGAATGGTAATCTATAAATGAAATATGAAACGCATACTTACAAACAAAAAAATTATATTTTACGCTGTAATTCGACTCTTGACATTTTTGGATATTGAAGTTATAAATTTGATGTTAATTACTTATTCCAAATTGTAGTTATAATTTGTTGTTTTCATTGCAAACCGGTGGTCTTAACAATGTTATTTTAAAATTTATACCACGCCTTGCCGAGGAATGTGAATATTATATATTGCTTTAGAGAATTAACCATATTTTACAACGTAAACCTATCAAGTACCATCGATTAAGCTCTGAAAACCGCTCAATCCTAAAATTATTAATTATTTCACGTTGTCTCTCAACTTCTTATAAGGTAATTTTATCCAAGAAACTCGACGAATAAAAACTGTAGAACATTAACCTTTTAAGGTGATCTACATTGTTACTAAAAATTGAAACTCTCAGATGCGGAAGTAAAATTATATTTTTTTAACTTTCAACTTTTTTCGAATTAAGTACCTATAATTGGCCATAAAAACTTATCTGTACTGGACAGGTTATATGAACTAATGAAAAATTGATTTAAAAAATTTTAAAATAAAAAAGTTATTCTATTTTTAAATAATTTATTGAAGTTAAAAATTTTATTACTCCAGAATTTTATTGAGGATGACCCCTGCTTAATTGAGGGTTGCAACGAGAAAAAGGGACGACGTAAAAACTGGTTTGAATGGCCTATCGATTTTTAAAACCTGAAACTGATTTTCTTTTGTTTCTTTAAAAACCATTCCCACAGCTTCGCAGCTTTGAGATAAAAAACTGAATTTCATTGAAGAACCATAAAATGCAATTTAAAAAACTGAGTTTTATCATTTTCTTGCTTCTTTTTCGTTTGATGTTAATTTTGAAGACAGCCTTGACCGTTGATGGTTTTTAAAATTCCTGCTGTTGGGAAAGATTATATCCACTTGATGGATTACGAGATTTCTCGACTATAAATTGAAAATAATAATTTGTAATACTGTATAATATAAAAAGTTAAAAAAATGGCCCAAATTGAAAATATTTACTTTGGTGAAATGCAACACGGATGTTATTGGAATTTTCAAAATTATTAGCATACTGTTTGAGCTAACCTGCCAATCAAATTACGTAAAATTCAATACGGATTACGTCATTTATAAATAAAAGCGATTTTTCCTATTTCGCAGAATATGGAAATCTTCCAAAAATGTTTTTTTGAATTTAGGTACCATCGCAATTAACTGTTATGTTAAAATCCACGGTTCCTACTCTTACATAAGACCTTAAGCAAGAAAAATGGTTTGTTGGTGCGTAATGATGCAACGACAAAACGAGAAGAGTTCGATGGATCCTGGTACTCCAACAATAATTCTTCTTCTTGGCGACCTTGCAACCAGTGTAATTTACAATTAAATCGGAAGTTTTCAAAGTCAACGAGTCTACCAAATATATTCACAATAGGAAAAACTCGATCGAGCGATATTCTTTAGGTGTGGTTAACGTATAAAAGTGTATCACGACAATTTCATCCCAGTTTTAGCGAGTTCTGACATTGCAGTAGCGCCTAATCATGAAGACTTTTGTTGTGCTCTCGGTTATAGTTGCAGTAGTGACCAGCAAACCCTCTGGTATTGGGGCTCCCGTTTTAGCTTCCCTTCAATATTCGGCTATTCCAACCATTGCAGTAGCTCAACCGGTAGTTGTCAACGCCATATCGAGCCAATACCATGCACAGGATGCACTTGGACAATATTCATATGGATATGCTTCTCCGTTATCTTCCAAAGCCGAAAGTAAAACCATCGATGGAATTACTCGCGGTGGTTATTCCTACTTAGATGCGCAAGGTCTAGTTCAATCAGCTGCTTACGTTGCCGATCCAGTAAACGGATTTCGAGTAGCGGCCACCAATATCCCAGTGGGACCAACCCAAAACATCGCTCCAGTTGAATTGGCTCCTAAACAAGTGCCCGATAGTCCCGAAGTAGCCGCAGCTAAAGCGGTTCACTTTGCTGCAATCGAAGAAGCAAAAGCGCGCGTCGCAGCTGCCAACGCCATCGAATCGACCCAAATTACAGCTAAGGTTTCGCCTATACCTACTTTACCAATAGGTCCTCTTGTGATTCCTGCACTTCCAGCAATTCCTGCACTTCCAGCGATTCCAGCGCCAGAGATCGCTGTTAAAGCCAGCGCCGACGCCGAAAAAGTCGAACCACTTTCTGAAGACAAAAAAGAAGCTTCCGACAGCACAGAAACGTTAGCAAAACTAACACAAGAAACAGGATCTGCTGTTCAAGTTAAAACCGCCGAAATTGCTGCCCCAGCCATCTCGTATGCTTATACTACAAATATTATTGGCTCACATCAACCAGCTTTCATTGCATCAGCTCCACAGCTTCTCTTGCCGAATTCAATTTCAACTTACAACACAATTGCAGCTCCAGGACAACTTCAATTGATCGGTCAAGTTCCAGTTGCACCAGCATCATCGGGAGTGGTTGTAGAAGCGAAATCTGCAAAAGTTGCAGAAACCAAGACTTCCAATAAAATTTCAGCACAAACTGTCGAAATTTCGGCACCTTTAAACTACGTGGCTGGATGGGGTCCTTATTACTTAACCAATAAATAGAGAGGATGGGAGGACTTTTCGTAACTATTAGACTAAGATACAATTACATTTAAAAAATGAAGAAGTTTTTGATTTTAAATTGTAATTTTAATTTAAGATTTTTTGTTTATTAATATTTTCGGTGAAAATAAAAATAAAAACCAATACCTATAATTTCTTGCGTGATTGTTGAACCACAACAAGCCTATATTTTTTTTAGAACTAATTCACTTCCTAATTGCATTGTAATTTTAACCTTTATTATTTGAATTTTAATACCAGCAAATTTTCTGATGAACTTATGTTTCTCGAAGGTAATCTTGTCTGCTTTTGGCAAACTTAAATGTAGAACAACAAAGTTAAATTTTATAATTAGATTCTTCTGAACGGATTTAACATGTAAAGCTAAATTAAAAGAAATACGTCATTAGATATTATTTTTGGACTTGCGTTAGTGGGAGAGCTTTGTTCAGACCGCCACGTCATGGAATGGTTCAGATAGGTGAAGGGTTAACATTTAGGTATGTCCCCTTTTCAAAATCGAATTTTTTTTGAAGCACAGCTGCCAGATTGCAAGGACGTTCAATTTTAGTTTGGGTCTTTTGAAACGGTGTCAAGTGCACGTGATTCTATTTTAGCCAAGAAAGATAATAAGTACGTAAGCAGCCTCGATGCAATATTTCGCCACAATAATATTATCTTGATGGGGTGCTTTTCTGGTAAATAAATGTTGCTAACCGAAACCAGGAAACAAATCAGTTGATATTCAGGTTTCCAATAATTGTCTGGTATTTATTATTTCTTCGCCCAAGATAAACCTTTTAATTTGTATTATCCTTTCCAAATGTATCTGTATAGTCTAGAATTTTACAGTAAAAATATTTATTAGTATAAAAAAATAATAAAATAAATTTAAATTAAATAATGTTAAAATAAAGACTTGAATAAAATATTATTATTTGATCCTCCAAAATTGGAAATGAGTATTAATAATATTATAATATTTAAAATTATATAAATTATATAAAATTTATATAAAACAGTCTTTTTCAGCTAAAAATTAATTAAAAATAAATACCTAAAAATCTCAAAAATTCTTGACTTTTAAACCCGACCAAGTAGCGAATTACCGACAATTTCACACGATGTTTCATAAGTTTTGACCTTTCGGCACACCACATTTATATTATTGTCGTCAAAATAATTTAGCATTGAAAGCAGCATTTCAAGGTAACTGCTGAATATGATGTAAGTCGCAATATTTTCAGATAATTGCATTATTTAAAATTTTGCAAAGAACTGAAAATTAATTTTAATTTTTTCTCGCGCATAGCCGGTACATGTCCATCTAGCAGTAAAGTTATAGAAATGATTTATAAATAATTAATGGTGGCCATGCCCTCTTTTATTTTATTATCGAAAGACAAAGTCAGTTAAGGTGCTTTTATCCTGAAAGAACCGGTTCAGGTGAAAAACCTTGATCTTGAGCAAATAATATAATATTCTTGTTCTGCGTCTCATTCAAACTCATTAGTATAGAATTTCATGTCTAGTAAACATGTTTTTTCTTTTTAATTACAATGGTATTGTTAAATTTTGATAAGTAAATAAAAAAATAGAAATAATATTTTAATTTATCGTTTGGTCAACTTCATTATTGGACAGCCGACAGTCCATTACCAATAGATATCAAAATTCTACAAGGTTCAGCTATGTTTATCAACAGGAATTCTGTTTAATCGCTTTAGCGATATTTTTACATTTTATTTACTAGTATCATCTACTACTACCAGAAAAATACTTTGAAATTTAAATGAGAATGCGTCAAATTTCTAGAATGCGAACGTGAAGTCATCTTGCGCAATTCTTCATTATTACCACCATATTTTTTTTATTTACAAAATTTCTAATTTTTCGAAAATTTTGAATTTTGCATTTAAAAAACAAATGCAACATTTTTTGACAGTTGGAAAATTTAAAATGGTTATTTTTGAAATTTGCGCTCCTCCAAGTTAACACATCCAAAAATGACAAAAAAACGCAAGTTTTTATAATGGAAGATTTTCGAAAAGGGGCCCGATTCGCCGGTGCGAAAAAATGAAAAGTAAATAGTAGCAGCATTGCGTTCGTTCATGCCACCAAGTGCTGATTATCATTCATATAACCAACCCATTCTGATAGTGTTGCTATGACGGCTAGAGCCGAGTTACGTCAGTTTTGTGAGTAAAACCGGCGAGTATTTTGAGAACACTTCTCGTCGACGTTAGTAACGTAGCGCGTGTCACTCGGTCGTTCTTCCAGTGTAGTGAGTGCAAATTTAGGGATGCCGCCAAAACAAGGAACAGCAAGTGATAATGGAGTTTACCAATTCCCCTATATGATTAAACCACCACAATTAACTAAATGGGAATCTATTAAAATTTCTATTTGGAATCCAAACACTAACCAGTTTTTAGGAAGAACCGCTTCCAGTTGGGGTGAGTCGCGATTTTTGAAAATATTATCCGACGAAAAAAAGCGGATTAATTTTTAATCGGTTCGTGTTATTACATATACACTAGATAGCGAATTAAATATAAAACTAATTAGATTCCGATAAGAAATATTCATTTAAAAAATAATCGTTGAAATTTTTATTATTTTGAGTTTATTCAGGGATAAATATTGTTTGGCGCCAATTTGGCGTGCTATTTGTCTGCATTGTTGTACGAGGGTTGTCTTTGTCCGACTAATAGCAAAATTCTGCAAAACTCAAAATATTCCACTTTCATGACAAAAATTTCACTCGCGTTTTTCTCGGTAGCAGGTAGTGTAAAACTTGTAGTGTGTGTATAAGTATTTCACAGTTTTACATATTAAATATTACACAATCTTATGTTAATTCGTACTTACGTAAATAAGTAAGTTTCAATTTAATTTAAATATTCTTGTAAATTTATAGAAAAATCGATTTCTTTTCATGTGTCGTTATTTATATAAACGTAGTCTCTATTAAACACATAAAATTTAGATTAGATAAATGTTCCCTCTTGGTAAATAAACCGAAATATTAATTAAATTATAAAAATTTTAAGTGCGGTTTAATTATTATGCAATACAGTAAACCACTTCAAGGTTAAAATTTATAACTAATTAAGTTCAAGTATAAACAAAAGATTATTATCGCAAAATTAAGGGTTTTAATATTGAGAAATCGTGGAATATTATGGAATGTTATCAAATCATAGGATAACACGTCGAAAACTTTGGTTCTGATATTAAAATTTTGTACTTTTCGATAACTGGAAAAAAGTTTATATTGTAATTAATTTTTATACTACAACAACGCCAGATAAAACAATAAACAGAAAGTAATTATAAGTTAATGACCCCCCTTCAGATAATTAATTTTTTATCTCGAAATTTGGTACTATATTTTCTAATTTAAATATTTCAAAATTTGGATTTTACTAATATTGGCTTCTGGATTTGAACGGAAGTGTGGCCAAGGCCCCATGGTATATGCATCGGTACCTTCGTGTTTATCTTCATCTACTTCATCATTCGTGACGTGCTCCAATCGGAGTAGGTAATTTTGAGCATCCGAAACCACACATCCACATCTCTCGGGATTATCATTAGTCGTGATTGGTAGGCTTGGCCATACCATCAAGACTATGCAATTGCCTTTTCTTCGTCAGGTCCTTCCGAAAACACAATTTTCCGACGACTTGGAATTAATTATATACTTCAAATTGGGAATACAATAATAATTATTAGTATAGGAAGTATATTTCTAAATTGGTGACCCCGGCAACAATTCGAAATACCGCATGCGGTTAATTATTTTAGTAAATTTTAAGATATTTCACAACAGAGTTTTTCCTAATCTCCCGATTAGTTAGTGTCATAATTCTACTTAATGACGATGATAATAAGAATTATATCATTCTAGACAATGGCAGTAATTATTGAACTATTATATTACCATCAAAAATTATACCATTTTTAATACTTTTACAATTTAATATTTTTGTATTTTAATCCTGCCTAATAAATTTTATACTTTCGACTTTTATCTCGGTTTGTTTTTGTTTAACTTTTGATATTGATATTAAAAATACTGAATTAATATTATAACTTATAAGCTTTCTTTGTTCAAATATTAAATTTCTCTGTTTAGAAAAGGTTAAGAAACAAAAATTTATCAGTGTTGTTCCACAACAGATGGAACTTAGACTTTCGATTATAACAGTATGATTTATTATCCCACTGCAACTTAACGGTAGCTAAGAAGCCTGGAGACCTTGTGTCAATTATTGGTACAAGGTCTGGTAAATTTGACTATTTTATTTATCCGCTGTGTAATTGTTTGACCAGCTGACCAAGTGTTACAATTGTCGCCAGTTTCTCCTACGAAACCTAAAACTGTACAAGCTGTGTTTCCCGAGTCCGTCACTGAGTAGTGGTAAATTTAGAATCACTTGGAAAAATTCATATAGACATTTTATTTATACATTACAAATTTAACATTTCTTTTATTTTCATACTTCCGTTCGTTCTCGATAACGAAGTTAGCTCTCTGTTGATGATTTATACCGACTGTAATAATAATCTTTTTATAATTAGCGCTACTTTGATTAATTGTAATGCACAATATGTGTAGTAAATGGTATTAAATAAAAAATTAATTGTATTGAATTACGTAATAGCAGTGGATGTTTGTTCAAATTATTTATGTAATTAATGTTAATGCTTCATTAGTTTACCTTGGCGTTAACACTAGCGACTAACCTAGTGTTAAAAGTCAATTTTCAAAGAGGTAGTTAAAACCGTCAATGTTACCTACTGTAAGTGTACAAATTAAAATTTTATAAAATAGCAAACAATATGTATCTACTATCTACCTTAATGCCCCGTGTGTTTGTGAATAAAAATAATAAATTTAGAAAATATGAAATGATTGTTTATTGTAATAATAGGAACATTTTATGGCTGGAACGTGATAATGAATAATATTTCATGTCTCGAGTCTTGTTGGTATATCACTGGAATACAATTTTGAATTTTAAATAACGACGACTTTCCCACCATAAAAATCAGATAAAATGTTGTACAAAACACGTGCGAAAAGGGTTACCGAACCGTCATTTTTTTGCACCCGATGAACGGCTCGTGCGTAAACTGCAATTGCCAATTGTTGTATTTTCAGTGGCGGATTTAGCATTTTAATTTTGAGGCCCCCCTCTAAAAATTTTGCTACTTACATCAGTTGTCGTTTTATTAGCCGACTTAATTTCAATATGTTTTCCCTATGCCACAATTTCTTATGCATTATGAAATACGTTGTGATAATTATTTTCATTACAAAAAAAGTTAGATAAAATTAATAAAAGGCGAGCGCCTCTTGTGCCGGTTCGGAAATCCGCCACTGCTTATTGTGCAAATTAGGTGACGCGCATAAATTGCGCTCTATTAACGAGATTCTCGTCAGATATTTGACTATAATTTAAAAACTTCGCTGAATGATTCATATGTATATGGAACACATATGGAATTTTTTTTTTCAAAAAATTTTAATCCAAAACACCAAAAATTAATGTTTTAAAATTGCGCTCTATTAACGAGATTCTCATGGGATATTTGACTATAATTTAAAAACTTCGCTGAATGATTCATATGTGTATGGAACACATATAGAATTTTTTTTTTCAAAAAATTTTAATCCAAAACACCAAAAATTAATGTTTTAAAATTGCGCTTTATTAACGAGATTCTCTTGGGATATTTGACTATAATTTAAAAACTTCGCTGAATGATTCATATGTGTATGGAACACATATGGAATTTTTTTTTTCAAAAAATTTTAATCCAAAACACCAAAAATTATTGTTTTAAATTTATACTAAAAATAATGATTAGTTTAAACGCTCACTTATTGTCACGTGGTGTGTTTTTCATAAAACTGAATATTTCTTCGTCTCTTATACGCTCTTGGATCCTTTGACGATTTAAACCAAACTTGACAAACAAGCCCAGTTTTTCAGTAGCAGGTTAAACCAAAAAGTGTGGGTTAACCAATGATATTGCGTAAAAAACAGCTTTTCAACGTATTTCATTGTTTAACCCAAATTTTTTGGTTTAACCTGCAACTGAAATGCTTGACCTAACTCGGTAGGACTTGGGAAAGGTTATTGTCAATGGCGGATTTAGCATTTGAGAGGCTCCAGGAGTAATTTAATTTTGAGGCCCATTCTAAATATTTTTACTTCTCACATCAGTTGTTATTTTATATTGGTTAATTTTCAATGTGTTTTCCCTATGCCACAATTTCTTATGAATTATGAAATACGCTCTGATAATTATTAATTAATTATTTTCATTACAAAAAAAAGTTAGATAAAATTACTTTATTTTATTTTGAGAGCTGAATTTTGAGGCCCCCTGGATTTGTAAGGCTCAGGCGCGCGCCTCTTGCGCCTGTTCGGAAATCCGCCACTGTTTATATAAATCATCATCGAGATAAGGTTTTATTAGCCAAATCAAAAATTATTTTGAAATTGTATAATGTTTATTTTCAGTAAAGTACAAATAAAAAAATACAAAATCAAACTAGATCAGCTAAAATAAATAATGGTCTCTGTGCTTAGTGATGCGTGTCGATGCCGCTACAGGCCGAATTAAATTTTGCAAAACCACAAGGTGTCCCCCATTTGGACCCGAGATCAATCGATTATTTCTACTGTTTTTTGGAAGCCTTCGACTGTTTGTTTCCAAAATTAAGTAACAATGTTGTTTTTCTCTGACTATTGGAAGCAAAAGCAATAATCTGTATTATTGCACATATAATAGAAAATTATTGAAACAAGAAATGTTTGATAAATATCTGCGCGACTTTAGCTTTTATAAACTTCTTTTTATTAAAATATTAATTGTTTCTCGTGTTGCATATCATTAGCATTAATTTAAATAATAATTCCTTTGGATATAATATTTACCTGGTGCAGTGATATAGTTTAGAATAAAGATTTTTCATAATTTTCCCCAGACCTGACAATTAAAGTAAAACTTGGGTGTGAACCATTTAAATCGATAAAAAAGAACTGTTGCTACACGCCAAGGTGTATGTATGTACCTACATATATTTATGGGTTACTTTTCTTTTATATTTTTATTAACCCAAAACGTTTCCGATTCATTCGTTTCGTTTCGAAATTCTAACCTTGTGCAATTGCCATGACCTAAAATGTGGACGTGTTTGTATAGAACGTAACGAAAAATATTTAAATTTGTCTTAATTATGTACATTTTTGTTTTAAACCGATATATCCATCTTACTTGGATTACTCTTTTGAATAATTAACCGATTAACTCCATCCAAATATGACATTGCACCATGAAACTTTTCGGCACTCAAAAGGAAGAACCTATTCTGGTGTTACGTTGGAACCGAATAAGTAACTTTTGACTAAAGAATGCAGTTTTATCTTTTTTGTTTCTTATCTGTTTTACAACCAAGATAAAGCTTATCTACGTTGCAAATTTTTCCACTCCAATATCTTCTCTGTAAGTGATTTCTAAAATCAATAAAGAATTACTTAAACTTCGGCCTAATTTGTAAATACAGTGGATTATTTGACGTCGAATAAAAGCTTGCATTGATCCATCGTCTTTTTACCATTTAATTGTATTTGTTTATTTAAATAACACACGCTTGATACATTAAATTTTAATCTTGTTTTTTTTTTATTGGTCATAATTTCCTGCAAAGGTTCGTTTAGCGTTTTTATAAACATTTATGATATAATATACACCATGCATATAATATTACATTACCATTATAAGTTTTAAACTACGGTTTGTAATTATTCTCAATGGAATTCTGTTGAGTTTTTGAAGAAAACCAATTTCCGAAGGATTCAAACGTTGGCGTTTCGCATATGCAACTCATTCATTTTGTGGGAGCTGTAATTTCTTACAAATTTGTACCAGAGCAGTTAAATTAATTATCTTGTCCTTTTCTGATGGTGAAATTGGATTTTCTACTAGATTCGATTTTCCCAATTAAAAGCAATTGTGACATTTAATATATGAAACACCACACATGGCGAGTACGCAAAGCTTACTCCTTTTTTTTTATCATGAACATTGTATTTCAACTGGCGACCTTTAATCGTCAATTTATTTATCACTATAAAGTATAAACCAACACACGCTTTTATTATTATATTCGGCATGAAAGTACCTCCTATACAAATATATGTACAATTTTAAAACTTTAATTTTGTCGAAATCGTGCTAATCTGGAATGTTAAACGATAAAAACTTAACCACAGCCAGTTTTAATATTTTCATTTGGTTAAATATTATCGGAGGCCATCCGCCTAAGGATTTACGTCATTACTTCCTGAATTTTTAAATAATTAAATATAATATTTTAAGAGTAATAAAATAAAAACAGAGAGCCTTTAACTCCAGCTCTGAAGGAAATTGTGGCTGGCGGATTTTATTGCCCAAAATCAAAGGCTTTTGAGGTTTTTTTCTTCTGTTTAAAAAACACAACCTCTTTAGAAAACCATCAGAATAAGAAAGAAACGAAAATGTTGCAAAAATGCAAACTGTTACAAAATTGTTAAAATAATTATTACAACCAACATTAGCACTGATCAAAGGATCAAAGTCCTTAGCGTTGAATTGGAGTGGTATGTGAAAATTCTGTTTACAAAACGTTTTCATACGCTACATTTGTTTCAACTTGCGAAATAGAATATTCCACTTGACTTATTTCTAAAATTATAAAAAAAATTGTACTACAAACACAAATACCATCTGTGTGCATTAGGAGAAAGACTACATTTTCTGTTTAGGTAATATATTTTGTTTAGGTAATATTTTCATGTTACACTTGCATTAGAAACATAATTTCTTATTTACCTATTCTATAAATAATGTATACTTTATACGTCAGCCAAGCCAATGTATTAATAAATTCGGTTTGTGCCAGATCTAGTCAGAATAGCCAAGAAATTGCTAAGTCTGTCGTAGTTACGGAAGGTACAAATCGATAACCAATATTGTTTGCACTCTCTAATTGGTAATTTTTTATTTCCTTATACAGTTTCGAATTTCCAAAAACAATGTCAATGTTGTATACAGAAATCTTTTCAATAAAAAATAACGTTTTCGTAATATTTTTCTAGAATTAATATAGAGAGGGGGGAGAGGGGAGAAGTTTTCCAGTTATCACCTTTTATTTAGTTTTATTTTTTCAAATACATCAGTGGCCAGAAATTAAAAATTGAAAATTTTAAATAGAAAATAATCAAAACTGGTTATCGTTTCTTCTTTAAAAGTGTACCAGTTACCTTGAAAACCTGCAGATAAGAGTTGAATGCCCAGACTTGTCAATATATTGTAAGTGAATGTTGTATCGAAATGTAATTAATTATTCTAGAAGTTAACTTACTTGATGACACCAATAACTGTGATAAGTTTTGTAATAATTTTTATCTTTTATGGATATCTAGGTAAAATTGTTTGATTATACAATGACAAACGCTTAAAAATCAAAAATCACTTTGCTCAGGTACTCGATGTATTATCAAAAAATTAAGATTGAAACAAAAAACTTATAGTGTATTTTATTTGTGAAAACATTTTTCTAAGCTAGAGCGGCTTGGGGAATTGCATTGTATAATTTTTGTCAAAAAATTTACTATTTAAACGTTAAAGTACTTTAATTATATATTTAGAACACGCCAGTTAATATATGAAGTCCTGTAATGCGTTACACCTTGAATTTAACTAGCCGTTGTTTGCAATTATAATTTATTTTATTCCAGTGTTGGAAATAATAAATTTGTTAATATTATAAGATTCTTAACTTAAATGTAAAAAATTAAGCAAATGGATCAACACATGATGTATCCTTATTTGCTTAATGGCATTTGAAACGCACCTTAGATCTCGAAATACTAATGGCAAATATCTTTCACAACAGTTAATCAATGACAATATATTACAGTGGCGGCGATAAGGGCCTTAAAAACTAATGAGACTCTCAATACGAACTAACATAAAAACATCAAGAGATAAAATCTAATTCGCCCCCAATAAGAATAAAAACAATAATGAAGCCTTCCAATTTAGTAGTGCATTCTCTTGACAATATTTTGAACTACATCAATTGTTTCCCGAACAAATAATTTAATATTGATTTATATTGTTTAAAAGCAATATATTGAGGACAAATAGTTAGCATCTTATTTATTTAATAAAATATAAACTAATAGCAAATTTTTTAGCACTCTATCAATATTATAGTAAAAGCATAAATAGCAAAGTTGCTTATATATTATCGAACCCCCCCCCCCGCTCTCTATATGCAGGTATTTTCCAATATTATTTAATGGTTGCTGGTTTTCTATTCGCGATCTGTCGGTTGATATTATTTATTAAATATTTTAACGCTCTTTTAATGTCGTGAATTGTATTATTCTTTCACACAAATATTTAATTAACGTCCGAGAACTTGGTAAAACGGAAATAAAATGTTCTGTAATAATAGAAAAGCTGCCGGAAATTTAATCAACTGTTAAATGGTTGGTCGCCTTTTTATTGTACGAATAAAAACGAGAATTATTGCTAATTTTTTTATTTAATCTAAAATAGATTGCTCCATGTCAGAGAATATCAATTAAAAATATTATGAATGGGATCCGACAAAATCTTCCATTTTTAACTATGTTTTTTGTTTTTAGGGAAAATCATCCTGTTCTATCTCATCTTTTACATTGTATTAGCTGCACTATTTGCAATATGCATGACGACATTGTACGCAACACTGGATAAAGATAGACCTACATATTCAAACGCCAATGGTTTGATAGGCGAAAATCCTGGTTTAGGATTTCGTCCGTTAGCAGACGTAGCAGATGGAGCTCTCATCAAATATAATTCCAGCGATCCCAAGTCGCAAGAGAAATACATTAAATTAATGAACGAATTTTTTGAAAGTATGTTTCAGCACATTATGCATTCGTTTTATTAAATGCATCTTTTTTAGGCTACGATGTAGACACGCTGGGAAAATCTTCAAATTTTGCACCCGAGTGCGATTTTAAACACAAGCCTTCGAGTGGAATTGCATGTCCTGTGAATATTACGGACTTTGGTGATTGCAATCCCCCATCTTACGGTTATAATCAATCCAAATCGCCGTGCGTATTCTTAAAACTGAACAAGGTAATAATTTAGATACATCTAAAATTTTGCATAAATTATATATTAAATTTGCAGATCTACGATTGGATTCCAACGTATTACAACAATTCCAAAGACCTGCACGAAGATATGCCGGCCAATTTAGTCCAGCACATCCAGAAAGCCGAAAATATAAGCGAGGTAAATTTTTGGCGCAATTTTCCAGTTAACATCGAATTTCTATATTTTCCTTTTCAGAGCAATCAAGTATGGGTTAGTTGCAAAGGCGAATATCCTTCCGACAAAGAGCACCTAGTAGATTTTAATTATCATCCCGGTCATGGTTTTCCAGGATACTTTTACCCTTACCAGCATAGAAAGGACGAATATCTGAGTCCGATAGTCGCAGTGCAAATTATGAATCCACAAGGTAAACTCAAAACTAGTTTCAAAATTCAAACTGACTTTACATTTTTTTTCTCTTTTTCAGCCTACAAGCAAATCAACATCGAGTGCCGTGCATGGGCAAAAAATATCAAATTTGTGGGTGGTCCAGCGGAACTTAGAAGAGGATCGGTTCGTTTTCAAATACTCAGAGACGAGTAACGACAATGAGTCTCTCCCGCCTAGTAGCTATTTTATTATTTTAACTCTTGATGGCGTACTTATATAGATTATTTAATTTTACACAATCATTTTTAAGTTTATTTGAAAAACATTATTTTAACATTTTTTTTACATTTTAGGGGGTGCGTCTGCTATTGTAAAAATAAATATTTTTTTCATTGATGTAGATTAAAACTTTAGAAGTGCCATTATATTTTCTAATTATTTAAGAGATTACCTTTTATATAGTTTATTAGGTAGATAGATGTTGATTAGTGAGATATTTTAAACATTTAAGTTGTTTTTGTTCGCGTATTTATAAATGTTTTGTTAGATAGGTACTAATTAGCAATTTATTTTACTTGTTTTTCAGAAGAGTCATGGTAAAGTAGGTGTAAAAAGTTTTTTCGAAAAAATCTTAATGCGCCCGCTAATGGTTGGTGGTGACCTTTATGTGCTTAGAATTTTGTGATTTAGATTAAAACTATGTTAGTATTTTTACGAGACTTACCAATACTAAAAAAGTGAATGCTTACTTAAGCATGTGTTAGAAATGTTTGGGTGTTGTGACGGTACCAAATTTTAGTGCAAGTAGGGCCGAAATTCCTTCAGACCGAAGGGGGTTTCCTAAACTATTAGCGATATTCCATGCCCCTTATTCTTCCGCATTGCACATAATAAAATAAACCCGCTCTATTGAAGGGTTGCTCTATTCACGTCTTTGAATTTAAGAATTTATGTGTGCCTTAATACTGCCTTTAATGTGTCTTAATAATCTACTTATACAAAACAGCATAATCTTTTATTTCAAAGTAAGCATAACATGTGATCTTGTACTTGTAGTGTATTTTTATAAATCTTGCAGTTGTACTCTATTTTTCAATAGTAATTGTTATAAATTGTAAGTAAATAATACGGCACCATTTTCATTAAATAGCTAATAAAATTATTATCATTAGGACAATTTGTAACTTTACAGTATACATAGTTTAATTTGTAATTTATTAAATACTTAACAGATTGTTTTATTAAATTAACATAGATCAAGCTGATTTTTATTTAAATGCTTTCATATTTACGAATTTCAGAAGAATTTTGATGTAGATTTAGTAGAAATTGAAAATAAAAGAATTGAAGTACAAGATTTTGGTCTGCGGTTCACTTTTTGTTATTTCTTATCGGTAAAATTTATTATTATTTATACTATAATTATGTACTTACTATATTATTTCTAGTATTTTATTGTTTGTTTCTACAAATGTTAAAGATGTTAATTTTACATTCCCATATAAAATCTTATCGTTGTCGAATAATGGTTACGATCATAGGAATTAATATTTTTGGCCCACAAATAGCATCTTATGTCAATCAGATATCCTTCTAGAATAAAAGAAAATTCCATTTAAATCAAATTTTAAGTATTCAAAAACAGGATTCTTTTAATAAATGATAACTTTGAACTTACTTTTAATGTTGTTCACTTTTATTGCTACCAACGGTTGCAAATAATTCTCGTTGTCTGTGTAAGGAAAATAATATCCCATTACTCCTTGATGCGGATAATACGACACGGGTCCCAGATGTTCTACATCGTAAGGATAATGACCGGAGCAGTGAATCCATACTTTCTTAAAGCAAACAAATGTAATTTTCTGTTATACACTTCGTTAATGATAAAACCAACTTTCTTATCTGTTTCTTTAGAAATTACATCCCTTAATGATTTCGGCATCTCATTTGGTAAATCTTTATCGTAGTAACTTGGTTGCCAATTGTGAACCTAAAATTATTACAGTTTTAGTCTAAAAATCTTTCGGTACTCAAAATAACACTTTATCGATTGTAAGATAAACGCATGGTCGTTTTTCTAAGTAACCGTAGGGCTCGCTACCACAAGGGCCCATATTTTTAATACTAAATAAACAAGGTTTGGTGGAATTATGGATCACACTACAATCGACGTAATCGTTTCTGTGATTATTTTCAGCATTTTTGTAACCTACAAGAAAAGATATCAAAAATTTCTTCCAAAAATTAGCCGATGTATCAACTTACTGCTAAGTATTTTATTAATGTGTTTCACGTAAGCTGTATAATCCAAGCTTTTCAAAACATTGGTATTGTTATTGTTACGTTGTCCCTTTTCAATCGTATACCATATTAGAGAAGAACTTCTTCTCGATAAATTTGGAGTGAAACCAATACCTTAAGGCATAAGAAATGTTTTATTTGAATCGCTGCAATTACTGTTTAATTACCTGGTTTTAGTCTGTGCGTTATTGAGTTCTTATTAATTACCGGGGTTTTGTAATGCTGCTTAATGTAGTTGGTTCCGAGATTCAAATTCATGACAAATATACCGAATATCAACAATATGAAACTTATATAAAATAATAAAATTTTACCTGTAAAGTAAAAGATTTTTAAATGAAATTTTGTTCTCCGATCAGTTTTTTTCAATTCGATCAGTTTGAAGTACAACAAATCCAAGAAATAATTAGCATAGCAAATTAAGGAAAAACCTTACACCAGCTGAATAACGTGCGATTGCACATGGTATTCTTCTCCTTATTCCATAAGAATACTTGAATGTTGTGGCATTTTCCACGATTCTGCGGTGGACGTCTGTCTGTATCAAATGGAACAACATAGGAAGTATGGCTGCTCGTAGATGGAAACGCGCGCGTTAAACGTTGCATTTTCTTATACTATAAAACTTGTCAAACTTTGACAAGTTTTTGTATTCAAAAATCGCAGGATTGCTTTGAGCTATATTTTTCCATTTATCCAGCCCACCACTGGCACTTGCTGAAATCAAATTTGAAATAATCAACCAATGATGTACATGGCGCTATCTATGTTTTAAAATTTAATAATCTGACCGAATTAATTATTATTTTTAAAATTACGTTCGCAAATTTAAATTAAGCGAATTTGATTGGACGTTTTACTACCTTGCCAACCTGCTGTAGGTAGTTATTTCAAATTATTGTTGTAAAATTGTTTGTTATACAAACTTGCTCGGGTTCAAGGTTATGTTTAGTAAACAAAAAGCAGTTTGAATAGAAGTTTCATTGTACAAGTTGAAGGCTGATCGATAATTCCAAGAATCAATCAAAACTATTAATTTGCAATGGATACCACGACGCAAAAATTAATTTTGAACACCTACCAGGTAGAGTCTATCGGCAATTTGTTACGGTTCAAAGTGAAATCAGATTGTTGCTTTCGATTACCTGACGATGAATTATTTTATGGACACACTTTGGTTTTGGCTCATTATAGTCCGGTGTTTAAGGCTATGTTTTTCGGACCGATGGCTTGTGAGGATAATATCTCTGTAACCGAGGTAAGCAAAGAAGATTTTGTGGAAGCGATGGAGTTTTTGTATATGGGAACTATCAAGTTTCGTTCCGTGGAACATGCATGGTCGATATTTTACATCTCCAACAAATACCTGTTGAAAAGTTTAGAGGAGGAATGCTGCACTTTTATTAAGACTAATTTAAGTCTGGACACGTTGTTGCTATCATACGAGTATGCGTTGCTGTTTAACTTAACGCATTTGATTGGTAGGTGCAGGAGGGACATTTTATTGCTCGCTTCTGACGTTTTCGCTTTTGATTATCACATACAGGCCGCAACCTTTTGTGCTTTACTAGAAGAGTCTTGTTTCAACATACCAGAGAGTCGACTTGTCGAGCACGCTATAAATTGGGCCGAAACTGAATGTAAAAGCAGCAATTTGACACCTACACCTAAGAATCTTAAAATAATTTTAACAGAATCGGGTATACTAAGCAGACTACGTTTTAAGACTTTAAATGCTGACAATCAGGCAAAATTTGGTGCTAGAATCTTTGGGGACGAAGACCTCCCTCGTGCTCTGTTAAATCCAACTACAGATCTAAGGTTCCCTCTTCATTTGTCATTGTTGTATAAATTTAGGAAACCATATAAAATAGAAACGACGGTCGAGTGCCATTCTAACATCCTTTACACTTCTGAAATTACTGCACATCATAATGCTCGAGTTTATGGAATCGCAATCTCAGCTCCTTTTCACAACATCTCTTTCAAGGCTCAAGTTACCATGGACGTTTGTTCTGCCACCAAAAAACTGTGTTCAAAAACGGTGAACATTGACTTCAACGACGACGACGAAGGAGAATACGAACATCCACTCTTGGTTAATTTGGATAAAGCACTTCTTTTCGAAGCAGGTTGTGTTTATAAAATAACTCTGAAATATGAATATAAAAATATTTACAATTTCTATGGCAAATTTTTAGTTTTTTATATGGACGATGTTATTTTGGTATCCAATTCAAAGATTTTTGAATTCAAAAATGAAAATTTTGCAGGCGTTGTTAAAGGTATTGCTTATTACAAAGTATAATGATGTCGGTTGTTTAGTTTAGAAAATTTTAAGTGTTGTTATTCGACATAAAAAATATGCTGTACATAGTAATTAATAAATTTTATTTAACATTTTTTATTAGTTTTATATCAGTGAAGGGCTAGGCATCACGGCTTTCTCCTAAACTTTTATAAATTCACATTTTTGGTCAAAAATATGTAAAAATAAAAGTGAATTATGAAATAATAATAATCCAGCAATAAAATTATATTTTTTATTTTATTTTGGAACTAACCGTTCTTGAAGCGTCTCGGTAAATTGTTGTTTCTTTAAATTGACTATCTTGTTAAATATTCGAACTGCATTGTCTCTCGGAATTCAACTTGTTGGCATGGTCCATTCTTATTTGGGACAAATAATGAAAGGAAAATTCAGGCAAATACAATAAATTCACTAGAAACTTGAGTATATTTTACAGAAAATAAAAATTTCATAAATAAAATTTACTAAAATACGTTAAAATACAAAATAAATACTTTTAAACTCAAACACATTTTGGGTCCTATGGAAAAGTTATGATCGGGGATGAGTTTTTCACGAAGGACGACTTATTTGCAGAATGAATGGAAAATAACAGACCGGTTTTGAGAAAACTTTTGTACTTCTTTTTATCAGTATTTTTTGTAACCTTTTGACTGCTTTCGTTATGAAAAGACTTACGAAACAATACTACCACTGTTAATTTTCAATTACAACTACCAATTTATAGTTAGTGTTATGTATGGTACAAGTAGTAAAATAAAGCTTTTACAAGCGAATGCCGGGGTTACGAGATGCAACAAAGTTGAGTAATTCTTCACTGTCTTCACACACGAATGGTTTTACATGGTGACAAGCCACGTCGTGCCATTTGACTCCATCGTTGTAGAAGTTGTTTAAAATGGATAAACAAGATTCGTCATTGCCCTGTCGAAACAGAAATTTTAATTCAAGAATTGCGAAAACGAGGTTTCGTTAAAACTTACTTGTGCTGCTTCGCGATTATCTGGTTGCGCTTGGCCAAATCCTCCGGTAGGACTCCAGTCACCGGAGTTTCTTTGCGTCGTTGGTCCAATTTTGACACCAGATCCAGACCAGAACCATCCCAAAATGTTTGCAGGTTGCAAATCTGATCTGTCACACCCGGCGAAGTTACATTTACGTCCGGATGTCCAAATGTAACGAACTCCTCCTCGCGAAAGTCGCTGCTTGATAAATTCATTTTCTTGTGGAGTTTCCAACGAAACTGCATCCATGCAATGTCTTCTGCAAATGTTTCTAGCATCGAGCCAATCGACCTCCAAGCTTCTCGTCGCCGGATGCTCCCAACTGAAGAAGTAAGAATGAGCTACACCTCGAGCATCTCTGTAAGTTGCATGCCGAACCCCTAAATGTTAAAAAAAAGGTTATTTTATATTTGAAAATTGGAAAAAAGTACTCACTATTAGAGCAACTTCTGGGATCTGGCAGAGCCAATCTTCTTTGGGCTAAAACGATTGTAGCTCCTATTATCAGGAGCGATAACTCTCGAAACATTTTTTATCTGAAAAATAAAATCGAAATTTAATTGGCGGTTTTTTGAATTACAAACTTTATTGCCGTTGCTCGAACCGGGAACCTCGGCATTAAGAGTCTATGACGGTGTTCTTTTCTCCCTAACGTTTCTAATTTTGTATGCTCTACAATTTTTTTATTATGATTAATTAAAAAACATGAACCTGCTTAAAAAAATGAAATGCTCAAAATTAAAATTTACGTTGGCACAGATATGTACGAATTAAGAGAGCGTAAATAAAATTATGCAAAATTTATAAATAAACTGCAAAAAAAAGATATGTAAATTTAATATTTAAATTTATAATTTATAAAATACCTGTTAATGAAATAAAATATAAAACGTTACTTAACTGCATCTTGGCCAAAAAATGAAGCATTTAAAAATTTCGATAGAATCAAAGTAAAAAATTTTAAATTGGATTTACGGGCTAATTTTTTGCCAAATTTTTCGTATCTTTATAATTATTGTGCTTTTACGAAATTATAGTTTTTATAATAATTATTAATACCAAATTACCCGCAGTCATGTTATCCGATGTAATAAAAATGTGTTCTGTTTTATTGAAAAGTCACGACATAGAACCATTTCTCTAGATGATTTCACGTTTTCGTTATTTATGTTATGGGGGTATTAGAAAATTATTAGCTTGATGGTTTTCAAATGTTTAGAAAGTACGCTCGAATCGTTTAACAATTTAAGGTATCTTTTATTCAAAAATTGTCCTTCGTTCCGTATCATTTGCCCATCGAGGAGCGGCGCCTAATTTATTTGGTTAATCGTCCATGAGATGATTTAATTTGTGTGGGATTTTTATTCGAAACAATTTAATTTGACTACCTATCAAAAGTTCGAACGATTACTAATTTATGAATGGTGCGAACTTTTTCCAACGTTTCCACGTAGGAGTAATACTTTTATTTCGCCACAAACCCAGATATGGTTTTGGTATAGGATGCTCTTGTTTAGAAATAAATTTTCTAATTACTCGATTACGTATGCCATTAGAAAGTTATTGCTCGGAGTGTAATGTACGATTTGTCACAAAGAAAACAACGGGCCCGTTTGTTATTCGGTGTCAAGTGTAGGTCTGGCATTCGATTGTCCTGAATTGAGGAACATTTCCGGGCGATCTGGGTCAGGTGCTGACCCGTAGTCAATGGGGCTTTCACGGTCAGCAGCCGGAGGTGTCCTCTTCACCGTCTTCTAATGAAGTGTTAAAATAAACAAACCAAGGTTTGTCCCCAAACTTGGATACAAATTTAATTGCTTCTCATGCCATTCTATTCGTTTAGCAGAAATTAACAATGGTAATTGCGTAATTTATTTGCTTTAGATTGCATAACTGGTAGATGGTTAAACGGTACCGAAATGGGAACACGAAGCTTCCTGGTAAATTCTCAATACCTACTTCATTAAGTTGTTGCATAAAATGTCAGCAGACATTTCAAAATCTTCTTCGGTTGCAACGATAATTAATCTTTCTTATTGAACTAGAAACCGGGAAGCCCCCGTTTGAGATTATTTCGGTTTTTCCAAAAGATTGTTAAATGCAACGTGGGACCGAAACCGCAGACTACAATCTACGCTGCTATATTTTAACTATCACTTTTATTTGAATACTTTCAGAAAAATTAATCTAATTAAATTTTAATTTAATTATCAGAAAATCAACACGCGAAAGAAATCCTGTGCATGGCAGAAAATTACCATTTAATTGGTATTGTGCTCTGCTACCATATACAATTTTGCCCTCAATTCCATTTAATTTATTGACATAACCCATTCTACTTCTGCAAGGATGTGCAAGTAAACAATTTTGGTGCATACAAGTAAAAGTTTTATTTAAATTTATTTACGTAACTTTCGACACAAAAATGAAGGCGCCCGCCTTTAAATTGTTCTCTAATCGGCAGTAAAAATGTTAAAACCAAATTATCTAAGTGCAATTTGACAAAATCTAAAATTCAAATTGTTTCTTATGCAACTGTCGACGAATTAAGTTTTGGAAATAATCCATCTATTTTGAAAATGAAATTATAAAACGAATGGAAACTTACTGGTCGTTTTTTTTTGATTTTACAAAAATATTTTTAATTTATATTTTATTTTTTATAATTGGCCACAATTAATTAGCACGCACAATTTTAACTCACACACACAATCACAATTAGACGCGACTCACCTGTACAGTAATCCAACAATTGTCGACAAAGAACACTTTGATTTAACAGTAAAGATGATGCTGAGCACCTGTATATAGCGGCCTACATCCCCACGACTTTATAACCTACATAGGTTCTTTGCCCCCTGGGCCCTCCGGATTGAATGATGACCACTATCACTATCGCATATCATTATTATTATCATCTACTACTATTCGAAATAGTGAATCGAGATACAACAAAAAGTTGTTATTTAATTTGTCGAAAAAAGAGACCCAAAATTTATTGGTATTAGGTATATGCGTTATAGAAAGTTCGGGTATCTTTTTAAATATTTTTTATTAAAATCGTAATTTTACCACAGAACATCAAACTATTGAAAGTCTTTGGCCTCTTAATCGTTCTTCTTGTGATTACTAAATGAAGTTCTCCTAAGGCTATTTTTGATCGTCAGATGGAAGAATTTAAATTATGTAACTAGACAAACTTAATGGCTTGATGTGTTTCGTGTTCACAGAATGCTGCTTTTATAACAAAATCATAAAATGAGCAGCATCTTTTCAGATTTCAGATTTAAGAAGCCTCAAAAATGTAATCGACTTTTTCTGCAAAAAGTTTCGTAATAATGCAAAAAATACGATAGAGTGAACTCGTGACATTCTACCGAGATTAAATCTATCGTAACAGCTGCAATTTTATCTTCTTAATTTCATTTCTGTTGCAACGTAACATTCGCCGATTAAACCAATTCAATTAAGCTATCAAAATTATGGATTTAGAGTAGCAGACGCGAACGAAATGGTTTGACCAAAAAACCGACGCCGACGTCCATTATGCCGTAAAGCAGGTCGACGAAGAATTATAGTGCGTAAAAGACTTTTAAAACAATATGCGTAATTTGAGTAACAATTCTCACATTGGGAAGTTTGCAAATTTTTCCCGTCAATTATGTGCTGAATTATTACGAAAGTTAAGCTGGACGGACAATGGACCTTTTATTAATTTTTTGCAAATTTACATTTGAAGGGAATTAAAATATGTTTGGCAAGCATATCAATTTAAACATATAATATGGAATGGAAGGAATTTTCAAATACATTGGCCCAACTAAATAATTTTTTTTTCAGAAGTACATTAAATATCAGATTGGGTATTTTGCAAGTAGTAATTTATGTATTTTAAATTGATTAATATATTCCATTTGTTGCATATGAGTAAATGCAACTTAACACTTTTATTAATATAATAGGTAATTAATTTTCAGTTGGAAAGTGATTTTGTATGAATGTATATCCCCAGGCTCCCAACAAAAGGATTTTTGTATTCTATAGCTGAATTTTTGCATCTTACAATTAGTTAAATAATGATGTAAGTGTAGTAACAGCATTTTTGGGATCTGCATTACGTAAACCATTTCAATAATCGTAGAAGTCGTGAAGGATTACGCTTGCGAAAGTAATTAATATTTACAATTTTGCATTGTTTTAAATAAGTGATTTATAGCTTACAGGATTTTTATAGTATTTCAAAACAAGAAAATAACATAACCATGGAGATAACCGCAGAACATTTGCATTGCCTGCGCCCATAACCTGTTATTTTATTTCGAGGCCTGTTTTCGTTAGGAAGACAAAAACATTGCTGGAGTTTCCATTGGAACTCCAGATTGTGATTCAGCTCTCAAGTCCTCAAATACGTATAGGTGCAAAATATGTGATTTCCATTTTGTAGTCAAAGTAAATAGCAATTTTCTCATCATTTTCACACAAGACCAGTTTGATCGTATGCGGAACGCACCGGTAACACACCCAGTTGAACCACAATTGAAGAATCAATATTTGTGGGCATTCAAACAAAAGTAGCTCTCCCAATTCGAACAAAAGTGTAAATATTTTACGAACCCATTTAAATATTTTTCACAACATAAAAATTCAAAAAAAATAATCAAAATTCGAATTGGTGTGGTAATCATCGCAAACAATTCTTGAACTTTGGCTTTTAAATCATGCAACATATCCGTATACGTCCACAGACAATATAATCGCCGTTTCTCCATTTTTTATCAGCAGTAATTAAGTAATAATTACTTAGGTACCTCTTTAGTAATTTTAAATAGAAAATTGGGAATTTTATAATAGCATTTCATTTTTGACCGATAACCATCTATATCAAAGCACAGCAATTTTAAAAGTAATTAATGCAGACGATGAAGAAATCGCTCAAGCCAAAAATAGCGGATCTCCCTGTTTTCTGGGAATTGCATATTAAACAATTAATATCCTCTTCATTAATTCTTATTTAATTAAAAATCGACAATAGGCGATTACATCATGGGCACTCAATAAAGTGAATAGTGGATTACCTATTATTGGTCATCATCATGAAAACTTCCAATGTCACTAACGCATCTAACGCAACTTTCAAGGTTTGCTGACATAACATTGGAATTAATAAATATAATTAGCTTGATTAGTGTTTAATTTGTAGCTGATATCTTTGAGTTGAAGTAAAAGTAAAGTTTGCGGACAAGGACTCTTCGGGCTTGCTGGATGGACTCTTAAAGAGCCATTGTTATTCGTGGTACTTATCTGATTCCAGTAAGGTCGCTTAATGGCGATGAAATCATTACTCTTCGTAATGTTTAATTGTCTACCGTCCAATGCTATCGATTACTGTAAAATATGTTTGTGGTTTCGACGAAGCAGTAAACGGTATTTCAAAAATCAGAACAGCATTGCACCAAATGCAAATGTCCGAATTGCATCTCTGCGATGGACACAGACCATAATTAGCATACAAGTTACATAAATCGACTATTGCATTTTTTGGAACCTCTATATTACAGATGCATCGTGATACAAAACAGATGTTAATAAAATTTTATTACATACACCGAAGTTGCAAAGTATTGTTGCTGCATCAATTAAACTTTCACTTCAAACCTTAATGATTATAATTTATTTTTTCTTGCTATCCAGGACCTAAATAAATATGACATTTACATTTTTAATGATTTTGATTACGTTAATGCTGATCATTGTTGAGTTATGTGCATGTTTTAATTAGAAAGACGCATAATGAATTTATTATCCGGTAAAGTAGATCAGTACTTATATGCTATTACCAGTTACAGCAAATACAGGATTCGATGAATCAATCGGATCTTCTTTTTACATAAATCAAGTATAACTCACTTCCGGTATTCATCTGCATTCTGTTACCATTCTGTCTAAAAGTTTCATATTTCTCCATTTTTTGTACCCACCAATCCTCAGCTGCTGGTATCATTAAACCACTCCTGTTCAATTTGCGTTCAGCAAAAAAAATCGTAATTGCTGGTTGATTAATGACAATGGAAACCATACAATTTTGAGTGCAGAAAATTATTCATGGGTGATACATTTCCATAAATGCGTTCGCAATTTAGCATTCAACAACGACAGGCCAAGTTTGAACGTTTAACAATTTCTTTTCGCTATGTGACCAGGCATAATTTACTTATTTAAAAGTGGATTCATTTTCGCTGACGAATTCCTTTTTTAAACAATTACTCCGTACCTACTTAATTAATGTAAGGAAGACGAAGCAGTAAATCATTGTAAAACACGCTCCAAAAGTAAACTTTTACTTTGTCATTTCCACAATAAATAATTTATTAATTTACATACTATAAATATAATCGTATCTGGTATTAATAAACCACAATATTTACACTTTCCTATTCATGCAACCTAGGTAGGCATTTTAAAACGACATTTGTCCTAGTTAAGAAAAAAATTAATTACCGAAAGATAGTACTTTCTCACGCTGGCTGTAATAGCAAATTTTTAAATAGACAATTTAACTAATCGACACCGTCCTAAATAAAGTCTCCGACGTGTGTCAATAACCAAATAGTGGAAAGCAGTGGAAAGAGTAACATAATAATGCAATTACGAAGATGAAAGCGCTATTTGTTACTCCAAAAAGTAAGCACTCACACATTCAGCCTAAATTTTATTTGGACAAGTCGTGTATTGAAACTTCTTGGCAGAAATTAACTAAAATAGAAATATCCAATTTTTATGAAGAGAAAGAACATTCTAAAATCTGTTAATCCAGTCCGGAGAGTGACAGTCAAAAATTAGTAATCGCTTATTTTTTAAACCAAAAATTAAATATCACGCGAATAAATTGCTCAAAACATTGAACAGTAGGGAAAACCCCCTTTCCCAGTTTGTTTTTACGTTTCAATTGTCCTTTTTTAACTTCGAGATATTAATATTAAACAATGGGGAATCCATGTACTTTTATTATATTTAAAAGTTCTTTTGAATTATATTATTTATGTTTCCGGGTTTTACTACATTTTATTATTTTATTACTTTGAACTAATTGTTATGTACATAATTTATAAAACCTCTGAAAACAGCATCACTAAAGAAAAATTATTTTCATAATTATCCAATTAAGACTTAACAAAGTATGGCTTCATAGGTGAGACAAAATTATATCAATTATTAATCGAATGATATTTAAGTTAAATCTATTTTTAGATCAAATAGTAGCACAAATTAATAAAATTGCAAAACTAAAATAATTAAAGATATTTTAGATATAGAAAATTACAGTAAAGTTGATTTAAATTTTAAAGGCTGGAGGAGGGGGGCAAGAATTAAAAATTAATGATAATTGAATAGGAATAACTTACTACAATAAATTATCGTTTTAATTTTATTAAATTACAGTGTTTCTAAGCCATCACTTTTCCCTCCCCCCCGGTTTCAATTTTAATATTTAGAATATTTACATTAAAATTTTCAACTCCAGGATCCCGAAATCCTTAGAGGATGTGATTAAATTTTAAGTAACATCAATGGGAACCTGTAGTCTTCCACCTAGTCCTGATTTTTGAACGAGAACATTTTTAAATTTTGAATCACCCTATACACTAAAGTATAAAAACACCTCTTGTCAAAGTCACATAACCTATCATTTAATATTGTAATGTTCGGTATCAAAATTACCTCAATTCTTTCGTAGCTTAACTTTTTGAAAATTCCTCACAGCAAAATGGTATTTTATTTTGAAAGTACAGCGGTTTCGCCCCCGGTTATGCTGTTTATGGGATTAGACAAACATGAAAGTAAGTAAATTGTAATATTTTGGACTGTATCTGATGTGGTAAATTGCAGATGAAGACCTAATAAAATGGGGTTGGCCCGAAGATGTTTGGTTTCACGTGGACAAGGTCTCCTCTGCTCACGTATATTTGAGATTACGACCGGGCCAATCGATCGATGATATACCTTCAAGTGTTCTGGAAGATGCTGCACAATTGGTGAAAGCCAACAGCATACAAGGCAATAAAATGAACGACATTGATATCGTTTACACCATGTGGGCGAATTTGAAAAAAACTGCTGGCATGGATGTCGGACAGGTTGGTTTTTATAAAGAAAAGGATGTCAGAAAGATGAAGGTGGCCAAACGGATAAACGATATCATCAACAGATTAAATAAAACCAAAAGGACAGAAGAGCCAGGTGAGATCACCTGTCTACCTACAAATTAGTTTTATTTCTTTTGTATTATTTACAGATTTAAGAGCCGAAAGAGAAAAACGGGATCGACTAGAGAGGGAAGATAAGAAGAAAGCAGTTAGAGAACTGAAGGAAAAGGAGAAAAGTGAAGAAAAGAAAAAAGCTGAAGAGGCCGAAACTCGTAGTTATTCTAGTTTATTTAAAGTTGAAAATATGACTTTAAACAGCAACGATGGAAATGATTCGGATGAGTTTATGTAACATTAAATATATTTGTTGTTTTATGATTTTGTGTTTTATTTATAAGATAATGTTAACCGCAGCTAAAGCATTTACAATCCAAGTCGGGTAACATTTGTCAGGATATAAATCTTGCATAAAATTACTTACAAATTTTGGGTAAGTATTGTTTTGTATATTGTCACGAATGTTTTTCATTAAACGTAATTGAAAAGCTAAATTATGCACACTAAGTAAATGGCATGCAACGGATTGTTGTGTTACTATGTGATGTAAATACGACCTGGTGTAGGTTTTACAGGTCGAACAGTTGCAGTCCTTATCGATTGGATTGAAATCCTTCTTGTAAGTTTTATTCTTCAAATTTAATTGTCCTGTCATCACTAATGCACAACCAAAACGCTAAAAGGTTCTAATTAAGAATCAAATAATTTCCTAGGTGAAAAAACTTACAGCAGTACGTGTGGGAAAGACGCAATCAAACATATCCACTCCGAGTGCACAACAAACAACCAAATCGACAGCGAAACCTACTCCCATTAAGTAACGTGGTTTGTCTTTGGGCAGAATATCGGTAGACAAATAAACCATCCTCCAAAAGTCGTCTTTACTTTCACCACCACTAAAGCAAAATTAATCAATAAGCAAATATAATTACTATATTTTCTTCTTTACCTTAAACCACCAATAGCAAAACCATTAACATCTTTTTGAATATGAGCCTGAGCACTTTGCGTTCGTAGTTCAGAATTTAAAGTTCCTTGAACAATCGGAAAGATATTTTGTTCTTGAGGTCTCTTGTGTGCTTTTAAACACCGGTCCAGCCACCGACTTGTTCTACAACGCATTGTTTTAAAAATTTAAAACTTTTCGGATTTGTTTACTAACCTGTGCATGGCTTCTTCAATTCTTTTCTCATCGGGGCTTGTAGTTTTAATCACATCGTCAAGCTGCATTATAATGTCAGCCCCTATAGCATTCTGTATATGAATGGAATGCTCAGGTGTTAAAACAATTTCTGACTTTAAATCATTCAACGATTGAAATTTCACACCTTCTTCGGTAATTTCAGCCAATTTTAATAAAGACACCATTTGAAAGCCACCCGAATCTGTCAGTAAGGCACGATTCCAGTTCATAAATTTATGTAACCCACCGGCCTTCTCTAAAATTTCAACCCCCTTCCTCGCTCTTTAATAAAAAAAAAATTTTAATCGACTATAGTTGACTTACCGGTTTTATTCCTAAATGGTAAGTATTAGAAAGCATAATTTGAATATCTAAATTTTCAAGTTGCTCTGGTAAAATTCCCTTCATGGTACCCTTAAAAATATAAATGTTGTCAAGTGGTAATTAAGGAAATGTAATTTACCTGAGTTCCCACTGGCATAAACACCGGAGTGTCCACCTCACCGTGAGGTAGAATCATTTTACCTTTTCTCGCCTTCGAAGTATTGCATTCTGCCAAAACGTTGAAAATTAAAGGCCTTCGACCCAAACTCATTTTGATGTATCTTATCAACTTTATTAAACTTGTTCCTGTTTAAAACTAAACTTGAAATCTGAAGAAAATGTAGTGGTAAAAGTTGGGTTAGATAAATACACGATTTCGATTTGTTTCCAGTCAAATTTGATATTTAGGCAACCAATTATACCAGGTACCTTAAATTTTAATTTTTTTTGGGTGAGTATTCTTAGCTCGTAGAGTAACACCAATTTATAGAATTTATTGTTATTTTTATTAGTTTTTAAGGAAATGTATAGGCAACCCACATTATTCGCCTTGTTTTGAAAAATTAAAGATTTAATTTTTTAATTTAATTAATTTATTTAATAAGTATAAAGTTCATATTAGACTTGAAAAATTTCGTGCCTCATGAGGTTTTCAATTTTGCCAACATCGCAGTTCATTTGGTGCATCTCAAATTTATTTTTCAGTGAAGCTAACTTTTGCTCCTCTATTTTTATTTGAAAACTTAAAAATTCGCATTCGTTGCATACATCTTTGGTTGATTTTTTAAAGTGGAGAGTGGGGTAGTCCTCCTTAAGAACTGTAGAAAAATATTTATAGGTAACGAGAGATTCCGGATACTTCTCTTTAAATGTTTTAAAGAGCTGACTAATATTTAAGTGAACACTAACGTGTTCTTCGTATTTTTCTCTTGTAATGGCGTTTATGTGTTCTTGAATGAGATCTCTGTCTTCACAGGTAAATTTATTTTTTTCTTTAGTTTTTCCTCTTCCATCGCTGAATTTTTCTTCGTCTAATTTTTTCCTTTCGACGTAACCGGACATTTGCTTTCGAGTAACTTTATAAATGTCTATTAAAGTATTTTTGCACACCCGAACATGCTGTTGCCCATCGACTGGTATAAAATAATGAACAGAAGTTTGTCTTCGACTTTCTGCAGGATCGTGGTACTTTCCGTGACGACGCCTTTGAACTGGAACTATTTTAATCAAGGACATTATGTAAGTGCCTTTTTCTTCTCCTAATAATTTATAAAACATCGTGAACAAGTCCAGCTTTCTTGCGTACGGAATAAGTTTGCAATTTAATTGGCATTTACAGGTCACCTAAAATAAAAAAGTATATAATTTTTCGAATTTTTGAATTTGCATTAATATTTGTTTACCACCATAAATATTTTAGGGACCCTTAATTTAATACAATTATTTCCTAAAATTTTGACATTTTGGTGTGAAATATAAAATTTTGAAAATCAAAAATTGCACACTTACATTTTGTGAAGGAGGCTGTTTAGCACCAACATGTTTTTGTCTTCTCGTTTGGTACGCTAACCCAGACTCTTTTAACCTTTTATTGTGGCTTCTATCGTAACCTTCACCTCTTTTCCGCCTTTTTCGCGTTTTCTCAGTTTCTTCGCTCATTTCCTGTGGATCTTATTAATATTTAAATCAATATGATGTAGAAAATAAGAAATTTGTATCGATTTCACGAATATCGAGGTTTAATACCAGCTAAAGGCACATACCACATATTGCTTTGATCAACAGCTGGCACTTACTACGCAACCGCGAAAATATCTATTAATATCTACAATTTATTTTTCATTTTTATAAGAAAACCATCCTTTAAGTTATAGAAGGAATGTTAAAATATTTTTAAAACGAAAAATTATATTTTTTATTATATATTTAACCATTCTGCTTTCGGCCCCCTCATTTTTGTGTAGGTATAATTAGACGCACTTATATAAATACGTCATTTACCTCCTTTGAAATCTGTGGTCACGCGCAATAATATAATAACAATTAAATTGTAATTTTGTCATTAAATTTCCTTTTACGTAATATCTCCTACCAGTTTTAAAGCAATCCAACTTAGTAGTTTTTTTCTTTTTTTTCATGATCTACAGAACCAATTTTAAATCCACAACAAGTCGATGTACACCGGAAGGCCAAGCCAAGAACAACCAACGATCACACGATCCACTGCTGTGATTAGGAATTTAAATGATTTTGCGAAGGAATTCCAATGGCTCGAAAAGTGCAGGACCGTAGCTCTTGGTAGGTATTTATTTATTCCGATTTATTTATACCTCATCGACCGAGGGTCGACATAAAGTGGCAAATTTTAATTATTATAAATGTTGTTATATAAAGAGGAGGGAATATTTCTTTTATTTCGATGAAAATGTAAACGAAATTAAAACATTTAATAAAATTTGGCTATCGGATGCTACATATAATTCAAAATACTTAACGGGAAGATTTATTTACCGCATCAGAAAATTACTTTCAAAACTGTAAGAAAAATAATATACAGGATTAGGTTAAAGAAATGTGGGTGAACCATTTTGAATGGATTTAATTAACAAATCATTCCGATACAAATAATAAATAAGAACGTATCACTCGCGAAGTCTCAATTGAACATTAAAAATAAACTTAGATTCTAAACATATAATTTTCACAGAATTTTCTTATACAAATATCGGTAATAACTTCGAATGCAGCTATATACGTATTTATAAAACACATTACTCATGCAAAATTGGCTTCTAAAAATAAACAATGAATCTTTTTCTTCATTCTTAGTTTTACAAACTACGTTTGGCTTCGAAACTTTACATGAACCTAAACAATAATTAAATAAAATTAGATAATACTTTTTGCATTAAATCGAATACTTTGCAAGTATTTTAACAATATCAAATAGATAGCAAAAATTATTTAAAAAAATACTTTTTGGATAAAATATTTACAAAAAAATGTGAAGACTTTCCGCTAGTTTAAAATCAGTCTTGTATTATTTTCATTATTTGTCACACGAATTTCTTCTAAATTATTAACTACATTAAGCTTGGGAGGCAAACTCAGACGCAGAGTCAGCCAAAATTTGATTTCTCTCGATTTTTCCCAATATACGATATTGGCGTTTTTGATTACGGAGCGCAAAGTTTCCCCTTGCGAGTTTTTCAGTTGATTTTTGAGGGTTGGCATTTCTTTTAACATGATGCAACAAAATTGGGAGTTTAAATGCTGTAATTGCTTGAAAGCTTCGTATAAGACGTTGCAGTCCCATTTTTCGTTGAGACACGATGGGGACATCACCACCACGACGCTACTACTTCTACGGACGGATTCTTCCAATTTTGTACACCCTAAAAAAACGAATAAAAATAGTGAGATTACGATTAACGATTTGAATATGCAATACTTACAAATATCCGTACTGAGTGGTAACTCCTCTGCTTTACATTTGTAGTTGTAATTGGTTTGAAGGGTTGGAAGCAAAACTCCTAGGGCTACGTGGGTATCGTTGGGAGAATACAAAATAAGAACATCGTTTGGCTTATTTTGCGATCGAGATCCGTAACGGTCCTTTAGATACACTCGAATTACCAATCCGTAAGTGCAATAAAGAACAAATCCGGTTAGGAAAAGCAGGCAGATGGAACCTATCATGAGGAGGATTTGCTTCGTGGGCAATGGATTTGGATTTTTGTATTCGTTGACGTTTACTGTGGAAGAGAAACAGAAAATAGAAAAACTTCGGTGAACGAAAAATTAGTAAACTACCTTTTTCGTATAAGTAAGTCGAAAGTTCGATGGTTTTTCCCGGTTTGCTGATACTGCAGATGTATTCGCCAAAATCGTCTTTCTTCATGTTGTCTATAATTAAATAGGTCCCAAAGGTTTGTCCGTCCTCTCTGAAAATGAAAATGTTGGTAATATCGGAAGAGATTTCTTTGTCGGGAGTGGTGTACAGAATTTTTTTTAAAATCCAAAAAAATGTTTATATTTATTTTTTTACTCAATATTCAGTCGGATAAAAAGATTATTTATTAATCAGTATTTTACGTAAATCACAGTTATGTACATTCAAGCAAGGAAAGTTTAAGAGAAACAAACAAAATGATTTAGTAAATTAGAAAAATAAATACAAGTGGAATTGAATAAAGGTAAGACAAACACGACAAGTTAATGTTCTCACGAGAATGTTCTTTTATTTTATTTCCATCGTGGTTTAGTTTTTATACGTTAGACCGGTATGCTACACCATTATCTACTGTCAACCGGAACGTTGCTAATTACCAGTAATTATGTGGTTTTTGCTCAAGTGTACTTTGTAAATGGCAGGTATATACCGTTTATTTATCTTTATAAACAATAAAAACTTGATGTCGTACATGCAATCTTCATTTTGACGAGGTGCTTATTTTTTGTCCGTGGGATACAACTGCAAATTTGAACCGATCGAAGTTCAGCACCAACGCCGACAAAAAAGCGCAATTAGAGCGCAATTCAAAAATATTAGCTAACCACTTGACAGGTCAGCGCGATTCCAAGAACCGCTGCACTCTTCAGACTGCAATTTTACTTTCTTCCTTTGATCGTTCCGCGCTCTAACTGCAGTTCATTTAAAAGTTAATACGCCACGAGTCGATTAAATAATAGGAAGTGCACGTGAAGGCTTTGTGAAGTATGACTTTGGAGGTTTGATTATTTTATTTACCTCATAACGGTGTACTGATGAGTATTCTTCTTCTCCTTTTGAAGAGTCACATTTTCGCCGCTCTTCCTCCAAACGGCTTCGTTATAAGCATCCGGTAAATCGATACGCCCTTTAATTAAACACAAAGTAAAAAAACTGGAAAAAAAAAGGCGACGCTCTCCTTACCGACAAAGGCTTCGCAAAACAATCGTATGGATTTCGTCAGAGAAACGGCCATGTCTTCAGAAATGTAAGTGATTTTGGGATCATCTGGAAGTTTATCTGAAAGTTGTAAAGAAGTTAGGTATTATATAAACCACCCTGTACATTAAAATTTAAGTAATTATATGTTAAAGCTGTTGATGGCAGGAATATAAAACTTTTGGCAAGAATCTCAACAGGGAAGCGATATAAATATCATGGTACATTGAAAGACACAAATATTTTCGGTGCAACTCTTTTTTGTTTTATTCACCTTTTTTGAAAATCAGTGACGGTTGGCTACTGGGTGGGCGATGGAACGCTTTCCCAAAACAAACACAATATTATAAAATATAAATAGTATATTGTAACTACGTGACAAACGCCTTCCGAATCATGTCCTTATTTTGCCCGGATATAAATTGGGAAAAAAAACACCGTGTTTTGTTCGTTAGCATTTCCTTCATTCATCATAAGAGGGCCATGCCAATATATTAGCCGATTATTTAAAAATAAATTCGATGCAAATTTTGTTGGAAAACAATAAAAGCAGTGGCGGATTTCCAAACAGGCGAAGGAAAAACACATTGAAAATTAAATTAATAATCAAAGGATCCAATAGCGTATAAGAGACAAAAAAACAAACGAAGTTTTATGAAAAACACGCCACGTGACCACAAATGAGCGTTTAAACTAATCATTATTTTTAGTATAAATTTAAAACATTAATTTTTGGTGTTTTGGATTAAAATTTTTTGAAAAAAAAAATTCTACATGTGTTCCATACACATATGAATCATTCAGCGAAGTTTTTAAATTATAGTCAAATATCCCATGAGAATCTCGTTAATAGAGCGCAATTTTAGAACATTAATATTTGGTGTTTTGGATTAAAATTTTTTTGAAAAAAAAATTCCATATGTGTTCCATACACATATGAATCATTCAGCGAAGTTTTTAAATTATAGTCAAATATCCCATGAGAATCTCGTTAATAGAGCGCAATTTTCGAACATTAATTTTTGGTGTTTTGGATTAAAATTTGTTAAAAAAAAAATATTCTATATGTGTTTAATACACATAAGAATCATTCAGCGAAGTTTTTAAATTATAGTCAAATATCTGATGAGAATCTCGTTAATAGAGCGCAATGTATGCGCGTCACCTAATTTCATGAAAAATGAGAAAAATAGAAATTTTTAACATTTTCTTGCACAATAAATGAAAATAATTAATAATTATCACAACATATTGAAATAAAGAATAAAAAATCCCCAAAGTAATCTAATAAACGAACACAAAGCGAGAGTGCAATACATTAGCAAAATTTATAGTGCATTGCAAATTGCTCACGGTTTAAATGAGCTTTTTCGTTGAATTATTTCTATGAAAGACCCCGGTGCATTAAAAGGTAACTTTATTTAAAATCAACTCAGTGTGACTGATGAACGTGTACGCTATTTTATAATTTTCTAAGAACTCCTTTACATAAGACAATTACATCGATGGCCATGCAAAATGCGCCATATTTAAACATAAAATTATTGCCTTCCATTTCTGCATTTAGTTTTGTTTGCGGCATGAACGCTCTCCGTACTTTTATTATTTTTTAATTATTGCGAATAAATAAATCAATCCGTAGACCGATTAAAATTAGTAACGTAATCATTTAAACCGCTTACATGTCAACTTGCATTGCAAATACTTAATTACATCCATTTATTTACGTTGCAAAGTAGAATATTACACCAAATTTATTAATGTAAACATAAAAATAAACGATTTCAGGAAATCATTTTTAAAAGCACAAGTTATAATGCAACCGACCGCACACAACCCCCAAACCGATGTAGGCAGCCGTGGAGTCTGCAAAACCCAATGTTATCCTCGAAAGGAAGAGATTTCAATGTACAAAAAAATCAAAATTTGATTGCCAAGCAAATTTTGCCTAGGTTACGCCCAGATAACGTTTTCCCACAGAAGTTGATCGACCTCAACAAATTTCATAATGAAGGTATCAAATGAATGCATTCTTGTTCGATAAGCTCGACATGTCTACGAATGCTCCCCCTATCTTTATTGTTAAATTTTTTATCAAATAGATAAAACGACACTTCTTGGTACGTAATATATTATACAAATTATGAATTTGTTATAAATCATTCCACTTAAATGATTAATCTGCATTGTTCTCGAGCTGAACGTGATAACGGGAATTTTGAAACCCAAGACATAAATTTTGCAAATTTGATCTTGTTACATTTACCAACCATGGGTCTTAATTTATTCCTGCCCAAAAGTGTCGCCAACACAACGTTCCTTATTGAATGATTTGATTGTAAAACGATCAAGTCGCACTATTAAACCACTTTCACCGGATACATGTAGGATTGTTCATTGAAACAATATATTTTGTGCAGGTGTAACATATCGAATTTTAATATGCAATAAATATTTAAGCCGTATTGTATCGAAGGATTAGATCTATATCATATTAATATGTAATAACATTTCATTGAAAAATCCAATATTCTGATCGTTCCTGTTTTTAAAAACATCCTATGTACATAAATGTACAGTGCGAGGATGAAATTATAGCTTTCGCTCGCAAGTCCAAGAAAAAATACTCAATATCCTCGCAGGTGTTGAATTAAAAACAGTAGGTGTGGAATTAATTACAATTAATTACATAAATCGATGTCTCGTTATTAAACTTAATGCGTTCAAATTACTTCAGAACAATTTAATTATATGTGGTTTCCTTAACAGTTTTTTTGTTCTTTCCTCTGTTTGTCTTGTATGCGTGAGAAGAGTTATCAATAGGGGACCTACAGTTCAGCGGATTTCTTTTTAAATTAATATTTCAATTAACAAAAAAATTCTTAAAAAATAACAGGTGCCAAAACACTAAAAACTCTACTTTGAAATTGAGCTAAAATAATTTTTTGGAAACGCACCTGGTGGTTTAAAAAAATTAATTTTTAAGGTGCGTTAGTATTAATTTAGAAATAAAATAAAGGGGGAGAGACACCTGGTTTAAAATTTTGAGAATATATACAAAATAGGTATTTTTGGAAATCTTATAAAATTTGAACTGTATTATAAGCTTTCGGCAAAAGGCTATTGCCTTCTTTGCATGTTTTCAATTTATAAATTAGTCGAACTAATTTGATTTTATTGTGTTTGTTTTGCTGCAAGCAGTTCATTTTCGCAAGCTAATAATTTATATACTACATATTTTAATTCTTCGTTTCCTGGTAATTAATTCATTCCGTGCAAAATTATGAAAAAATGTAATTTCACACAAGATTTCTTTGGATATTTCAGGTATTCAGCGAGCAATTATAATTTACACGATTACCATCTCCGTAAGTCTGTAATAAAAATTCACATTATTTAAATTATGTAATGCCAGTGTAAAAATATACCGGATTTTATCTCATTTACAGTGAATTATTTATTGACGATAGAGTTGTATTACTTTTGATAGCGTAAACTACATAATTTTTCGAAAGCGTAAAATTTATTTTTGGGAAAAACTGTTGACAACATTGGAAATCTATTTTTATTTTTCTGCTTATTTTCAACGAAAATAAATAATCAATGCATTGGAGAGGAATTCTTAAATATTATAATATACGGGTACTTACCAAAAACAACCAGGGTGATGGTGTGTACGTGAAACGTGGAGTCGTTCCTCAGCACACAAGTGTAATTTCCTGCATCTTCCATGGTAACAGTTTGGGTGTACACGGTTTGGTTGCTACTTTCTGGATAAATAATTAAAGGAGCAACCGTATCGTGCCAAGGATAAGGTTTATCATTTTTGTACCTGAAAAAATAAGCGAGGATTAGTCGTGTGCGAGTAGCCTTATAATTTGAATATCTCAAATACAACCAGTGAACTGATAAATGGCAAAGAGCAACGACGACGAACTGATGCTGCTGCAGTGGAAAAAAGTCAAAAAACACGTGGTGGAAGACTTTCGAGTTTGGCAAAACATTAATGATGGCGTATAGCGTTTGCAATTAAATTAAGTATACAATTTCGTTGCGAAATTATACATTTGCGAATTCTGAGAAAATAAAATGAGATTAATTGGAATTTGCCAAGTTTGCAAATGTCTTTGTTCTGTGTGACGGAAATGCATCATTATTAGTTTTGTCATGATTTTAAGCTGTCCGTTGTTTACAATTAGGTACAAATTGTTAGAATTTTTTATCATAAAATTTGTGTGCTCATCAATTACCAGTCTAATAAAACAATTAAAAGTTAAATGATTGCACTGAGCAACCGCAGCGATTCAGAGATACGAATTTGTTTATTTGGGTCAACGAAAATGTAGGTAAATACTTTAAAAAGAAGAAAAAGAAACAGTCAGAGTTTCAACTCGAATAACCTCCCATTCATTACAGGGTTCGTTGTCGATTTTGTTATATTTTTATTAATTCTACCACGAAAAAGTTAATCGAAATATATTTCCATAAATTCATTAGGCATTACTTGGGCGAAGAAAAAATAATCCATTTGTTAGTTAAACATTGGGCATAATCAATCATTAAGTGGATATTTAATTTACCAAAGTGAATGACCGGTCATTATGTTCGACAAATAACAAACATTTAAACGGATTACAAAATTATTCCCACAACCCACCCTATTGTCGGGTCCATTTCTTAAGTCAACATTTGTCAATTTGTCATTGAACTTGGTAAATAATAAAAAAACTGCAAGAGGTATTCTTCAATTTCAGTTTGCAGTTCCCATCCTAAGCTCGCGCTTTTTCTTCTTCAGAAGGTTTTCTGCTCCCCCCCTCCTTCATATTCTTTTTATTTTGCGATTCCATTGAAAAATCCCCCACGACGGTTTCGGAAAATCTAGCCTCAAATAGTATATTTCACAGAATGTGAGTCAAAAATAGATGCGCGTTCCATTTCTTATATTAAAACTTAGATCAACAGCACTTCGGAACAATTAGAAATGTTTTCTATAAATAAAAGTACAAGTGTGTACAAGTAAGCATGCCGAAGAATGTAACTAAACAGCTGTAAATATTGCGAATGAAACGCTGTCTTCTTCTAATATGGTAAAATAATATTATGAAGCTAATTAATTCGAGGAATACCAAAAACGTCATGGTGATTCACTTCAAGTATCGCAATTAAAAGTAAAGACAACTTGTAAAATAATACAAGCAAGCCAAGCTAATGTCGCCTAAACAAAGATGTTCTCTGATGGAGGTTAAAAAATAAAAAAAACAATTACAAATTTTGATAACGAGTGAAAATCACCTTTCGGATCGCAATAAATTGATAAAATCAAACAGGAAACGCGTTTATAACCGGATTTGATGAACGTAATCTACACTAAACACGTTAACCCAACAACCTAACGAGCAAACCGCACAATAGGTCGTTTTTTCTAATAATGGAAAATCCACCGTTTCTCAACTTTTTCTTTTTTTAAGATTCCAAATTTTTCTCATCCAATTGAAGGTGCAGCAAGACATTTTTTAAACTTACGTATTGCAATATCTTTATCCTGTGGCGGATTTATCATTTAAGAGGCCCAGGCGCAATTTAATTTTGAGGCCCCCACTAAAAATTTTGCTACTCACATTTGCCGACTTAATTTCAATATGTTTTCCCTATACCAGAATTTCTTATGAATTATGAAATACTTTGTGATAATTATTAATTATTTTCATTTATTGTGCAAGAAAATTTTAAAAAGGTTAATTTCTCATGAAATTAGGTGACGCGCATAAATTGCGCTCTATTAACGAGATTCTCATCAGATATTTGACTATAATTTAAAAACTTCGCTGAATGATTCTTATGTGTATGGAACATATATGGAATTTTTTTTTTCAAAAAATTTTAATCCAAAACACCAAAAATTAATATTCTAAAATTGCGCTCTATTAACGAGATTCTCATGGGATATTTGAGTATAATTTAAAGACTTCGCTGAATGATTCTTATGTGTATGGAGCACATAAATAATTTTTTTTTTTCAAAAAATTTTAATCCAAAACACCAAAAATTAATGTTTTAAAATTGCGCTCTATTAACGAGATTCTCATGGGATATTTGACTATAATTTAAAAACTTCGCTGAACGATTCTTATGTGAATGGAACACATATGGAATTTTTTTTTTTCAAAAAATTTTAATCCAAAACACCAAAAATTAATGTTTTAAATTTATACTAAAAATAATGATTATAGTTTAAACGCTCATTTATGGTTACGTGGTGTGTTTTTCATAAAACTAAATATTTCTTCGTCTCTTATACGCTCTTGGATCCTTTGACAATTTAAACCAAACTTGACAAACAAAAAGTTAGATAACCCTGGATTTATGAGGCCCAGGCGCGCGCCTCTTGCGCCTGTTCGGAAATCCGCCACTGGCTTTATCGATTTCGCGATGTTCGACCATTCACCTCAAGACAAAGTGTCATTCTCATTAGGAAGTGTCGTTCAAGTTCAGTTTATAGTATATTATACAAATGGCTTTACATTATTGCGATTGTATGTTTCAAATAAATACCATCCTTGAATCGGCTATAAAAAAATTAAATAAAATAGTTAAAAACAAAAGTTACGACATTTCCGTATTTATTTAAAATTTTCAAATTACCAAAATACAGTAGATTTTTATCCTACTTTTCAAATTTATTTTTCCTTGTTTCAATCTAATAGAGTTTAATTTAACGTCCAGGTGGATTAAATTGGAGATTTTTGATTGATCGAAATTTTATTTTGAATATTATACAGGAACAATACGAATAATCGATTATTATGGAAGTCAATGTAAAGTTACCAAAAACACTCAACAATGAAAAAGTGCAGCTGTAAACCTTGAGAGCAACTTCAATTGAGAACTTTCAAAGTGACACATATAATACAGTTTTTACCTGAAAATTACCGTCAAATTGTAAATTCCACACTAGTCAACTATCAATGGGGGTTAATAATGAATGAGGGTAAAATATTACAATTTGGGCGGTCTGCTTCCATAATCTTGCATTTTGTTGTCCTGGAACCTCTCTAAAAGTGACATATGGTCCAACCAGACTATTTTTATCAAATTATCAAAATTAATCAAAGAGATGCAAATTAATAATTTGATAAAATAAAAATGATTGCAATCATAAATATCGAGAAAGATAGAAGGCACAATAGGGGGTGCTAAAGCGGTTATTGGCAAACACTTCTAAGGGTGTCAAGCACAAAAGACATCATTAACTCAAGGTGGGTTCACAGAAAAAATGACAAGCCCATAAAATACCATTCCAAACTGTTTCCAAGATTTTAAGTAAAACGTAGGTAATATTTTTACCATTGTGTCACACAATAGGTAACTTTTAAAATATAAATTTATTAGAAATGATGGATATCCTATTGTGTAAATTCCGGAGAGTGCATTTTTTAAAGAAATCCCGATTAAATCTTGCCGGTATGTTTGGGATACAAAATTATTAATTTTTCAGACCGGCCTGTTTGTTCAAGAAATCAACACTCCCCAATGGCGATGGTTAGAACAACTGAGACAGAAGGGTTTAAATTTGAAAGGACCTTACCTGTCGGTGCTTGTTCAAGTTTGAACAAACACTTATCGGTTGGTTAAGAGATAATCTGTCGTTAATTTTATTTAATTCTTCTGCAGAAACCTCTATTCTTATACAAAGCAATCAGTCAAATTCCAATTCCAAGAGAGAGTTCGCAGAAAAACTAAAGAAGATTATCGAAATTATGTACTAAGCATTGGTATGTTAATTTCCTCTCAGATTTTTCAAAGAAGAGTATTTGATTTAAGTTTTCAATGTATTCAAACCTGTATCATCAAGATCTACTTTATAATTTTTAATAGAAGAAAGTATGCGGGTAATTATTGCTAGACAGTTATTTTTATCGACGCCAATTGATTAAAATGCATTGAATTGCCTATATATTCATTTGTGCATTGAAATAATTATTGGGAATTGTACGCGAAAATATTTTCTTATTTTCCTGTCGAGATACGTGAATCTGATACTGAAAATTATTTTCAAGGTTTGCAATTAATTGCAAACTCAAAAATCAATAAATCTATGCAGTGCACTTCGAAACGAAAGGTAAACTTGTAGATAAATTATATCGATTCCATCTGGAAGGAATAAATTATTATTATTGTAATTTGTATGTTTTGGACATTCAGATTTTACTTGCGAATGCATAATTTTTGCTGCGGTCATATATTCAAGATTTTTAAAAAAAGTTGTGCTAAATTTGCCCCGGGATCTCATGCAAGTATAATTATCCAATTTGTATTATTATACGTCGATATAAATAATTGAAACGCTGGAACTGAAAATTTCCGCTGACAAAATATACTGTACTAAAATTTCTTGAATTATTGATTTTTCTTACGGGGAAAAACACGAATATCCAAAGCCGAATAAAACTTCCTAGAACGTAAAATTTTAATTTCCGTCTCGAATTTATTAATCGACCCGAAATTATTTCGTATATCGGCCAGTCATCCAATCGGATGACAGTGATAATTTGAGAAAAAATTGTTATTCTTCTGCCTGGAGCTTTTAAAACTTCGTAACCGTATAGGTATTTTTAGTTTCGGTAAATTTTGTCCAGTCATATTTATCCTTGGCTAAGGTTAAAAAGTTAAAGTTAATGGAGCTAATTTTTTTCACGGAAGGGTTTTGCATTCTTCCAAAGTCGGTTAATTAAAATAAGACGGTAAAATGAGAGGTGGACGTGTTCGGTTTCAAATTATAGGTTGTTCAAAAGACCAGACGATGAAATTTCTTGGGGTCGCTCATATTTTACCTGCATTATAATTTATTGTTTTTTGAATAATATCGGTCTGTATTATTTATGGATTTAAACGAAAGCTCCCTTGTTAAAATGATTAATTTTATGAGGTAATTAATTATTTCCCAACATTTTCGCTTAAAAATAATTGCAATGGTAAACATCCAACCGATTTCTTTTGGGGGGAGTTCAAAAGACCAAAAGGTGAAAAACTGATATTGCTCTTCTAGGAAAAAATTATTTACACCGGATAAAGTTATTTCTAAAATTTTATTATCGTTGTGATAAGGTAAGCAAACATTTCCAAGTAAAAAAAATTGGTTTTCCTGATAATTACTCAATAATTGTTATTTAAACAAATAATGTCCAGAGGTTTGCAACGGAAGCAGTGACTACGAACATGCAACTGTGGGTTGGAATCTTAACCAACCAACTGGAAAAAAGTGGTCGAGTTTTGTCTCAAGCCTTTCATTGATCTCAAGTATCCCGACTTGGCTGGAATTATATTCGGACTGATAACCTATTCCACGAAACGGTTATCCAGCTGTGCAGCGTTTCTGCATATTTTGTAGGAAGTACGTACATAAAATCCCCCCCCCCCCCCCAGAATATCTGGAATATCCGCCCAACATTAAATTGCTTTGCAGTAGTAAATCAGGCTATTTCTCACACAAAAGCTCTCCATTTTTACGACGTCGTAAATTAAGACATCAAATTCAAGTACTGAACTTTATGGCCATACTTCTAGTTACCTATTATGGTGGAGTCTTCCATAGGTAATTTTAATTTTAAATAAAATTTAATTCAACCTGGACTATGGCCAAACCATGAATAATACAATAATTTGCATCAAACTTATCTTTCGAAAAGTATCTGACGGAAACTTCTTTTTTTTTTCTATGAAAAAACCTGACAGCGACATGAGGAAATATGAATAAAATTGTATAATAAACGTTAGACCAGGTGTATTTTTTTCGTTTTTGAAAGCATCAGCAACTCGTAATCATAATGGGACGACGATCATTTAAAATAGATTAAGGATGGCAAACTATAGGGTTATCCGATGACGTTGCTCAAAAAAATTTATTCTAATTTATTTAGACAGATTGTGTGAGAACGTACGAATCCCATTGACGCTACAATATTTCCAATTTATCGTCGATCAATGAGTCTTTAAAATATTCTCGACGCGACTCGAAGAAATTGCTTGCATAATAATAGGACGACCATTTTGATAATTTTTCTGCAAAACTTCTCAATATTGACAAAACTAATTAGTTAGTACAGTAAGTAAATGCAAATTTACTTTTCAGCGAAGTGGTCAGTATTTGCAAATTAACAAAAATCGCCCAATGATTCATCGCGACTTCTTATTTCTTCACAATAGAATCGGCAGGACGAGTTTTAACTTGTTGTACAAGATTACAGACAGATAGAACCCCGGCATAATAAACTGGTCTGTGGGTTAATCCTTAATGAATCTCCTATACTACACATTGAAATTTGTAAAAATTTTAACGAGGTAAAAAAATCAGATAAGTTTAAAAAAATTTTCGACCAGCCAGAAAAATGTATAACGACTTTATTCAAACTTGTTTTTTGTTTCGAGATAAAAGCTATGAATGGAGCTGCATTTCGTGACAAAATTTCCGAGATGGGAGATAAGTGCGTCAGGTTTTGTTAATAATTAGTCAAAAAGTTGTGGACCGCTTTTTTAAATTTAAATTTCATATGAATCTGTGTGGTCCAATCAAATTCGAAACTTTTTGGAGTAGCAACAACAAAGGAATTCCCTAGAATTTTTAAAGCAGGTTCGCGATTATGGGTTGCAAAAATAAACGAACAAAAGAATGTAAATGATCTCTCGACAAAAAAATAATAAGGTATCATAATTACCATTCGATGCTCTTGTATCCTTTGGCACAGCAATGCAGGCCTTTAAATTTCCCCTCGATTGCATATTCGAACTTGCTGGGTTCCTTGGTGAATTGCAGAAAATTTCCCAAATTTGGAAATTGATTTACGGAGCAATAGTCTTCGATTGCGTGGGAGCAACCGATAAACAAAAAGAAGGCACCAATTAAAAGCACTTTTTTACTATTCATTTTCTACAGAGTTTTTTTTCTTGTTATTATTAGTGATGTAATATAAATTAAAAATTAATGAGTCACAAAATAAATATAAAATGTTAATAACAGAAGATTTACGACATATTAATGCTATTTAAACCGAAATTTCACGCACTTTTATTTTTTTTGAATTTACCCCGATATTTTATGTTCACTTGTTTCGAACACGCGGGTTTTTCAAAATAGCGCACGAGTCGACAACCGATCGCCGCAAACGTTGAACGTGAAATGCAACCGGTAGCGAAAATAAACAGCTTAGTCATTTCGGAAAACATCGGAACTCACCTGTGTGATTTCGTTCGTTTTCGCAAAATCACAAAAAGTAATTTTGAGAAAATAATAATTATTGTTCGACAACTAGCAGAACCGTAACAACGCAAGACGCTCTTTTGTTATTTTTTGAATTTCATAAACAGTTGAAATTTTGGCAAATTTATGGGGATTAGGAAGAAGCAAATTTTCTCATATAAATATCGCGTTTACAGCAATACTTATCCGACATTTTTTGCTGTAAAGTTCATTCCCCTCATTTTTGTTCCTTTGCGTTTTTCCATTTGGTCGCTCCGTTTCCGAGATACGGTGACTTAAAAAAATCAAAATTCAAAAATATGTAAAAATCAATGCTTTATTACCGGCGCGAAAACGGTCAAATCCTTAGAGCCGGCCCTGTATTGCCATATTTAAAGCAATTGTTTTTCAGTAATTTTGTGGAAATAAATAAATTTCATTTAAATTTTAAATATTTATAAATTTATTTTTAATAAAATTCTTATAAATATGTAAACCTGATTTTTTAAAATAAATCCTATTGCAATTATATTATATATTCATCATGAACAAATTAAACACTTTTATGGTAAAAAGTTTTATCTTATGGTACTATTTTAATCTTAATATTGTATGGGCCTACGTTGAAGGAACCATCTTCGTTAAAATCTGAATCACCTTCCAAGCTGTCACTTTCATCGAAATCGTTCGTTTCGCCCTTTTCTTTGGGATGCAAAATATTATTTATTGGTTCGACCAGTCTAGCGCCAAGTAATTTGCCCAAACGATCGTTGTACAGGTTGACAAATTCAGCGAAGCATTCGGTAGTGGATGTGCTGACAATTTGGCTTAAGGGCTCGTTGTTGAGCAATCCGGAGACGGTAAGCTAAAAATATCAACTATGAAGTAAACACTTATGATATCGCAATCTTATCGAAAAAACAAAGTTGTCAACTATAAGTTTTATGACAAAACAGGTATTCCACTTACGTTAGTTTGAGAAATATTAAGCTGGAGCTCAAGACGCCTCATCCTCAGTCCCGATGTGGTGGTAAGAATCTGGGCAAACGCTCCACCGTGTATTTCATGTACATGCAGGCTAAAATTATTTTTTTAATTTCATAAATACACGAAACAATTAAAAGTTTTACGTGACAAATCCTTTTCCGTAAAATGGAACGAAAATGGCCATACCATCAAAGAAATAATCAGGCACAATCAGTTTCAATTCGTCGAATTTGACTTTGAAAGTCGATTTAACTCCTGGGGGAATTATGGTAACCTTATTTTTGAGATCGGTGGCGGAAAAGCCCGAAAATCCGCTAAGATAAATATTTTTTGCTACCAATTCGGCCCTGAAATAAGGTAAAAAATTAGTAAAATTTCAAAAATTAGAAACTTACACCAACCTCAGGTTATCACTGCCAACTTTGTAATTGGCCTTTTTGATAATGTAAGGATCGTAAGCTTGCAAAAGACGGGATAAATTTGTCAAAGTTTCGTTAATGCGATTTTCCAAAATGTAAGGTTGAATGTTGCTTAAATCTTCTAAAAATAAAATTGTGATTAAATTTCTGTAAAATTGGATGAATATTTACCATTGCTGGCGGATGCTGTTACGGAACAGAAAGTAACAGCGATTGCTGTTAAAAGTAAAATTTTTTTCATGTTGCAGTGTATTATTTGATATTACACGAAGAGAACTATTCGAATCTACTGAAGTATTAAAATATATAATAATGGTTAATATGAAAGCCTTTATAAAGCTTTTGATTGATTAGAAGTGCGGATAATAGTTTTGCGTATTAATTGCATTAAAATACAATGTGAGATAAGAGGATAAGACAAAGCGTTTGAGTTGAAGATGTTGTTAAATGAGATAAAATAATCAATTATATTAAAGAAACGAATTATAGTAGCAGGTGTTGATTGGTAATAATATCTATTCTAAACAAATAATATGCCTCTCTTTAAAGTTTATCAAAGTCTGAGTATCGATTGGTAGATTTTGCGAAAAAAACATTATCAACTTTATTTGTTCAAGTTTTTAATTAGCAACATTGTGTTATTTTGAACTTTGAAATATATTAATTAAATAGTAGCCACAAGAGCGGAGCAGAAAAGATATTATGGACGAGGAGACTTTTGAAATGGGTGGGCACAAATTGGGCACAATATATTTAGGGTGGGCACACAAAATTTATTAATCAAACTAAAATTTTAAAAATAATTTCGGTTTACTACATATTATTAACATTTTTTTAAAATTTCCTTTAAATTGTAGGTGGGCACTTGGAAGGGCCGCCGTCGCTGGGAGACAGTAAAATGTGGAGAATTCCTCCATTTCAATTACAAATTTTTGTTGCTTTTTTCTTAAACTTGGAATAGATGGAAAAGAAACCTTAAAGATTTTACCTGTAGATGGCAAAATTTATTTTATCTGTAATTCTTTTTTATTAGCCCAGGTCAGCCATCTGTTCGAAATGGAAAACAATAGTTTGCGTACTTCTCAATGCGATATCGGTTATCTCTAAGTTATTGTTAATAATATGCTATTGTACATTACTATTTAGATATAATCCTGTTCACCAACGGAAATACAAAAGCCATCTATCGCATTGAACAGTACGCCAGGGGTAAAAGATCTTGAAAAATTGAAACAGGAACTTAAAATATCCAGTAAACTATGGTTTTCTTCCACAAGAAAAACGAAAAAAAATTTATTCAAATAAGATCACATTAAAATATAAATCTGTTAAATATTTGTAATTCATGACGCAAAAAGAATTTTTAATTAGGTACCTACGTATTTTTAAAAAACCACAAGCAAAACCCATTTTTTCTACGATTAATTTTATTAAAATATTTTTATCACCAGATAGGCAACTAATAGATAATCGAATATTCCGTTACTGCCTATCTTATATTTTTGTAAATCTTTAATTTGCATGTGCTAGAAGATCACAGGCCATCGTCTTCATAGGTATGTGATTCCGATGATTCCAGACAGAAGATTGATCCTGGATTCCGGACGCATTTTGACTATTTCGAGAAGTGCCGGCTGAGGAAGAACCTCAAGCTTCAAGAAATGGGGTAAGTACAAAGTAGAAAAAAATACATTTAATTGTCGAAACGCCAGAGAGGCTTAGCTTCCCCAGGTATTCTGGACTACCAAATTATTTAAATTTTGAATTTTTTATATATTAAATATTTTGTGTAAGAATTTTATTTATATGAAGAAATTTCAACATATCTGTAGCAACAATATATTAGAACATAAACCGGTGAAATAATAATAATATAATAATTTATATCAAATATACAGAAAAGTTTAGGCAACCCATCGTACATACATCTTGAAAACAAATTTCAAAAATTCTTCATGTTCGGTAAAGTTAATTAGGTGCGTCCGGTTCGATTCCGGGCAGAGCAAAACTTTATTCTGACTGTCTTATCGAGGAAATCAGCCAAGAAAACCTTTAAAAAGTCAGAATGCTTTATGTGAGGAATATTGAGCCGAATCAAGAACCAGTAATATCTTATTTAAATTTTATTCTTAATGATTTTTTATTAACAAGTAATTGTTGTTTTCAGAAAATGATACCAAAAACTGCATTTAAAATACAAAATTTTTATAATTTCTTAGTTGATCTTCACTTTATATTCAAAGTTGTACGGCCCAATCATAACTTTTTGCATTTCATTTTCGTCGGTCTTGCTCGAAATTTCTTCATCCTCTTGTTCTATACCCGCTAATTCGTTAAACCAATCGTCTTCTGGTGTAGGTGGATTCAAAATGTCATTGAGTGGGTCAATAAGAACATTTCCTAGCAATTTACCCAAACGATCGTTGTATAAGTTAACGAATTCGGAAAAGCATTCGGTCGTTGAAGTGCTTACAATTTGACTGAAGGGTTCGTTATGGATGACGCCGGTAACAAACAACTAAAAATAAAGTTATTTATAATTATTATTCTGAAAGATAACGGTGAAAGTGCAGGATAAATTTAAGTGCACTATGTGTGAAGTTCAATAATCAGCAACTTACGTTGGTTTCGGTGATATTAAGTCGGATTTCGAGTTTTTTGATCGTCATTTTTCCTGATATGCCGGTAGCAATTTGTGCAAAAGCTCCCCCATTAACGTTACGTGCCACGAGACTGAAAATTATTTTTTTAATTTTGAAGTCGCATAATTGCATTCAAACGTTTACTTTACAGCGCCACTTCCATACATTGGAACGAACACCGCCATACCATCCACGAAGTAATATGGCACAATGACATGGAGCTCTTCAAAGTTAACATTAAAGGTCGTCTTAATTCCTGGAGGAAATATGGCAATGGTATTTTTGATATCGGTAGCTTCAAATTTAGAGAAACCACGAATTAAGACATCTTTTGCTTCTACTTTCAACCTATAAGATCTACGTTGTAGATACGGATCTAAACTCTAAAATTGCTAACTTTTGACTAACCTCAAGTAATCGCTATCCACCTCGTAGTCAACTTCTCTCATTACGTAGGGATCTCTAGGTCTTAATTGGATAGACAAATTTTTCAAAATTTCGCGAATTTCGTCTTCGTAAATGTACGGTTGCATGGCGTCAATTTCTTCTAAAAAGATTAAATAAATTTGAGTTAAACTGAAGAAATAAGTTTGGCTTTTTACCATCATCTTCGAGAGAACTGATCGACTTTGCTGCACAAACACTAAACACCACTGCTAATAAAAGGCAAAAACGTAGCATCTTTACAACTTGATTCAACTGACGGTTTTAAAAATATGACGGATATCGGTGCACGAAAGAGTTTTTCTAGCTATTTATTTATTACGTAAAATATTAATTACATTTAATTGATTAGGTAAGGCAATGCGAGATAAATCGAGATAATAAAAATTCAAAATGGAAAGTACTAAGGTACTAAAATCAAGATTAGGCAAACTTGCTAATGAAGTATCTACTTCAGTGCAGATTGAATTGATAAATATACTGATTTTAGAAATGATGTCATTTATTTATTTTTCAAATAGCAACCCCGAACATGTTTCGTATAGTTTTGGTCTTCATATATAATGTAAAGAAGCGACAATGAATTTAAGAAAACTTTATTTTCATAAAAATCTCTCCAATAATTTTTTAATTTTTTGGATTCAAAATGTTATTGATTGGCTCAATCAGGAGATCTCCTAGGATTTTACCCAAACGATCGTTGTACAAATTAATAAATTCTGAAAAGCATTCCGTGGTTGATGTACTCACAATTTGACTCAAAGGTTCATTATGTATTATCCCACTGATAAATAACTGAAAGTTAAATTTAGAAATTACAATTTGAAAACACGAGTACCCAGATGATAAACACATCAGGTCATTTTGACTAAATTTGATTTGACGCAACTTACAGTGGTCTGGGTGATGTTTAATTTAAAATGCAATTTTTTCAATACAAATGCGCCACTTCTTTTTATAATCACCTGGGCATCTATTCCACCATGAACATCATCGACTACTAAACTATTACAGAAAATAGTATGGTAAAACCCAGACTGAAAAAGAACAGCAATACCTACTTTACAGCGCCTTTTCCGTAAAGTGGAACGAACACCGCCAAGCCATCCAAGTGATAATATGGAACAATAAAATGTAACTCGTTGAATTTTATGTTAAATTTTGATTTAAACCCGAATGGTCTGATGGTCATGACATTTCTTATATTCGTGGGTTCAAAAATTGAAAAACCACGAAGAATCACATCTTTTACTTGTAAATCAGCTCTAAAACAATAAACTAGAAGTAGCAATCAAAAGGTTACCGTTGGCAGAAAAATAAAATATCCAGTTACAAACCTTATATAATCATTATCCAAATTATAATCAAATTGCCTGAGCAGATAAGGATCTTTAGGTCTCAGAATAGCCGACAAGTTTTTCAATATCTCTTTAACTTTTTCCTCGTATATAAAATTTTGAATTTTGTCGTCTGAAAGCAAAACAACGCACGTTGATCTGAGGTATAAAAAAATTAAAAAAATCCTACCGTAGTTTTCTAAATTTCCAGCAAAGGAGAAAGCTATTGACAGCGAAATAACAAACCAAAATGCCAACATTTTGGCATATCGGAAGACAAGTAAAGTTACGTTAGAACAGACATTTTGCACCTTAAATACCCGTAAAAGTTTGTACAGGTAAATTTTAGATTAAAACGAGATAAACTAATTATTCCGGCATTAGGCTCAAGTATAAATTTGAAAACAAACACATTCCAAGGAAATCTTTTGCAACACACCGTTTTATCTGAGCCATTGTGTAAAAATTACCATTTTCAGCCTAGCGATTGTTCTAATAGTTTTAATTCGTTATCGTCGATTTGAAACATCAAATTTTATTTTCCTATATATTCGGAAGACCGAAGGATAGAACATTTAAATACATTTCAAAATTTTCATCTAGCAATTTCTTTATAGGTATTATACATTTTGATTCTCAAAAATCTATTCCCTAGGCCGAATTATTGCTGAGCCGAGCGAGAACAAAATCAATTTTTCAGTTTGTAATACCTGCTGTACTTTTGTAATCATATTTCAATATTTAATAAAACAAATTACAACATATTTATCTATAAAAAATATGACAATATTAATTGTGAACAAGTTAAATTCTTATGCGATAGTCACAATCTAGTAGATCTTCAAATAACTTAAATTAGTAACCACTACATTGGTTCAAGGTGATTTAATGATTTTTTATACGTTTCATTTTATGCTAAAAAGTAAAATAATTCGAAAAACAGTAACTCTTGAAGTGGGTTATCAAAAACGCGATTAGATTATCATTACAAAGTAATTTGATCTTAAGTGAGTTATAAACAAAGCAGGTGCTTTTAAAAGTTAAGTGAAAAGGTTGTTCGTGTAAACCTGAATTTCAAAAAATGAAATATTCAAAGGGCACCCTATTTTTCTCCCTGATCATCGCCAATGTTTTAGCGATACAATGTTTATCTGAAAATGATGAAGCCAAATTACGACAGCAAAGTGAGTAAACATTTAAAATGCATTTGTGGATAAAATAACAGTTTTATTTTAGATTTAAAGGATTACGAGATTTTTGATGCTGCTATAAGAAACCTCGATCCTCAAATTAACGATGCCTTTGAATGCATCCGAAGTAAAATATTAGAAAACAAACTGGATCCTTTCAAATTTCCAATAATACCACTTATACTTAATACCGGTACAATCGAGTAAGTATTACTATCCGACAAGAATCTTATGCCTATTAAATTTTGTTAATTTAGGTCAAATTTGATGATTAGAAATTTTCAAATCGATGGACTTTCCTCTTTTGAATTAGCCGAAGCAGTCGTAAGCAAAAATCCTTTCAGCATGTATGCAAAATTGGTTGTTAATATAGACAACATTGCCATACATTTCAAAAGATATAAAGGATTTATGAGAATCATGGACATGATTCACTTGTATGGGGATGGAAGTTTTGCAACTAATTTTACTAATTTCCATTTAGATGTGTTGGTCAACTTAAAATTAAAAAGCATTATTAATCCACTTGCAGGAATACAAATTAAAAATATCGCTTTGGACTTGGATTTATTTAAAACAAAGGTAAATTCAAGTTGTTCGTGCAATAGTCATACAAAACTATTTTGTTAACAGATCCTTATTACTGGACTATTTAATGATCCCTTTATGAGTAAACTGATCAGTAATCAATTGACTAAAGCACTAACGGCAATAGCGGAAGGCGAAAAAGAGCGACTTAATGCTTTACTTTTGAAAACATCAGATAAATTAATCAAGGAGAAAGTTAATCCATTCCTTGCGACAAAGAGCACCTTAGAAATTCTTGCAATGGCAAACGTTCAGTTGTGTGAACCAGCAGTTGCATACATAAATAATGGCATTGATTATATACGAAACTTTACCAACACAAATCCCGAATTCGACATAGAAGATTACCTATCGCAGTTTTCCGATTATTACGATTATCATTTAAAGTAAACTGTTTTAAATTGTAATACATTATAACTTTGTTACATTATTCTTAACACGTAATGTATAAATTTTATTTAACTTTTTACCTCGAAAACTCTTCTAGTTTAAAATTCTTTCTCGATCGAACTTGTAATAGGGCTTTTATCGAGAATGACTAGAACAATTGTTGTAACGTAATTTAAAGTTCAAAGTTCTCATTTTTGGGTATATTGCATTAAATTTTTAAATTTCCTAAACGCAGTTTGCTTTACCAAAAATTCATTTTTCGTCCTTTTTCTTCATAATAGAACAAAATAAACACAAAAGGCTTTCTACAAAATTATTAGTTTTAGATGTAACACAGATTTTTAATTTATTTTTGAAATAGAAACTAAAGTAAGCAAATTACATTTGAATAAATTTTAAGGTTAAACTTCATAATCTGACGTTTGGCCAGCCATCAGCGCTCTGCGGACAAAGGTAAACTAAAAATACAGGGTAAAGTCTCATACAGAGCTGGGCACAAAGTATTGATAATTTTCAATTGATCAAAAAATTAAGAAAGTGGCTGCCATAATTGCTTGCTCAAGTGATATTTTTGGAAATTAATCTTTTTAATTAGCGTAGTTAATTCACTAACGCTTTACTTTGTTTATGTAAATAGCTGGAAGAATGCTCAAGAGTTCTTGTGTACATATACTAATTTTGGATATATCATTTTATCTACGAAATAGTATCAACATAAATTTACTATTTAATTTTTTTCTGTTGTATTCAGGGGAAGAAACGGCGGAAGCGAAGTGGCGATAGCAAAATTTTTCATTCTTTTTGAAAATAATATTTTCTATGCAATTTTTTGTTCTTTATATTATACTAAAAAATTCAGAAAACCCAAAATTATTAATTTTCCAATATCTCAAAATTATCTGGAATATTTTTACGATAAATCCAAAAATATAAAAAATTGATCTTATCTTTTTTTTTAATCTTTGCTTAAAATGGAAATTTTTAGTGGTAATTCTGACGAATGGAAAACCTTCAACTGATTGTTAATATTCTCGAAAAATTCGTTGTCTACTGTACTTTATAATTATAAATAGAAAAAAGCAGTTAGTAATTTTGGCAACAGACAGGCTAATTGATAAAGCGATTAATTTAATTGTTGATACAGATCGATAGCGATATCTTATTTGTTCATCAACTTGGATTCCTAAAAACTGAAGTAGTATCTCGCAAAAATAAATATCGCTTCATAAAAGTGTGGGGATATTAACATCGAGCAAAGTAAAATAGCTAGTTTTCAAAATATTCTCTATGATTAATCGAGTTTTTCAAAATACGAGATCGCGTATTATTTGATCGAGCAAATCGACATCGATAGATAAATAATTATCAAAGCTGATATAAAACACGTACAAGTTTCGATTTTTCAATTACATCTACAGAATTTAGAGGGAGTCAGGTCTTAATTAAAAATGCGTGTTTTTCTTAGTGTATTCGTAACTTTTGTTACATGCAGTTATGGCTTACCAATGGATAAAATGCGAATCGCAGGTATGGTTCCTTTTTGAATGTTGTTCACACGACGTTATTACTATTTTTTTTTTTTTAGAAATGCTGTCTAATTCAAACGACTATTACGAAAGAAAGTTTAACGAATCAATTCAGTGTATAAGAAAACATCTTTACAAAGGCCTTCCGGTATACGAAATTCCTCCTTGCGATCCTTTAGCGTTTGAGGACTCCGTACGTCTGTACATCGATAACAACATAATTTTTCAGTAAGTAAACTACGGGAAGGCTCGTATTTGTTTTAATTTACGCCGATAATAATTTTAGAACAAATTTAAATTTGAAGAACCTAATTATAAAGGGGTTGTTGGATTTCGATGTGGTTTCGATAACAATTAGTTCGAATTTAAGCCTGTATGTTAACTATCATCTGAAGAGCGTTAAAATAACTTCGTTACATGAGGGACATATAAATTTGCTGGGTTTAATGGGAATTTTAACAGATGGTGAACTCGAGTAAGTTATTCGCAATTATAAATTTAAGACTTTTCATAACTTGGAAAATGTTCTAGCTTAGAAGTTTCAGACATAAATATTACAACTGTAACAAAATATAACATCGAACCCACTCTAATTGACGATTACGAAATGGCGATTAAAGTAGGATCTGTGAAGGTAAGGTAATTTTTAAATTTAGAAACAAATTTGCACGACGGAATTTTTTTCAGCTGGACATGACCGGATTGGCAAGCGACGAAGGATTCAGCAAAATTATGAGCGACGTCATAAGTTACTTCGCGCCTCCGATTATTAATCTTTTTCACAAGGAAGTGACTAAAAGTATTAGTCCAGTGATTCAGAAGATACTTAATTCTCGTCTGGGTCATCTCTCATTTTTGGAATTTTTAGCAATGGTCGTAAATTGGGATTGCAAAGTCTAACTTGGACATTAGGACATAAATTTTAATTTAATTATTTTCGGCTGTGGTTTATAATAAACAATAAGGGCTTTATCTATTATATAGAGTAGATTTAGAGCTTTTTTTACTTAATGTTTAACAATAACAATATTGTTAATAAAGATTTTAAAACAACCGCAGGCAAGTTAAATTTGCTCTTCTACGCATAGGTTTTACCGTTGATTATAAATTGTGAAGATTAATTTTCTTTTGGTTTTTCGTTCCGTCGCAGATGATTTTTTTCTCATTCCGCCAAGTGATCGAGTGCGAATGAAGTGTGTTTGAAAACAATCGAGTGTTTAGATATTCCCAATCTTGTTCATTAATCTTAAGCTTTGAACCATAGTGCGATTACAGACGCAAGTGGCCTGGCGCCAATCAAATATTTTTCCTACTTACAGTGGGCTCGTGAAGTTTGGAACTGAAAATTTTAGAGGAATTTTTCCGATTGTCCTGTATCAAAATTGTAATGATTTTTTTTTCAGATTTAATGCTTTGTGTGTGAAGGAAAATGGAAGCTATAAAATCTTTGATTTTTTTTATTTATTTGAAAAATTCATTTTTATGCTTCTCCATAGGATACGCCCGACGTTGCATCGGATGCAGCTTACTGAGGAAATAAATGAAAATTCATTTCGGATGAAGGAAATGAACTAATATATCACAAATGGATTTTTTGATAAAATTAATATTATTTTCGAGCGACTTGCTGCATTCTGCTTAGTGCAGATAAGATTTTTCACTTGGAAATGTTACAGAAAACTGTGAGGTTTATTCGGGTCACGAATCTGAACTGTACTTGAAAATCGAAAATTGTTACGTAGTTGGGAAAAGTGCGCACAGGTTATCGTTTTGTATCATTTGGAATATCGTGACGTAAAAGTTCTGGGCTTCTATTGGATCAGTGCAGTACTGGCGTCTACGAATGCGTAAGGTTTGGTTTTCACTAACTTTTGCCAGCTAGTTTCAGGCACTTGAACATGCATGACTACACCGGTGAAACATGTAGTGGCGGGGTGATGTGACTATTGCGGCGATAAATCAAAGAAAAAATTAATTTATGGTAAGTTTATCGATTTTTAAAATTCGAAATTGTCACGATACGCTCAATTTTTATTCAAAACCCCGAAGAAAACGCAAGAGTTTATAACCCTGAAAATTTTGAAAATTTTTCGCATTTCCACCGAAATTTTAAACTCGAAATATGTTGGAAGAAACTTGTTCGGGCAAAGGAAATCTTTTTCGAAAGCATTTAATAAACGCTTATGCAACCCCAAATTATTTGATCTTCCTAAGGGTAATAACAATGTTAATTAAATGAGTATATACCAGATTGAATAAAGTGTTTCGGTGGGCCTAATCTGCATTATAGTATCGTTAGTATTGTTATTGTACAGTGTTGAGCATATACGAGCTTTCAAAGCTTGCGGATATAAATTAACATTCAAATACACAGCAATGTGGCTGATAATGTTAATTTTCAAATTTTGCCCGACATTTTCAGACAATTACTGTTTGTTTCGCTCACTTTTACAAAATTAATTTAATTTAATTTGGAGTGAGCCGACTACTGAATTTTTTATTTTTAATTATGTATCGAATTTTAACCGCAAAACTCTGGGGATTATGGCAGGTACCTCTGGTGTAATTCGAAATTTGAAATATTTCAAGTTACGAAATATCGTAAAAATTTCAATAGGCAAATTGCTGAAATTTTTTTAGACGTTCGCGCCAAGTTTTCGTATTGTGGGACACCGTGTAGGATGCTTTAGAAAACCTAGGGTAAATTCATAACTCCAAGCAATGTAACGACAGAAAAACTGATAAGAAAGTAATTAAGATTTTATCTAAAATGAATTTCTGTCGAAAGAAAATTGGGGATTTTTTAAAAGAAAAATTATTATTTATTGACCCTTGCTTTACTGCGCTGAAAAAATGTCTGCATAATAATTTTTTCAACACGGGAAGCGAATTTTTATGACCTTTTCCATTCCGTTTTATTCGCTCCGAAGTAATTTTCAAAATAACCCCTTCTTTGATTTTAACATGCCTAGTACATAAAATCTTAAACTGCGGTTTTATCATCGCTTCCACGTCATTAGAGTTGTTTACAGCATAGGAAGCGATTTAAAATAACCTTTAAAGGGGAGTTAGATTAACGCTCAACAAACTGTACGTAATGGACAATCATTAGTTACGCAAAGAGTACAATTTAATATAAGGTCGGCGGAATATACTCGGTAGGGTCTGGATGAAGTGTTGTCACGCGACAAGAAAGAGGAGCGGTTGGCTTAAAGCAAATGTCAAATAGTTTATTAGGAACATCTAAAACATTTAAATTGTTTACCCCGATCGCCGATTAGCCTATTAAAAATTCATTAACAAAACTTGACTCGAAATCGTTAGTCGGAGAAAAGGTGAACCCCGCCCGAGCTCTCCGCTCAACAGCTAGCCGATCTTCGCACCCACTGACGGAAGTGTAATTTTTTAGCGAAAATTATTTCGATTAAAATTTCTATCCCGAAAGTGATATGTGGGTAATAAGAAAATTTAAATTATTTGGAGTCTTGGAAATTCCATTATAAATCCACCTATATATCTCTATTCGGCAATAAGTTCCCGAGTAATCCCGCACGTTTTTTATATTTTAAATTAAAAATTTTAATCTTAAATCAAATAAATAATATCGGGACAAAATTTCAATATTTTAATTTTTTCAAATTGCTTTTCCGAAAAAGTGTATCAGGACATTTTTCACCAGAGTCTATTAGAAGTAAGTTGACAAAACGTACAAATTGCTTCAATTTCATGCTTATAAAGAGACGAAATTGAACATAGGCAAATGTGGAAACGTAGTGAAACTAACAACCACGATAATATTATACCAACCCCTGTAGTAGTCGTTTAAAAGAGTAAAGGTCGTAAGGTCAGAGAATGCATTGAATATCTGCAATGTGATTATTATCTAAATTTTAGTTCAATTTAAAGCTCGCTTTATAATGACGTACCTACCACGTTTTAATCGATACTTTGTTACGTAATTCAAAGCTTTTAATTTGAATATGCGATTGTTATTATTGTATTGAATTTTGATGTCGTAATTTATGCATAACTCAAATATAAAATTTAAATTGCCATTTAAAATTTATCGCATTTCAAATTGCTAGTTGCTGAAATGTAATTCCTATGATAAAGTTACGATTGTTCAATACCAACTAACAATGCACGATGCACAAAGTTAAACTAATTTGTAAACGCCGTTGTAATAATATATCATTACGGAATTTAACTAGAATTTAGCCCTCTAAACGCTTTCTTTAAAGCTCTCTTAACATAACAAACAAAGAACCCACAAACGTCTTTCATATATCAAGCCATTATCATAGATTATACCACTTTTCCCCCTAAACCTGCAGCGGTCGTCTTTAGGGTTCTCGAGTATTATTGGATTCCATAACATCATCGGCGATGTTCCATAGGGACCCATTTTAGGACCGCTATCGTGCAACGTACGGTTTTAGGAGAACAATTAAATGCAAAAAAACGAGAATGTTGAAAAATTTCAGTTGCGGCTGGCATGGAGAGGGCAATGGACTGCCACCCTCCCAAAACAAAGTAGGAATTTATCATTAAAGATCGAGAAGAAATTCCAAGCTTTAAATTTATTTTATTTTTCTTGCTTCTTTTTTCCATTTTCATAAGCAGGAACCTGAGTAAATGTGTAGGTTGACAGTTTAGACTGCTAATCGATTATCCATAGAGGTAACTTTATGGAGCGAACTTAATTATTAAACTGCATACTTAAATTTTGATCTATAAACCAAGTTGCCATGCTAGGGTGCTTACTTACCAACTTACTCAAAAGTACATTATTTGTTTTTCTATTTTGAGTAAACTTGAATTTTGCGAGTGCTAAGTTTATTTCGTTAAACTTATCTCCAGTAAATACAGTGGCGGATTTAGCTTCTCTGGGGTCTGAAACCAAATATACGGTGGCAACCATAGCGCCGGCGTCAGGCTTTGCAGTGCCCAAGGCAACAAAAATTAAAAATTTGAATTTCAAAAATTAAAAAACCAGTTTTGGAGTAAAATGTTCGTTTCAAGTTGGTTTTAAACATAATTTTAATTTATTTTACGTGTAGTATATTTTAAATTTCAATCTAATTAATATCTTAATAATGTTTGAACCTCAATTCAGTTGCTCTTGTTAAATTTTTCGACTTTGTTACAAATTCCTTCAAGATTAAATTTCTTCTTAATTAACTTTTCAATCAAACACTTCCAATCAATTTACTAATTTTATTTTAGCAATTTTACTACGTCCTCCTATTCTTTTATTTAAATAAATTTTTTTTTATTGTCCACTTCCGAGAGTCTTGTGTCCACTTTACGCCTCCGTTCACGACGGCGAAGTGTCCTTGCTAGAAGGAATTAATTCGTAATTTTATCCACCGATCGAATCGTTTTTTATTTTGGCAGTGTATATTCCCCTCGTGAGATAGCATCTTCGAATTTTGCAATATCTGTTTCCAGTCGGCTGGTTGAGTGGTGTTCGGACTACATCTCGCAAAGTGAAATTTAAAATACGCCAACTCCGCAATATTTTTAAGGAAATTATTTCTTCACTTCAGCGCATTCGCTATAATATTGGTATCTATGTATCTACATTTTTTCCAACTTAATTTTTTTTTGTTGAAAGAAAATTCAACGAGATTAATCTGCATTTTAAATTAAAGTAGCTTAAATTGCAAAGTTCTAATTTATTCTACCTTTTAATACTATTCCACTGCATGCAAAATTGATTACCGAAACCTGAACTCCGAACAGCAAAAGTTTCAGGAAATTCAAAACGGTGAAAATCGTTAAACCCAGCAAAGAGGTTGTTTGGTTTTCATTAAGTAGTGTTGAATTTGCGTTTATTTTTACACAATACGAAATTCTTAAATCAACCAATTAGCTGCGAATATCGATAAATCGAGTATCGAAAATATCGTTGGTTTAGCTTTTTAGGAAAATCTTTTGAGAAGCACTGAAAGTTGGTATCAGAAAATTTGCAAAGTAATGAATTACGTAAACTGTAAATAAACATTGCATGACTAGAGCAAGATGGTGTCACGGCACATACGGCGAGATAAATAATAAATGTATTGGAAGATATGTTTTTTACGTTATCTCAGGATATGGAGACATTGCATGACCTGCGAACTTTTTCGATCTTCTCTCGCTAAAGCATTAATGAGGTGTGGATTATAAATTTAAAAAAATTGCTTAGGTGGAATTTCTAAATTACATCCGCAGACAAAAGAAACTTTTCAAAAACTATCGACATCCTGTAGGTTGTGGGGTAATAAATCTTCCCTTAAGGATTTTTTGCAAAATTATAAATTATAATCTTTTATCAAAATCGTCCTCCGAGAGCTTTTGAACTAATGAAACCTTAAGGAGATGATATCTCGTATGTTTCGGAATTCACCCTACACAACAGCGACTAATATTATAATTGAGGGTAGGTTCTGTGGTGCTATAGCGTGTTGTTACGTAATTAATAGAATATTAGCTAGGCGCTTGCTGAAATATTGTTATTTTAGCAATATCTAGGGCAATATTTACGGGGGTGCATTTTATATCCAAAAAGATATGTAACAAATTTAATTACACGTCACACACATTCGTGATATGTTGAAAATCTCCACTAATTTAGCCTAATTTATAATACTGCACGACGGAGAACACAGAACAATGATGTAAATTTTTTTATACCTACCTAATTTGTAAAAAGTCATCACTTAATGCGGAATCCTGTCGGCGTTTTAAACGCTTTACTCCGAGCAACACGCGATCTACCACACGTGATTTTTCCATCATCGGACTTTACCTATATGATTTGTATAAATATATAATTTGAAACGTACAACTGCGTAGTGCGGTTTGTATTTCCGAATACAATCACAATGACTTGTAACATCTGGAAGTGGAAATGCTCCTGGGATATAGAAAAAACCTTCTCGTTTCGTCTCGCAAGGACGAAACTCACCTGGCCGAATTATTTTTAATCAGTTTATTAATCATTTCAAATCGGCTTGCTAACATGAGCGGAGGACACTGTAACAAAATTAAAAAGATAGCTTTAATTCAAATTCCACGTTAAGCTGTCCCACGTTGACGTTTAGTCAGCAAGGAACAGCCACCGACTTTTGTAATATTCGGTCTTGCACAAGGTTTATCCCGAATTTAAAACGGTTAATTTTTTTAATTTTCAGATTCAAAAAACTGATTCACCTCATCGTATTTTTTTTATTTGTAAGATTGTGCGGCCCGAAAGCCGCACTTACAGGGACTGTCGACGAAACGATCGATTAACCAATCTGTTAATTATTTAGACTTCTGGAGGTTGTACATTTACTGCAATCGTAATTTATAAATTTATTTAGTCTCTCTGCAAAACCAGCACAGCGCAGAGATGCCGTGTCTGCACCTGCGTGGCATTTTATATTAATTAAATTATAATACACTGATAACTATTATGTAAACTTGGATGTTTATCCAAATTAACTAGTAACTACGCTTTGATCATCAATTTTTACCGAGATATCGATTCTACTAGAGGCAAGCAAAGTAGCAACTGCAGACATTTACATTAATAAAAATTATAATAGTAATTTATGCTATCAATGATGCAAGTAAATATTTGAGAATATTACTAACTTTTGTTGTAGTATTAAAATAGTTATTTACTATACGAGCGTAAAAGTGTCATTTTATTTTGTGCCTAGATAAATTTACGGAACGACAGCAGTTCCAGTAGCATCGCCTGACAATAAAAAGTCATATAAAGTCGACAATCGGTCAAGAAGGATTTTCGAAAGGTCTCCTGTGGCCATAATGGAATTTGATTGGTTTACAAAATCAGAAACACTACCCTTATAAGATTAAGTTTAACATTGTGTAATTAGGAAATTAAATTTAATAAACATTCTACGACATAATATTTTAAAATTTTTAAATTTCCGAACCAGTTTTCGCCATACTGCGGCATCATCGGGCTATAATAAACTGAAAACGGCCCATTCAAATATCCCTGCGTTTCTAATTCTATTGAATACATCACTGGGGATGATTTAATTTGAAGGAGAATTTTATCAAATTAAAAACGTCAGTTCGGTCGACTTACTTGCGATAAACCAAACGAAGACGTGTAATTGATGTACAGTGTAAGCCAGCAATTACATAAATTCAAATATTATGTAATTACAAAATCCAGGAAAGAATAAATTGTACAACGAAATAAAAATATTTCAAGCTGAAAGTTTTCACGATTTCGCCGCACGTGGCCGCGTACTCGAAACGAATAATATTAAATGTTCAAAAGTAATAACCGCTTAATTAAAAATATACAAAAAAAAATTTTTGATATTAAAAATTTAAGTATTATGATTTATTTTTGATATTTTTTGTAAGATTATGAAACAGGTAAAGAGAGAAATTCTTAAATTAATTTTCGACCACGTTCTTTGTCAGGTACCGGCTTCCCAATTCCGAATAAGGTAATTTGGAAAATTTAATTTATTGAACAGTTTTGAAAAGACTATTTATAATTTTGTACGCTTATTTTCTCCAACATGTACAATAATTATTTTACGACAAATTGTAACAAATATTTGAAACAATAGTTCGGTTAATTGTATAATTTAACAATGGAACCGCTCAGCAAGGATGGATGGCGGAAATAATGGCATACGGAATTATTGCGGATCCATTGATAATGTTAAAACAATTTTAAGGGACAAGTAATTTTTTTTGGAAAATACTTTTATTGAATAAGAAAATGAGGTTTTCCTTCGGAAAATAGAAGATCGACGCTTTTGTTTGGGTCGGAACGACGAAAGCGTACGTTAGTTGGCGAGCGGAGCAAAACAACGGATAGACTATTCGGGGTCGTTTGGAGGGATTTGATGCTACTCCATGAGGGAGAGCAGGGGAAGAGGGTTCAAAACGAGGAAAGACTACCGATCGATGAGGACTCCGCACAAATATGGTTTCCACTATGCACGTATTCACTGCTTATCCTTTTTTCTCCTACCGATCTATTCGGTTACATAACTTTTTATCAGTCAGCGTGCAATAACAGTAAAATAAAATAAATTACACAGCTGAGATAGGGATGAAAAACATGCTTTTTTAAAAGTATTGTAGATACAACCTTGACGTATGTAGTCGTAGCCGAATGTGGGACATCCATGCAGTCTAATAAATCAACCGATACACATTTTCGATAGCTATTTTTTTATTTAAACAACAACGAACCAGGAGACGCCGGAAAATCCTAACCATAACGTAATTATTTTCTAGTAAGTAGTTGGCGTAGAAATAAAAAACAAGAGCTTTCTAGTCAAAACAAAATAAGGAAACAATGGGCGATTGAGTGTTGACAGAACAAAAGAAGTTCCCCAGGTCAGCCTTGTGGCGTTTTCTTTGCAAACGACGTCGGGACGGCGAGCTAAGTGCAGCAAACCACTCTCTTTTCTTCACATATAAGACGTAAAAATATATAATAAAAATTTGTTGCTTGAAAACTCACCGTTAAATTGTAAATTGAAAATTCTTTTTATATCAACAAGATTTTCACACGAGAAAATTCGAGTCCTTCTTAAACAAGAGACTTTAACAAACGCTCTCTAATTAATATTAGTGTATCTTTATTTTTCGCCCAACAAGGCGCAATTAATCAAATACGAAAGGTGGCTCCCGAGATTTTTTAAAATTAAAACTTTATTAATTTAAAGCAAAGTGTTTGCATAATATAAAATTTTATTAAAACGTTCAAGCCTCGGTTGGTTAAGATATCATCAGGCTGGAACTGAAGCTTAAAAAGTTTAATAAGTTTGGTGTCTCATCTGTCTCGATATGTTAATATTGCATTTTTATCCGACTTGGCAACCACAAACGTTGCCTCATTCTTCGATCCACTATTAGATGATTTCCCCTTTGTTTAATTTAATAAAAATTCATCTGCGGAAATAACGAGGTTCTATTAGGAAGCGGAAACGTTCGTAATAATACATTGGTGCAGTGTTTTAAAAGTTTCACATAAAATATCATTTAAAAGCATTGAGAACTTTTAGTATATTGAATATAATACGAAATTTTAGATTGGCTTTCGCTGATGTTGCATTTCTTCATATCCGTGCGGAAAGCAGCACTTTGCACCCTTGGTGTGTAAACAGAATTCCATTACATAAACAGCTAACTTTTTATCTCTCCAACCCAAAACAGTGGACAAATGGGGGTTATTTCAATAAATTAAATATTTATTTATCATTTTTTGCCTCGTACAAAAATCTGCACTATATTTCAACCTATTAAACTGTGATGCAGTGGCGGATTTCCGAACAGGCGCAAGAGGCGCGCGTCTGGGCCTCATAAATCCAGGGGGCCTCAAAATTCAGGTCTCAAAATCGTCAAAGGATCCAAGAGCGTATAAGAGACGAAGAAACAAACGAAAACACATTCAGTTTTATGAAAAACACGCCACGTGACCATAAACGAGCGTTTAAACTAATCATTATTTTTAGTATAAATTTAAAACACTAATTTTTGGTGTTTTGGATTAAATTTTTTTGGAAGAAAAAAATTCCATATGTGTTCCATACACATATGAATCATTCAGCGAAGTTTCTAAATTATAGTCAAATATCCCAGGAGAATCTCGTTAATAGAGCGCAATTTTAAAATATTAATTTTTGGTGTTTCGGATTAAAATTTTTTGAAAAAAAAAATTCCATATGTGTTCCATACACATATGAATCATTCAGCGAAGTTTTTAAATTATAGTCAAATATCCCACGAGAATCTCGTTAATAGAGCGAAATTTTAAAACATTAATTTTTGGTGTTTTGGATTAAAATTTTTTGAAAAAAAAAATTCCACGTGTGTTCCATACACATAAGAATCATTCAGCGAAGTTTTTAAATTATAGTCAAATATCCCATGAGAATCTCGTTAATAGAGCGCAATTCTAAAACATTAATTTTTGGTATTTTGGATTAAAATTTTTTGAAAAAAAAAATTCCATATGTGTTCCATACACATATGAATCATTCAGCGAAGTTTCTAAATTATAGTCAAATATCCCACGAGAATCTCGTTAATAGAGCGCAATTTTAAAACATTAATTTTTGGTGTTTTGGATTGAAATTTTTTGAAAAAAAAAATCCTATATGTGCTACATACACATAAGAATCATTCAGCGAGGTTTTTAAATTATAGTCAAATATCCTAGGAGAATCTCGTTAACAGAGCGCAATTTATGCGCGTCACCTAATTCTCAAAATTCAGCTCTCAAAATATAATAAAATAGTTTTATCTAACTTTTTTTTTACAATGAAAATATAATTAATAATTATAACAACGTATTTCATAATTCATAAGAAATTGTGGCATAGGGAAAACATATTGAAAACCTTTTTTAAGTCGGCTAATAAAATGACAACTGATGTGAATAGCAAAATTAAATTAAATTGCGCCTGGGGACTTTTAAATGCTAAATCCGCCACTGCTGTGATGGTATGAGTAGTGTGAACACCGATTTTCTAAGCAATATTGATTGGACGGCAATAATGCAGCTACGCCACTGGTATCTTAGTACAAGTACAAAAAATAAATTTGAATTATAAATTTAAGTTCAACATTCAAATTAATATTGCGCATCCGTGTTAATAATTTAATAGCCGTTAAGTGCTTGATTTACATTTTTTCTATGTGGGGCGGCATATTTACTTTTACACGAGCGACCGTACCGTACTTGATGATTGCTAATGAACTTGAAACATGTGGCCTAAATTATTATAAAGGTTTTTCTTTTGCATTTTTAAGCCAAATTTCTTTGTTTCGTTTAAACGCTTATAATCGGGTCGAACTATCGTAATCGCATTACAATTTTGTAATGTAAAATTTTTTCAATGTTTAAAATTCCTTATTACTTTTTAAACTATTTTTGATTGTTACTTATAATTTAAGATTAAAAACACTCGATACGTAAAAAATTCTCTAAACGTAACACATTACCTGAATTTGCCTGTTTTTGACTTCTACTCCATGAAATGAACAACGTGAGTGGCATAATGGGGTCAGCAATACATATTACAATCTATGGATTTCTTTCAAAATTAAATTGAATAACATTAACAATGATATAGTAATTACAAATATTGACAATTCCAAACAAATAAAATAACATAAAGAAAAAAATTGATTATTTTTGGTGAGGGGAATAACAAATTTTCTAATGGAATATTTCACGCGATGGATGCGCAGCAATTTGTGTTGTCGTATCGTCGAAATTTTTGATTTGCCTTCTGGTCGCGACGACCAACTTTGAGGTTTGCCGTGATTGTGTGACTAAAAATCCAAAGTTTGAGATTGTTTAAAATATTATTTGATAATAATCTGTGTAACAGTGTGTGACTGGTTCGAAATTGAGCAATTAGCTTTAAAATTAAGTGAACCTCTTAGGGAACGGAGAGGGTTAGTAAAACGTGTGCATGGGACTGCTTATGGAGGAGCATCTCGAGACGAAATTTGCATTTAAAGGCAAACTTTAAATTTTTCAGCAGAAACGTGAAAATATGTAAAATGTAGAACCTAAAAAGTTTGTGTTTTGTGGCACTGGGTCACTAGGCTTTGTAGGTTCTGTACAAGCTTTGCGTGTTTTCCACCATTTGCGATATGCAAAGCACATATCTGTCTTATCGGAAAATAGTACCGCGTTTTATTGTAATTTTATGAGTTTTTCCGAGTTAATTTTGTATTTTGTCTTATTTATGTACCTATGCATCGTCTGCTATTTTATTACTTCCATTGATTTTTGCAACTTCAAAAGGAAAACGCTTTGCGGCGAAACGCCTCATCGTCGAAATGCAGCAAAATCGGAAACCAAGACATTTTTCGATATTGAATTTTCAAAGATTGCAGAAAAAAGCTTTCCCTCGCATTATCACGTTGTCATCAATTTCCCACTTAAAAATTCGAGGTCAAAATAAGCACGCCAACAACGTAAAACGTTTAATTATTTTACACTATCGTGATCCAGTAGAATAACTGATGAGTAATCTAAATTAAAATTTTAATGCATAGGTATAACCGACTTCTTTTGACGCCTTCTGCATTATTCCAAGACACGCGGTGCCATATTTTTCTAAAAATGGAATTTTCATATTTTATCAGCAATCGCGAATTATGAGTTTGCTTATTGATGTTAAGACCATTTAAATATTATTTAAAATTAAGTGGTCAAGGGTTGCCATAATCCAATATTGTCATTTCACAGCTCATTTAAATATTAATTGGAAGGGTATTTAAGTAGATACTCCGAGGAAGTGTAACGCCGATTATTGAAATAATTCAATGTATTTAAATGCTTTGTAAAAATCTTAAAATATTTAAGTTAGGTTTTATCGATAATCATATAGATTATTGAATACGATGGATGGTATACTAGAGATAACCATAAATTAATAGTTTATTAATCTCATAGAGCATGGAAAATTCAAACTAAAATTTCCCAGGAGAGGCTCGAAACCAACCTCGGGGAAGTTGTAATCTAATTGCCCGGCAAAATTATAATATTGAAATATCTGAATTGTTTATAATAACTGTCGGTAAGTTATTTTAAGGAACACTGCAGAATTAACACAATTTTGTTCTCGTAATTTGCTTATTTATAAAATTACAAAACATTGTTGAACTTTTTGATATAATTTAACCAACTACTGGCTCGTTTTACAGTTTCTCGACTAAATTTAATTAAAAACAGTAAATTTTAAATCTCTATTTCTACTGCTCCAACAGGAAAATCCTAGAAAAGCAGCAACGTCGACTAATTTGTTTATGACGAAGTTTTGAAAATTAACCAATTATTAAAAACAAAAAAAATATTTTTATATCAACACCCAGTAGGTAGGTAGATATATTAAAAAACATACTGACATTTAATTAGAAAATAAGAGGACGGACGCTAAAGTTTTAATTATGAAAACATTCAAGTCGCTAATTTTTCTTATATTTATGAGCGTTTATATCCTTTCAAGGATGAAACAACCGCTTCCCATCTTCCCAATGCAGAACTTTGAAACTTTCTCTAATTTAGTTTTACCACAAACAGGACATGTTTTAATTGTTTTTGTTTGGGGCAAAATTTCATTTTTGAACCAAGAAACACAAACCGTTTCTCTTTAATTATCCAATAAAACTGAAATGTTTTTCGTGCAAAACCGAATTTATTGGCCTCGTGCAATATTAAAAAAGTATTTTTCCTTTAAAAGTGAGCTTAAAGTGTAGCAGCATATTTCATATTAATGTCAAAAAGTTAAGACATTTAATTTTAATACGGCTGTCATAATACGGTTACAGCAGTAGAGTAGATCGATGGGGTAGTGTAACAGCATTGCATCCGCAGCGACGACCGAACTTTGACCTCGGTGGTTTGGTCAAAGTTACCCCTGACCTACTATCAGATATTGGAAACAGATAGAAGGTCGTATAAACTTAATTTATCTATTATTTACATGCTCAATTTATTAAATAAATTATAATTTTTTTTTAATGGACAACGCCGTCCCCGCCATTCCTCCACGGAATACCGCCGTTAAATAAATTAAGGGATGGAAGAAGCGGCCATAAACAAACTATTTGTTATTGAGCATTCGGTCACTGAAAAGTAAATTTGCGGGCAGGCACATAAATTTGTCATTTGCATGAATATTTAATATAAACCAAAAATGTGATGATTAGAATTCATGAAGGCAATGAATATATTAATGAAACGTGCGTGTTTCAATTTATTATTATTATTAAATTATGTTTTTCCACTTTTACTTACAACATATCGCAAGTAATTTATTTGTTGTCGAACAGAACTCGTCGGCAAAAAATGGACAAGCACATACTGCAGAAACGCTATGTATAAACGGGATCCCAGATTTACCAATGAAGATTGATCATTGCCGAAAGGATAACCTCTCTCTAAAGTGGATGGAACGATAGAACGGACAAAAAAGGGAATGCTGCGAGTAGCTTGAAATTGGAAAATGAAAAGTGAGTGAAAAAAAGCATGCAGATGATAAGAAAAAATCTGATGCAGTGGCCAGACGTCCAAAAAAACCTATTTAGGATTTAAACCACTACGAGTGTTTTATCCTGCTTATCGATTACAATATCTAATCAATAACAAATGGAATTTCGTCCGTTTTACGCCGTGGAAGCATTTTTCCGGAATGGAAATTCGAATTTAAAACTGTATTTTAATGTCCGGTCCCTTCTCTATTTTTAGACCTAATTAGCGTTTTAGGTTAACACTTAACAAACTAAAATTGTAAATTGGTAAATTAATAAATGCTATTTCCTAAACAGAAGTGTTAAAATAGCTCTCATTTTGTTATTTGATTAAGCACTTCAAATTTGCTTATCTTGTTATGGACCGTTTTCAATCTACAGTTTGTAGACTTTACGAATTATTTACGTAAAGTCAAACAAAATTTTTCGTGTTCTAACGAACAAAATTTCTATAAATTATTTAATTCGTCTAAATTATTTCAATTTAAAAATGACTCCGCGATAATAAAGTACAGGGGACTTCCCTTCGCGAAGGGAGTATAGTTTGTAGGGTTGTAAGATATCTTATACCGCCCTCTAACGTCAACAATAAATTGTTGTAATAAAATATTCATAGCTAACATTCTCGATTGTGTCAATTACGGAGTAATTTGTTCATAGATATATCACACCGACGCTTATTTCTCCCAGATATTTTCTCAAATAAATTTTGTGCTGAAAGATTGCGAACATTTTTCAAATAATTTTATCGCCGAACGGTCAGCTAATACGTAATATAAATTTTATTATCCTTCTGCTTCTCGTGGGAAGTTTCACGGGTTCGAATCTCGCAGCGTAAATATGCATATCGGCTGGCCGTAGGTAGCATTATAAAATTTTCAACAGACAATATCCATTTATCGTTTTTATCCTGAGGGATGTTTGCGGCCCTTCGCTGTCGACCGGTGTTTATCATTTATTTTATTTTATTGTTTTGCAAATTGAAGTTATCGCGGTTACTCCTGGACCACAAGGAATCACAAGTAATGTTGGAAAAGGATCGCAGAGAACTAGAAAATGCTTTTTGTTTTTGAAGAAAAAATATTAAAAATTATGTCCTTGGCGTAGAAGTATTTTAACAATTACCATATACATACAATGAAAGTGTTCATTGAACCTATGAACCCGGGTGCAAGCTTGTTCTTGAAGATATCAAATTTTTGTTCGTTTCCGACTAATAGGGGTTCTAGAATTTAAAATAATGACCAATCACGTTAATAGCACCGTTTAACATCTAGTACGCTAGGGTTTCAGCACATCATCTCGCTAATTGGTGGCCCCGACACTGCATCAAGCTTCTCCAGTTCTAAAATCTAATTAACTTGTTCTTTCCAATAATTATCAAAAGCGAACAGACAAAACAATTGCTACTCGATACCGACAAGGTTGTGATCAATATTTGCAGCTACTACTCCCGACGACGTGGTCAGAGCCAATGCTGGTTGTGAATGGATTAACGAAATTCCTGTAAATTTAAAACACTGGAAAGCGTACGAAAAGCGATCTCAGGTTTTCGAAATTCATTGGTAAATCACAGGAAATTTTATTCGGAGAAAAAACTTGTGGCTCATTTGAAATTTATTGTCTTCTTAAAAAAGTTTTTTTCGGTAAATACGGTTTCCAAAGGGGAAATATATCAAAATACAAATTAAAATTATTATATTAATAAATTTTATTCAATGTTAAAAGCCACTGTTTTCCCTTTTCGACAAAAACGCCACATAGCACAGTTTATTATTCACTGAATAATTGATTTCTTTATACTCATTAACCAATTGGTTTATCTAACTGGTCGAATCGTTAAATGTTAATTTTTTTTCGCTGTTTATAAAAATCAATTGCCCCCCGGAGAACCCAAAATCAGTGCTCGCCTGATTTAAAAAAATTTTTAACACCAAGCCACGATTCAATTTCTTTTTTTTAAACTATTTGGCTTAAATTTTTGAAAACGAGTGTACATCACACAATAGGAGTACAAGCACAAAAAAATCGGTTTCTCATATTAAAAATCAACCGCGCCGGGTTGGTATTTCATCTTTTTAATAAAAAATTGCCGCCTAATTCAATGATAATAAAAAAGTATTAGAAATCCGCCGAAATATTTTTTCGTATACAAAGAAACTAAATAAATTGTTTTTTCTATTTCAAATTGAATAAAACTTATATTTCGGAAACCGTCGGAAAATTGGGTAAAAAAATTATTGATAAAGTAGAAATTATTAAGGGAAAGAAACGACAAATTAAATTATTTAGTAAAACTCGGTTTTCTTAAAGTTTTCCGTTTTTGGATATCGTAATTTTTGTTTAAATTATAAATTGATTTTCACAGAGGAATTCGTAGTTTCTACGCTCAAGTAGGGGAGCTAGTGGAAATATAAATGGTAAACTGGATGACATCTGACCATCACTTGAAGAAAAACTCCTGAATAATAAACGATCTCGTGCTTTAAAGACAAGTTAATGGAAACCTCTTAAATAGCTTATTAGATTTAACATCCGTAAATTATACACAAAAGAGTCACAATGGTGAAATTAAACTCATTTATAGGAAAAACCTTAACGGGCGTATAAAAATTGCGTTATTTATTACCGCGTATCAATTAGCAAATAAGGTCCTTTGAAACCATGTTTTCCATTCATGCCTTTATGTGGAAACTAATAGAGGATATATCAATAACGAATCCGCCCTAGTTGCTAGAGAATTTCAAGTTTTATTATATAAAAATGAGTAATGCCCTACCACTTGGCTTTTGAAATTTTTGCATAATTAATTTGTCGACTAAAATCATTTTCTGTAAATTATACGTTCGACATTTAAATTAGCCACCCTTAAAACGAGACACTTTCCACTTAACCTTTTTTCCAATAAAATCATTTTTCATGTTGTTGATTTATCTTTTTTCCTTCGTTTTCCTTTTTTATGGGTCTTAACTTTCCGGCAATTGATCAGATTTATATGAATACAAGCTATTACCAGCGCCGAAATGACCCTTCTGGGCAACGGAAGGATGTATTAAGGACTTATATGAAGTTCTAGATTTCAACTTTAAAATCCTTGCTTAGAATTACACATTTACTTCGGTTCGTTGAGTAACAAAGCGGGTTGTTTAGTATGAACCGACATAGTACTTTCCTTTAAAAGGAATCTAATCTTTGACTGGAGTTGAAGGAAGTGTAAAGCCCTATTTAGATAGGGCATTGCATTTGCATTAAACAAACAACCTTCGGTTGGTGTAACATTCTGTGTTACAGATTATTTTCTTTACCGGTTATGCCACTTTGTGTTATGACTTGGCACATTAAATTTAATCGCGTCATTCGGATGACTGTAAACTTAATTTTTTCCATCATCAATGAAGAGTAATTGTAAAAATGTCTCTATATTTATTGTTGCAATTTTCAATCCGAAACTTAAGGTTCCAATTTTGTAGAAAATTGAATTGTGAAAGAAGTATCTGCTCAGTGCTCGTCCTGGCAAAATGGTAAATAAATAAATCAAAAACTTCTTTAATACAAGCATTTTTTATAGTGTCTGGCACAGAGCAAACACAAATTGGCCAAGTCATATATGGCCAACTGCAGCCCTGTTTACTTATAAACTTTTCAAAGTTATAAATACATAACAGTATTTCATGATACAACAAAACATATTGCTTAAATCCACTATTTTATTTATTTTGTTAATGTTATAATGCAGACGTTTCTTGAACTGGTTAACGCTGGGATTTTGCGGCATTTCACAAGAAATAAGTCATCAACAATTTTGAAAACCAATGAAATACGTATTCCTGGGGGTAGTTCTTGTGAAAAATCAAAATTCCAAAATATAAACTGCGTTTAATTTATAAATATTTTGAAATTTTTTTATCGATTCGTTTTTACGTCGACCTATTTCTTGTGAAACACAGCAAATAAACAGTTAAAACATAAACATTTACTATGCCTACTCCCCAAGTTGTTTTTTTGAAATCAAAACTATTTTTAGTTATCAAGAGTCAGTTTATTATTAGAACTCTTGAAAGGCAGTTGTGTATTTAATTTGAATTAATTTAGTAGTATTAAAATAATCGTAATTTGCAGAAGTTGGGCTACGACTTAATTCTTACGACCGAAATCGTAATTTTGACGCTGTTTATTAATTGCAGAAATAAGAAAATGATGAATTTCCAGAGAGGCGTGCATCTTCGATGATGGGACTACGCACATTAGTTTGTTGACATTAAATCGTAAGTAAATCAATTTTGATATTTTTAAATAAGAAACCAGGTAGAAAAAAGTTGCGGTGGAAGTGACAATTTAGCTTGATAACCAGCAAGGCAGAAAGCGCCGAAACGACGCTTGTTCGAATTTTAAGCTTCTTAGCGATTTAAGAAAAAAGGTAAACACCGAAATGATGAATAAAACTTCAATTAGAGTATTTTAAAGGATAAAAGTTAAAATTTTTTATAATTTAAACAAACAAAACTTTGAAACTTTCGCACGCTAATGAAAAAGTCTCTGAATATTCAGTATCCATAAACAAGGAAATTAATTGAAAATATTCGACGCTAATCTTCCGTAAACAAAATTGAAAAAAAAAATAGAAAACGTTAATTAAAATGCGTGCCACTACGCACAAAAATGTTTATAGAGTGCTTTTTGATTACCAAAATTACAAATCACGCTTAACGTGTCTGGTCAGCAAGATTAAATACCATTTTGTCGTGTAAAATGCCGATGCATAATTCTGTTAACAAATTTTGTGCTTATCTGGCAAATTAATTATATTAAAGCAGCCCTTCTGGTTGTAAAAGTTGTAAAAGATTGATGTTGGTTGAGAATTTTCTCAAACAAACTTTTCGCCTAAAAATGTACAACAATTACGTCTTACTTATTGATCCAGTTATTTTAAAGGTAATTACGTGGTTAATTACATTATTTATCGCATTTTGATTAGTAGGTAGGTTGGCATTTAGTATTTGGGGCAGTTTAAGTGTTGAAAACATTTTTAAAACAAAAATTAACGAGAAGAAAGTGGGTCGTGCTGATGGGTATCGATCACGACGAAATCACACCGATTATAAAAATTACAAAAACTGTCATGAATATTACAAAAAGTATTGACTTTATAAAACAAAATTTAAAATCAATCTATCAACAAGTTAAGTGCTTCATCAATTTTTTAAAATCACGCGATTCAGTTTAAAGCAGAAATTGATATTTTTCATAAGTCGGCACGTAAAATACAATATATTTATCTATTATTTATTTATTAATTATTGTACCTGCCGATGTAATTTCTTGTGCCGCACTAATGCTGCGGTAAAATTAATTAAAAATTTTAAAACTGTTAGCAGCATCGGGAGTAACTTTTAAATTGGTAATTTAAAATTCTACCATAATAAATTTTCAAAGGGCTCAGCTCTTATCCACCAAATCAGTGGGCTCATTTTATCTAATTGAAAGTTTATTCTCCGAATTCTTGCGATATTTCTTCTTAAATTTGTATTTCCCCTATCCGCGGGATATTTTTGCCACGCTGTGTTTATTCTTGATAAATATCTTATTTTAACATTTTCACGTTCCACATGATGCTATCTTTACGCTACCTAACTAAGACGGATTACTCAAATTTTTCAACAAGGTTGATATTCGTCTACCCCCCCTCATTTTTCATAAATAATTATTGTAGTGCTTAATACCTAATTAAAATTCATAAAATGTCAAGTGGCAAACCACGAATGGATGAATGGGTTGAACCGGGTGATAAAAACCGAATAAAATTCTTTTATACTACTGCAGAGTCATCCAGAATGAATTTATTTTCGTTTTACTTGCAATATAGACTCGCGTGAATGGATTAACGAGATTCCAAAATATCTTGAATTTTCGAAAAAGTTGAAATAATTGTAAATTTTTGAATTATCTAAATTCAATTTTTGATTACACCGATACCAGTCTCTGTCGAGTACTGCAATATTGAATATAACGTGTTGAAAATAAGTAAACCTTCCCTTTTTCAAATTTTTTCTTAAAAATTGCCGTTGTTTTATTTCGAACTTAGTTTTTTGAACCGAAATAATTTTAAAACTGTATTTAGATGTTCAAACAATAAATTTTGAAAATTTTGGGAAATTGGTAAGCTGGCTGCATGTAAATAGCTAATCTATGAGCAGCTTTTATTTATAATTTTGAGAATTAAATTTCAAAATAACTTTCTAAAATGTTTGAAAATTGATCTATTTATTGAAAGAATTTTTTTTTTAAATGAACAGGTTAAATCAATAAATAATACAACACGAATGTTATAGTAAGATAGTAAATTACCATTTCTGAAAACTTTTATTTTTAAAAACCCATTAATTTTTTAAATACTATAGGATTTTATTTATTGACTTATTTAATTAAACTACCATAAAAAATCTACAAATTGTAGCAGCTATGTGGGGAAGGAATTCTGGTAAAATCAGACTCTACGTGCGTTTTTCCCCAAATTTTGAATTATTGTGTATACGATTACCCAGTGAATCAATAAAATCAGAGATTTGCTTTTTTCTAGATCCGTAATTTGTGGACCTGCCAAAAACTACTCGTAAACACGTCATGGGCGGGGCTAACTTTACAGAAACAGCCAATACGACAGCCGCTTTCAATTGTTTCGGTTTTTGGTCCTTATTTATACCCCAAAAATTTTTAAATTCGAAGGGACATATTCTCCTGAATATTATTTTGATTAAAAAATTTAAAAATCTAAAAAATGGGTTGGATATTCTTTTGTTAATTTTGAACTTTTTGCACCAGATTTAGTTACATCCTTTTTAAATTTATCCTTCTCGGATGATCACTCCAGGGTTCATTATGTGGACAGAGTGTGGATATGTTTTATCGGAACTACTCTAATGAAGTAACCTGGACAGCCGAGTTGACACTTTTCATTCCTATTTTTAGTTTTAAAATGTAGTTCCAAAATCGATAAGGTAAATAAGTTAAAAATGAAATATTTATTTTTCGGCCACCTGGAGTTAAGGTCGGCTGCAGTATTTTTGAATTTGTTAATCCTGTTTCGTAATGACTATATTAATTTAGTCCTGGGTGAATTAAAATAATTTTAATTGGTGGTAGGTTTGATTCCATCAAAAACACTCATAAATGCTAATGCTTTTATGAAAGATCACCGCATAACATCTTTTTCCGCAGTGGCGTTACAATAAAAATAAATAACTCTGTTTGAAGCAGTTCTCGTCACGCACCTTTCATGTGAAGTTGTCATACCATGGCTCTTCAATTATTCTTTTATGAGAAAAACGAAAGTACGTAGTTTTAACGACGACGCCAGTATTTAGTTCAGCAACTTGTAATTTAGGCCGAAGCGACGATGGCTTGAAATTCTAATTTATTATTGAAAAGGAATTTTAATATTATCAATAATTTAGTCAGTAAATCTTTGAAATTGGATCAAATGAATAATTAAATCTATTCTACGTTGTTGATGTAATAGTATGATCCTATTAGGTAAACATACAATGCCTACCAATATGAAACTCCCGGCAATCTGCTTTTGAAATTGTGTAATTATAATAAGTACAAGCCGCTGTGCAATCTAATTGCTAAGTCGGATTAATGCAACATAATTCACATCATTTTTATTACTCGTTAATTAAAATACACAACTCATTTAGGCGCAGATTAAACGTTTGCGTTACATCGATCGCTCAACTTTTAAACTCACTTACAAAGGGAATAATTTAATTAAAAATTGCATTCTGATTTCTCTCCCGATGCGATGTTCGAATGATCGAATGTGGGATTCGAACCCGCGACGCGCACACCCGACGCCGACGAGCCCCGCAGTAGTACAATTTTAATTTTTAAACTTTAAAATTTATTTAACCATTCGCTGGCAAGATGCGGCCACCGTCATTGTTTCTGTTAGCATTTTTAATAATTCTTTGTGTTTCTTAAGTATCTCGTCTGTTTCAAACATGACTTGAGTTCCGCAATGCTTTTACGGTTCTTTCTTTATTTATCGATTCTCAAGCTCAAAGCAAACCTACTTTATTAATTTATTTTTAGGGTTCGGTCCCCTGCTTACCTACTTCATCCTTTATTTGATGGAACAACAATAGTTTATATCTAACCAAAATCCCATTGGCGTTTCTCGTAGAAAAACCACAATTTTCGTGTTGCTGAATATGTTAAACAATTCAATTGAATTTTTTGATTGAGCGATAATAAAGTTAGTATATAGCGTGTCGTCCGTTTTTTTTACTTATGTCATTATATCGCTTAATTGCACAATACAATTTACATACTAAAAGAATCGAAATCCGTCAATCAAAATTATTTCCCTTTATAAACCGTAATTTTTTATGAAAGCTGACGTAATTTTCATTTGCAGTTATGCCAAAGAGATGAGGACGTCTGGCGTGTTTTGGTTGGTAGTGAGTTTGCTACTGCCATTATGTTTTTCAACAACGCATCGTGGTCGTCATCATCTTACAGAGCCCCATGCAGAGCTTCTTCACATGGGACGTGATCCTTTCGATCCTCATCGCGATTCGGAAGAATTTCGAAGAGACGCTCCCGACGATCGTCGAGAGTTTAGCAGAAGAGATTCTTCGGAAGAAGATCCTCTGATTATTCAAACGAAGAAGGGGAAAATTAGAGGTTTGACGGTCACCGCTGCAACTGGCAAACAAGTTGACGCGTGGTTAAGTATCCCTTATGCTCAAAAGCCAATAGGAAATCTTCGCTTTCGTCATCCAAGGCCGGCCGAAAAATGGAACGACATATTGAACACGACCACGAGGCCAAATTCGTGCGTGCAAATTATAGACACTGTGTTTGGTGATTTTCCGGGAGCTCAAATGTGGAATCCTAATACGCCTCTTAGTGAAGACTGTCTGTACATTAACGTAGTAGTTCCAAAACCGCGTCCGAAAAATGCGGCGGTTATGCTCTGGATTTTTGGAGGCGGTTTTTATTCGGGCACCAGCACACTGGAGGTGTACGATCACAACATACTTGTATCGGAGGAAAATATAATTTTAGTTTCGATGCAATATCGTGTGGCTTCTTTAGGTTTTCTTTATTTCGGAACGTCGGACGTGCCGGGTAATACGGGCTTATTCGACCAACTCATGGCCATACAATGGGTGCAAGAAAATATAGCCGCCTTCGGTGGCAATCCGAACAACATAACGTTGTTTGGGGAATCGGCCGGTGCAGTTTCTGTATCCTTGCATTTACTCAGTCCGTTGTCTAGGAATCACTTTTCCCAAGCTATAATGGAGTCGGGTAGTGCGACGGCGCCGTGGGCCGTCATTAGTAGAGAAGAAAGTATTTTGCGCGGTCTCAGACTGGCGGAAGCCGTGAATTGTCCTCACGATAGCAACGACATTCAAGCCGTCATCGAGTGCCTGAAAAAGCAAGATCCGGAAACTTTAGTAAATAACGAATGGGGAACTTTGGGGATATGCGAGTTCCCTTTCGTTCCGATTGTGGACGGAGCTTTTCTGGACGAGTATCCGGGACGAGCGTTAGCCAATAAAAATTTTAAGAAAACCAACATTCTTATGGGTTCCAATACCGAAGAGGGATATTATTTTATAATTTACTACTTAACCGAATTATTTCGAAAAGAAGAAAATGTTTACATTAATCGACAAGAGTTCCTACAATCCGTGGTGGAATTGAATCCCTACATGAATGCGGTGGCCAGACAGGCCATCGTGTTCGAATACACGGATTGGCTAAATCCGGACGATCCTGTGAGCAATCGAAACGCACTCGACAAAATGGTTGGCGATTATCAATTCACATGTAACGTCAACGAATTTGCACACAGGTACGCAGAAACGGGCAATAATGTATACATGTATTATTACAAGCACAGAACAGTTGCACACCCGTGGCCTTCGTGGACAGGAGTTTTACACGCCGACGAAATCAACTACATATTTGGTGAACCATTAAACCCCGCCAAGAGTTACACGCCTCAAGAAGTAGATTTAAGTAAAAGAATTATGAGATATTGGGCTAATTTTGCAAAAACCGGCAATCCAAGTTTATCGCCCAGCGGTGCTTGGACTCCAACATTTTGGCCACTACATACCGCATATGGCCGCGAGTACTTGACTTTAGATATAAATTCTACAGCAACGGGACGGGGACCGCGACTCAAGCAGTGTGCCTTTTGGAAGAAATATCTACCTCAGCTTGTCCAAATGACAGGTAAAGTATTTCGTTTATCTTTTGCACGATTTCGAGACCTTGCAATCTGTTGCGCTTTTGTTTTTACCGTATCCGGAACGCACGCCACACAGTTTTTAGCTGTTACTTTTTCTCCGCCGGCGTTAAATTAATAAATTAAAAAGTTAAACATTTGTTTTATTTGCACGACATCGCAACCGAGTTATTTACGAATTAACGAAAACATTTTGAAGAAACCCCAGCGGACCCATCGGTGAACCCAGAAAACAAATGCAAATATTAATTTAGCCTCGACGGACAAAAATTTAAACAGCACGAAGAAGTAGTGGAAAATCTTTGTCGTGAGCTGTGAAAATATTACGAACTACCGCCGCTTTAAAAGCTGCTATTCGTCGGAGGTATTTTATGATTGCCGTCATTAAGGAACTCGAATTTAAGACGTTCTTTATCTGCATGTTAATTTAGAAAAAATTACGAGCTCATCGTGCTCGTTTTGTGCTAACAAATTAAAACCCGAAACGCTATGTACCAAAATTTTCATTTCTCCTAAATTAAATTTTCTCTTAATACTTGGTGAAAATTGTTATAATTAGGGCACAAACAAAATGTTTGCATTTAGCAATTTATTATGAGATAATTTCTGACAGTTGTTTTAAGCTCTTCATTCATTGCATACATGAACATGTTTGGAGAATATAGCGGATCTTGGCATGTATAGGATTATATACCTAGTACATGGTGTGTCGTAGCTATACGTATAGGAAAAGCTTGCTGAGAAAATTTGCATACCTCGTAGCATCGAATTAGCACTAGAAATCGATAGTTGTTCTTCGTGAGGAAGTGCGTACTATTCTTGACCATTAAATAAAAGAAACGAGTTCGACTTTTATGAGCGCAAAAAATACTTTTCCGGTAATTTTCCGAATCATTAGGTAAATGCGCTTCGTAAAGCAAATAATTTAATTTTTTAAAAGGTATTTTAATTTGGAAGGCAGTTTTTGGGTTTTCCACTTGAACGTTAAGGATTAGGATTATTATCTCGTTAAAGCATGCACGAGTAGTTTCATGTCTCTTTTATATTAGGCTTTAATTGTCGATGGGCGAATTTTAATAATGTGAAATTTTGTTTCAGCAGAATTGCAAAACACGGCTCCAAATCAACACTGCACAGATAGTTCAGGAAGACCAAGTTTTACGATAGATATACTTTTTCTTGTATTCCTTTTTACAACGCAGTGCAAGCATATCCTATAAAAGATAAACGAAAATAGCTTATTTAAGTGGAACTACCGCGAAAATAGTTTAGTGGTACATCTTAAGAGTAGTCGAGGTGCTGAAAATAAATCGAAATAAGGAAAATTTAATTTATCCAAAAAACCTACTAAACCAAATTGAAACAAAAAATTACCCGATTTAGATTTACGCTTTCTTTGCCATTTAAGATGTGCTTCAGGCTTACGATGCCGTAGTTATACTTCACCCGGCCTAAAAAACACAGGTGGCTGCAATGCGATTGGAATTGTGTCGCTGTATTAAAAAAAATAAATAAATATCGCTCAAATTTTCAAACAAGGAATCGATGTATGTACGTTTCAAATGGCAATTAAAAACGGATGCGGCGAAGGAAGCTTCTATAGCAGCTCATTATCAGGGCCTATTTCTCGTTATTTAGCACACTATCACTATTAGTCTTAGGGCTGTGTATTCGATTCCATATCGAATTTTGCAATTAATGTAATGACGTTCAAGTCTATCCTGTTCATCAGCAAAGTATTTATTACATTAAAAATTATTCTATTAAAATTTTCTCACGACTCATTAACTCTAACTTTTTAGCAGTTCTTTTGCTATTCATTGGGCGCGAGGAAGACGCGAAGTCGCACTTCCACTAGCAGCGCGACCGGTTTCGGCGCGGTCATCGTCGGCAACTTTTGTAAAAATTACCCCATAATGAACGTGAATGGTAAAAGAACGTGTGCCAATGTTTATTCATCTTCTTAAAACAAACTCTAGTTGCTACTTATCTTTGCTGCCTTATAACTCATAAATAACTACCATTATAGTCGACAAATAAACTATTTCTCTATACTCTTATTGATCTAGTTTCGTAGAGTTAGTTTTCTAGTGCCTCCGCAAATTTTGTAGTAATGGCGAAGTTATGAGGCGCGCGTTGACTTTTAAAAATTAACAAGAACACACGACGCGTTTTATAATGATCGCAATTATGTATTTATTAAGCTCGCCCTGCGTTCACTACTAATACTCAAACATATCCATATGATGGTGCAAATACATTACGAAAATAAAAAAGTCTACTCGCAAAATTGTATATATTTGTATTAAATTAAGTTTAGCATTATTTAATGTACTTAGTAAATATTATATTCTACACAGTACTGCCATTTATGGCAACAAGTGACACTCGTGCAATACAAACGATTATAATTTTCTCAATTTGTTGGGCTTTAATATTTACAACAAACATTGCGCCCCTAATTATAATGTAGATAACCAAAATATATGTGCATTAAGTTTAGCAGTGATTGTGGCAATGCTTCAAACATTATCTAAATAATTATAATCATTAGACGGCAGACGGTAATGCGAAAGAGTTTCTCGTACAATTTTGCGATGCATCAACTTGTTCCCATTACTGTTGGCTTATCGACCAGTAAAAAAAACTTGTAAATTTTGTAATGTTGTTGTAGTTTTTCGAGAATGTGCACTCGATGTAACTAGTTAGTTGTTTTGTCATTTAAAAACGTAACTCAGTTTTTAAGGGATAATATAAAGTCCCCCCCCCCATCCTCCCGACCTTCCTTTTCCAACTTATTTCAGTTCACCAGCTAAGTCGATCAGACCTTCGTTCTAGGGGTGCCGATAGTAATCTTCTAAACAGTTCAATCGCGTTTCTGTAAATATCGTCTTCGCGAAGAAGAAACCGGGACGTTTGCCACTTTAAATTGTATAAATTGCGCCAGTAGTTAGAGAATTGCACTGGATCAGACGAATTGGAAGAGGTATTGCTCCCTTCAATAGTATTCGACCACATCAATTCTCTTTTTGCATTTTGGGTTGTGGAGTAAACAATAAAAGAGGACGAACTTTGACTACAAAAAGGTGGCGTGTGGTTTTCAATCGAGCAACTTGGAAAAACTCTTTACCGCACTAAAAATGTCTTCTACAGAGGTGGTCATCATTACGGCACTACAGCAGAACACATTCTTCCAGAGTACTGTCTTCTCATTTTTCCTTACAAAAACCATGGCCGGTGGTTTTTCGAAAAAATTTGTATGAATCAGGCTCGAAAAAGCATTTTCTTTTTATATTTCATAAAAAAGAATTTGTATTATAATTGCTTACATTTTCACGAATTTAGTTAGATTGGATCCTTCCTTTCCTCCCATTGTTCTAAGAAATGGATTTACGAGATTTCCACAGTAAATGTATGTTCTCCCTGTTACTTCAAATTTTTTGTTGTCCATTAAGATCAAAAATAATTTTGAGTGGACAAAGTCTCGCGAATCCATTTACGCGCGTCATCGACTGGTAGACAAAGGTTTCCGAAACAATTTTCTAAGTATAATAATTTAATTAGTAAGGATGAAAACGTTTTGTAAGGAAGAAAATTATTACATTTGTTTGCTTATTAAACAATTCATTCGGTGTTTATTCTCATGAGACTTGGTTTTAGTTGAATAAGCAATGATGTTAATAAGAAAATAAGCGTCTTCATTATTCCAATTTCCCAATTAAATGCTCACATTAGCGGTATATAAAATTTAATTAAATTATTGCCATTTTAATAAAGAAAATTAAATCTGACGTTGCTATTGAAGAGGTGGTACCACTTTCGGCCGAAGAAATATTCATAAATTTACTAATTTTACTAATAAAATTGTGTACGTTTGTCGTTGCAAAACGAACATATCAGTATAATTTAGACTGTAGAATCTAACATATCCTTGCTTTTTATTCACCCTATTGTGAGATAACAAACTTCGTAATTTATTAAGAAAGAGATTGTGGAAATTTGCAACAAAGGTTGTAGACAACCAAATGGCTCTTGCCTGCATTTTATCATTTTGAAATTGCATATCTTTTTCTAAATAAAATTTTATGAAATAAATCGGCTTGCCTATTCTTCCTGTCCTTTCTCGTAGGACCTCATTTTTAATAAATGCTAAAGGCTAATATTAAGATTATTAATAAGAAAAAAGAAGCCTAAATAAAACAGCGAAATATTTAAATTAGGTTTCATTAGTTTGATAATGAGATTAATAAATTTATTAATTCATTGGTTCTTTTTAAATTATTCTGTTAAATCAAAATTATATTTTTATTAAGATGTACTAATTTTTATCAAGCTTAGAGTTTTAAACTAAATAGAAGGGTACCTCAATTTTAAATAACACATGAACGTAAAAGTCATTAATTGTTATTATTCTTAATAGCTAAGACCTAAATAAGCGCTTGTGAAATTTTAATATATTTTGTTCTTGTTTATGTCGTTATGATTGTGTATTTGTTGCATTATTGAAATAATTATAATTTTAACAAAATAAAATGTAATTTTATTAAAAATTCTCGTCAAATCTGTAATTATTAAACAAAGTTTGCCAAAATGCAAAACTTTCAGTGTACCCCTAAATTAAAAAATTTTTTTGTGTTAGAAATGGTTTTATTAACGACTCCGGAAGAATATTAGTCCAAATAAATAATTATCATTTTGAAATCCTGCCTGTAAGTAAATAAAACAGAAAATTGTGTTCGTCTCTCTGAGTGTTCGAAAACAGAGGGAGACACAAACCAACTTCACCGATCAGCAATTTATTGTATCACAACGAAAATTATTTATTTATAGTTCTGCAAAGATGTTACAAAATAATTTCCATATTTTACCTGTTCAAAAATTAAATTTATACTTTTTCGTTCGTTACGGTTTTAATAACTTAACGAAAAAGTTATTGCAATTCATCTGGGTATTCCTGTATTTCACTCAGAGATAATTCGACAATTATTGGCGTTTTTAATAATGTAATGCAAACAATTCAAAATATTTTTAAGTATTTTAGAATTTAATATTAGCTATAGGTAAATAACATTTTAGTTAAATATTTTTACAATCCATATTTTTAAATTTATATAATTTTCAAAATATTATTAAGAATTATTATCGTAAGTATATAATTATGTACTACATAAATATCCGAGTTACAATAACTGAATTACTATATAATTCTTTTTTAATAATATATCTAATATCCAAATTACAATGTATGTGGTATAGTATTTTTTTGATATTATGAGTTCAGAGCAGGAATGCATTTTGTCGAAGTTAAAAAAAATTAAGTGCAACAAATAATCTGTAAACATTCTGGTGCTTATCTATGGAGCATGTATTTGATAGTAATAATATGCTATGTTTATAGAAGATAAAAAATATAATCCAAAATACCTTTCAGACTAACGCTAAATTTATTTTTTGCAATAGCGGGGGTAAAGTACTCACTTTAGACCCTGATTTGCGGGTGTAAAGTGGTACTTTTTTGCCCTAGGGCAAAAAAGAAGTTACTGCCGGGTAAAAAAGAAGTTACTGCCGGGCAAAAAAGAAGTCACCAGATTTTATTATCAATTCAATTCTCATTTTTTTGTAACATTTATATTTATGTTAACTTGACCGTAATTTGTGATTCCAATATTAGTGCAACCTACAGTGAAATAAATTGGTAAATAAATAAAAAGCACTTACTTTAGCTACAAAAAAATTCTCACGAGGCGCCCTTTTAAAAATTTTACCACGTGGTCAGAGGTTACAACGCGCGATTTTTTCGGAACATATCCTTCGTTTTTCCGCTTCATAAAAGCGAATAACTTGTGGAAATTGCCGATGTCAATCTTATTTTCCAATTTGGTGACCGCCTTGATCATAGAATACTGCGACCACATGGTCAACGACTTCAACGGTTTAGCCTTTTGACACGTCTTAATCCTTCAAAGGCACAAATGTAACTGAACCATTCTAGTACCTTTTAGTGAAAAAATTTTTAGTGAAAAAATTCTAGTTGGCAATAATAATATAACCAATTATGCTTCATTTACTTTGGTACTATCAACCACGTGCTTTATTGAACAAATTTTAATTAAAATTTCGTAATTATTGTCGAAGTAAGTACTTTACCTCCCGCAATTGCAAAAAACAGTATATGCACCTCGGGAATAAAGTGAATTTTTTGGCCTGAGGGTAATTTTTGCCCTCGGCTACGCCTCGTGCAAACAAACCTTTACCCTCAGGCCAAAAAAGGATCACTTTATTCCCTTGGTGCATAATGTACTATTTTTCGAAAAAATTAAATTTCCATATTATATCTATGTTGGTCAAAGGTTGTTATTTCTTTTAATTGCACTCAAGCGAAATGCAGCTGTAAAGTAATCGATTGTACTTGAAAATTGAAATAATTGACTTCAATTAAAGAGGGGTCGAATAAATATTAATGGTTTGTATTCACGCAATTCAATTATAATTTCAAAAATTTTGTATTACAAATTATCAACCAGCAAGTTAGTTCGACCTAATTAACATAATTTGTAGACGACTATTTTGCAAACACTATTGTTAGAATTAAATATTAAATAAACACATAGATAAGCCGGTAGGAATTTTATTTGATGAACAAAATGTTTGATTATTAAATGTAGGTCGGATATTCAAAATAATTTCAGTTTTAGCTAATTTTACTACACTTACTTCCTCGTGATAACCCAAACGTTATCGATTTTTTATGTTTTTTTTGTCAATATTATATACATCCTTTGTTTGCTTTAAAATGAATTTATGCAAAAAATAAATTATATTCGGTGGTTTTTGCGGTATCTACAAACTTTAGTGGCAGATAATGGTATTGTGAACTACTTGCAGAGTACTGACGGGCAGAACATTTTGAAAAGAAGGATTAGCCTTCAAGTATTTTAAATAAATTTCATGTTTGAAGAATCATTACGCCTGCGTTGCGTTTTTACAAAAAACAGTACGCCACTGCGGTGGAACGAGTTATATACAACCTAACCATAAAAACTGTATTCCGATTGCTATTCAATGTTAAAACTATCAATGTACTAAATTTATCAACGGCTAGTGAATATTGTGAATTAAAGTTGAATAAAAAATGTGAAAAGTGAATTTTGAAAAAAATAATAAAATTCTATTTCATATTTTGCTATATAAAGAGATATTTAAGAGTTTCTTACATGTATAATTAAATATTGAAGGTTGATAATTAATTTACGGACATAATAAAAATTTATGTAATCAGCTTAATTGGTGAATATGGATTTTAGCAAAAAGTACGATAATCCCAGCCCGGAAGCAAAAGCAACTTTAGCTTCAAGATTGTTATATTGGTAAAGTACAATAGCCATTGATTTTTTTGATTGTGCAATATTTTGAAAATTAACACGTTAACACGTGTTGCAGAAATAAATTTAGCGAGAACGAAGTCCTTAGCCCATCCCTGACTTATCTGATTTTTGACAAAATAAAAAAGATTTTTTTTTCGATTTTCTAAAGTACAATTTCACTACCAAAACCGCTTAGATTCAATTTGCAATTCATTGATTATCTAATTTTAAATAAAAGGAAATTATGTGACTTGCATATTACTTGTGCTGGTGAACTCCAAGGCTAAAATGGTTTTACTATAATTTGAAATAATACAAAAATGTAATTAACTTACAGGCTAATTGCAAATCCTCGTTTTGCTTCAGCCACATAGCCATCATTTTTTTCTGTTGATAAAGCATTGCAAAATCCTACAAGGACAATTTTAAATTTTCGCCTTCGACGCGATATCCAATTTCTTGCAAATGTTAACTTTTTTCTTGAATTTGAACTATCACATTGATTTATAAGGATAATTCGACGTAAGGGTCGGTGCTGCATCTCCTGAGGAAAGATAATTTCCGTCCTACACAATTTATCATAAGTTTGGGTGCTTTGGGCTTCATGTAGACGATAACGTCAGGTCCTCTTAATATAAACATTAACGCGAAAATAAATTACTTACCATCCGACGTAATATTTATATTTTGAGTATTAAAATAGAACCACAACCAGGCAAAAATGCAGTGGTAGCGCTAAGATTTCTTTTAAAAGTGGATGGGACCTGGGCAAAAAAGTATTTTTATAAAAATGAAATTGAAAATTTTATCTTTTTTTTGGGGGTGACCTATCACCCACTCGATACTGTAGTAATGTAATAAATATAATTTTATGAGCTTCTATCTACGATAAGGAGATTTGTGACGAATTGGTCCATAAAATATGACGCCAAACCGTTATATCTAACTGAAAAATATTTAATTAAAATTTCATTCCATTAGAAGAAATTAGTTCGACCTCCAACACTCAATTTGATTAAACAAAATGTTAATGATTTTTATACAAAAAAATCCTTTTACGTTTAATAGGATTTCTATCTATGTCAATGATTTTTGTTAAACGATTTCCATGTTTGTTATCCAGTGGCGGATTTAGCATTTAAGAGGCCCCAGGCGCAATTTGATTTTGAGGCATCCTCTAAAAATTTTGCTACTCGCATCAGTTGTTATTTTATTAGCCGACTTAAAAAAAAGGATTTCAATATGTTTTCCCTATGCCACAATTTCTTATGAATTATGAAATACGTTGTGATAATTATAAATAAATTTCATTACAAAAAAATTAGATAAAATTATTTTATTTCATTTTGAGGCCGGGCGCGCGCCTCTTGCGCCGGTTCGAAAATCCGCCACTGCTTATTGTGCAAGAAAATGTTAAGAGGAGAGCGATTTCTCATGGAATTAGGTGACGCGCATAAATTGCGCTCTATTAACGAGATTCTCATGGGATATTTGACTATAATTTAAAAACTTCGCTGAATGATTCATATGTGTATGGAACACATATGTAATTTTTTTTTTTCAAAAAATTTTAATCCAAAACACCAGAAATTAATGTTTTAAAATTGCGCTCTATTAACGAGATTCTCATGGGATATTTGACTATAATTTAAAAACTTTGCTGAATGATTCATATGTGTATGGAACACATATGAAATTTTTTTTTTCAAAAAATTTTAATCCAAAACACCAGAAATTAATGTTTTAAAATTGCGCTCTATTAACGAGATTCTCATGGGATATTTGACTATAATTTAATAACTTCGCTGAATGATTCATATGATGATGGAACACATATGGAATTTTTTTTTTTTTCAAAAAGTTTTAATCCAAAACACCAAAAATTAATGTTTTAAAATTGCGCTCTATTAACGAGATTCTCATGGGATATTTGACTATAATTTAATAACTTCACTGAATGATTCATATGTGCATGGAACACATATGTAATTTTTTTTTTCAAAAAATTTTAATCCAAAACACCAGAAATTAATGTTTTAAAATTGCGCTCTATTAACGAGATTCTCATGGGATATTTGACTATAATTTAATAACTTCGCTGAATGATTCATATGTGTATGGAACACATATGTAATTTTTTTTTTTCAAAAAATTTTAATCCAAAACACCAGAAATTAATGTTTTAAAATTGCGCTCTATTAACGAGATTCTCATGGGATATTTGACTATAATTTAAAAACTTTGCTGAATGATTCATATGTGTATGGAACACATATGAAATTTTTTTTTTCAAAAAATTTTAATCCAAAACACCAGAAATTAATGTTTTAAAATTGCGCTCTATTAACGAGATTCTCATGGGATATTTGACTATAATTTAATAACTTCGCTGAATGATTCATATGATGATGGAACACATATGGAATTTTTTTTTTTTTCAAAAAGTTTTAATCCAAAACACCAAAAATTAATGTTTTAAAATTGCGCTCTATTAACGAGATTCTCATGGGATATTTGACTATAATTTAATAACTTCACTGAATGATTCATATGTGTATGGAACACATATGTAATTTTTTTTTTTCAAAAAATTTTAATCCAAAACACCAGAAATTAATGTTTTAAAATTGCGCTCTATTAACGAGATTCTCATGGGATATTTGACTATAATTTAATAACTTCGCTGAATGATTCATATGATGATGGAACACATATGGAATTTTTTTTTTTTTTCAAAAAATTTTAATCCAAAACACCAAAAATTAATGTTTTAAAATTGCGCTCTATTAACGAGATTCTCATGGGATATTTGACTATAATTTAATAACTTCGCTGAATGATTCTTATGTGTAAGGAACATATATGTAATTTTTTTTTTCAAAAAATTTTAATTTAAAACGCCTTTTTCGATATCTGGGATAAATGAATAATTATTTTAATTATATTAGAACTGATAATGCAAATTTTTTATACCAATCTTTTTATCTGTTATTTTACATACATTTTTTTTCTGGTACTTGGACGCTGTTAAAAGTGACCTAGTGCCCATGACACATAATTGATTACAAACCGATAAAAAAAAAAGTTATCTGAAATTTGCAATGCCAAGAGGTCAGGGATAAGGCTTAAAAATGTAATTAAATTGACCTTGCGATAATTATCGTTGGGTTTAAACCATAAATATAATTAATTATTCGACGTTTCGGAACGTTTATTAATAGCCCATTTTCAAGACTACTAAAAAATTTAATAATAAAGCATGTAGACACATAATTATACAGATATTCATTCAATGTCTTCTCTTATTTTTAAATACGGTAGCTTTTCTAAACTTTTAAAATAAAATAAAAAATATTAACAAAACTTTAACATACCATAATTTTATGATATCTACAAAGTAATATGCAAATGTATATTTAATAGCAACAAATTAAATAGCCATGCAATCATGTTTACAGTTTTATTGTAATTACTTTGTATGAAATTATTAATTTCATTTTTTTTCTTGAAATAATTGCAGTGGAAGTATTACAGTACTCTCGTACTAACGGCAGTCCTAAGCGTTAACCGCTAGACTACCTAAATTAACTTTGTTTTTGAAGTTTGGAGCAGAGATTTTGCTGGTAGGAGCCAGTGTTGTTTGAATTATGTAGAATTTTTTCAAACTAGTACTACGCCACTGATTTCACTCGACATACTAAATCCAATCGACTAGTACCGCTCAAACGTACAGTATTTAAATTTTCGTGTTTCTCAAAATAAAAAGTTCAATAAACTCTCGATGAACTTATATTAAGTAGGTTGCACGGTGACAATATACTTTGGCAAAGCATGAAGATGCACATAATCATGTGTTTGGAACCAAATTAGGCCAAGACTTAAAAAAATACCTATTTCACTTGCAATTTTATCATTTGGAGTACAAATTGCACTAGGAAAAATCGTCACGAGAGCGAAGTACGATAGTGCCTATATTATGGATTCAATTTGTGTCAGACGATAATAATATGAGAGCTAATATCAAGTATCATAAAAAATAAACAATAAATATTGTTATGAAACATCAATTTTTAAAAATACTAAATTTTGCGTTTAATCTCCCCTGTCTTACGCATTTATGTAAATCATACATTTAATATTAAATGTTAACACGTTAGTACCATTGTTATTGTTAAATTTATTGTGAGAATTTGTAAAATCTAGGCAGTGGTGTACTGATAGTATTTTATCAACGTGCATTCTAAACACTAATAAATTTAAATAAAATTTTAAAATGTATTTTTCAATTTTAATTTTTTTAATTTTCGAGCACCAATCGTAATTGATTGGGATCGCAAATAAAAAAAAATAACAAAGAGTTCGAGTGAGCCCTTCCACTGCACACCACTGCAGATAAGGCACGTGCTTCCTATCGCCTCCCCTTGTATTGATTAACAAATAATTTATTTTTACATATTTTAGCATTTATGTATAAGGCAGGATGTAGCGTTTTAGGATTAATTACTAATTAACATACCTGTCGCTTACTGCAGAAACTAACATACTTAAAAATCTTACACCGGGTTAATCCCCGGATTACAAAATCAATCTGTTCAATTTTCAAAAAAAAAATCAATTCAATTGGAATTCGGGGATTCCCAAATCCAGATTTTCCAGTCAACGAGTTAATAGTATTTTTCAATTTCTCCAGCTGGTTATTTCCAATTTTTAAATATGGATACAAAAACAGTTTGGAAACAAAAGATTTATACACCGCTAGAGAGTGCGATTCTTCTGAAAAATGGAGCAATATTTTGGAAAGGTAATTTTCCGTTTCATTTACTTCCGTGCAAAATGTTATATTTGTTTGACACTCTAGTAATTGGGAGAAAGAACTGACAAGAGCAAAATCACAAAATGAGCCACCCCGATTAGTAAAAGCAATTAGCGCAACTTTCCTTAAGCCGTATTCGTTGTTCGGTATTGAACTTTTATTTCAAGGAGTTTGTTTGAGGTAAGAATGACCCAAGTTTTTATGGTCTTAAATTTAACCCCAAGATTTTAGATTGTCACAGCCGCTTCTCCTAGCAGCTCTGATTAAAACATTTGATCCGTCCAGAACTAAAACCAGCTACGAAAGTTGGTTATTTGCAACCGGAGTAGTTCTTGTTGCTTTGGTAAATATAATATTTATGCATCATTCCATAATTGGACAAAGGAGACTGGGTATGCGATGCAGGGTAGCCATCTGTTCCTTAATATATCGAAAGGTTAGTCTGACTTTCTTTTTTTGGCCCGGAGGAATTAAAATCCCTTTCTTCATTTTGCAGCTTTTACGTTTAAATAGAGCTTCTGTAGGAAATACAGCAGCCGGCCAAGTGATAAATCTTTTATCCAACGATGTCAATAGGTTTGACTTAGTATGCGATTATCTACACTTTATCTGGATTATGCCAATCGTAACGGTCATCGCTACTGGCATAATGTATACAAGTATTGGATATTCTGCATTCGCTGGCATTTTAGCAATGGTAATACAAGCAATTCCTCTACAAGGTCAGTAATGATCCCTCGACGGATTTGTTGCCAAAATACTGCAGGAGATGGTATCGAAAAAATAGATTTGTACAATCCGATTTTTTAACTGCTTTAACGATACACCTGCAGCCGATGTTGGTAAAAACAAACCTGATCAACCCTAAAGCGGGCAACAGAATGCAACGCCGTCGTAAGGCGTAAAATCTCGAGTCAGGTTTGACTGCACTCAAAAGTGGAAAGTTGACTAATTTCATACGTAGCGTAACTTTTGAAGCCATGCATTGTGTACAGTTAAACCTGTTTACACACATTTCAACTTGACATTTCACGCCGTACGACGGCGCGGCGTTGCATTCAGTTTCACGCATAATTTTAAAATTTGATTTTATATTTTAGGATATCTATCGAGCTTGCAAGGTAAATTTCGTTTCAAAATAGCACCTTGCACAGACAATCGGGTCCAATTGATGAACGAAATTACTTCTGGAATTCAGGTCATCAAAATGTACGCCTGGGAAAAGCCATTCGAAAAGTTGGTCGCAATGACGCGAAAGTAAGTTCAATTGCAATTTATTTAATTTTGATTTACAAACTCGGAAATCCCATCAAACTTGGAAGAATTTTCCAATAGTAAATTACATTATTTTTTATTAATTTTCTAGAATAGAAATTGACGTTATAACTAAAGCATCCTACATACGTGGTTTTTTAGTAGGCATGATGGTGTTCACAGAACGATGTGCTTTATTTTTATCTGTGATAACCTATGTCTTGGTGGGCAATAAACTAACAGGGGAAAAAGTTTTCGCTGCGGCGCAGCTTTTTAACACAATACAGTTATACATGGCTATTTTTTACCCACTCGGAATATCTTTTTATGCCGAAGCGAAAAGTTCTGCCAAAAGGATCGAGGTAAGAAGTGGGATTTTATATTGTTTTAAATTTACTCGAGATTTTACAGGCATTTTTGAGTCAAGAAGAATTAGCGAACTTCCAAATGGGCGAAAAGGAGGCCGAAGCAAAATGTGGAACCGTAAGCATTTCTAATGGAAAAGCAAGCTGGATTAAAAATCCTATAATCTACACTTTAAGTGATATTGACTTGGAGATCAAACCGGGGACCTTGTGTGCAGTGGTTGGCCAAGTGGGGTCCGGGAAAAGTTCCCTTTTGCAACTTATTTTGAGAGAGCTGCCACTTCATAAAGGAACGCTCGATGTGTTTGGTAAAGTTTCTTACGCTTCTCAAGAACCCTGGCTGTTTGTTTCGACCATCCGCAATAATATTCTCTTTGATTTGCCATACGTCAAAGAACGATACAAACAAATTGTTAAAGTGTGCGCTCTGGAAAGAGACTTTGAACTTCTACCGAGCAAAGACTACACATTGGTTGGCGAGAAAGGAACTTCTCTGAGCGGTGGCCAACGAGCTAGGATAAATTTAGCTCGAGCTGTTTACAGAGAGGCGGATATTTATTTGTTTGACGATCCCTTATCGGCAGTGGATACTCACGTCGGGAAACACTTATTTGAGGAGTGCCTTTTAAATTATTTGAAAAACAAAACTAGAATATTGGTGACCCACCAAGTGCAATTTTTGAAGCAAGCCGATCAAATAGTCATCATAAATAATGTACTACTAAATTACGATATTTTGAATTCGTCTCACTAAAGTCACGTATTTTTTTAGGGACAAATTGTTAAAACCGGAACGTTTAATGAGCTCGTGAAGAACGAGCTGGCTCACATTATTCAAGAAAACGAGGAAGAAGAAACGCAGGTAACACCTGTAAATAAGCAAAGGAGTCGCATCGTATCGATATCTTCTTACGCCGTAAATATAAATTGGCGTCCAGGTTGAGATCGTTGTAACGTAGAATTAAAACATTTTCAGAGTGTAACCGAGGACGGAGAAACTGATGAACCAGAAGAAACACAGGAGTTAATGGAAAAGGGTTCGGTTTCCGGCTCACTTTATTTATCGTACTTAAGAGAAGGGGGCGGAGCACTTATTCTCTTATTTTTCCTATTTATATTTTTGATAGCTCAAGTTTGTTGCAACGCTTCCGACATCTGGCTCACGAGATGGTAAGTAATCTCCTATTAAATATTTGTTCACAATGTCGTCAACATATAGGACCAATGATGAAGAAATGCGAAACTACCAGGAAAGTCTGTATCAAGATAAGTTGCTTCGTGGTGATAACGATAGTTTGAAATTTCCCGATAATGCAACAATTTCTGAAACTGTACAGGAATTGCAAAGCAAAATTGGAAATTTTACTGCATCCGAGTTTAGCAATGCGACAGAAACGAATGAGCATACGGCTCAAATTACATACATTTACGTTTACACAATTTTGATTATTCTATCAATTTTGTTAATTTGCTTTCGTTCGTATTTGTTCACCAACATCAGTATGAATGCCTCGAAGGGCCTTCATAATACAATGTTTAGCAATGTACTTAAGGCTACAATGAGATTTTTTGATACAAATCCCTCGGGTGAGTATCTTATTCTTAAACGTATACAAAAAAATATTGATGAAACATATTTTAGGACGAATTTTAAACAGATTCTCGAAAGATATGGGAATAGTGGACGAAGTTCTGCCCAGATCGATTCTGGACGCCATGCAAGTGTTTACAGTGATGTTGGGCATCTTGATAATGATTTTCATCGTTACGCCTTGGATGATCGTACCTACCAGTATTATATCGGTGATAATGTATTTTATAAAAAATGTTTACTTAGCCAGCGCTCAGGATATAAAACGTCTTGAAGGAATAAGTTAGTATTCCCGTTGTTCTATCCATAGAGATATTAAGTTTTGTTTAACGCTTTTAGCTCGATCTCCTGCATTTTCGCACGTCACAGCTTCATTATTTGGCTTGCCGACAATAAGAGCCTGCAAGGCTCAATCTCTGGTGATAAAAGAATTTGACGTAATTCAAGACCAACACACATCGGCGTGGTTTCTTTTCTTAGCTACCAGTGAAGCGTTTGGATTTTATCTCGATTTTGTTAGCGTTCTTTTTATAGCAATAGTGACTTTTCAATTTATAATTTTTGATAATGGTAATAACAACCAAAAGCAATGCAGAAGGATTTTTAAACTGTGTTTCAGGAACCACACTTGGCGGAGAAGTAGGCCTCGCCATATCCCAGTCCTTAATCCTAACTGGAATGATTCAGTACGGAATGAGGCAAACTGCCGAAGTAACCAGTCAGATGATAAGCGTGGAGCGCATCATGCAATATACCAAACTGGATAAAGAAGGTCCGTTTGAATCGGTTCCAACCAAAAAACCAGATCGAGATTGGCCCAAATTCGGCAAAGTTATTTTCAAAGACGTTTGCTTAACTTACGTTCCGGAAGACCCTCCAGTTCTTAACAATCTTCATTTTGAAATCGAGCCTGCCCAGAAGGTATTTCAACAGTTTATTTCCATTAAGAACTAACCTATCCATGTATCTTTTCTAGATTGGAATTGTCGGTCGTACCGGTGCTGGAAAGTCTTCTTTAATTTCTGCTATATTTAGATTGGCACCCACCGAAGGGGTCATAATGATCGACAACGTTCACACAAGTGAAATTGGTTTGCACGATTTGAGGAACAAAATTTCAATTATACCTCAGGAACCGGTTTTATTTTCATCTTCGATTAGAAATAATCTTGACCCTTTCAACAAGAACAGTGACCAAGAGATCTGGACAGCTTTGGAAAACGTACGTATAACTTGAATCGTTAGGTGCGAACGAATTAAATATTTTTCAATTCTAGGTTGAACTTAAACCGTTTATTGATAATCTCAACAAAGAAATCAGCGAAGGAGGCTCTAATTTTAGTGTTGGACAGAGGCAACTGATTTGTCTGGCCCGGGCTATACTGCGAAATAATAAAATTTTAATAATGGATGAAGCTACAGCAAATGTAGACTTACAGTAAGTGGCAACATTTTAATTTCGTTTATCTATTTCTTACAAAATTTGCTCTTTTTAGAACCGACACGCTAATTCAGAAGAAAATTCGCCAACATTTCAAAGATTGTACAGTGTTGACAATTGCGCATCGCTTGAATACGGTCATGGATTCCGACAAGATTTTAGTGATGGAAGCAGGAAGAGCTGTCGAGTTTGCGCATCCTCATATTTTATTACAAAATCCTGAAGGATTTTTAGCTAAAATGGTGCAACAAACTGGAAAAGTAATGGAACATAACTTGAGAGAAATAGCATCAATGCATTACGAGAGCAGTTCTCGATTATCAACGAATGTCGACCAAAATAATATAAGTAATAAAGATATTTAGATAAATTTTTGTTTTATTATTAATTAATCTAAAATATTGCAATAATATTATATTACAGGAAAACTTAAGGAAATTTTGTGTGGGTGTTGGTGGGTGTACATATTCTAATTGCCCCGAGTGCAGAAACGTCTAGTTACGGTACTGACTACTGATGATCAGAGGGGCATTACCATAGGCGCCGGAATATAGGGGCAAAGCAGGGCACTTGCCCCCCCCTAGAAACTTAAAAATTTTGTTTCTATCTAGCTAGCGCTCGTAAAATATTAGAATTTTTTTTTAAGGTGGCGATACTTTCGCTATTTTTTGACACGTACAGAGTAAAACTGGAGTCATTGCCATTCAAAGAAAAAACATTTTAGGAAAACACCGCTGATGAAAAAGTAATCTACCAAGCCCAAAGTACATCCTGAACTATTTTATTTTTACCAAAATATTATAAATTATTTGAATAATAACTGAGTAAAGTAGGAGAAAATTTGCGCTTTTTACGGTGTTTTTACTCAGGAATTACAAAGTTATTTTTTGAAATATAGAAAAACGAACATACTCAGGATGCAATTCGTACTGTATAGCATCGTTTGATACTACACACGCATTTTTTAATCACTAACCCTAGTCATATCAGTGACTCCAGTAAAACACTGAAAACGTACTTGTCTCTCTCTTACACATCAAAATATTCTTGCATCTCGCTCGCGCATACCGCCACCTTAAAATCATAAAGCCTAACAGAATTGAATACTTTGCCCCCCTCTATATTTGACTCTTCCGGCGCCACTGGGCATTACAAAGCTATTAGAAAGTCTGGGTCAGGTCAAAAGTGATGACCCCCATGTATTGAAACGTCGGTGTTTTTATGTTGCTAGCTATTTTATAAGGTCTCCAAATCCGGAGTTTCGGGTCAAACGGCCTTTGCTCCCTCCCCCTCCTGAGTTTAAAAAAATATTCATCCTCTTCAGTTAGCTATGCCATTTTTGCATTTTCAATCCAGTTTCTAAGGCTTATCAGCAAAATTATAAAGAATTTCACGCAATTTGTTATTTGACAAGAATTAAAATAGATTTTATTTATCTCTGTTTAAAAAGTGATAAGAACTGTTATTATAATTTGACTACACACGTAATAATTAAAAATGGTAGGGATAGTAAAACGTGGTCTAATTTTTAAAACCTTGTTTTCACTAAATACAATCCTATAAATAATTCGCAATGACTCTGTTGTGTATAATTCGAAATAATATTATTATGTAAGTATGCAAAATCTATAAATTACTCGATAAAAGTTTCTAACGCGCAATATTTAGCGGAAACCGAAATGTTTTTCGAAGATGGAGCAGCACACACAATAAAATTGACAAAATTCTCGTCGCTAACAGAGGAGAAATCGCCTGTCGAGTTATTAGAACAGCTCGTCGCTTGGGTGTTAAAACGGTTGCCGTATACAGCGAAGCCGATGTTAACTCCATGCATGTTTCCATGGCAGACGAATCCTGCTGTATAGGACCGGCCAGTTCGCAACAAAGCTATCTGCGAGGTGATAAGATAATAGAAGCAGCTAAACGGTTCGATTGTCAAGCAATCCATCCAGGCTATGGATTTCTCTCAGAAAATGCCGAATTTGCGGAAGAATGCAAAACTCACAATAAAATATTTATTGGTCCACCTCCGTCTGCGATAAGAAACATGGGGATCAAAAGGTAAATTGAAATTTTTACGGATTGGTTGCTTCAAGTCTCAATTTTAGTACCTCCAAAACCATCATGTCCAAAGCTGGAGTTCCGGTAATCCAAGGGTATCACGGCAACGATCAGAGCAATGAACGGCTTAAACAAGAAGCTGCCAGTATTGGGTACCCAATTATGATTAAAGCTGTGAGAGGCGGAGGTGGTAAGGGGATGAGAATCGCACTCAATGAGAACGAATTTGATGAAGCTCTGGAATCGGCCCGCAGCGAAGCTCAAAAATCGTTTAAGGATTCTGTCGTTCTATTGGAACGTTTCGTGGAAGAGCCCAGACACGTTGAAGTTCAAGTGTTTGCAGACGTGTTTGGAAACACGGTTTATTTGTTCGAAAGAGATTGCTCAGTGCAGAGAAGACATCAGAAAATCATCGAAGAAGCTCCAGCTGTATGTTTTCAAAATGCCGAATTTCTAGATTATTGTTTTACCTTTTCAGCCACATATATCGCCAGAAACAAGGTCTGAGTTAGGTTTAACAGCTGTAAGAGCTGCAAAAGCTGTCGGGTATGTGGGAGCTGGAACAGTAGAATTTATTTTAGATCGGAAGTCGCAAAAATTTTTCTTTATGGAAATGAACACTAGATTACAAGTAGAACATCCAATCACCGAGATGATTACAGGTAAAACTTCCTTCGTGATGATAATCCCTAACTCAAATTTTTCAATTGAACATAGGTACCGATTTAGTGGAATGGCAGATTAAAATAGCATCTGGAGAAGAACTGCCTTTACATCAACACCAAATAAAATTAAATGGTCACGCGTTTGAATCCAGAATATACGCCGAAAATCCAGAAAACAATTTTCTTCCCGGTGCAGGTACCTTAACGTATTTTGCACCTCCTTTGCCCAATCAAAATTATAGATTGGAAACCGGTAAGTGCTGATATGAAGATTTATCAGTTGCCCAACTGAACGATTCTGTAATATAATTATTACATTAAAAAAATATTTTTGAATACAAGAAGATATTAATTCCAATAGGGGTTCAACAAGGAGACGAAGTTTCCGTTCATTACGATCCCATGATCGCCAAATTAGTAGTATGGGGTCACAATCGAGAAGAAGCGTTGAATCATATGAAAATAAAACTGGCAGATTTCAATGTAAGCACCTAATCTGCCGTCTTGGCCGCGCCTAAGTGTTAACTTGATTTTAGATCGCTGGTTTAGAAACGAACATCAACTTTTTACTTAATCTGTGCAATCACCCCGAATTTTCTGCTGGAAACGTTTACACCAATTTCATTCAAGACCATTACGCCAGCCTGTTTAAAAAGCAAGAACTAACCCGAAATATTCAAATTCAAGTGGCTCTGGCAGCGGCATTAATGGACAGTAAAGATCAAAAATTGGATTTTAGTCCATTTGTATACGAACAAAATTTTAGAATAAATTCCAGACATGTCCAAAAAGTCAGTCTGAAATTTAAAGACATCGGTAAGTAGGTTACCAAATGAAAAACTCTTTGGTCCAAAATCAAAAATGTTTCAGACGTTAACGCTATGCTAAAATGGATCGACTCCAAAACTTTGGAATTATCTCTGGATGGTGGAACAACTTGGTGCACGGTGGAAGGCGAAATCAATGTTGTTAATAATAAGCATGTACTGAACTACAAAATCGACGATTTTTCAAGTTCTCTAACTGTGTACAAAGATAACGAAACGGTTGTGTTGTTTGATGAAGTAAAAATGTTCGATGGAAAGTTAGCAAAAAAATAAATTTGTTGTTTTAGGACGGAAAACGAGAGTTCCAGATTAATCGCTCAAAATTTTTGTCGGAAGACGAAGAATCGTCGGTTGCGTCGAAAAATGTAGCAGTGGCCCCAATGCCGGGAGTGATCGATAAGATTTTAATCAAAATTGGAGACGTCGTAAAGGTTGGCGATCCGTTGGTGGTTTTGATTGCAATGAAAATGGAATACATCGTGAAAGCAACTAAAGATGTAGAAATTTCAAATATTTTGTATCAGGTTGGAGATAATGTGGCAAAAAATTCCGTGTTGGTCAAGTATAAGGAAGAATAAAACCGATTGGAAAATCCAAAATTGTTATTAACCTACCTCTTCCCTTGTTATTCCAGGTAATCTGGTTAGAGTAGGAACAAAAGCAAACTAAATGGTTTTAAATTCAACAGTAATTTAATTTTTGCTAAAAAATATTTCTAGTTACCGACGGTACACACGCAACAAGTAGGAAACCAAAATATGTCCGAGTACAGCTGACTTCCAGATTCTTCCAGGGCAATTAAGCGTCTCTGGAGATATTTTTGTTCACAGCGTGAAGAGTAACCTAAAGGTAATTGGCACAAACCACTGCATTGCTGAGATCTGAAATAAATCAGGATTGATTAATAGTATTTTACAACATGAGGTAAAAAAGACAAATTACTGAACGAGTAGATAAATTTAAAAAATACTTACACGCAAATTTCGCTCTTGACAAGCTGCATGTACTTGTTATCGACCTCGGGCATGTTAACGATGTACATCCAATTACCTCTTTGATTAACAGCTGCACGCGGCATAATGTACCTGGTTCGAGTCTCGCACAAAGGTTGCCCAGTGAGAGCGCTCTGTCTTTTTTTTCGCATATGCCACTTTCCGTATGAATTGGTGTTGATCAAAGTTCTGACGACCCGTCGCTTTTTTCTCTTTTTTTCTAAATTTGTCAATTGTTCTACTTGTCTAAAATTAAATTATTGTTTTTGGAAATGGTTTTACCATTTAAATATCTTACCTTTTCCGTCTATCATTCGGAATGTATTGCGAGGGCTTGAAATTGTTGTTGCTTTCAACCGGACTGTAGCTGGATTCCAAGGGACGGTAATTCTGCTTATAATGACCATTATGATTGCGGAAGCTGTATCCTTGCGATGGTTGCTTATACGTGTAGCCTGCAAAATCCGTTTTGTTTCGATGAATTCCTTTGGACGAAGTGAGGTATGGATCCGGGGGTGAGTATTTTGGTGGCAGGTAATGATTATTCTGGTTTAACGAATTTGAAGCTCCATAACCATAATTATGCTTTGGTGGAATAAAGTAAGAATGAAATTCGTCGGGCGACTCGTTGGTCAGCAAGGTAGTGAAATTGAACTGCCATTTGTCGATTAAAAAATGTATTAATTGCCTAAAAGAACAAAATTAATTTTTCCCAAATTCCAATCAGTCGACTTAGCTTGGCTTTATTTTATTTTTAACCTTCGCGATCGTGATAAAAAAAATTTAAAAATACAAATCTGTAACACATAACTGTTACGAAATAATTTTTTTGTTTAATTTGGGAATTTTGAAACAAACACAAAACACGGCCGATGTATTATTAGTAAATTTCATCATTAAACGCAAACTATCATTACCATTACATGTTGTTACAATAATAATTATGTTGTAATTAACACCAATCGTTATAATTTAATTACTCTTAGGAAATAATCTGAGATTTTTGGCTCTTTTAATTGAACAAATGGTGTTAATCATACAGCTAAACATAATTACCATTTTTTCCGCCAATTGTAATTTTAAATTTAGCGCATTAAATTTTATGATCTTAGAAGAAAGTTGTAGATCCGCAAACAAAACGTTGCCTAATTAAAGTGAAATTTAAAAATAAATTAAGATGAGTTACGCATAAAGACAAAAAATTATGTCACATAGCTAAAAAAACTGAATTTTCGCAAGGATTTATGAAATTAAGAGTTACAGCTCTTTTTCTTTCCCTGGCATTCAGATAATTTTCCACAAGCATCAAAATATTCTGCTCCATCTTCTTAAATCCATATCCAGAAGATTTGCGCTGAATCCACTGCTGCACATTTCGTCTTTCTTTACTATCTATTCAGGGAAAAGGGTGAGAAATTTTATGTTGTCGTATTTCTCTGGAAGAGGCTTAAACCTCTTACCCACCCCCGATGAGTACGTTTCTACTCAGCGTTTCCTCTTTGCACACGATTTTCGAAAGATTACCATGGATTTCCTCCTGGATTGTCTTAAGATTTTCTTGCGAAGAAGTTGAAAAATACATTTTCTAGGATTTCCCTGAATTTGTACACCAGTAAAATACTGTATTTTAGGCATTTTATTTACAAAACTGCATGAATTGCAGGAGAATTATTATTTTTGAATTATCTGTATTTCAAGTTGCCTATATTTAGGCGTATTTTCCTTCAAAAACTGCATTAAATAATATGATTTTGCTTTCTATTAGCCCCATTGTAGGGCAAAATGAAACAGCCCTATTATTATTTTTCTCTGATTTTAGGAAACGCATTATTTCTTGCTGTAGCGGATTGTGTTCTCCAAAGTTTAGGCCAAACAAACCTTATCTGTTTGGTATCTATGATTTATCCAGTCACTCCAATTGTGAAGTAATATTTTCTACACTAGAGAAATACATTGTAGCAATCTGTGCTTTATTTAGGAAGCACTTACTTGAAGTATTGATTGAATTGAAGGTATGCATAGTGCATCTACCCATTATGTCCCCTAAATATTTGTAGTAGGTTAATGACTCTGCATTTGATACTGGCTGGTCTGGGTCTTCTGATAAATTTGGGAGCTACTTAGAGAAGGTCCAGTATTAAATTTTTGGGATTGACTACAGTTGATGTGCAAATCTGGAGGAGTCACTGCATGTATTCCTTTGGAAAGCTGTTGTTTACGTAAACCGGAAAATGTATTTATTTATTTTCTTTTTGTTATAAGTATTATTACAGCTTGAACACAAAATAAAGACGAAAAGAGCTGGTTTTTGACCGGACCGCACCAACTTTTGAATTCTCCTGTATAATTATACATTGTCTAAATATAAATAAGTTATATCCGCATTTAATTTAATAATAACTTTCACTCAAATTTTTATTAGCATCAAAATTCTCAGAATTCAAGATTTATAATTCATACACTGCTTCTATTGGATGAAGTGAAAGTACAAGTCTACATGACTTACATTTTGCCAATAAAAATTTTTTTGTACTCGTAATAATTTAAAATAAGCTGAAAAAATTGTCTAACCTTGGATAACGTACAGGATGTTCGCAATATGTGAGTCCAGATTTGGCACAAAGAGGAGCTTGTCCCGGAGGAGCTGGCGTATAAGCGCACAAATTATTTTCATATTCCTCTGAAGAGCACACACCGCACGAATTTTCGACTCGACTTAAAATTAATAATACCTACACAAAAACTTGGAGTTAAACAAGCAAAGATAAGTCAATCAGAAACTTACCAGTCCTATGGCGATCTTCATTTAAATTTCATTAAACCATCAAATTTTTAACTCCGGCACATCATCCATAGGTGCAAATTAAAATATTGCCGACCGATACATTTTAAAGACGGCGTTTAAACATTGTTTCGTTACGAATAGAAAACTTCTAAAGGCTAATAAACTAGTGGGAAGAAATAAACCTCAATGCAACTATTATAACGATGACAACTAGTGAATGTTAAAAAAAAGTCTTCCAGTGCGTTACATTTATTGACCCACCTAATTTAAATGTACATTTTAATGATGCCGTGGGTGATATTTAAATTTAAAGCATAGATAATAATTATTATATTACATTTAACGAATTAATAATTAACCGACCCTCTGCCACCACATTGGTCGCTCAAAAATCATCTCCGGAACACCGGTGGCAGCGAACGGGCTAATTTATAAAAAAAAATTAAGATGCATTTTTCAAAGTTTCGTTGACGAAAGTGTACATGTACAGAGACGGTTGAGAACCAATCGTATGAATTCTATGAAAAATCCCAGTGTTAACTTTGAAGTGCGAGTTTGGAGAGAGTTTAACTCCGATCGATTGCTTTTTGTGAATCAAATCGATTTCGTAGACGATGTCCCCTCGTAAAACGGACAAAGAAACGTTAATTAAATCGGTAGACAGATAATTTTCCAAGTGCATACCTGGAATATTTAATTGCATTTAAATTGTCGCATCAATTACCATAAATTACCAGGGAAATCGGCAATAAACAGAACGTCGCTATAATTTGACCAAGAATAAACGTCCAATTGAATGCTCCTCAAGATGTTTCGAAATTCGTCCTTAGCGAACAATAAAGGTAAAAGCCACTCGACTGGTTTAAATGGTGACCAATTAGCACTTAATAGATCATAATTGGGATCGAACATTCTCTGTTGGAAGCGTCCGTTTAAGGAACACCACACGTCGATGTAAATTGAAAAATTGTTCGACAATCGAATGGATTTCGAGTTGTTGTCCAAAATTGTACCTAAATTTAAAGCTATAAACCAAGGATCAACGCGCAGTCGAAAATTCGCTCTACTTACCGTTTAACTCTATTAAATTATTTTTTAAACATTGTGCGTATTGCACGCACATGTCTCCATGTTTATTCCATCGATCGTTGTTGGTTAAATAATCGGGACTGATAAAATACTCCCGATTAAACGAATTGTCTTTAACTTGAACGACAACCAAAGCCGAATTCCAGGAATGGACCATCATATCCCAAGAGTAACCGTACAATCCGTTGGTCCAATTGTTGTACCCCTTGGTAATAAAGTGCGAATATGGAAGAAAAACCTGCAGAAGACAATGGACAAACAGTAAACCGACCACCACGCGATTTTTTCCGTTAATTTTCTGTTCATTCTTTACATTTTTAACTGGACATTTTTCGCTGACCACACAATTCGAAGTGAAAGAAGCTACCAATTTTTCCGGCCAGTCATAATCACAAAATATCGGCATGGTTACCAGACAAACGTAAGGGAACACTCCTAAAAATGTAACCAAAAATTTACTAAAAAATACTTTTTCCAAATATTACCGATACTAAATAGTCGGGAATTCATGAAATGAAATGCCGATCCAAAAATCATTCCGTATGGACGAACTGTGCTGTTGAGTAAACAAAATCCTAAAGATAAGTCTAGTAAAAAACCACACCAATGAACTATTAGAAAATCGATCTGTTCGTTGGTCAAAGCCAGTCTAAAATTACCCAAAATGCATTTGTTTGATAAAAACTATGATTTTCTTACTTAAACAAATCAAACACCCAGTGGCGACTCAAATTCCTCATCGAATATCCACTAAGCCACTCGGTATCCATTTTTTTTAGTCCGGCCAAAAAGTAAAGAATAAAAAATTGATACCTCAAAATAAAGTAATTCCAAAGCGGAACGAATCGTTTCTTTTCCTCTTTTTTATAATAACTGTCGATGGAGCTAAAAAAAAGTTTGAAAACAGTTTTCAGATGGGATGTAACTGAGCTTACTATCTGTAATGTGCGGAAGATCCCATAAAAAGTATGGAAACAATGCCAAATAGGTAACTGTGATTGTTCCAGTAGGATTTATCCAAAAGTAGAATAAACCAATAAGGAAGAGTAAAGGCCAGAGTGCTATATTTAAACTTGTAACCCAAAGTGATGCCCAAAGCGCCTGCCAAAACATTTAATAGCTTTAAGAAGCCCAATAGAATTATTTTTAGTTACCTATCCACATGGTGCAGTACAGAGAACACATGACAAAAATGTTCGGTGAACTCATGTGATGGAAGAGTGGAAAATGACATGTGTCGGAATTGCCCCATTTCGACATAATATGAAATCCACCACGCTCGTTCAGTACGTCAGTAAGCATCATAGTTCCTATTTATATAAAACATGAAAATTGTCACTGCTGCTGTTCTTCCAACAATGAATAATCAATAATCTTTTTCTAGAAAAACCTCAAAACTGCCGGGTATTTACAAGGTTGGAAGCAACAGGTGCTACAAAAAATGATTTAATGTTTGATTTTATGCTCACCAAAGAGTATACGCGTTACGGCCAAGCTGCTCGAATTTTTGGGTTCGTATAATTTTGCAACTATTCCATCAAAATAATTTGTATATTTCGAAAACTTCGATAACTTCTTATCGCAACCTTTCATTTTCGTTATAAAACTTTTTGTTTTTCTTCAAGTTTTCCTATTATGTCGATGTTGATACAGTGTCACCTTAGTTACAACTGAGGAAAAGCGGATAAGACACGGTTGCTACGCCATAAAGTTCAATCTTCGGCTTTATATGCGAAAATCGATAATCCAAAACACATAAATTACCTAATTTTAGCACATCACTTGAAGGAAAAAATGACTGCTATGTCAATATAATGTTCAGGAAGAATAAAACTACCCCGCTTTTGAATTTAATTTAAATAATTTTCCTTGTTATTTTTTATGCAGTGGCGTATGCAGTTTTTGAAATTTTACTCATATTTTTGAAAGTCTATTCTGAATTATTGTATTGTAACACTCTCTTATGATTGTCTCCATGGTCCGGAGGGCATGCAAATCATCTATATATTGCAGTGATTTACCCTTGGAATCATCGAGCTTTATTTTATAAAAAAATTTAACTTTTTTCAATTTTACAATTTAGTCAGAAGTATAAAGTAAGAAACCTTATGTTTTGGTAATAAAAATTCATTTTTTCCGTACTAGTGTAGAAAAACTTATTTTACCTCACTCAAAACGAGTATCGAAAAGTTGTATTTTTCAAACAGTAGTAGAAAAATAGTTATTTCATGCCGAATGGCAGACTCTTTCTTTTTCTATGCGATTAAAATTCATTACCAGTAGAATGCAGTTTGCATTTATTAAATTTGCGTCAGTCTAAAAAATAAAACAAAACTAAAAATTCGTTGATTAAATTTTTACTGATAAAAGGGAATTATTTTAAAAACTTGGTGTAGAAACAAATTGTTGGTTTTTCCTAATATTTATACAGTCTTGTCTTTATTTGTTTTATAATAAATGTATAACTGATATATGATAAGCAATATAACCTTTAGTTATCAATATCACGATCATTTAATGAACTGTATACTCATATACTCAGGAAAAAAAATTATCTCGAGTAGATACTTTACTGGTTAAACAATAAATCGGTCTATATTATTTATTTATTTTGAAGTTGATATTAATTCCATTCTTTTTTTTTCTACGAATAATTTTAAGTTTTTATTAAAATTACACTCATAATAGAAAACAATAATTTAATCGTTTAGGTATGCTAATTTATAGACCACGAAAAATTTCCCAGGCGATATTCAAAATTGATTTTCATTGGTTAAAACTCGATTTGATGTAACGTGCGTTTTAAATAATGTAAATATTTTAAATTATTTAAATACTTTTTTTTTATTTAAATAAATATTTTAAATATATTTGGTAGATTGCATTTTAAATACGAATTTTCATGTATTTTGCTCACCCCTGGCAATTGGACGGGAAATTTAAATTTGAAAAGTCCACGTGGAAGGAGGTTGTTGATCTAATACTAAAACGTGGTTCGAGATTGCGCAACATCGAGCGCACATAGAAATCGACCAAAAAACGTATTGAAGAGAAGTGATGAGTGTAACGAAAACATGTAAGAATGAAAATAATTAATAAATCGAGTGACGATTTCGATACAAGTTCTATAATCTGTTTTTTTTTAATGTTAAACTATAAGATAAATAAACTAATATAATTTTGGAGCGTATGATTGGGTACACTGAGTGTACATTGTACCCATTGCAGGCTTGTTCACAATCAAATAATATTCAACTTATGCAGCAGTACGAAAAAATCTGGTTTTGGTTCAATAATTCGATTTCTTAAGCAAAAAATGTTGGTTTACAAATCTAATGGTAGAAAAAGGGTATAGCTCACTAGTTACACCACATACTATTAGGTTTTTGAACCACTGGAACTGATCGACTTTAGGTCTAATTACTTTCAATTTTATTTGCAATAATTTAGCAGAAGATTGAAAGAAAACAAGTTATCGCACAAAAACAAGCTTTGTGTACCTAATTTATAAAATTAAAGGTAGTAGCTGACCTCGGGGCCAATCACATTTTTTATATATTTTTCCCAGACCGCTAAAAAACCGAAGCTATTAAAATCAAAACTTCAACTAACATTGTTTTGGCTATTTCGCACAAGTAAGCAATTTTTTAAATAATTATTAATTTTAACTTCTCGACTGTAAAACTCGAATTTATTTCAATTTACCCTGTGTAAATCTTAATTGGCGTTCGATCTTACTATCCGGACTATGGACTATAATAATTAATAATATTATGGTCATCGATAATAGTCGACGCGACGTCGTTAAAGATAACAGTAGTTGGCCATCGTCGTCAATAAATGAAATTTGACTAGAAAAAAGTTAAATTTTTGAACGAGTAAAAATAATCGAGTCTGAATTTAATTATTTCATCCTACCAATTGCCAACTATTGCGTCACTATATTTTTTATAAATTGCACCAATCACTAGCAAGATTTGCCTTGGGGAATTTCAAAAGAAAGTGACTTGAGCAAATAGTTTTATATTAGAGTTAGTAAAAGCATTCACTCTTATTTACATTTGTCATTGTAAATCAAGATTAGGTTGTAAATAAACGTCTAATCCCAAAATTTCTATTTTCTCTCTCATGCTTCATGCACTACAGTAGTGCGTAGTGCGTGCCATATTGATAAGGTAAAAATATTATATAATAATTGCATACTTTTGTTTACTTCATTATAATAATACATTGGATTTATTGTAACATTTTTAAATACGAAGATGTAATTTCCGTTTGCTCCTGCAAAATAAAAAAAAATCTTTTGCGCGTAGGATCTGACGATGCTGAAAAAGCGAAACCGGTCATCCAAAATAAAACATAAATATTTTAGAACAACCCAAAATATTGATATGATTAATATCTAGTTTCTCAATTTATTATATTTATTGATTTTTTAATTACAGAAAAGTAAATCACATCATATATTATTTTTAAATCAAAAATATTTTATTTAATTTCTTCTAGGTCGCATCCTGTACAGAACGTAAGAAATCACATTAGTCTGCTGATAACAATAAATCAAATTATGGCATTAGTATAAATTATACTTATAGGAAGTTCAAACAATTTATATTTTTGATTGTTTGATACTACACATTTTTTAATAAGGTTAACAAGCGATAAGATTAACGGGTTTTTTAAACAATAAATTGTAACTACACGATGTTTATGCATTGACTATCGACTGCTATTCAAAACAGGTTTCATTAAATATCAGTTTGTGACGCGTGGTATAATAAATACTATTTTACTCTAAACATACTTATTAATTTCGCATTGAAAGGAAGAGGTAATAATTTTTTTATTATTGCAAAAAATAATAATAGACACGAATGGTCACGAGTACTCGGTACAAATTTTTGTATATATTGACTGATGCAATTTTATTAGATATCAGTTTCCATAATAACTTCGATGCGAGTAGTCGCTAATCAATTTTAAAATTTTTAGTGCAATGGGGCCAATAATAGACGCCCAACTGAAGAGCTTATCCTATGAAGAAACCAAAAAACTCGCCAACAAGTCGCGAAGACATGGAATCGCTCAGTTTATTTCTTTGCATAAAAAATTCAAAAATAGAAAAGGCGACATTTTTAAATGGGGAGACGAAGTTGAATACATAGTAGTTAAATTTAATCACAAAAGAAAAACAGCAAAAGTAAGTCTCAATGGTTTTGAATTGTATAGCAAATTAAGCGAAAATGAGTTAAATAATCCTAACGGGGTTGACGCACTATGGAGACCCGAATATGGCTCCTTCATGATCGAAGGAACTCCAGGTAAGCCGTACGGATCCTCAATGACAGAATATAATACAGTACAAACGAATATGATAAAACGAAGGGAAGAAGTCTATCGATGGCTCTCAGAAGATGAAACTATTATTTCGCTTACCAACTTTCCTAGGTGAGTTCAAGTCAGCTTCGACAAAACTTGACGAATATTATATAATATAATTTCAACAGATTAGGATGTCCAGATTGCACGTATCCTCCGACAACACCAACACCTGATGAAGGAATAACTAAATCGCTGTTCATTTCGGATCAAACAATATATTCTGGTCATTCCCGTTTCATAACGGGCACACGTAACATACGTATGCGTCGAGGAGAAAAAGTTACTATTAATACTCCAGGTGAATATAATAAAATTGTATGTCTTTTTCAAAAACATCCAACAGTTTTCAGAGATAAGAACACAGTTATTCCGATCGATGACTCTCATTTGCGTTGCAAAACTGCAAAGGCAGATCATATTTACATGGATGCAATGGGATTTGGTATGGGTTGTTGCTGTTTACAAATAACCTTCCAAGCGTACGATTTGGAAGAAGCCAGAAATTTGTACGATCAATTAATTCCTTTCTGTCCCATCATGGTAAGACACCCATTTCAGATTTTACGATACAAACAATCCAATTTTTTTAGTTAGCAATTACTGCTTCGGCGCCATTATATAGGGGTTTCATAGCAGACGTAGATTGTCGCTGGAATGTAATCGTTGATTCTGTAGATTGTAGAACAGAGGAAGAACGGGGATTAAAACCGTTGAAAGAAAATAAATATGTAATAAGTAAATCAAGATACGACTCTGTCGATTCTTATTTATCGAAAAGTGGAGAGCAATACAATGATTTAAATTTTGTTTACGATCAAGAAAGTTACGATACCTTACGGAAAAATGGTGTGGATCACTTAATAGCTCAACACATTGCACATCTTTTCATTCGAGACTCTTTAGGCGAATACGAAGGTCTATTAAATCCAGATGACGAGAAGGAAAACGGCTATTTTGAAGTAAGAAAAATTCCGGTTGCGCCAGACTTATACTTAAGTTATTAAATATAAATTATTTATTATAATAAATTAAATTTGCATTGCAGAATATTCAAAGCACAAATTGGCAAACAATGCGGTTTAAAGTACCTCCACTAAATTCAGACATCGGATGGCGTGTGGAATTTCGACCCTGCGAAGCTCAAATTACAGATTTTGAAAATGCGGCCTTCTCGTGCTTTGTGGCACTTTTAACCAGAGTTATTTTATCATACCAACTCGACTTTTTAATTCCAATCACCAAAGCAAGTACCTACATAATATATTTTGCACCATCAATAATTTTATTGAATTAGGTAGACGAAAATATGCAGACCGCCCAAAAGCGAGGTGCATGCCTAAACGAAAAGTTTTGGTTTCGAAAAAATATAAATCAAAACTCACCTCAGGCTGAATTCGAATTGATGACATTGGATGAGATCTTCAATGGTAAAGTAAGTGTTACAAAAATTGCTCTGCCGTAAATTCCATAACTAAACTTTCATTTTTAAGGTAGGAAAATTTCCAGGCTTGATACCATTGGTTCATCGATACCTACGTGACGTTGATGATATTGATCCGGAAACACTGGAGAGCTTACAGAAATATCTCAAATTTATCGGACAGCGAGCTTCGGGAAAAATTGTTACCACTGCCTCTTGGATTAGAAAATTTGTTGTTAATCATCCAAGTTACAAGTACTGTTATTGTTATTAATTTATAATTTATTTTAAATTACAAAAATCTTTCTTGTTCGTTTTTCTGTAAACTCAATTTCACTTTACTTTTCTTTTAGGCAAGATTCCAAAGTAACCGAAGATATAAACTATGACCTTTTAGTAACTATGGAACGTATTCGTAAAGGTGAAGTGAAGTGTGAAGAACTATTGGGAGCTTTCAATCCTTAGGCCAAATTGTTAGGTTTAATTAAAGAATTAAAATTATTATTTGGGATGATTGGGTCTTTTTTACAATAAATTTATGCAAAATTTTGAGTTTTAGCATTTCTTTGGTAGGTATCTGAACCCATTCTATTTTTATTGAACAAGAAATTGTAGTTTCTGCACAGAACCTCAATTTTCTAAACTTTTCTCCACACAGAAACCATTCCATTCATTTTTATATAACAATGAATAGTGAAAAACTGGAATGTGAAAACTGAAATTCAAAATTTGGAAAATAAAACTCAAATAGAGAAATAACTTGTTTTATTATCAAATTAATAAAAAATTTATCAATTTCCAAACTACTTTGATAGACACTTACCTAACAAATACGAAAAGCAAAATTAAACTGACAAAAGACCTCACAGTTATGTTGGATTTCATAGAAGAGGTTAAAAATTTAATCCACGATTATAATTATAAACAATGCATTTTAATTTTTGTAACTATGGATATAATTTTAATCGTAATTTAAATCTAAAAGTACCTTTGTAAAATCACCACTAACCGTACGTTTTTAAATAAAAATATAGTTGAAATGCACTTTTTTTTAAATATGTGTAACTGTGAAGACCCTTGTGATTGTGATCGGTATACTGACGCCCACACTTTTATTTGGCCAAGTTGAGTTGAAAGTAAAATCAAACAAAATCGTGACTGTGCATCAGTTTGAATTTACCTGAAACTACTTGCAAATAAATTCCTTATGAGTGTAAGCATTCAATTTTCTTGTTGTTATGAAATATTGCTCGATTCATAAAAGCCATACTCACTCACCTTAGATTCGGAAAATCAAAAAAATATTAGACTCTAAATTAATACCTTTAGATGATCCTGTTGCTGTCTATGTCTTCCTTCATCCTATAAACAAAGGCACAATTAATTTTTAAATAACAAAAAAAATTAAAATAAAAATTGAGGAAAATTCATAAATGAATAAGCCAGTGTATTTTATAGTTTTGCTTAATATTTAACGTCAGTGGCGGACCCAGGGTACGCTTAGCCCCTGGTTACCCTTCGAAAATCTAATTATTTAGACTCGACAGTAATCGTTTCATCGAATAACTATCCTTGAATTTTTGTTAAACCACTAGCGCCCTTTTTAAATATTAGGTCTGGATCCGCTACTGGGAAACGTTTACGAGAATTATTCAATTTTTTGTACCTACTCAGTAAATTTGTTTCATCAAACTAAAGTGAACTTGTGAGATTCACCCAAATTGGTACCGGTCTCACTTGAGGTTGGCATTTTCATATTCCACACAACTTAATGTTGTTTATTTTTATTGTATTAATGTTTTAAGAATTATAATTTTGCCTCAATCTTGCATCCTGGCATTTATCTTAATTGCATAACAATAATTTTTAACAGCAAGTTTTGATTATTAAAACTTTTTGTATATGAAAGCAAAAATTAACAAAAATCGTATTTTTGTAAAGAAAATCAAGGAAGGTTGCATTTAATGCAAACCTTTCAATGCGTTTTATAAACCCTTGATCAAATTTCTTGCAAGGCATAGGGTGGTGTTTGACGCAATAAAATATTGCTCTTAATTTTCCCCCAATATGCCACCGCGTGAACATTAAACTCCTGGTCTCCTTTAATATCCTTTCTTGTTCCTGAAATTAGATCATAAAGCGTGTCAAGCTACAAGTTGCTCGTTGCTGGTGTAGCTAACTCTAAACTATTGAAATTGAAAAAAAATTTTGTGATTTATAAAGCGCTATGACTTTGCTGAAAATATTATCAGTTTATATAAAATAGAGCATCAAATTTATGCACTTTTGAAGTTAATTATTAATAACAAAGTCTACTAAAATTACAATTAAAACATTAGTGACAGTTAAAAAGAAAGTAGTAGTAAAAATTGGGAAATACTTTACCTACGAAAAATACTTCGGATAAACTTTTGCTATGAAAATAGCAAGCAGACCACAATAATTATTATGGTCCTTCATTTTAATTTTAAATATCTTCTTTAATAACTGTCTTGAATTTTATCAGCATGATGCAGTTTTATAATAATTTGCACTATTATTTTATCACTTCCAATTTAATTTAATAAATTAATGCAGTTGTGTGTCCCAATACTTTTTCAAAATCACTTGTGTCACAGTTTTTTCGATTTTTTATATTATAAAAAAAATTTCACTAGCTTTACAAAGCTCAAGAAGCCAATTTCTTCAAAACTTTTTTCAAGTTTTATGGTTACATTTTAATAATTTATAACATATTTCAACATGTGCCAAATAAAAAGATTTCCAAATTTAAGGAAATTATCAAAAAAATGTTTTATTTAATTCTATGTTTTGCAGGAGTTATAATACAACAATATCCATTGCTTTAAATTAAGACGGTTTTCTTTTCTCTAAAAGAAATTTAAATGTTATAAGCGACAATTGAAAATGAATATTTAAATTTTTTCAAAATTAAGACCTGCTCAGTATGCCACAAAATTAATTTTCGGCAAAAGGCATGGCATGCTTCGTGGTAAAAGCGTTCATCATATTTCTGTATTTTCATCTCACTTTTTTAATTATTAGTTTTGTATTATTTGCATAGAAATGCACCACTAAAAATAGGTATCAATTAAAAAATAATTATACGTCAATTGTCCAAATTATAACATGAAAATTGTCAATTTTACAACAATAAATTTTCCCACTCGATTGCTCGGCAGTGGTACAAATTGTTTTACAAATGTATTTTATTAATTAACTTGTAATTTGAGAAAGTGGGCGGATGTATTTTAGTCGACAAGATTAAATGTAACGGATATCATTATCTTTGAGCAAGGACACTATACCTTGAATGATTTTGATTTAATTGTAAAAATGAAAAACCTTATAAGCATTTTAATTTTAAAATCCCCTTATAAAAAGGATTAATTCTAAATTAGATCTAATTTCTACACACCCTGACCTGCATTTTGTTCTACTAAAATTCAGTTTTGGATGTTTAGCAAACAACATTGAACTTGCAACAAAAAATTTATTTGAAATTCTTATTTTTCTTAAGTTCATTTCAATCATAATTTTGCTTTGTTCGTACGAGGGAAAAAAACGTTGTAGACCCCTTTTTCCCAAATAATCAGACAAATCAAACACACTCCGATTACAAATTAATTAACAAAATTTCACTCTAAAAGCTTTTGTCAAATAAATAATTGCATTTGCCTTTTTCTTCCATCATCAATTTTTTTCATTTATTTTCTAGTTTTGCAGTTTTCACCCACAACTCAATTGATTTAAATGAAAATCTTTTATTTTCCATAAAACTACACCTATAGGTTTTCCAATAAGTTACAATCTTTTAATTGTATAAAAAATTAACTACATTCTTCAAAAAAATAAATTATAACACAGCTTAAAAATTAATTTTTTTCTAGAAAAAAAAATGGTTTAGACATTTAAATTTACCTTATTTAATTAAGTTTGTCTTTACAGTATAAAATGTTACTAAAATAATTTACAGTGAGATAATATCGCTTTTTTATTGTATAATATAAACAAAATTAATAAAGCATGCCTTTAAATAATAATGAACTAGCTAAACTAATCGTCTCCCTTTTTAATGAAGAAAATCGTTCGTTACACACAGTCAGTACTAAAATTTCATCTAACAATTTTCAGAAACTATTTCAGCGTCTTGAAAAGATCAAATAAAGTTAACACTACACATAATAATTATTAATACATTGTTTATATCGTTAATCACTAAAATGGTTTTCAATATAATGGAGATATTGATAATTTATATTACAGCCCTTGGGGACGTTTTTGACCAACGTTTTTTTAAAATCGCGTTGGAGCAATTAGCACTAAGATGACTTGGAAGTATAATTAGTATCGTGTACCTGAAATACGGATGCAAAATCTCAGTTATTAGTTTTCTTTATTCATCATTCCACATTATGGAATTTTACATATATTTCATTCAATAATTCATATTAAAAATATATTGATTTTTCTTCAATTTAATTTTTTATGTTCTTACTCATGCATAAGTCATAAACAATTTAAAACATTCCAGAATTAAATTCTTATAGGGACACAACAACTTTGAATTATTAGAAATTCGTGGTTTATATTGAGGAATGTTTCCTCTTTAAAAAATAAGTGGAAAAGATTAAATTCAATTTCTGCATTAATTTAATATTGTTCCTACTAATGGCATTTTAATTTAGAACAACTTCTGGAAACGTTTCTACTTTGGAAAAGAGCGACACACTTAACAAAAATTATCAAATTCACTTACCAAAATCTTTGCCACTGTATGCTCCGTTCCCAGAACCACCGTATCCACCTTGAGCATCTATAACAAAAATTTTAAAATCAAATCATAGTCATCCAGTATTTTATTAACGTAATAATTAAACTATGTGAGATCAATTGCTAAATTAAATGATTTTTCTGATTGTTGAGTGAGAGCAACTAAAATAAAACAGAAGTTTTTTCGACTGACCTTAATCACTTAAAATTCAATTAAATGCTTAAAATGAACACAAAGAAAATTAAAAAGTAGATTTGAAATTGGGCATAACAATTAGTAGTTTCAATTTATTTTTTGTTTAAATTCAAGTATTTAAATATCAATGATTGTTCGAGATAGCAAACGGTACAAAAAGTTTGAGATACCTACCGCATTCCCGAGAGTGAAAGTTCCCGTCACTAGTAATACTTTTGAGTTTAGATATGGGCCTACGTTCACCTAAAAATGCAATCACCTTGCAGCAAATACTTTTTCCGATGAACGTAGTAAGCCAACCCTGTGTATTCCCACTCAATGTAGTTAGAAGATTTAGATATCTTTATTTGTGTATTTTTTTTTAGATATTATCTAAAACAGCATTAAATTTGATCATGTTTTTAGATGACCATAGTCTCAAAATCCCAGTGCTAACTTCATTAGCCAAAATAATTGAGAAATGCTTTCAAAACCAAAAGTTTTTTGTCCTAAAAATCGAATGGTTTGGTTGGTTTTATAAAGCGTACGGTACGACAAACTTCAAGAGTTTGTTGATCTGATTTGTCATTAGTTTTTCTACCTTTACCTTAAACGTTTATTAAAATTTTTAAAAACTACAATCAGCAAAAATTGTATTCTTGAGAAAGACTAGATATTGCAAAAGACTGGATCAAATAGGAAATGAAAACATCCATGATATATTTCAGACATTCTTCTCGAGAGAATTGGAAATCATAAATATGAAATAATAGAATAGAAACCAACAGAAGTCCAAAAATGATACTCTCATACAACCTAAAAGGAACAAGAGACATTGGATGTCCAAGAACGTGTTGATGCAACTTATGAATAGGAACAGAAAATAATACATTTACCTCGAAAGGAGGTTTAGATCAAATCAAATCAGAAAAAAAAAGGAAAGAAAGCCTAGCAATTTTCAGCAAAAAGGCATCAAAGAGAAGTGGACTCCACTTAAACCATAAATTAATTAAATAAATATAATTCAGTTATAATTTCAATTCGGAAATATTGATCTTGATATAAATGAGAAGAATGTAGCCAATAGATCTCTTTCTGCTTTTTTCAACCTACGTTCACAATCCCAAATAAAATAAAAATTTCCCTCTCTGGGGTGCAATATTTCCTCCTATTCGATTGTGGTATACTAGCTAATAATGGAAATTTATTGGATAAACCCACCTTCAGTTCTATAAAGCAAAAATGATAAACTTGCCAACTTTGTATTGTCTCAGTAATGAGATGGTTTGATTTAAGAGATTTTATTTTGTACGTTTTACCTTATTAATTTTTTTATTTCATAATTAACATGTACAACTTTTTGTAATTTTTTTAAATATCTTTTTTGTTTTAATTTAGTTGAAAAAAAAAATGAATAATTTAGTTTAAATCATGGGAGTTTTTTTGTGGCTTAAGCAAAGAAACTAAGACATTCAAAAGAATAAATATTTAATTATCTTAACTAAATAAAAAATCGAAAACACAAGTACTTGAAAAATATAAAATTTTAAAATTTCAGTGAAAAATATCAAAATTACAAATTCGTATTATTGAAGTGATCTATGTACAAAAAAAATTACTTATGTATTATTTTACTTTAATTATTAAAGAAGAAATCATTTTGTTGCAACACGCATGTCCCTTTTTGGCACATTTACTGTCTACATGCCGAATTTTAAACAAAGAAAATTGGGTTGCTTGAACGAGTATTTACAACTGCAAGAATCTGTTATTCAAAACAGAAACTTACCATAGCCACCTCCAGCACCATATCCTCCCCCTCCTCTTTGTTCATATCCGCCCGATTGGCCACCAAATCCGCCTCCACCTGCTGCGCTTGTGTATCCACTGCCATAACTTTGGGCTCCTGAATTTTGACCGTAGGATGAATAGGAATCGGGACCGTAACCAGAGGGCTGGCCTCCATATGAACCTCGATCGCTAGTTTGATAGCCACCACCGTAACTCGAATTGTCAAATTGCCCTTGTCCACTGCCATAACTTGAATAACCTCCACCTTGCTGACCACCGTAACCTTGCCCATAAGATTGAGAAGAACCACCATATCCTCCGTTACCGCCACTTTGATATGATTGCACTCTACTAAAACATTAAATTAAAAAAAATAATGACACAATAAGAGGGTAATTCTTACTCAGACTGTGCAAAACCATTTGAACCGTTATCGAATCTAGGTCTCTTTGGACCACCTGGGCCTCCTGGCCCACCAGGCCTTTTGTCACCTTGTCCAAATCTTTGACCAAACCCACCACGAGGTCCGCCACGTGGCGCACCGCGAGGTGCACCCCCGCTAGGTCTACCACCGGCACCTGGTCGACCACGTCCACCTCTTCCACCGGGTGGTCCTCCCGGTCTGCTTCCTCTGAAACCTCCACCACGACCACCTCTGGGTACAAATCCTCCCGAGGTTGGTGCTTCTTGTGAGACTTCTCCATCTACTATGCCACCATCACCACCTGGACCACCAACGGGTGGATTTCCTCCTATAAAGTGATAGTTTTTAGTGATGACAGTAGTGATATTTAAAACAGCAGCAGTTTTATTTGAAAAACAACAAAGTTGTCAACATCAACACTATTAACTCGGAAATAATAATAGAATACTCCTACATTTCAACCTTGTTCTGATACCAACAGATCCATACTAAGGAAAGTAAATAAACACTTGGTTACCAATGGTGGTGTATCGTTAAAACTTTTATGGTTTTTCAAATATTTATATTATCGGATATTACAATTACCTAAAGAAAATCTGCCAGGACCTCCGCCACCTCCACGTGGAGCACCTCTGGGAGCACCCCGAGGGCCACCTCGAAAACCACCACGGCCACCTCGCATAAATCCTCCACCGCCACGGCCAGGAGGACCACCGGGACCACCCATGCCACCTCTAAAGCACACAAAGGATTTAATATTAACATTTTAGGATTAAAAATTTTACATACCGTCCCCTCATAAATCCACCACGGCCTCTTGGTCCGCCACGGCCCGGAGGACCACCGCCTCTTGGGGGAAATGGACCACCACGACCCCGGGGTTTCTGTACAGCAGGGACAGCAGCAGCGATGGGATTTTCAGCTTCGTCACCCATATTTATCTGAAGCAAAAACACCCGATCATATAGACAAACACAATTTTTTTTTTACCGGCACCGACGCGCCAACCAAAGCTACAAACGTCTGATAGTAAAGTCGCTGTAAATTTGACAACTTTACGTTTGAATAAATGCCAACAGAACTTACTTTTATAAATTTATATTAAGTTGCGAATTAAGAAAGAAAAATACCACGATTCTAAACTCACGTTTATACAATTAGATAATGGCGTCAGTACGGAGCGTCACCCAGCCACCTTGATTTCTTGATTGGTCGATGTAGTTAGTTACTGCTGTTTACCCGGCATTTTTTTGGTTGGTAGTAGTGCAAAATTTTAATTTTGAATTTAAAAAAATCATTGTGGGTGTTAAAAATTTTATTTCGCTAATAATTTAGTAAGAAACGTCGCGACGCTGTGGAAATAAATGGAATCTAAAAGTGACAGTCTATCCAAGCAAAAAATATGGCTGTTTCTCCAATCATTATCTTTGCTTGATAATAATAATATGAATAAATTAACTGAGATAAAAATTATATGAAATTATAAATTCAATTACTATGATAAAGACAAAGTAATTAATAAAATAGAAAGTTTCAAATACAACAGGATGTGACTCATAGATGCCACAAACAGATAAGTTAGTATTGCGATAATACGAAACTTATTGGTTATTGAATTATCAACAATCCTGTATACAGTGGAATGTAAATCTAAAGAAACTTGTTTGGAATTATACTGACCACGAGGAAACGAATAATTAATTAAACGGTTGATAACATTGACGAATCTCGTTAATCCGGTCATACGCGTCGGTGCTATTGGCGGCTCTTTGGAAGAATTAAGCAAATTTAAATTACCAAATATTTCATTTATTGTAAACACTTCGTCATAATAACAGTACAAATTGAATTATTAGGAAGAATAATTACAAGAAGAAAATAATTTTGGTCATAAATTCTAAGATATTTTAATAAATTAATAAATTACGTAAGTCATGTGACTATAATAAAATTTTTATCCTGATACCATTAAAGTTTTAAATTTTGATTGTAGTATTGAACGTAGCTGAGCAAATCTTGGTTATCTTCACAGACGAAGGGTTTGCGATGATGGCAAGCGACGTCGTGCCAGTTCACTCCATCTTGATAAAAATTATTTAAAACTGCCAAGCAATTTTCGGTTGCACCTGCTTGTTGCGCTTCGCGATTGTCGGGTTGCGGTTTCCCTATTCCTCCAGTTTCGGACCAATCGTTTTGATTTCTCTGCGTTGTTGGCGCTAATTTTTGCAAAACCGCTGTCCAAAACCATCCGTTAACTGAGAGAGGTTGCAAGTCGGATCTGTCGCAGCCTTTGAAATCGCATATTCGTCCCGAAGTCCAAATGTACTTGACCTGCAAAATATTTTATTGAAAAATCTTCTTATTCGATCTCGAGGAAATTCAAATTTTTTTAATAATTACGCGTTCTTGTAAAAGTTTGCTCTTGATCCATTCGTTTTCCGCACTTGTTTCTAATGAAATAAGATCCATACACCGCTTCCTGCAATAATTTCTGGCGCCTAACCAATCTTCTTCCACACCGACCAGCGAAGGCTCTCTCCAACTGAATAAATATCCTTTGCCTAAAAAATAAAATAAAACGGGACGGACTAGTAGGTTTCCAAGTACTCACCATCAAATGATTTTTCGTGAATAACTCTGTTGGCGCAAAGTTCGGGAACTGGTGTTTCCAATAATCTGGGAAATTGGGCGGAAACAGCGCACACAAGCATCGCAAAGAGGATTAACAAATTCATTTTTGAGTTTCACTAAAAAAAAAAAGGTCGAGAGCTTCACCAAGTCCAGCACAAAACAACACTACAACTAAAGGAAGCTAAATCTTTCCGCTATTTTATAGAAATTGCACCGCAGTTAGTAGGTTAAGCAAAATAAAAAGACAAACACAATAATTGAAGACATAGTATCTTACCTTGACCTCTGATTACCTTCTACTTATTAGAATTCCACTAGTGAAAGTGGTGTTTAATTTTACTTTACGCATTAACAATTGTAAACAACCCAAAGGGCTCGACGTGTCGTCGGTCGTGTTTGCCGTACTGATTCATGTGGGTCCGCTTTCACTCATTATCTATTCTTGAAATTTACGACATTATTGACTTTTATGCACATACATTTTCCAACTTTCTTTCAACTTAAAAGGAAAGTACTAACGTAAACAAATTTATATTTAAAAAATCCTGCGGTGATGCGACAGGTTGATCAAACCCTGAAGAAGGCCTTCAAACATTAAATACACATATAAAAAATTTATGTCAAGAATAAATATTCCCTCTCAATTGGTTTTCGTTCAAAAAAAATTTAAAAATTATATTCTAAATTTTAAAATTAGATTAAGAAAAATGCAAAGAACTTATTGGCTAAAAAATCCAAAAATCAAAAAATATATTATAGCTCTTAATAAAAACAAAAAAAAATTATTTAAAAACAATAAAGCAATAAAACCCCCCATTAAGTAATAAATAGATGCTTTTTGCTTCTTTGGAAAATCTTTCAAATTTTTATCTGAAACCATTTGGCGACCTCTGATTTTGTTCAAAAATTAAACTTTGTTTTATAAATATAACCTCAAATATGATATGAGATGACATGACCATTTTCCATAGATTTTTTTTTTCAAATAAAATACAAAATGACGAGTCTAGTGATGTGTAGAAGTGTTTTTAGAATTGCAGATAGAAGACTTTGTAATTTTGATCCAAAGCCGAAAAGATCCTCAACTTGAAATTTTTGATTTTTAGTTTGCTCACCCGGACTATTTCAAAACAAGTTTTACCCGGTTTTAGCTAGCCCAACTTTGAATAGCTATGACTGGAAACGACTGAAGACTACTGAAACTCCAGAAGATGTCACAAAGTTAACTCGAAGAGAAAAGTTGAAACGTGCAGTTGCAGAGTACGGAAGCACCGTTATAGTTTTTCACATTGGGATATCGCTAGTTTCGCTTGGTGGATTCTACCTTTTAGTTTCCAGGTTTGTGGATTTTTGTTCTTGGCAAATAGGTCGTGATTTTTTTAAATTTTAGTGGTATCGATATGAGTAAACTTTTGGTTCCTATTGGTATCGAAGGAACCATCGTAGCTAATGCTAGTACGTTTGTGACTGCTTATGCAATTCACAAAGTTTTTGCACCCGTCCGTATCAGCATTACTCTAGCATCTACTCCCTTTCTCGTTAGGTATTTCAGACGAATTGGGTTTTTGAAAAAGAATTGAAAATACTTGTAAACTGTAATTTCAAATTTATAGCTTAAAAATGATTCCTTCATATAAAAGAAATGTAATTGTTTTTAAAATATATTTTTCAAGTCGAACATAACAAAAACTTTAACAATAAAAATATAAATGGTAACTAACAATTCACAGGAATGTGCGTTGCCTTACTTGCTAAAATTATTTCACACGTGTTTAAAATGAATATCAAGGTTTTAGTCTCCTAGCCACATACTTCAACTTGAATTATTACAAAAATAATCATGCTAGAGCGTTATTCGTATTACTTAACATTCCCTTTAACCCACCTGATCACAATAATTTCACTTAGCTAAAGCCTATTAATTTTAACGGACTTATGCTGGCTTGCATAATGAATACCACAAAGGGAACGTCGTTTGTAAGTACACTTATTTATTAAAAAAATTAGACAGGTTTAATACTTGTTGTAAGTTGTAATACTCGATTATTGTCAAGGATTAATAAGTCTTGGTTATATCGGCGTGATTTTTCAACCAATCGTAAACGCCGATGATTATAAAAATGAATGCAATTCCCATGTGGTAAATCCCATATGCTAAAAATTGATTTCGGGCCGACAACGCCCAACCAAGATCACCAGTAACCAAACAAAGTGTGGCTAAAGTTTGTAAAGTTAAAGCTAATAGTGTATTAAAACCAAAAACTAACCCGTAACTGTCCTCGACTATGTACTTGGCTACTTCAGAAGTGGCTATCGTTATCACAAAATGGTAGAGTCCACCATAAGCAATATAACAAGCATAACACACTAAAATGTAAGGTGTTTGAGAGCTGATGATTAAGAGAGCGCCACTTAAAATTGAACACAAAGATAAAACTAATTCGCCTCGTTGCTTCCAGTCACTTTTCAAACAACTGATAGACAAGGCCCCGAAACAACCCACCAATGTTAAAATAGCTTCGACCGCTCCATTATACAACGATTGAGACGGATCGCTATGTACGACTGACCATAAACGCTGGGCGTACGTTTGCACTTGTAAAAACCCACAAGTTGCAAGAGCCCACCAGACGGACCACTTGGTTACGTAACGTTTAGAAAAAGACGCAATAAAATGGTCCTTCATAAGAACAAAAGCTCTAAAGCACCTTTTATCGGACGCAGATTCTCGATGGAAGTAGATACTCCTTTCTGCCCAAGGCAAAAACAGGCTCCATATGGTTGCCGCAATCATAGCTAAAAATAAATTACTTCGTTATTTTAATACGGATTAAAAGTGGCTACTTACCAGAAAAAGTAATGTAGTTTAAACCCTTATAATCGAGTACATAAAATTCAATTAAAAGCTGTCCGAGAACTCCCGATACACAACGGCCCGCTAAAATTGCTGCCCTGGTGTGGGCCGTTACTTGTGCATAATACTCTTTAGGAACTTTGGCATAAATGTAAGTATAGTAAGCGACCTCGGCCGCCATAAATGTACCATAAAATACCTACACAGAAAAAAATTTTAATTATAAATTTTTTGAAATAATTTATATTTTTCTAGTGCAAATTTTAATTTGAAGACGTAATAATATAGAATCGTGAAGGTAGAAGGCGCGATGATATTTAAAGAATTTTTATGAGGCAAAGCTGAACAAGAACAACTATGAGCGATGAGAGTTCCATTTTAGTAATTCATGTGCAGACGGCAAAGTGTTGCAGTGAACTGAGAATTAATCAATAGGTAAGCTTACATGAGCGTTCTTTTTGCATGAATCCCGAGGGAAAGAATGCTTCTTTGTGGATAAAAATGTTATCTCTTGTGATAAATGCCAAACGGAAGCATGAGAAGAATGAATGAATAGAGAACTGGAAGGACAGTCACAAGTAGTGTCCTCAAAGAGAAACATTGTTTATGCTGCCGATTTAGGGAAATTAGCAATATTAGGCTTTAAATTGCAGGATTTTTGAGCAATCTCAATATAGGCTTTTACTATATGGCTTTGTTACCTCAACGATAGACCTTTCAAGGGAACGTTGAATACCTTTTTTCTTCTACAATTTATTTAATATATTTGGTATTTATTTAAAATTTGACTGGACGCACACGGAAATATAAGATTTGTTTTACATTCCAAATCATAAAAATAAATTAAATGTTATCCCTTGGCATATCATCTCACAGTTTGACCTTTAATTTACATCGGTCAAATGAAGATTTCATTGACGCACCGGCATAATTATTTTGACCTCTTAATGTTTTCCAACTGCCTTTTTTAATTTTCAGCTTGTAAACAAATCTTGCGATAAAAACGTTCACCCCCAGTATGTTTTTCTTGAAATAAGACGGGAAATTAAGTTTTTGATTTTGAGATTGTGTTCTTGAAGCGGTCACCCATTTAAGCGCAAACCGCGACTTACAGGGATCAATTAGCTACAATGTCTAATAATTATGTGTTAGTAGGGAAACAACTATAAATTAACAACCAAAACTGTACTGATCAATGTAATCATTTGTGCGCCCCTCCTTTCCGCGGAAATGTACGAAAAAAAAGGTAAATTTGCGTGGTTTGGTTTTTAGTTTCCTCAGGAAGTGGCACATTTAAAATATTCCCAATTTATTAGGATTCTTTTTTCAAATTGAAATTAACTTGAAATTCCGATTGCCCATATATTATTTGCTTTCCTCTTAACTTAGAATCTCTATTAATTTTTATTTATCTGAATAACTTGGAAACAAAAATAATACTCCAAATGAGATTTTTCATACTGTACAACCTAAATTGATATTTTTAATTGGGCAAGTTCATGCATGGTTTCTCCTGGTTAGAATCAAATTAAGCATTTTTTATGAGATAATAAATTTTTAATTTATGAATTAATGTTATCTACTATACTAGGGGTAAGGGTTCAAGAGAAAATTGTATAAAAATTAAAAACTGCGACTTGCAGAATTATTGGTTCTCTAACACTTGAATTGTCTTACCTGGATAATTTGCAACTCCAGCAGTGTTTTGGACCATATCAACATACTCCATACTATGATCCCCGATACCCCCAATAATATAATTAATGGCTTGTAACGACATAAATCGGTGATCAAAAACACCACCACTAGCAAAACTAAGTACGCATAAGTACCAATGGGAAAGACTTGCTGAGCCACTACTTCTTCGGTGTTGTTGAACCAAGGGCCCACAAGATATTGGTACACAAATGGTTCGGACGGTCGAATTTCTTTAAAAAATCCAAATACGCACAAAAAAATGGATATCCTTAACCAGTCCTTCATTGTTACAAGAGTTTTTGTTGATTAGCACCCAAATTATTAACCAACTAAAATTTTACCTTGACACTTGACCGTAACCATTACAATACTTAAATGTAATCTGGAGTTTGAAATCGTCACATTATAGGAATCGCGTTCTCTTTCTGTTATCAATTACGGTAGTTGGTAGATATATTAAATTGAAGGTTAGAGACATAATTATGCAACAGTATGACCTAGGTATTTGTTTGTAATACAAATAATAACAATCGAATTTTTTTTTATTAACGCACGTTCCTTCGCATCGCGAGACGAATTCGAAATAATCATTACATCATCGAATTCTGGAGTCGAACGTAACCTAAAATTCTCCACTTGTTTAAATATCAAATTGTTATGTTTTTGTGAGATTTAAAATTAATTGATGCTAATTTACATAAACGAATCCGATATAAGCCGTGACACTAAAAATGTGCACTCTTGAACACACTTGTTGCTGTAACCAACAACGGATCATGTGAACATTTTTTGTCTATCTAAACAAGTTTAAGATGTAGGAGTTTTATTTGGCTCTCATTTACTTGTGCGCAGCAGATTTAGCCCATGACTAACAAATTTATTGATGATACTGTAAATAAATCAAAATTTCGATTTCATTGGGATGATTGGGATTGAAGGGCTATTAATAAATTATTATAATGAAAATACCAGGGCTTATCCAAAATTTGGTTCCATACTTGAATACTGTTCATTTTTTGTTTTTTTTTTTCAAATTGGAAACAAAGAAACAAGTTCGACTCACGTATATTTTCTGCTATTCTGATTGGCCCAACACGAATCAAAAACTATGTTTGGTCCAATCAGATATGGATTGTCCATTCACCTTCTTTTTCATCTTATTTTGAAAGCAAAACTTAAATATTTGTAATTACAGAAAAAATATTAATGTTTATTTTTGTTACTTTTCCTTATTGTTTTTTTGATAAGAGTACTCGGAAAAGTGGATAATTTGAATTTATTAATATAAATAAATGAATAGCTGCTCTGTATTATATATTTATCGCAGAGATAAGATAATATAAGCTCCCTGTATTTTATATAGGAAGCATTATATGGCATATTTCATCTATTCTTATGAATTGGGTGGATTGTTAAGCTCTCGACATATGATCAATAGCCAAGCATGACATGCATAGAAGAAATCAAAGATTATATAAATAGAGATAAATCAATAAGTTCTTATTATTCTCTCAATGGAAATAAATTGTTTGAACAGTTTGGTAATTTAATAATTTTATTTCTTATATTGCAATATAACAAATTAAAGCTCGAGGTGAAGAAATTGAGAATTGGCCAAGATAATCAGATTTAAAAGGTTTTTCTAAGTAAATTCATCCTATAGATATTTTGCCGCACAGTGTATATAAAAATTATACAGATTCCTACAGACGTCAAACTTAACCCCACATAACCTAAACTTTTATTTTATTTGAAATCGTTTTAAATTAAAATGCCACCCAAGAAAGCAGCCTCAGGTTCAAAATCTGGAAAAGCAAGTAAAAGCGAAGACACCGACAAAGGTTACCAGAATTTAAGCCATTTAAAATTTTAAATATTTTAATTTTTTTTTACAAACCATTAGGTGCTGGTAAAGAAAAGAAAGGTGGAACTGCAGTTAAAGTGCGGCATATTTTATGTGAAAAGCAAGGAAAGTGCCTCGAAGCTTTAGAAAAATTAAAGGCCGGACAAAAGTTTCCCGAAGTAGCTGCAGCATATAGCGAAGACAAAGCACGACAGGGAGGCGATTTAGGTTGGATGACCAGGGGTTCGATGGTGGGCCCGTTTCAAGATGCAGCATTTGCTTTGGCAATTTCAAATGTAAATAATCCTATTTATACGGATCCTCCAGTCAAAACTAAGTTTGGTTATCACATTATTATGGTTGAAGGTAAAAAATAAACTATAATTCTCCGACTGTTTTGTAAGCTATGTTATAATAATAAATGTTATTTTGTACAATTGGGATATATCTGTATATACAAGGTGCTTCAAAGCAAATGGTAACACCCAACCTTTAAATATCACAATATCTTTGGATTATTAACAAAATTATTTATTGTATTTGAACAATTTGCCACGTGTATTGCAAAGCAGCAAATTTTTGTATGGTGTTAATGATTTTTTAAATTTTCGTAAAATTTAATCATATTCTTAGTGGCCGGAAATTCTTCTAGTACGATTTCTTCAGGCTCCGGTGCATCTAAAGCAGCGGTAAACGGCAAAAATCAAAATTGGTGTATACGAACTACGTACCTAAATGAATTTCTTTTTTTTCTAGTTGCGTTTCTTGCAATTCTTTTCGAACTTGACTGGGGATGCTGCGAGCTGTCAGACTGTAAATTTGTTCCGATTTATCGTTGCGCAAATCCTGAAATTGTAGATTATATAATTTTGTGCAAAGTGCAAAAAAATATGTGGTTCGGATTTCAAGTTAAGTTGTCGATTCTAAGAGATCTTAAGCATTCAAAACTTAATATTATGTGAAAAATTGGCAGGATGTTTTGGGGAAAGGGCCAAAAAGCCAATGTTCAGTACGGGTTGCTTACTTACTTGTTTACAGTTGAATTTTAATTTTAAATCGTAGATTGCAGTGTTTGTTACTTTTGGATTTTCTTTGTACATGACAGAGTCGCTTAAAGTGGGAGACGATTTTGAAAATTGCCCCAGCCGACTTTTTACCAGCTGTTGATCTTTTAGCAATTTTATTTCTGGATCCAAGTCCAAGTTTTTTGTTAAAGATTCGGTAGAATTGTGGTTTTCGTCAAACACCAAGTCCACTTTATTACTTTTGACTTCGGTTCTCACTCCTAGTGGATTTTTTGATCCGATGATGACTTCTTGACTGTTTTCTGGAAGTTTTTCGTAAACTTTCCCGCTGTTGAGGTTGTAAATTCTTTCAATGCTCTTGTCTGAATCGCTGGAAAGTTCCATGATTGACTTAAATGAAGAGGACGTTTCGATCGAAGAATCTTCCATCGATGGAGAGTTTACATAAATCGGTACAGCTTTGTATACAGGATCGTTCATCTAAAGGGAAAATAAGTTGTTTCAATGAATATTCGGTAATGAATGAGCTACAAAAGCACAGTATTGTTAGTATTGCTTCTAATATTTTATGAAATTAGTTACAAGTCACCAAAAAAATTAGAACTTACCTTGTACGTTTCTAAATTTCTGTTGTATTTTTTAAAATAAAAACTTTCCTATTTTTTAATTTTAATAACAGCAATTTTAACAATACTGGCTTAAATAAAAAATTTACAATTTTTAAAATAATACAGAAAACGTCGAGTCTGTTTTAAATTCACTTGCATAACTAACTCGTGAATTTGTTCCACTTTATAGGACCTCCTCAAGTCGAGAGATTTTCTCTTGAAGCTTTTTTATTACATTGTCGTTTTGTGAATTAAAAATTTTGTTCTCTTTAATTTTAAAGCTAAAATTCCATTTTTTTGATAGGATGGCACTAGATTTTCGTTACATTTGGCTACTATATAAATTTTTACACAATTACAACTTTTATGCATGTTTTAATCGTATACAAAAATAAGAGAGGTTTTAGAGGAGGACAAAGCTCGACGAATATAGCCTTAACTCATCCAGACTCATTTTGTGTTATCTACCATTCTATTTTATTTACTCGTGGTTCTACTGACTTAAAAATACATATTTGATAAATTTTTCTACACTAACAAAAAATATTTACAGAATGTTATATTCATCGGGAAAATTTAGCAACGGATTTTTCACAAAATTGATAGTGGAATCGTTTTTTGTTTTAAACAATCGCCTATTAATGTTGGCTCGAACATAGCCACTTTCTAATTCTGCAAGAGAATCGTCTGGACTTACCACATCGTCTTTAAAATCGTTTTTCAATTTATTTCTCGTGCCTGCCGCATTTGCCGCTGCTTTCACATAGTAATCCCTACCATATCTGTAAGAAGTTTTAACAAATCAGAAAAGTTTTGGTAGTCCAATCACAATTTGCTCACCTAACGATGGGATTGCTTAATCGTTCTTTTAGATTTTCTGCACTGTAAGGATTATTTTTCATTTCGACTGCATTGTTCCATTTCTGTTTTTCCCTTTCACTGTAACCTCCTAAAAAAAGGCATTAAAATGTAATTTTTCAGCTTCGCAGTTTGCCTACCTTTGAATTGTTCCGAAACAAAGTTTCTTTTTTCTTCGACCTTCTCCGGCTGCTTTTCAATTTTTGGTAAATCTTCTTCTACGGAAGTGCTAAAAGATTTTATTTAGGCGACTTGCTCGTCAAAATATGATCAGTTTAAACTTACCTTTCAACTGGAGAAGGACTTTTCATGATCGTTTTAGGTAAAGTTGCATACTTTTCCGTATATTCTGAATCTTGTTCCATTCCACTTTCGATGGAACTTAACATTACTTCCTCTAATTTAACAATTTTTTAATTATTCCTAACGAAATAGGTTCTTTTAACTACTTTACTAACCTTCCATTTTGGCTATAGCTACATCTTCAATTGGTTCATTTAAAGGCGGAATTTCCACTTCTTTTTTAAAATTCTCGAAACTCGATACCGATTCCGTATCTTCCACGTCGGAACCCGCATCCGACAAATCTGTAGTGTCTTCTGCTTCCCTATCGCCTATCAACACTTTGGCTTCACTTGTAGGATTGGGAACCAACATCGGCACCGGAACTGGTGACGATGTCCTACTCAATTTCAATTTATTGTCTTGCATTAACCAATTATTTTTCCAAGCTTCGTTAGTCGTCTTGAAAACTCTGCTTGGAGATTTTACCTCGTCTTCGTTATCGTCCACCTTTTACAATAACATATTAATTTAGAATTTAATTTCAGTGACTAAAATTTAGCTTACCGTTAAGGAAGCGGAATCGACGTATTTGGACGACACCCCACTCGAATCGTCACTTCGCATCCACTCTTCTAAACTGGAAGCGGAAGTGCTGTCAACGTCCGTATTTTTCCATTTGGTATCCAAAGTTTCTCCACCGAAAAAGTACTCTTTGTTGTCTTCGGATTTATTCTTCTTCAGCGTTGCCAATTCTTCTTGGTAACTTGTCACGACCTTACATCGAAAGAAAACAAAAATTACAATTCATTTTTTTTTATCGCCTGATTTCATATTTTATCAGGTGTTATCAAGTTTGGGCGTGGAGACAATCTAAGGAATTTGTGCGAATAATACAACTTAATTTGCTATTTTTGTTTTAATTTTGAAATTTACCCATAATAATTTATTACAACTTAATAATTTTGAGCCATCAATTGTTCGATATAAAATGTGGGTAGCATTTGGAGACAAGTCTGTAAGGAGAAGACCATTTTTGTGTAGTAGATACCGACGATAAGGGAAAAAAATTGAGATAGAAAATGATTACCTTATTGATTATGGCGGTTGCTAGAAGATTTTCGTAAGATTTGTCTTCAGATGAGGTGGGAAAATCTTGCACTTTTTTGAGTTTGGGCAAACCTATGGCGTCCTGAACAATTTTTTGGATCAATTCCTTGAAGTTGGAATGAGCCGAGCAGGGCGATTGGCCTATTATGGGAAGATCTGCAACACGAAATCGTGGATAAAACATTTGTGTGGCGTAAATATATGGAATAATGATAATTCTTACCCAATATGACTTGTACAAAATAATTCCAAGCATAGAAAACCGTGGCAAATACTACCCAGGCCCAAGCTAGCACAGTACTTATTAGAAATGGCATTTTTATCGAGACGCGGTTAAAAATTCTCGAGGAGCTTCTATTTTTCTGCCGAAGAAAATTTCTGATTGCAATAAGTTATTGTTATCTGAGTTTTATCGCAACTTGAAATTTACGATAAAACAATTAAAATTCTTTTAGATAAGTATTTTATTGACCAACTTTGCTTTCCGTTACGCAACCGTCTCTGTACTATCCAAATTTTGTAGTATTTTAAGTTTTCATAATGTTACAATTTTGATTGTTATCGTTCTTATCGGTCTACTCTATTTTAAACTACCGAACGGCTAAATTATTGGATTATCGAGTACCGGTATTTATCAAATCCAAGGTTTCGTTAATTAATATTTTTAAAAATTAAGAAATAACGAATTCGCAGCCTGTTGACAACATTTTATAGGCCAGTAAAGTTTTTATAATGCAAACTTAATAATAAAAATGCGTTTATTTCCGCCGGTATTGTATAAATATTAGTTGTTTTTTTAGTTTATTGCAATTAGTTAATGGCCTGTAGATGACAAACATGGGTTAAAGTACGTTGTTTATACCTGCTACCTGCTGGTCAAGGTTTTCTGTTAGATAAGTCGGTGAATATTAATTATTATTTCTACTTGGAATGCGTAGAGAAGGCAAATATTACTTTAATAATCATACAGTGCAACAATAAAATTTTTAATTGCGGTCTTACAGGTTTTAAGTTAAATCAACATCGTAAATACTAGAAAACTACATTTTTACCAAAATTAAGGCTACATTTTTAAGAGGTAATGAGATTCAAATGTAACAGGTTGTAAGTAAGCGAATCCGGGTGCCAAGAGTGCTAATAAATTTAAACTCTGCAAAGCTGACAGCTAAACCACTCTGTTGTGTATCATCTGTTTACTTTCTTTAGCTTATGCCATTTAGAAATTAAAAAGCATTAGATCAAATGTTAGGTCGCGTATTCCTAATTTTGATTGACTGATGGGTGTTCAACCGTAGGGTTCCCTTGTTAGCAGGATTCAAAATTTGAAAACAAACGTTGATAACTCATTTTATCATCTACTGCTCCACATTGTTTGTATTTTTTTAAAATTTCGATTAGATATAGGTATCTAATGATGCCTCTCCCTTACCGAAGGGTAGGGCTGATTTCTATTATCAAATGATTGCCTAAAACAAGGTAATGTTTACTTTAAGTATAGGAATTGGGGTCCGTTTTTTAATTGTTTATTTATCATTTAGAGCAGGTTCTTGGTGGAGATTTTTGTCAAGTTTGGTTTAAATCGTCAAATGATCCAAGAGCGTAGTAGAGACGAAGAAATATTCAGTTTTATGAAAAACACACCACGTGACCATAAATGAGCGTTTAAACTAATCATTATTTTTAGTATAAATTTAAAACATTAAATTTTGGTGTTTTGAATTAAAATTTTTTGAAAAAAAAAATTCTATATGTGTTCCATACACATAAGAATCATTCAGCGAAGTTTTTAAATTATAGTCAAATATCCTATGAGAATCTCGTTAATAGAGCGCAATTTTAAAACATTAATTTTTGGTGTTTTGGATTAAAATTTTTTGAAAAAAAAAATTCCATATGTGTTCCATACACATAAGAATCATTCAGCGAAGTTTTTAAATTATAGTCAAATATCCCATGAAAATCTCGTTAATATAGCGCAATTTTAAAACATTAATTTTTAGTGTTTTGGATTAAAATTTTTTGAAAAAAAAAAATTCCATATGTGTTCCATACACATAAGAATCATTCAGCGAAGTTTTTAAATTATAGTCAAATATCCCATGAGAATCTCGTTAATAGAGCGCAATTTTAAAACATTAATTTTTGGTGTTTTGGATTAAAATTTTTTGAAAAAAAAAAATTCCATATGTGTTCCATACACATAAGAATCATTCAGCGAAGTTTTTAAATTATAGTCAAATATCCCATGAGAATCTCGTTAATAGAGCGCAATTTATGCGCGTCACCTAATTTCATGAGAAATCGCTCTCCTCTTAACCTTTTTAACATTTTATTGCACAATAAGCAGTGGCGAATTTCCGAACCGGCACAAGAGGCGCTTGCATGGGGGCCTCATAAATCCAGGGGGACTCAAAATTCAGTTCTCAAAATAAAATAAAGTAATTTTAAGTTTTAAACATATTGAAAACCTTTTTTTAAGTCGACTAATAAAATGACAACTGATGGGAGTAGCAAAATTTTTAGAAGGGGCCTCAAAATTAAATTGCGCCTGGAGCCTCTTAAATGCTAAATCCGCCACTGCTTAAGGGAGACATGTTTTGGTTTAGATTCCACGTTAAACTGTGGTCTTTGCTTTTGTTAATTAATTAATAATTGACTGCGGATAACCCAGATAATTGATAGATCTGCATGCATCTTACAAAAATATTTAAGTTTGAAGAAGAGAGCAAGTAGCAAATCCTAATTTCATAATAATTAATACTTTCTATAGAAATTTTATCGACATTAAAATTGCCCTTTTAAGACCTTGAAGTTGAAAAGTTATTGCTCTTGGCTTTTTATAGCAAAACTTATTATATTATGTTGTAACATTCAAACGTATTTTGATAAAACTTTCCAAACTTAAAGTAAACATCCCGGCGAGGTTTCATAATCCGTTTAAAAAAATTAGTGCACTTGCAATTTTAGTACTACTCACTAGCGAAAGTCATATGAAGAGCCGAACCTAATTCTGTGATGGTATTGCTGAGATCCATATGGTATTTGAACATGATATGGTCATCTGTAAGCCGATGTTAGTCAAGTTAGTAGAATGATGCGAAAGCTTTGGCCCAAAAAATGAATCTAACTGCAACCCAGAATACTTACATTTCTCCTCATTGTAAATTCGAGTCACGCTGACGTCGTCCACGTTATTGCCCAGGATGGATTCCACTAGTCTTTCGATAAAATCGCGCACTTGCTCCTTTTCGTCTCGTGTGGAAAGTTGGGCTCGATTCATTCCGCTTTTTGCTTGTTTAGCTAAAAAACAGAACTCGGGAGTTTAGGGAAATTTAAAAATCAACTCGTAATTTTGTTACCCAAAGTCGGACCGGGGTGTTCGGGTTTTGCTGCAATTGTCTTAAGTATTCCCTTGAACCACGACTCCGAGTGTTGACATATTTCGCATATCCATAATTTTTGCAAATTTTGACTCGAACATCGCAACTTGCAAACCTTTCGTTGGCATTTTTCGCAAGTTACAACTTCTTTGGCTCCTAAAATTACCTCCGTGGAGAAGAAGGTTTTACCGCAGACATTGCAAACCGAATCATCTGATGTCTTTCGCGCCCTGAAATTTTTTTGAAAATGTTACTTCACAATTTCGGTAAGGTTCAATACAGAGAGAGGAAAAGTGTGTCACGAATGGAAGTACCTATTATTACATAAAGTTGTTAAAATTGTTTAGCTTGTCCTAGATACCCGACCGTAGAAAGTGTATGTAGGTTTATTAAAATTACATAATAATTTAACTTTTACTTTCGGTAAGATGAAGTTGTTAGTTATCGAATACAGTCGACCTGCTTTGTTGCGCACTGTTCGCTTCTAAAATTTGATCTAATATGATAATATATAAAACGTAAAGTTATCATGATTCTGTGGTTTGTGTTGTGCGAAGTGGATAATTTCGGTTTAAAAAACGACTATCCCCCGGGAACCATCAAAATTAGTCCGGATTCGCACTTCGTCATATTTATGGCCTTGTTCATGATGTGCACGATCGAAGTGGTGTTGATCAAAATTTTTACGTTGGAAGAAAGCCAGCAGAGGAGCAGACCGTACCCGGCGTCGAGTTTGATGTTCTCAGATTCTTAAGCGATTGTGAATTTTTGTAAAATGTGAAAATCCAATAAAGATTTGTTACTCTTACCAGATCATCAATTTTTTGGGTGGATTCTTTTCACTGTAACAACTACATCGATCGCATAGTAAAAATGTCACAATGCCATTGGAATAATTTCTAAAGTTATGCGCTCAATTTTGAAACCGGAACTATGGAACCCAATTAAGTCGTTCATCCGGAACTTCCATGTGTGGTATCGAATCGTTTAACTCTGCTAGAATCAGTTGGTCGTTCGTGATGATACGGTATTTGCATTACACAGGAGGTCATTCGGTGTATATTGGTGAAAAGTCTGAAAATATCTCGCGAGCAATATCAAAGGGTGTCGTGCGTTTATGGGAGAAAGCAATGCTTTTAACACAATCGCGAAGTAGGTTTTTTATGTTGGCTAATCAATATTGACTTTTACGTCAGCTTTCTTCATCACTTTGGCAAACAGAACCCAATTTAAATCGAGTTGTTTACGTTTCCAACTTATAAATGGAAAAAAACTGCGTGAGTACATGCGAAAAATTATTGGCTACTAGTAACCTCTTCGCCCGGTATATGAATTATATACGTACATATTTTTCAAGCTAAAGGTCACATTTTGACGAAACTGCCTGAAAAGTTAAATTATGCAAAAAAAATCTGAGAAACGTGACTATAACGTAAGATCAAAACAACAGGGACGTGATTGCTTTGACAGGCTTCAAAAATCAATCCAAACTGGTTGGACTTGGAATTAATTAATGTGCATTTACCTTTTTCCGGAAAATCCGTGAAATATAACGTAACACACTCCCGAAACAATTCCCGCAATTATCCCGACGCCGAATCCGGAGGTGACGGCCAACGTTAGAGATTCGGGGGGCATTTCCGAATATTTTGTCTTGTAATCGATCACATGGAATTTAATCTCGTACTAACTTGATAATACTTGATATATCGTAGAAAAATGTTCAATTAATCGGAAAAGAAAGCAGCCCAACCCAGCACTTTCTCAGTCAGAAGACGCTCTTTTCTACTGGAAGATCACGGGGCTTCTATTACACTTGTCGTCATCGTAATCGCAATTACAACCTGTAAACTGACGTGTTTCGACCTTGCCTAGATAAAGATAAATGTTTAAATGTATTGTACCTATGGACCTCTGCGGAAAGCTTTTGTTGAAAATATTAATTATTAATTATTCCTTTGGGCCATTTTAAATTTGATAATCCATTGACGTAACCCGCCAGGTATTTTTAAGGTAATTAAAAATCGTGTAATCCTGTACTTAGAAAGTGGTTCTAAAAACTCCAATCAAATTATGTTACTTACCCATACACTTTGTGCCTCGATTTCTTTTTGATTGTCTTTTCTAATAGCTGTTGATATTCGTCACTCCTGAGTGCATCTGTGAAAAAAATAGTCTACGTTTATTTTAAAAAAATGGTCACGAAATGGCACCAAATTGCAAGATCAAACCCCAAAGCATCCTTTTATGTTTTTTCATTTAATGTTGCTAATAAATTCATATTTTATTACTCATTGTTGTTAGAAGAATTATTTTTATTTGAATTAATTTGCGAGATTTTTAGAACAAGGATTTTGTTTCTTTCGTGAGTCCTGGTAAAGGATGATTTTGCCATCCAAAGATCGAAAAAATAAAGCGAGAGGTTGCGACATAAATCGGTTAAACGTAACAGATTTGCGAGAGAGCTAATAATTATTATCGACGTTCGCTTAAATAATCTAATTAGCCTTATTACAGCAATTAACACTCTCCGTAGTTGTTAAATACAATGTGATATTTCTTATTCAAACATTTCTATTTACAAATTAAATTACATTATGTTGCGGTTTACGCAAAAATTAAACGTTATTCGTTCGTCTATGTGTCCAGGCCCTAGCGCCTATCCCAATCAAGTTCATAATTTTAAAAATCGAAACAAAGGTCAGACATTTAAAAATGCAAGCCATGTCCGGTTGAAAAATAATAATTAATTATGTCCTTTCAAGTGAAACATTTTGCAGTTATTGTCGTTTTTAGCCATATAAGACTTTCCTGTTAAGGCATTCCTGCCGGATTTAATTGGATTTTATCTTTGAAATTTTCAAAATGCCACCTACCTAATTTGTTGAATTCCAAATTCATTTTGAACACAAACAAAAAGTAATTTTTTTAATAATTGTGAACTGCGGAACTCGAAACCGACTAATTAACAGTGCTAGATTTTCAAAGAACCGATAATAGGAAATGAATTTTACGTGACATCCTGTTTATTGCTTAAGGGGACTTTAGTAGTTAATAAAACATTATATGCTCGGTAATAAGAATTCAGTATTTTAAGTGTGTCAATATTATTTTTTACAGGTGAGAATTTTGCAAAAATTATGTTTTCTACAGAATAAATTTTTCTACTTTGCAGATGAGAAAGCTTTCCCACTTCTATTTTTAGATCAAACATATATGGAAAAAATTAAATCGAGGGGCAGATGAGACATCGAAAGACAGAAGAACGAGGGCGTATTGCCTATAAACGTCGTCACCAGGCGAAACCTACCAGCACCGTAAGTATATTTATTATTAATCTTTGATTGTTTAATAAAAATCATCAAATTATAGGATTCGAGAGGCAAAACATTCCATTTCACTCCTGCAGAGAAAATCAGTAAATAATTATATAATAATTGTTCATTGAACCAGAAAATTGTTTTTCAGTAAGTAGGCAAATATTGTGTTTACCTAAAATGAAATTCTCAGGTTGGGAAGTTCTCACTTAATAAATTATTAGCTATTCGCTAATTGTTGTTTACCATAACAAACTGATTGTGAATAAAATAGTAAGCTAATCTCGTCTTAATTTAAGTAAAATAAAAATTTAAAAATATTTTGTAACTTTCTCCAAATAAACCTGATGATGCTAGTTGATGTATAAGCTAGCGAAACCGGTTGAAAATAAATATTTAAAAAAATACTAGCAAAATTGTTTTATTTATTAAATAATATTATATCCTGAACGTGGGTTCTACTTCCACACCGTGGAGCGGGCCAGAAGCAAACACTTTACACCCAAGGTACATAAATAACTATTATTGTGAGGTTATTTTCATGTATCGGGCATTGCCAACTAACACATAATTTTTATGCCGTAATGTGTGTTGTCTACCTTGCAGGCGTACGCTGTATTAGTTCTTTGCATTTATTTTATCCAAAATTCAAAAAATTGGCCCAGCTATGTTTAAAAATTAAATACTTTTGAAATTCCAGTTTATTTTGTGACGTTTTAAAAATTGCAAAGAATAATAATATGACGAACGCACCTCAAACAGTAATCGATGTTGTTTTGTTGGTATTGTAAATGTCATCTTTCAAAAAGTGAATTCTACAATTTATAATTTATAAAAAACGCGATAATCTAATAATTATTATTAACACTTGTAGATTACATACTAAAATTATTACGTAATTCCTGTGATAACCGCATTGTGTATTGTAGGTAATAATTTTATTCATTTGACAGCAGTTGCTGCGAGTGGATGTTGCGGTAAATTACTATTATTTCTTTTTAAATTCGAAATATTAATTAATCATAAAGATCAACAATATCTGTTAAACGTAAGCAAAATGGGATTGTTAACCGAAGGAAGTCCATTGTCTTGGGAAGAAACGAAAAAGCTGTCGGATCATGTTAGAAGTCACGGTGTAACTCAATTCATCAATTTGTACAAGAGGCTACGAGACCGTCGAGGAGATGTGCTCAAATGGGGTGACGAAGTGGAGTATGTTTTAGTAAAATTTGATCACGAAAAAAAAACTGCAAAAGTCAGCTTACGTGCTAACGAAATTTTAGCTGCTTTGAATCAAAAAGAGCAGGACGATCCCGAAGGTGTAAAGTCCTTATGGAGACCAGAATATGGGGCCTACATGATCGAAGGAACTCCGGGCAAGCCTTACGGGGGTTTGTTGGCTCACTTTAACATTGTCGAAGCAAACATGAAGTATCGTAGAGAAGAGGTATCACAATTGTTGCAACCTGGAGAATCGATTTTGTCTTTAACCAATTTTCCCAGGTTAGTAATTACAATTATTATAAAAATTAAATGGCAGCTTTTTTTGTTTCAACATTTACTTTTTTAAATTAAAAAAATTAAATGCAAACATTACACAGCACATTTTTTTTGCAAAATGATTCATCTAAGTCAAGTTAAAGTTCTCAAGGACACACGCGATTTCTATAAAGCTTTTTTTCAATTTTTTTTAATTAAACGTGTTCGTGACTTGAAATTTATTTATTTGCCAATTCATTTAAAAAAACTTTTACATAATAATATACGGTGTGTCCAAAATAAAATTGTTCGGTACAGGGATCTCATAAACTGTGAGAGGCGAAGAGGTAAAGAAACCTTCCCGAGGATATTATTTGTAAATCTTATTTTACTTTCACAAAAAAACATTTAATTACAGATTGGGTTGTGAAAATTTCACGTTTCCATCAACTCATCCGACTCCAAACGATGGGGCAACCCGTTCTCTGTATTTTCCCGATGACGCCATATTTCCTGGCCATCCTAGGTTTAAAACATTGTCGCGGAATATTCGCGAACGTAAAGGCGAAAAGGTCTCCATCAATTTACCAGGTCAGACTTTGTTGTGAATACTTCTTCTGATGCTTGATACATTTTTTTCAAATGTAGTTTACAAAGATGTTAACACGAAAATACCGGTGGACGATTCCTACTTACACAGCGAAGCTGCACTGCCAGATCATGTTTACATGGACGCAATGGGATTTGGAATGGGCTGTTGTTGTTTACAATTAACTTTTCAGGCCTGTAACATCGAAGAAGCTAGGACATTGTACGATCAACTGACACCTTTGTGTCCCATCATGGTAACTTTACTTGCAAACTTACAGACACTTTTGTTCACTTTCATTATTTTAGTTAGCCCTTACGGCTGCATCTCCATTATACAGAGGCTTCATAACGGACGTCGATTGTCGCTGGAATGTAATTTCATCGTCGGTCGATTGCAGAACAAAAGAGGAACTTGGTTTGAAGCCTCTTAAAGAAAATAAGTTCGTCATTAATAAATCGCGTTACGATTCGATCGATTCGTATTTATCACAGCACGGTGAAAAATATAATGATGTACCTTTGGTTTATGATCAAGCCATATACGATAAACTGAGGGCCAACGATATTGATCATCTGTTAGCGCAACATATTGCACACTTGTTTATAAGAGATTCAGTTTCATTGTTTTCGGAAAAGATTAATCAGGACGACGAACACGACACCGATCACTTTGAGGTAAAAGAATATTAATTTTTTAGCATTTGTTCAAGTGTTTCTCTTGCAGAATATTCAATCTACTAATTGGCAAACTATGCGGTTCAAGCCTCCACCTCCAAATTCAACTATTGGTTGGCGTGTTGAATTCAGACCTTGCGAGGCTCAAATTACAGATTTTGAAAATGCAGCAATTGTGTGTTTTGTTGTCTTGTTAACCAGAGTTATTTTATCTTATCAGCTGAATTTTGTCATTCCAATTAGTAAGGTAAGGATTCGATTTAAATCGCAGGAATGGATTCTAAAATTGTTGTCTTTGTTTAGGTGGATGAAAATATGCAAAATGCTCAAAAACGCGGTGCCTGTTTGAACAATAAATTTTGGTTTCGTAAAGATTTAACCACCCAAGTCAGCCCCCCTGAGGCAAATGAGTGTTGCAAGAAAGGATACGTTAGTTGCTGTGATGTTTACGAACCAATGACTATCGATCAAATCATAAATGGGAAGGTAAGATTTATTTGTGCATCTCTTTGTTGTGAGTTTAATCGGCAGACTACAACAAAACAATTACTTTAATTTTAGGAAGGCGAATTTCCAGGGCTTATTCCACTAATCAATAGTTACTTAAGTGGTATGGACGTAGATGCAGACACTCACTGTACCATTCAGCAGTACCTCAAGTTTATTCAACATCGAGCATCGGGAGAACTATTAACTACAGCTTCTTGGTTAAGAAAATTTTGTACTTCTCACCCTGATTATCAGTATGTTCTATTTTTCTTCCAAGGTCTTAATTAAATTACACTTGAAATTTTCAGGCTTGACTCAAAGGTTAGCGAAATTATGAATTACGATTTACTTGTGACAATAGAAAAAATACAGAAGGGAGAAATTTCCTGTCCCGAATTATTGGGTAGTTCGTTGACGTCAAAAACAAAAGAAAACATTCCATCAGCGCTTGCCAAGGCAGTTAATTTACAATAAACTATCCACACAGTATTAAGCATGCAAGGTTTTAAACCTCCAAATCGTAAAGCTACGTGTAAATCAACGATTCCTCTACCAACTCCTACAAAATTATTTTTTACACAATTTTGAAAGTCTGATATATATATATGCAGGAGCATTTACTTAACATTTTTTAAGAAATTAGGAGTTCTATGAGCACCAAATGAATAAAAAAAAATTTTTAAATGGCAATTTGTTTTTACAGGAAGAAAATAAATATTTTATGGTAAAATTATTGTTTTATATATTTAGATAAAAATTTTATTGAACATGTTGCATTTATGTATAATATAAGTACTTAATAATTACAAATTGATTTTCAAATTTTTTTGCATTCCTGGTATAAAAATCCTTCTACAATTTGTCCGGTATCAATATTACAAGGTTTGATCACTTGGATGAGGTGGAAAAACCTCATGGAGCAGCTTTATTCATTGATGTAAGGGAAAGCAGATGATGGTAGTTGGTCTGAGCATAATTACACGTACCATGGGTTGAGAATTGCTGATTTATGTCTGGTTTCATAAAACTTTTACAAAGCCTTTAAAATTAAGCGATAACTTCTATGGGCTTGTTAATATTTAATACCTACCAACAAATATTTTTTATTTGTTACCTATAGTTAAAAGCCCGTTAAAAGTTTTATGAAATTGGACATTAGAGAAGGAACATCAAGTGAGTTTTTATAAAAAATTTAAAAATCATTTATTTTAACAAATATTTACACACAAATGATAAAATATTATTTAATAATAAAAATATTTTTAATACCAACTTAATAATATAAATACTTTTGCTGTACAAAACCACTTTATAATTATTTTTCATGTTTTTTTAATATACTAATGCTTGATTGTGGATCTGAAAGCGAATAAGTTTCGGCCTCAAAAACCGGCGGGTATTCCAAACCGGGATAATCGGTAGCCTGACTAGGGTGATGTAACGACGGTGCTGTAACTTCCATCACTTGTTTCAACTCTTCGTGGTAATACTCACACGACGGTTGCTCATACTAAAAATTAAAGTAAAATATTGTAAAAACTCCCAACACACAGTGAAAGCAGCATTCTTACCCTTAACGTGGGCTGATAATCGCGCACGTAATTATATCCTACGTGTTTCTCCTTTCTTTCGTTTTGTTTGCCGCTAAAAAAATTTAAAAGCTTTCCACCTTTACTAACCTTTTCCTTTTCATCTAAATTGAGCTCGAAAGCAAACTTTGGATTTAATTTTCCTCTCTGATCTGGGACGAGTGGTAAAGACATCGGCGTATATTGCATCGCAGACTTTAATTTTGTCATATTCTTATCGCTGACTTTGTCATTTCGTTTCCACGAATCGAAAAACTTTCCTCCGGAATCTTTCTTATCTGTCAGAGTCAAACTACTCTGTCTCACAATCTTTCCTTTTTTATTTTTTTGTTCCGCATTAGTTTGAGCTGAGTGGTCCTTCAAGTCAACATATGAAACCGAAAATTCTTTTTTGGCAAAAGTTTTATTTTGTGATTTTTTTGATTTGTCATCGCGCAACTTATGCGTCCTTGGTAAAGACCTATGGGAGCTGTGTTCTTCACCTAAGTTTACCTTTGGATACGTGTTTGTGTTGTAGGTTTCTGCACTCTTTTTTTGTTTTTTCGATGAGTTACGCTTGCCGAAACAGAAACTGCTTCCTTCGTTAGTTTGTAAAGACGAATGTTCGACCAAATCCTCTTTACTTTCCTTGATAGGTCTTATGGGAACTTCTCCGTAAACGACATCTGGACGAACATCGTGGGGAAGTTCATAGTCCATGGCGTAAGGATTAAGTTTTTGGTCTTCTCTTTGCCGATTCATTAGTTCGCGTAAAGTAACAAAACCCGCCAAATTATCGTTATTGCACTGTTGAAACTGCTTATTGAAAGTTTTAATTTGGTAATCTCCAACTTCGCACAGATTTGGGTTACTCGCGTGGGTGTAACTCAACGGTTTAGCTTTCTTTGCTGTTTTTATCGTAGGAGGCGGTGTAGGCTGGGGAGATTCTTTTGCAGATGATTCAAATTGAGTGGAAAAAGTAGGAATGTGAGATGTGAAGTTGCCAGTCGAAACGCTGGTGACTGAACCAGACGAAATTTTGCGATACGACCGAAATTGAGCGGTAGGGACGGGAAGAGGATTTTTATTGGCTTTATTAAAAAACCACTTTCTGTCTAGACTTGAACTACCGCCTTGGGTGCTCAAAGTTTTAATGGGATTGGTTTTCTTCAACGAACCAAATTTCTTGATGGCCCCTTCGTCTTCAAAGTCTTCATCTGACTCGGAATATAATAGAGCTTCGCTTGACGATTTAAACTCGTTGTTATTTAAGGTCGCTGTCATTATTAATTCAATCCAAGTTGTCGTTGTTTCTGAACTATCAGAGGAAAAGTAGAAAACTGTACCGGTATGATAAACCTTAAAGGCATGTGAGCGCGATTTCACCTCCTGAGCAATGCACACAGTAAATCCGGACAAAAAAACTAAAAATTTCGCTTTCGAAGCGTCTTGAGATTCAAACCCATAAAGATTATTCCCGTTTAGTACAAACCACCGTTTTTCCCAATGGACTGGTTGAATTTGTTTGCATCGAGAACGTTGATACAAGAATCCGTGCATTTCGCCAGGTGTTACGTCCTTCACACTCACTTTCCTCCTTTCTATACAAAAGAAAAACTTTCTAAACACAATCCAAAAATTTATTGTATGACTTACTTGCAACCAACGTGTTTTTCTTCTTCGTCGCTTTACTTTTGCTCGAATAAATCATGGCTCTGACGATGGAATTGGTAGGCGAAACTTTGCTTTCCATTGGAATTGTTTTAATGGAAGTTTTCGTGTAGATGGCTTCGCATTCGGGAAATACCACTTTGGAATATTTTGATGTTGGTGTCGACGTACTTTTCACATCCAAAAAACTCCCGCTCAAGTTTTCAATTGACTGCAACATGGAATCTTTACAATCTGGCAATTCTTCAAAAATTACGGAATCGGTGGAATTGCTTCGTTTGAATAAATTTGTGGTGGTCAAATCGCACTTTGTTACAGGAGTGTCGCTTATTTCGACATACTTTGGTTCTATAGGTTTTTGTAACTCAAAAAATAATCGAGTCGGTGTTTTGGGAGGTTCTTAAAATCAAAAGTTTGAAACAAGAATTTCAATTTTTAAAGAGTTCTTACCACTTTGTACTATAGGAATGCCGAGTTCATACTTAATCGGTTTGTTGCTATATTCGACAGCAAAGGGCTTTTCGGTTGGTTCAGAAACTGGAAACCCCACTGGTTCTTTAATTGTCACTTGATCTGGTGGTTTTTCTATAGTTGGGTCATAAGCTGGTGCGCTGTTACTTTTATTTAACGTTCCTATGGACAAAAAGTTAAAAAAATAAAATCAAAACAAAGATAGGTATATAGAAAACCATGTGTGTACATGGTTTAGATAACAAATCTTTAAACATGCACCGACATGCACTAAGAAAAAAATAAAACCCAATTACCTCTAATGACTCCACTCTTAATGTTCTTGGGAGGAACCACAGGCTTTTTTGTGTAACTTGGTTTGATTGGCAATTGGGGCGGCTTTTCTACCATATTTTTAGGAAAAACTTGAGGTTTTGAAGTTTCACCAATACTTGTAATTTGATTATCAAACTTCTTTATGATATTGTGAACTCTGACCTCTGCAAAGGCGGAGTCTTTTAGCACCGAACTCTTTTCGACCCCCTCAACCAGTGGAAAACCATCATAATTAATCGAATTAATAATTTCTTCTACAATTTCCCGCTGCCACTCTATTTTCATACTACTCCTATCCATAATATCGTCACCTTCGTCAATGTAATCTAAAGTTTCGTTCAGACTACTTAAAGAATTCACACTCACACTGTGCATTTCGTTCAAATTAGAAAATATACCAAAACTTTCTTTATTGCTAATTTTATCACATGCGTTTTTTGTTAAATTTTTATCAAAATTTACTTTCTTTCGTTTGCTGTTTCTGGTTTCATTTTTTTTGAGCTTGGAATTGGGCGATAAACCAATGACTGTGGATGGACGAATGGGAAGTTGAAATCCATCGTTACACGACGCGCTTTTATCACGCAACAGGTTCGAATCTTCGTTATATTTATCACTTTTTATGTTGTACGAACTGGAATGTTTGTAAGCGGCTTGATTTTTTAATTGTTGCCAATACTAAAAGAAATTGATTATTTCAATAAACAGGACACAAGAAATAGAAAATATAAGAACGAACCTGTTCGATTGCCTTGTGCGGACTTTTGTGCGTAGGACTGGCACCGGTGATGGTGTTACGTCGTTGAAGAACCGGTCTTGGTTTTAGAGGGTACACTCGACCTCTCTGTTCTGTTGGACTGTCTAAAGGTTCGCTATCGCTACTACTACTACTACCTATTTCTAATTCACTCTCTGGTTGAGTTACAACGATTGGAAGCCTGGAAGTGTAAATTTTTTTATTTAATTATTTATCAAGAAATAAAGACAGAAAAACATGATATTCTTACCTGGAAGAAGGAATTTGAGGTAGATCATATATTGCTAAGAGTTGAGGAGAAGGTAAATTATCGTTCCAACGTGAATAAGGTGTCGGTTGCTTCTTGCTAGGCAAACGGTATGGTTTCATGTAAATTTGACCATAAACTTTAGTGTGCTTTGGGCGTTTCTTTAGAGTTAGCACAATTTCGGGTGGCGATTCTTGCAACAACAACAAGACATTCTTTCTCTGCCATCCCACCACCGTTTGGTAGTTCACCTGTACAATTTCGTCGCCTTCCTCAATTTTACTGCTATTATGAGCCGGCGATCCGTATTTAATTTCGGCAATTTGATGAACAGCATAATTGCTCGGGACGAGAAAAAAACCCAGTTCCTGTTCTTTTTTCTTCTTTAAAGATGCTAAAGCCAAAGACGCAGGTTGCAAAATCATCGGATCTGATATGTCCTGAAAAATACTTGGTTAAATTTGACAAATTTATTTGTAACTTTTATTTTACTTGTATGATGTGATCGGCCAATTTGGTTAAAATATTCGAAATATTCCGAATTGTTCTCAAGGGTTTTTCCGAAAAAATATCCCGATGTGCACTCATGGCCATTTCGAAGCTTAATTGTAAAAGTTGAGTTTTACAATCGACGTAGTCCTTGTCGCCGCGAAATGGAGATCTGTCCAACCAACAGACGAGTTGCTTGATGCTGGTTATAATGTTGTGAACGTCGGACATAGTTTGAGTGGGAACCATTGTACAATTTTCGTCTGTGAGTATTAATTCCTTGTATAAAGAGTTTGCGGCGCACGAAAGCTTTAAAGCCAGCATTTGCAAGTTTTCTTTATCTAATCTATAATGCTACGGAAAGTGGGTTAGAATGGGCGGAAGGAAGTTGAAACAAAACAAACTTACAAAGTTTCGTAAGTGTTCAACAGCCTCCAATATAATTTCTTGATGTCCGATAACGCACACTCCTAGATGTTCCAAGTCGTCCGACCTTAGACTAAGCAAATGGTGACCTTTAACTTCGTTATTCAGAAAGGATTTAGTGTACGGAGTTATGACACTATCGAGTCCTGAAAATTAAGGGTGAAGAGGAAGTCACAAAATGAAATGTGCTTACCTTTAAGCCATTCCGTGACCTGATCCACAGACCAGTCTGTAACGTTAACGTAAGCCATGTCTTCTAAGCAGAAAATTAAAGACTAAACGGTATCAATTAAGAAAAACTTGTATTTTGAAATTTCCAGTTTCATCGAACCAGTTACTTAGAAAATAAAAAATTAAACTTAAGAAAGCACCATAACCGGCAACATTTATATATAAAAACTACATAATTGCTTGTTATTAAGTTGAAAAAAAATTTAATTTAACTTTTTGATCTGACACATACTTAGATCTGTCAAAATGTTAGGGTTTTTTTCGCTGTTTATGATTTATTGTCCTTTTGACGTTTGGATGACAGTGCGACTACATCAATAAAATCCTAACCTGCTTGTTTTGGGTATTGATTTTCTCAAATCGAATTAAAACTTGTACACACATCGATGGCTAACTTAATTTGCGAGTGTGCATAAAGTGTAAAAAGAAAAAATACAAAACGAAAAATGTCTGAAATACGCAAACGTCGCGAAGGCGAAGAAAAGAGTATCGAATCCACCGAGAGCGATCATGTAAGTGCGTAATTTTTCACGTGCAGCTTTTATTATTTTGTTTCTAAAATTTAAGGTCGACAGCGAGGACGATAAGTTGGGAGATCAACAACTGGAGACGGATTTGTCCAACACCGTTCCTTCGGGCACCAACAAGTCTCCATTTGCAATAAGTTTTTTATTAAAGGATCTACCCGATCGCTGGCGAAACTGGATAATCCGAGGTGTTTTTAGTTTTATTATGATTTTCTTCTTTTTAATTGTTATTTACGGAGGTCCATTGGCCTTGATAATTACGGTGAGATCGATGACTTGTTCTACGATTTTATTTTTTTTGTAACATTGCTTTGTTTATTTCAGACTTTGCTTGTGCAAGTTAAATGTTTTGAAGAAATAATCAGTATTGGTTATGCCGTGTACCGCATTCACGGCTTGCCATGGTTTCGATCGCTTTCTTGGTATTTCTTGATAGCTTCAAATTACTTCTTCTATGGTGAAAGTTTGGTTGACTATTTTGGAGTGGTGATCAACCAAACAGTGAGTTTTCCTTATTTTGCAATAATGAAATATTTAAAACTATTTTTTTTAAGGATTTTCTGAAAGGTTTAGTCACCTATCACAGGTTTATATCATTTTGCTTGTATTGTGGAGGCTTTGTTTGGTTTGTTTTGAGCCTGGTTAAGAAGTATTACATTAAACAATTCTCTCTGTTTGCCTGGACTCACGTAGCCCTGTTGATTGTTGTGACTCAATCGTACTTAATTATCAAGAATATCTTTCAAGGTTTGATTTGGTTTATTGTGCCAGTTTCAATGATCATTTGTAATGACATAATGGCGTACGTCTTTGGATTTTTCTTTGGAAAGACGCCTCTCATTAAGTTGTCTCCAAAGAAAACGTGGGAAGGATTCATTGGGGGAGGAATTTCAACAGTTATTTTTGGTTGTCTCGTGAGTTGACATTTAGTTGAGCAAAAATTTAATAATCCAAAAATTGTCTTTCAACAGTTTTCGTACTTATTATGTGGATATCCTTATTTTGTTTGTCCAATTGCGTATAACGAGGTTGAAAGTCGAATGACGATGGACTGTCAACCGAGCATACTTTTCAGACCCACGGAATACACTTTACCTGCTTTCCTCGCCAGGGTGTTGAGTATTGTGAGTTCACATTTTGTGCATAATCAACATTTACTGATTAACATTTTTTAGTTTAACATGAAAGACACGATCACCATGTATCCATTCGTATTACATTCGCTATCTCTGTCAGTTTTTAGTAGCGTCATTGGACCTTTCGGTGGATTTTTCGCATCAGGATTCAAGAGGGCATTCAAAATTAAGGTACATTTTTAGTTTAAGATTTTCTATTTTGGTAAAACAGACTTGGTATTTTAATTAATGAAGCTCAGTGGTTAATCTTTTCGCTTTTATTTTAAGGATTTTGGCGACGTAATTCCTGGTCACGGAGGTATCATGGATCGTTTCGACTGTCAATTTTTAATGGCGACATTTGTGAACGTATACATTACTAGTTTCATTCAGACCGACAGCCCCCAGAAGTTACTAACACAAGTGCTTTATTTAAAGACCGACCAACAATTACAGCTGTTCCACATGCTCGAGGATAACCTCGTAGCCAGGAATTTGTTAGTACGACCTTAAATTTAACATGTAAGAGTATATTTTATTGTTTAGGTTTAGATGAGTATTGTGCAATACCCCTATAATCGGAGGTTAATTCGCATTTATACCGACGTACCTTCGATTTTTATTAATTAAGTGGAAACGACTGTTTAATTTTAATAAACTTCTTCAAATTTCATTTATTAGCCTCCAAATTATTTCGTGTTCAAAACGACTTGTAATTTGCACCACCATCTAAAATAATCTTCCAATTAAAACACATCCCGTAAAGGAGTAGTTTTTGATGTGACTCGAATTTAGTCGTCCGTTTATAGTTAATTATTAATTATTCTAATAGTTTTTTTATTACTTAACTTTCAAATAAGTTAAATTTTTTTTATTGATTATGGAAAAATACAGCAACTTCTTTTAATAATATTTAAAAGTTTAGATATAATGTTAGGCAGAAATATTTTTATTTGTTAATAAAATGTTAGTTGATTATGTATAAAATGTCTAGTATTTGTTTAAATGTTAACTAAATGTTGTGATTTATTTGTTGCAATTAATAAAGTTATCTTCAGCCTTAACAAAATATCTTCTTCTCTCAAACAGTTTTTCGCACATTATAAACCAAGACTTTATACTAGGAGCACTGGTATACGATGTATTTCTCATTTTGTTTGAATTGTACGAAGGCGCAGTCTGAGTGTGGATCTGGTCGAACATCCAAAAATCAATAATTATTCAAGTGGTATATTTGAAAATTTATTGGGTACATTGCCCCCCTCTCCTATCGACCACTCAAGTTTTCTTTAATTATAAAATAGTTTTTAAACCAAACCACGGCGAAATCAACATAATCTTTTGGTAATTAATTTCGTTTTATTAATTATAATTTACAAAAAATGGCTTATATTATTAAAAATTTCAATCTAACTCAATTTACACTTTCAGAGATATCGCAATAAATTAAAATTTCGCACAAAAAAGTAATACGTGAGATAATCATCATATTTTAATTTAAAATAAAAGCTTAAATTTATACAAACTGGAACCTTAATCTCCCGTCTCCGACGTTTGCTGAGCCAACTCGATTTCACCGATCGTACGCTCTATTTCGGCAAACAAAGCCTTTAGAGTTAACGTAATATTGTTGTACTTCTGCAGAAGCTCCATAATAGCATTAGCTACCTCCTGACATTCCTTTTTCGAGTCAATGTTGGAAATAGTCAAAGTATTTAATCTATCTGCTAAAGACGAAATGTTATCCAATGGCGTGGTATCGATAAACGTCCTCAGTTGATCAAATTCAGCTACCATACCTAAAAACTTATTCGCTTCCGGATACAATTCCAGCAAGTATTGACGTTTGTCTTGAATGTCCAGATGGTTATCGAAACAAGTGGGATTCAAATATTCATTCAAGACTTCCATTCGTTTAAGCATTGTGGTGACGATTTCTCGACAACTCAGCGCTGTCGTGATCATGGATTCTGTTTGGTAAAGTAGTTCTGTAACGTTTGAAACTTCGTCCTTAGGCAAATCGAATCCCTTACTGGAAACTGCAAGCTCCATGGCTCTTATCCTTTGTTCCAAAAGATCGATGGGATCCATTACGAACACTACTTAAAACTACTTTTTGGATTTTAGATTGGACCAAATGAAATGTTTACAATTTTGACAGCAACCTAGTTTTCTAGATATGACGTCATCTCCCACAAGTTGGGTTATAGAACAGGAAACTCCCAGAGGCGAGAAGCCGTTTTAGGGATAGAAAATTGGCACAATTTAACAAAAATTAAATATTTAAAAAATAAAATATTATGGTTTGAGAGTATTTTTGTAAAAATTTTCAAAAAAAATTTTTATGATGGTTTTTCGCTGGTGTTGGAAATTTTGCTAATCAATCGCTTTTGATGTATGGAATTTAATTTAAAGCGATTTAGCAATTACAAACGTAAGTACGTTAATTAGTACAGTTATACGACCAGTAACAGTTTCGTTATTTTAGGTGCAGTAGCGCCCCAAGAGGGTTCCGAAGCTGGGGAAAATCAAAGTAGGATTTTCAAAAATAATACAAAATGTTCCGGTGTAAAGCGTTGATTAGGTGAGTAAATTTTAAATATTTTTTATTATGTGAGCTAACTTAATTTCGTTCTTTTCTGCTTATTATTTAAAAAGAAATTTTGTTAAATGCCTTAAATAATCTGGGACAAAATTAGATTTTATTGGTATTTTGATTTCACGAGTGTGTTGCACATTATTGCAAAGATTTGCAAGTTATAAAATTTCGTAATTTTCCGAAAAACACAAATCAATTGGCGATTGTAACCGAATCTCGTGTTACTTTTCGTCGCCCCCGGTCAGTTGCTCGTTAGCCTCGTTAGTTATACAAATGGCCGCCTAGTAGCTATGACGGTGTTCTTTGGTGAAACGCGTTTGCTAAAGTAATGCATGTTTGATTATTAATTGGCATAATTAGAGCATGAATTAATTGCATATTGGTGCATTAATGATATCCTGCTAATATTTTGCGCCGTTGTTGCGTAATATTGTAAAATTGATGAATATTTGTACCACGTGGTTGGCAACAAAAATCGATTTGTAATGCCGTCTGCTCTTATATTTTCATTTGTATTGTCTGCGTTTGTACAAGAAATTTAGTGAGTTTACTAATTAAAATTGACGAGATTCCAATAATGTTAACTATTTAAAATAATAGCGTGACTCGCTGGGGATCCACGTTTAATTCTTGTAATAAGTCGGTCAATTTTGCTTTCCCGCCGTTTAATTATTTGAAAGTTGCCGGCACATGAGTAAACCTCGTAAATAGTTTTCATGATATTTAATATTATTAAATTATCGATTAGTGACTTTAAGTAGCGCAAATAATATTTTGAAGTGTATTAACCAATTTTTGTTAATTTCAGCCAAAGTATTATTATCATCATGAATCTCGTACAAGAATAACGAATTGCTTGCCGTGACTTTTATCTTCGTTGGATTGAACATCATTTAACTAAATTATTTATTTATTATCATCGTCATGGAAGCTTATTCGCCTGAATTGTTATGGTTAATTGTGTTGAGTTTTATAATTGCGTTTGTGTTGGCATTTGGAATTGGTGCCAACGATGTAGCTAATTCTTTCGGTACTAGTGTAGGCTCTAAAGTACTTTCCATTTATCAAGCGTGTTTCCTGGCCACCGTTTTCGAAATTGCCGGATCTGTACTTATCGGTAAGTTCACCTGTTTTGTAAACAAATATGTTGCAATACTTACTTTGCGAAAGTATCGAGTTTGCGATACTTTCAGTAATCCTGATGGATAACTGTCAACTTTACAAACTGTTCCTTCTCTCCACTTATCTACGGCCCCACAGATTTCACTTCAATATACCTTAATTCAGTCAGTCGCATTAAAGATACCAATTTTTGTTTAAAATTCAATTTTCTGTCGTAAAAGAAATTTTGTATTAATTTGAAATTGCTGACCTGAATTGAATTTGTGACCTGTTGCATCACACCTTGCCCAACGGGCCTCTGGTATCCGTCATTACGTTCTGTTAATAATATCAGTTTACTCGCAAAATAGTTCACATTCACCTCTCTTTTCTTACCTAAATCTAAGACCAATCGAGTTTTAATTTGTGTTATTTTCACAGGATACAAAGTGTCGGATACGATGAGAAAAGGAATTCTGGATGTTTCTGTTTATGAAGATTCTGAAGTTGAATTAATGTTGGGTTGCCTTAGTACTTTAGCAGGTAGTGCAATTTGGCTTATCGTCGCAACTTTCTTGAAGATGCCTATATCTGGTACCCACAGTATCGTCGGTGCTTCTATTGGATTCAGTTTGGTAGCGAGAGGTACCCAAGGTTTACACTGGTACACCCTAGCTACCATAAGTAAGAAATTTTACTTTCAAATAAATTACCTCCGACATAACTCTTTTTAATTTTTTCAGTTGGATCTTGGTTTATTTCGCCCGTATTAAGTGGAATCGCTTCGGTTCTAATTTTCCTCATAATTAAACGTTTTATTTTTATGAGTTCCGATCCCATGAAGGCAGCTTTCATCAGTTTACCTATATTTTATGGCTTCGCCATTTTGGTTAATTGTTTTTCTATTATCCACGATGGTCCAAAATTATTATACATGGATGCAATTCCTCTATGGATTGCAATTGTAGTGAGCTTATCTATTGGCCTTATTGCGATGATTGCGATACAATTGATTGTGGTACCTTATCAACGAAGGAAAATAATAGAAGACTTAAAATCTCAACAATCAAATGTTAATTTTAATATTGGCGAATCTGCAGGTAGGTTAAACCGACATAATCAATTTCAAATTTACCCAACCATTCTTACAGAAACCTCTCCCGAAGGAAGTCCGAAACGATGCAACAGAAATTCGCAAAATCTCGATCGCCAATTAACCATAATAATGGAAAATACAGAAATGTTACCAATAGAAGATAAAATGTCCACTAAGTACTTATTTTCACCTCAACAAATGAAAGGTTACACGGCAGGCGATCAACTTGAAACACTACAACCACCACCACAACTTGTGTTGCCGGCCAACGAGAGCACGACTTCGCTGTCGTTGGAAGCGAATCCGATGCTCTCTGCAAGTTCCAGCGGGGTGCCTTTGATCATGAACAAGAGTTTCGCAAAAATGAAAAACGACAAGAACATATGCGCTATAGAATTACAAGAAAATCCGGATTTATTTGAAGAAAATTTAAGCGTTTCGAAACTGTTCAGTTTTTTGCAAATTTTGACTGCAACATTTGGAAGTTTTGCTCACGGTGGCAACGACGTGAGGTACGAGCAATTGTAAGTCGCCTACTAATAATTTATAATAAATTTTTTGTTAGTAATGCAATCGGGCCTCTAATTGCCATATGGTTGATTTATTCGGAAGGTTCTGTCCAACAAAAGTCTGAAACCCCACTGTATATTTTATTTTATGGAGGTTTGGGAATCTCGGTGGGTTTATGGCTGTGGGGCCGACGTGTTATTCAAACCATCGGCGAAGATTTAACAAAGATAACTCCATCCACGTAAGTTTGTTTGTAATATTTTGCAAATTTCGAAAATAAAAGGTTTTGTTTTGCAGTGGTTTTACTATCGAAATAGGAGCAGCTTTTACAGTATTATTGGCTAGCAAAATTGGTATTCCAATTTCGACAACTCATTGCAAAGTTGGATCTATTGTGTTTGTTGGTTATTTTAGTTCGTCACGCAAAGGAGTCGACTGGAAATTATTTAGGTGAGTTTCTCATAAAATATTAAATTCGGGTAGATGGGCAAACATTAATTTGGTATTATTTCTAATCTCTTATGTTTTAGAAATATTATTTACGCTTGGGTAGTAACTGTGCCCGTAGCCGCCTTACTGTCAGCTGGATGTATGTTCATCTTGCAATCTGCTGTACTCTAGATTCCTTCTACTAATTGTCGTAAATTTGGTGAATGTTTTACAGCTTTTGAAAAACAGTTTACTGCCGATATCCAATTTTATGTGTAGTTTTTAACGGACTTCAAGTTGAACAAACAAATTTAGTCAATTTTGAAACTTGGAATAAAATTGACAAATTTGTGCAGTTGGCTCGAGAAGTTTGTTAGTTTTAACCAGTGGTAGAGATTCAGTAATTTTAATTCAAGACGATCCTGTACTTATCAAACATTTTTTGTTCTGCTTGAAATGTTGACACAAGCAATTACTACTTAAAAAAAAAAACTTACTGTGATGATGACGGCTAACAATTTTGTCGAAAGAACCAGCCGTTGTGGTTTTTGGCGTACTTTTTTGATTATGGCACACACGTCAAATTAGTATAAATTTTAGGCCAATAAATTTTTCATAAAAAAATATTTTTGTATTTTTTCGTTTGCTTTAAACCTACAATTTTTATTTAACAATGAAACATCTTCCCGCTAATCTTAAATATTTATATATCAGAATTGCTTAGCATAGAATATCTTTTTACAAAATAAATATTAATTATTTTAAAAACAAAGCATTGTTTATAAATGGTGTTACGATAATTCACTTTCAATTATTTCTTCTTTTGTTTGTACACTGTTTGAATCGACCCCTTCCTCTTCAATTGTAATTTCATTAACAAACATTTCGTCATCGTCAAATGTTTTGGTTGCAAGTTCGTTATCGAATATGTTCTCCTCTTCTGTTTGCAGAGGATCTGTTTCAATTTTAATTTGCACTTCGGTTACCTCATTTTCGTCTTCGCCAAGCTCGGATGTCACTATATACTCTTCCCTCACATTTTCCTGCAAACCAAACATCTTATTAATAGAAGTATTTACATTTTCTTAATATTTTGTCTTTTATTTCCGCAATGTTAAAATAATTTAAATAATCTCTAATTTTTATGTGTTAAAAATGCGTAAAAAGAAATTATAATTTGCTCATAATAACATTTGGTCAACTGAAGACGGGAATTTCAAGATATCCAAACTAATTTTTTTGGTACGAAGGAAAATTAAACTACTGCTACAAAGACACTGGGACAGATTTAAATATGAAAAACAAAGAAAAGTTGGCAGCTCGAGAAGAATTCAGAAACAAGGAAATTTGAAATGAAAACTACTCAAAAGACAAACAAATGACGATGAAATAACATAAATGACTCCCAAGTCAAAAAACTTTTATTAATTTTAAGTTTTGTTATAAATATTGTCCTAGTTTTTCGATTGCTCTTGTGAATTAGAAATTCAAGTTTAGTTTATAATTATTTTAAATAATTGTTAATATCAAGTTGGTTTTAATATTTGCACTAATTTTGTCTGGACATTAGTAATTTTGTTTTATAATCCGTTCGTCCCTATATTATGTTTATTTCGGGCTTATTAGATACAACTAGAGTTCTTTAACCAATTTCCACGCAGGTATATAGGCATTTAATACCTTAAAGATGTTGCCTGCACTTTGTGAGGGAGACACATCGGAAGGAATCCGGTGGTTTGGATTTTAATCTTTGTCCTATAAAATACATCTTACTATAATTACAGTAACATAATACGATGTTATTTTATTTTGTCATTTAGTGTTTCGTTATTTATGTTATCAAAACTTTCATGCGATATTTCACTATCGTGTTAAGATTGCAAGGGTATATTGTTACCTATTAATTTAATTAGGAATGGAAAACTTTTTACCTCAAAATCGGGTGGTGTAGCAGGTTGTTGTACTACTTGAAGGAATACATTTTTACCCGTTTCACTTTTTACTAGAATTAAATTCCCTTCCTTTTCTATATTACCATTGCTCGAAGTGGAATTGTTTAAATGGTTGTCTGGTCTAAAATAGAAATTGAAAAAAACTAGTTTTCATTCAAAAACACTATTAACCTTTTATTCGCATTGGGTGAATCGATTATTAATCCATAGTGTATATCCGTCCGCCAGGGATTGAATTTTTCTTCTTTGGAGCCGTGACCCACATAACTATACTCTTCTTCCTCGGAGTCATACTCCTGATCGCCATTATTGTAAGTGTGATCTAGCCGTATATATTTATTTTCTTTTTGATCTGTTTGGTTACCCCTTATTTTATGTTTCTTGCCCCGTCGAGGATTAGTAAACAAATTGGAATCGTAGCCTTCTCTCCGCATCATTTCGGGCAAGTAACGTCGCCTCGCGTTAATAAACCAGTTACTAACTTGCAATATTGTGAGATTAGTGGCTTGAGACAAGTTGATTTTTTCCACCTCGCTTGGGTAAGCATTAAAACGGTGCTCGTACAACCAACTTTTTAGCAACTTCACAGAGTCTTTCGGCAGGTGCCCTCGACCTCGTCGAGCTGCAGAAGATTCTTGCATGTTAACCAACGACGACATGTCCACATACTGAATCATCTCTTCGTTTCCTGAATCGTTTTCTTCTTCTACGCTCGTCTCAGACTGATAGTTGTGGTCTACAAATTTAGTTGTTTATATAATTTACATAGAGGTCACAAAATAACCTTACCCATTTCGTTGTGTATTATTTCGTCTGCGTTTGCCATATTCATCAGTAATTATTTACAACACCTTTAATTTTCATAAAATAAACGATATCTGTAAATGGCCATAGTAAAATCGGGAATTTCGCGAAAAATATTTAATTTTCTTACCTCAAATAACAATCCATAACAGAATAACTTAAATAAAACGACATTAAAATATTTTTTATCAGTTAAAAAAGGTTACAAAAGCGTAAAATGAAGGATGTATAATCTTAAATTGATGCCATTCCGCCAGCGTACCTTCCACGTAATCAAATGCAAGTCGTTTAACAAAAACTACAACGGTTAGCGCCCTTTTTTGAAAAATTAATGCAATAACCGTACCAAAACGCTGCCAAAATGTCACAAATTCCCGAAATTAAATAATGACAATTTTATGACAGATTGACCTTTTGACGCTTGACCGTCAATTTTATCTCATTATGTACGCATGCGCCCAGAGGGGACGAACCATTACCGAGCCATGGGCGGACCGATTGTAAACGATGCGAAGGGGCGAAATTAAAAACTTTATTTTTCATCATCATAAACATTTAAAATTGCAACAACAAATTATAGTAATAATTATCTTGATAAAAATATAATACTTTCCATAGTACAACTTAATCATTTGACTAGGTGCGATAAAATGTTGTTTTGCAATTTCTTCTTCAAGTCAAAAATCGGATTAATCAGCTTCCGTGTTACTTTCGTATGCATTCGTTTTGACGGTGAGAGAGATCAGCTCTTGTTGCAGTTCGAGCAACTGCTTCCTTAACTTGGTCGCTTTCGATCTTCGATCCTTTTGACTGTGTATTAAATTTTGTACTTTGCTCAAAGCTTTCTTGTTTTGAGATTGGTCGATGATCCAACGTAAGTACAAATTGCTCCATAAGACTACGCTAACGGAGGCAACGCTCGGCCATATTGTCGTGTTGTTTGGTTCGTACATGGGGTTCAAAAGTGAAGCCAATACTTCGGGGCGATTCAGATACGACCACAAGCTAATCGTATTTTTTGGAACTTGAAGTTTATTTCGGTCGGCCTCGCAGTTACCCAAAAATGTTCCTAAAAGATTTTGTTTTTCATAAAAATTACAGTAAGTAACTGTTTGATACTCACCGAATTGACTGAAGTAGGAATGTTCGAAGAATAATATCAAAGTTTGAGTGTTAAATTCAAAACTGCAGGGAAACTGATGGTGTAGCTGTTGAATGCAATCGAGAAAGAGCAAGAAAGTTGGTTGGCTTTGCTTATTTTTTCCATTTGAGTAACAGCTTTTGGAATGACGTGCCTGAAATGGATGACCAGCTTGAATCCATTCCCTTTCGATTAAAGCTTGCAGACCTAAAAGAAATCGAATAAGATCAAACTTTACAATGCAGATTTCTACCTCTAATTGTTCTGCAGTCGGGGTTAAGTATAATTTGCGCAATGGACGTCACTAAAAGTGTAGAATCGAGACCGTTAGTGCCGTGAACTAAAACGGAAACTTTATCCTGATGCAAACTTTGAGCAACCACGCAAGCAGTGTCCAAACAATTTTGTATATAGCCCAACCAATTGCTGCTTTCCAGCCGCGACAGCCATTTGTCCGATGAGCAGGTTGTGTCGTTAATTGCATCAAAAAGTTTGGTGAAAGAGTCCAACAGAGTTCCATTACAACTAGAAATTTTATCGAGATTCTTATGTGTTCGTTTCCATTGAGGATAATTTCCTTCGGGCTCTGTTCCACCGCCTTTAGTCTTGCACTGATTTGAATAGTTCATCGATCGTGTGTCAACAATGTAACCCTTCGAGTGGGCCCCCAAAATAGCGTTAAGGATTTTTTCATCTGATCTCGATCTTTTATTGACATTATTCAGCAAAGGTTGACTACTTCGTAACAAAATTGCGCCATTGTCATGCCTGTAACTTAAAATTGGAAATCTTCCGCCATCTCGAAAATTTGCCGAAGCTGCAATCGTATCGTCGTCAATGCATTTTGGTACAATTAGTACTTGAGCATAAGAGGGACACACAGAGTAATCCTTGTTGATATTACTCAACCGCCACTCATCGCTAGCAAGTAGTTTCGCATACTCAGTGTCGGGTTTGTAAAGAGTATGACCGTCTTCTAAAATGTTAAATTGAGGAGTGAAAAAGAAGGGGTACAAGAGTAAAGGATTCTCGACACTACATAGCCTTTCCAAGCTAATTTGAGCATTTATTAAATCTTCGGTACTTGAAATATCCAACGTGATTATCCTAAAGTCTTTACATTTCAGAGTTAACAAACCACCTGTATTTAAATTGGCCCCATTCAATTTCTTTTCGATCGTGTCGATGCATTGGTGTAAAACCTGGAAGAAATCAGGAAATGGTAAAAATCAAAACTTGTTTTGTATCGATCAAGCTTACCCAAATTTCGTGTTTTTCGTCCTTACGGGAAGACAAAATTAAGTGATGGCCGGTGATGCAAGCTGTTACTTCCACCGCATCCTTAAACGGTGTGTGCAAAATTACGCCTTCGATTCTTGGAATGCTAATTAGATCGCCAAACTCCATGGTTAAGTAATATTTAAATTTGGTGAAATTGAATCGATTTTTTTCTAAATTTAAACGCCTACCTACATTTTTTAGGTTAACGTCAACCTAAAATCGCACACACGAACAAATCGATACATTATAAAAAGATGTAAATTGTTAAAATTTATGTTGAAAACGAAGAAATTAAAAAAATTCAAGACACGTCGTACGTTAAAGATTTCATTCACCTCTCCAAATCGTATCGAATTAAACTCACAATGACCCCATGTTTTTTAAGTCTGTTTAAAAATTGATTAAAAATAAATTAGAATTTTATTTATCCTGCAGACAATTTAAAATAAATTCGTCGTGCCGAGACGAAAATATCTAAAATTGGAACCACCTATCGGGACCTATCAAAAAGTTGTTGCCGTTTTTGATCCACAACTGTCATCTGTCGCGAGTTTGGTTTTGTTGTTTTGGTTCGCTTCACGTTGCCCTGACAATTCAGCAAAAATAAACCGCTTTTAGACTTTTCGCGATTTCGATTCTAAAATAATTTCATTTTCAGACGAATACTTTTCTGTTCCTCCTCGTAGGTGCGTCGGTATAGCAGTACCCTTCCGGGTCGGGTGTCGCAACCGATTAGTGAGAGTAATAACAGCATCTGCCATTTTGCTAGAGCGATTTAAAGTTGATTTTTTGTCGTGTTTTTAATGTTTATTTATAAGTCATAAGTTGCAAAAAAGAAACCAAAAGGGACATAAACAAATGGTTTAAATGGACGCATCGTCCATTATTACACAGGTGTCACGGGATGACGATCAATTTAACAATTATCCGCCCGAAAAAGGTAAATAATATGACAGATTCCATTATATAAAATTGGCCCCGACTGCACCTGTTTTGACTTATTGGAATTATCTTATCGAATTTAGATCAAGTGTGGTTTGTGACGGTTTTGTGTGTGAGTGTAGTGGTGGTGTTGTTGTTTCAATAACGCGACCAGTCGTCGTGGATTTGGGGGTTTAAATTTGTGGTAAAGTAGGCGTGTATGGTGGACCATAAGTAAACACATTTGGAAATTGTGGATCTTGTTAACCTTGAGTTTTAAAAATGTAAAGCGTATTTGACGATTATTTAATCATTTGCGCTCGTCGCTTCTTATCAATTCGACTTTTTTCTAGTTTTAAATTACAAAAATGCTTCCGCACTTGTGTGACCTCCTTTAACATCTGAAACTTTGTTGCGATTTTGATTGGCATTATTTTTGTTGTAGGTACACTAAATAAATCCGAAAATGACATATCAGAAGTTCGATCGTCCTCTCAGTTGGGGAACAACAAGAAAGTCAAACGGGGGTTTCTACGAACCCTGTTATGCTGTTTGGGACGAAAGAGGGGAAAGACGCCCAATTCGTCTCAATATGTGTACGGTCGAGGATCGCCCACAAGTCAAACAGATTTACCGAGATATTTATTGCCGCCAGTTCGGCATCAAGACATGCACAAAATGTGTATGGTTATAGACTTGGATGAAACGCTTGTTCATAGCAGTTTTAAAGTACGTCGTGATAATTGAATGTGCTGTGTATTTTTTTATTAAATAAATTTGTCTTGTTGCAGCCTATTAGCAATGCCGATTTTGTAGTTCCCGTCGAAATAGATGGCACCGTACATCAAGTGTATGTTTTAAAGAGGCCGCACGTCGACGATTTTCTTAAACGAATGGGCGAATTGTACGAGTGTGTCTTGTTTACGGCGTCGCTGGCGAAATATGCCGATCCAGTTGCCGATTTGCTAGATAAATGGGGCGTATTTAGGGCTCGATTGTTTCGAGAAAGCTGTGTCTTCCATAGGGGTAATTACGTCAAGGATCTTAATAAATTAGGACGGGAATTGCAGCAAATTATTATTGTCGATAATTCGCCCGCATCTTACATATTTCATCCCGATAATGCGGTAAGTCTAATTATTTCTACAAGCTTCGGTTCTTTATTCCATAATATATTTTCAAGGAAATTTAGATATTTTTTATAATATGTATTACTAAATTAGAACGGATAAAGCATATATGAGACATATCAACAACTGTTTCATAAGGAGATCACCTCTTCTAGGATGAAATAGTTCTACAAAATATGTACGTTGATTTAAAAATTTACTACTTATTCATGATGCTCTTGTTTACTTGTCCTAACATCTTCTTCACTATATTTTGCAATAACAAATTTTTAATAATCTCGTGTTGATCATCAACGAAAAAGCCGAACAACTGCTGACTCTAAGGCCACCATCAACTAGTAATATCAGGGTTACAAGCACTCACCAACCCGCCTGGACAGCATGGTGAGTTATGGCTAGAAATCCCTACTTGGAGAAGGCCTACATCCAGCAGTGGATTGACATTGGCAAATCGTGATTGTATATCTTGCCAACTTCATATTTTATTGTAAAAAAAAATCATGCAAAAATAACGTCACGTTCCCAAAATATACATAGAAATTCAGTATAATTCAGTTTGTTGTTTTATGCTTTGTCACAAATAAAATCTGAAATTAATATGTCTTATGAAAAATTTATTTGTTACAACTTCAAATAATATACATTACCCAAAGTCCTTAAATAGAACTGTACCTATTTTTCTATATATAAATTTAATTTGGCGCCACTAAAATACTGTACAAATATTTTGAAACTACAAAATTAATTTTAAATTAATATAATTTTGATTTTTATTAAAAACTATGAAACATTAATAGTTGTTGATGTGTCCATAGAATTTGTGGAGCTAAAGCTTTTATAAATATTGAAATTGTTTTTTAGGTTCCAGTAGCGTCATGGTTTGACGATATGACAGACTCTGAACTGTTGGATTTAATACCATTTTTTGAAAAATTAAGTAAAATGGATAACGTGTATACCGTGCTGTGCAATTCAAATCATCCGTACAATAACGGCATTGGCCAAGTAAAAGGACCATCAAGCCCGTTCTTGCCTGCTGCCGCCCAATCGCCCAAAGAACTCAACACTTCGTAGCATTACGCCATCCTCGGAAAAATTAAAGAGGCAATTTTGTTTGTTATTCGAGCATTCGTATTGGCAGATTTTCGGGTCCATCTGGTAATGTAAATTTTTAAACATTTTCACAAGAAATTACGTTCTTATCCAACGTAACCCATTAATTTTTAAGTAAGTGTGTTTTTTTGACAATATTCTGTTCTGTCCTAAATTTAAAAAAAAGCAAAAATGAAAAAACAAAACACATGTCCCCGAAATATTAGACGTACCTACTGCATTTTGTCGTTAGGGAGAGACGAGTTAATTATTCACTTTGTGCTATCTACTTTTTGTTTCTGTGCCATTTTATCTGTTTTATGTTTGAACTAACTGATTTATGAAAAAAATAGCGAGCCTGCATATAGATTATCCAGCAATCACGCAGTGTTGTTGTGCGAATCTTTAGAAGGCTACACACTTCTGTGATAAATTAATTTATTTTTTGAACTGAAAAAAGAACACAAAACTAAAAACATGCGATAAAATCATATCTAGCTCGAGGTGATCCTTTGATATGGGAACATTTGTTCCAAATACAATAGTGGCCTTAAAATTGATATCGCTTTTTAAACTTTTAAATAAACAAATTGGGATTTAATTTACTGTAGAACAGACGCCAGTGTAATATGATGTATATTTGTAGTTAAAAAAAATAACGTGTGCGGTACTTGAAACAAACTTTTTGCCATCGACGGTAAGTAAGTGGTACGGGAATCCTTAAGGCATATGGAAAAGTCAATTTTTTTACAGTGTGTTTATACGAAGCTTAATTTTAAATTTACAAAATTTGGCTTCATTTTTATACAAATTTGGCCATGTAATACGCTTTGTGCAGCAAAATAAATTTTGCTGCATAATTATTCGACACAAAAATGTAAGCCTCGAGGACGACAAATTTTATTTTGCTCCGCCTTTGGGATCACATTTTCCTGTCACCAGTATATTTCAGGTTTGGTGAAGCGGCAAAAAATTTTAAAAATTTATGTTATTGTTTTTGTTTTCGGTAGTCAAATTTTATTAAGTATTTTAATAGCTTTTTTTATTTATTTTATACAGGGTCTTTTTTATTGGACCATCTAAGAAATGTTCTATTTAAACAATTTATTGTGTGGTTTTTATTTATTTAAGATGTAAGCTTCCAGTTTAGAGTTCTTTATGTGATAATTTTGTAGTGAATATTACACACATCACCCGTATGTAAATAGCTTTTAAAACTCGCAGGAATTCATTTTTTGCTGTGAATTTTTCGAGAATTCTTTTAACGCCATTGAGAATTTTTTAATTTTACTTTGCTTCTCGCAGGTCCAAACATTGTAGAATATTTTGTTATATTTTTTATACTTCCAGAATGTTACTGCCATTAGAGCTTCTTTACAATACTGTAGTAATTAATGACCTAAAAGAGTTCTTAAAAGTCGGTGGAAAAACAATTTTTACGATCCCACATCACCAGATCGCACAATAAATTGTTGATTTTAAGTTTTTAAATATATTTCAATTAATTTTTGTTTTAAATTTCACCTCGAGATGGTCCAAATTAAATAAGCTCTTCACACGTAATTAATATTCTATTTATTAAGATGAAAATTTAGTTAGTTTATCTTGTAATTATTTATAATGTGTTTTTATTTTTTATTTTAGTACAAATATTTTATTATGGTTTAAAAATTATTTTATATTTTACATAAAAAAATATTAATTGTACAGTTATTGTGAATGTTAGGAATAATTTTTAATGAATATATTCTACTATATGTAATTAATATTTTATTTGTATAGTCTCGTTAAGATAACAAAAGTCTTGAATTCTTCTACAACTTTTCTTATCGTTCCAAATAATACTTGTTTGTTGTTAAAAAGTCCTTCGATTTCTAATGGGAACCAACTAATACTCTAATATCAATCAAATTCACTATAAAAGAAAGAACAATGTCATCAATATCTGTATGATATTTTGTAATTACCTTACTTGTAATATAAAAAGAAAACAATTTGTAAAGTTGTAATATTTGATGGCAATATTTTTATTTAGGTACCAAAATATTTTATAATAAGTGTTTTCATCCCATCACAATAAGTCAGTGTGAGATTAAAATGAGTTTAGTTAACTAATATAATTTTAAAACAAGTAATTTAATCGTTTTGTTAACACAATACTGCATGATGCAATATTTCCAGAGGTAATTTTTTAATCCCCAAATTTTTTAAGGGGTCCTCTTGTGAATGTTGCATAATTGTAATTGTTTCTGTTAAAGGAATTAGTTATTAGAAACTTATTTACTGTTTCTTATATCATTTGATTGCATAATATGCCTTATTTGTAAATAAAAGCTTGTCATTTCATATTCTTTTTTGTAACTTTCACCGTGCAACTTTATTAACCCGCATCATCTTGGAAGTCAAATTTAACTTAACTAACCCGATCTGTTCAAACTAGCTTGATTACAGGGCGACCTCCAAAGACCAGCAGCATGAGTAATAAAATACAAATTTTTTAATTTATTCAGGTTTCTTCTGGTTATAAATATTTATGAAAAATGCCTGTTGCTTGAACTGAATGCAATTAGTAAGAGAGCCTTAAATAACAAATTCTTTTCTAAAACTCACTTTCTTCATTGTTCTTTACTAGAACATTAAAGTTTTAGGTATTGTGCATGCAGGGCATAGATTAAATTTACATTCACGAGAAAAACACATTTCAGAATTTTGTTTGAGTGGGACGGCGTTAACTTACGGCATAGCAAGAAAATTAAAAATACATTATTTTAATTGGAAACAAAGAGCAGCTTTTGGTAGCCGAGACATGTAGAGTTTTTGTTATAAAAAAATAAATCAACTAGAGCCGAACTCCTTACTTCAAAAATAATAAAATCGGCTTTAATTAGAAAATAATTTTTTGTAACTTTATTTTAAATAAAACTATAATTGAGCAACGATCAGGTACAAAATTAAAATATACAATATGAGTAACAATAAAATATAAAAAAAACTCTCTGTTACTTATTCTAAAAAATTATGCTTATTTTAAATTATTTAAAAATATATAACATTTATAAATATATATGTAACCACTTATTTTTGATATGCGAGGAAAATATTACTATTGAGAGTTGATGCAAGTCTTTTCTTGTAAGATTTGTTGATAGCATGCCTAGAAAAGGTACAATAAGTAAAATAATAAAGAACAGAATGTTTTCTTTCTAGATTACCTTTAATGTTGTGAACATAATGCCCAATTCGCCATTATCCAAACTTGATTCAACAAAATCTTGTATGAAATGGATTTCGGAGCCCAACTGTAAAATCCTAGCTCTAACAACTACATACAAAAATGCTGGAAATAAATCATCCATGCTCCATTTGTAATTTTGACCCAACTGCGTTTGAACTATTTCGGTCATTTTTTCAAAAGTTTGGCGTATAATTAATAGTTTTTCTAACGGACAAAATGTTGTTTTCAGCAACTGAAGGGTTTCAATTGCTTCTAGGAACGTGTTGTCCTTTATCGACGACCTAACTAATAGTTGCTCTTTGCTGCCTCCCAGAAGTTTTCTAAAAAATAGAACGTTTTTATTGACTTTCCCAATCGAAGGTTACTAAAACTTACTCGTCAACTGCCAAGAAAGCCAAGAGGGTACCATCGCTGTACTTGTTCCATTCCACGAGTCGTTTCCAGTATTGTACATCTTGTGCTTTGTTATGTAAGGTGTACAAAATAAATAGGGGCGAATGTACTCGTGGCAAAAGAAGAGGATGCAAAATATTACGGTAGTTGATCACCTGATTGTCGTTTGTCAAAGTTATTTCGTCTTGGTATGCCGGTAAAGCCGGAAACAATAAGTTAATAATTTCATAGAGACGTTTCGTGATGGAATGCAGTTCTTCCACTGCATGATTTAATAATAGTGGATGGGCTCGTAAACCCCCGTAGGTTGTGGTATAAGCTACACACAAATCGGTTAACAAAGACCCCAAGGGATGATGAGAATTTTCAAACGCTTTCTGCAGGTACTGTTTCAGTTCTTGATAATTGTGAAGATCAATCTGGGTTCTGCAATATTTAGGAATCGTGTCCAAGTCGTTGATAGAGTTTTCGAAACCATTTTTATCATTGTCTTTCAGTTTCAAGCTGTCACGGTACGAATTCGATATCGAAATTGCTATATTTTGCCATAGTTTTTGAACATCTACCGGTTTATTCTCGTACAGCCCTAATGCCAAATTACATTTTTTAAATAGAGATTTCCACTTTTGTTCGACAGGGGCGCAAAGTTTTGCAAAAGAGTTTGGTATCGAATTTAACTCTGTATTAGTATGGTTTACCAAATTTAAGGTTCCATTGGAAATTTTTATGCAATCGTTTAACGATCCGGTTAAATAACCTTCAATTTCGTGGCCGGAATTTAAAGTCAAACATCCTTTACCATTCAACACGCCGGTTCCTTTAAATTCACCTTCATAGGACGTTCCATCTTCGAGTATCATCAAACCGTTACCCTACAAAAAAAAATGTTTTTGAGTATTACTATAAAACTTGATATGTGGTTCGACTTACACAAAACACATCTTGAGCAAAAGTGCCTTCATAATAAACCCCATCAGATGTAACCATCAATCCGTTACCATGCTTGTGATTGTCAGTCCAAATACCCAAATATTTTTCACCGCTAACAATATCGTCCATCACACCGTAACCGTTCTTGTTACCATTTGTCCATTCTCCAATATAAATGGACGCTGCAGATGCCATAAAGTTACCGTGTTTTAATGATCCGTGTCCGTGAGGTACGCCGTCTTGAAATGTTCCTTTGTAAACATCGCCGTTGAGATATTTCAGAGTTCCAAAACCGTTTGGTTGATTATTTTTCCACGAACCTTCATACAAACCTGAAACACAAACATTATGATCATTCAAAATGTCGCTATGGAGTGTCTTTTCACTTACCAATGCTTGGCATATCCATCAGTCCAAAACCACTAATTTGATTATTATTCATTTCTCCGGTATACATCCTACCGTCCTTCCATTGCAATCTTCCGGTACCCTGCATTTTTCCATCACACCACCGCCCTCTGTACTTGGCGTCCTTATAAAAACCCGTTTTGGTAAAAGTGTATTCGGCGCTTCTAATGGTTGGAGCCCTGATGATGTTAGATTTATGTAAAACCATCTTGATACCATTTTCAATTGCCTGCAGCCATTCAGCTTTTTGTTGCGAGTCGCACGTACACAAAACCAATTCCTGTTCTGGCATCTTCATACTTATCCTATTTTCGTCGCACTCTTCTCTTGCACGCGATTCCACCCAAACTGTAGACAAGTGATGAGTACGTGTGGTGGAACCGTTGACATGAACCAAAACATCGTTTAACAAGATAATCCAATGCGATGAAAAACGACCAGCGTTTTGAACTTGAATTGGATCGGTGCGACTTTCTCTTATCAAGCGTCTGCTTGGCGTACACAAATATTGGATAGTTCTTCCGGAATTTTGCCAAAATTCGTTTGTCTTTTCCGCGAGCGTTTGTTTGCTTTTTTGATCCTGAATTAAATGGTTCCACTTCTTGACGACTTCTTCGAACTTTTGGGAACTTTCTCCGTAATACGTAACGAATGTTTCGGCCAAGCAGAGGTAAAACTCCAAGCGGTTGTTTGGTGTCAACAAAGCGTCGTAAATGATCTTTTCAATAACGTTTTTATCGGGATTTCGGTTTTCGCCAAGTTTAAGTTTATAAAACGACGAGGAATTGTCGATAAATTGACATACGTTATGAGATGCGCCTAAACTAATAAAATCATTAATAACGTTCAAGTATTTTTGGTACGAGTAAAGATATTCGTCTAAGTATTTAAAAATGATTATTTCGGATTCGTCAATTATTCCACGAAAGAATTCCAAGAGAGAGTTGATGTTTGTCACTATTAAGTGCAACAGTTGAGTGAAATTTTCGGTTAGATTTTCGTATACACTTAAATTTGATGACATGGCGTTATTTTTTGATATAATTTTAACCAAATTGCAGTGAACGGTTAACATTTCTTCCAAAAACCGTTGTTCTTCCGTTAGAAAATTGCTCATAAAGTCGGGCCTTGCGCCTGTATTGAAGAGAACGTATTCGGAAGTTGCTAGAACTTCCTTAAATATTGCCCTAATTCCGTATTGCTTCTCTTGAGTATTGCTAAATATTACGCATGCTTCGTTTTCTACAATATTTTGATGCTTTCCCATATATTTCAAGTTTGATTTGGTCGTAATTGCAACAGTCTGAAAATTACCGCACGAAACATCGCGTATTCGTTCGTCCGAATTAACGATGTATAATTTTGGCGAACTTTGGTCCATTTTCGAATCGTTGGTTACTTGGTTGTAATCGTTTCTTCCCCAAAGATATGCCCGACCGTCTAGGGTTAATGCTGATGCGTGACTATTTCGAGCAGAAACGTTTACAATGCCCACGTTGGATAGTTTTGTTATAATAATGGGCCTCTTTCGTTTAATGCTGTCGCCGATTCCTAAATGAAAAATTACAACATTAGAGAACTCAATCAAGTACTAATAATAATAAAGATCCCCAGACCAACAATCAAAGTTATACTTAAAAAATGGTGGAATAATATACAATACACAACTTTTGCAAAGTTTAAAGAATTATTAGTTCTGTATTTGAATCAATAAAAATGTTCTTACCCCAAGTTGTAGTAAGTTGGCCTTTTTGACTCAACAAACATTCAATCACTTCCACTTATCTCAATTAAACTTTTATAGTAGTTAAAACTTACCTAGTTGTCCATGAGTAACATTTCCCCACGTCCAAACTTCGCAATTTAAAAGATTTGATCCAATTTTCGCCAAAGTGCGACACCGTTCTTCGATATCGTGATCTGATAAATCCTTTTCGGAAATATCCTGACTCACCGACAACAAAAAATCATCACCCAAGTTGAGTTTAGATAAGGAGATGTCTTGTATTTTATCAAGTCCGTTGCAATTATCAAAACTTCCGTTAACATGTTTTGATAAGGTTTTCACACCCTCATACACCAAACTCGCCATATTAGTCACGTTTTCTTTTATAATTTTTCCAGGTTTTTCAGTACATTCCACGAAATATTCCTCACCAACCGACGACATGCGAATAATTTGTTTAGTTAAAAAGTCTCTAGCAGCCTCCGTATTGCGAAAAATTATATTCTTTTCCGTCTTTTCACTAGGCGAATAATTTTTGTCATTGAGATGATTGGAATCATCACTTTTAGAGTTAACCGAACTGTGGTCACTATTATGGTCATTACCGGAGCAGTTTAAAGAACTATTTTCAGAATTTGAAAGGTTCGAAACGCACTTGGAACAATTAGGAACAAAAACCTCCGAATCTGAGAGATCACTATTTGTATCTTCGCTAAGATTTGCCTTACTAACACAAACTATTGCAAAGTCGCTGCCTACGTTTACGGCACGAGTATTTCTATTTTCAAAAAATTTAACCCTCTTAGGCTGTCTAACATCGACGTCAATTTGAGGCATTTTACCGCAAGCCCATAACTGACCATTTTCTGTGACAAACAAAATTCCAAACCCACCTACGGCTAACTTGGCAACTTTCACTTTAAAATTGGTGGTACTGCATCCATGATTGCACGTTTTGACTTCTTCCCACAGCACAATTTCTTCGACGAGTTCCAAACTTTCGGTATATTTAAAAACTCTGCCTTCCAAATCGATCACGAATAAAAAATCATCACAGGAATCGATGGACCGAAATTTTGCGTCCCCGTAATATTTTAAAATCAGCCTTTGTCGACGGCCATCTTCTTCCACATCTTCCAAAACCCCATGATATAATTCAAAATTTACGGTGAGAAGAAAAAGCGTTCTTTTTATGTCTGCAAATTTGATGACACTGTCAGTGGGGCCGTCTATTATTTCCACTTCTGTTACCGTATTCCATAATTTGAATGCACTCATTATATTTTAACTGCGCGATCACTAAATAATTTCTTGGCTTCATTAATATATTACGGGATAAAATTTGGGAATAACTTTTTTATTACTACATTATAATATGAGTCAGTGTCAAAAGCGCGACATACCTATCAAAACATCGGTCAGCTGTTCGTCAGGTAGTAGGCGGATTTGCTCTGACAACTATTGTTAAGGGCACAAACACACTGTAATGTTAATAGTAAATAAAGGTCCAGGCAGAATGTTGGCGTTTGCCGCCAGCAAAGAAAATTTCCAAATTTAAGAATTTCTTTGATGATTCTTATTGGTTAAACATATTTTTATTCAGTGCTGACGTTAAACGCCAAGATTTGCGAATTTTTATTATTACATTTTTAATTTGCGAAGAAATGTGCATTCTAATTCTTAACGATAACAAAGCCTTCGCTTTATTAAAAATAAACCTAATCCTACACTGTTAATTTTCATGACCATGATCTTTTCCCTGTGTTGTTACCTTTAGAGTGCATTTCGGCAATGGCGTGGGGTGGCCAGAAGTGTTCGCGAATGCTCACGAATTTAAATTTTTTTAGGTTATGTGGAAGTTTGACAAACCACAAAACGAAAATGAATAAACCCATAACTTTCGTAACTGGCAATTCTAAAAAATTGGAGGAATTTATAGCTATTTTAGGAAATACCTTTCCAAAAAAAATTGTAAACGCGAGTGTAGATTTACCCGAGTTACAAGGAGAAATCGACGATATTTGCATAAAAAAATGTAAACAAGCTTCTCTAGTTGTGTGCGGTCCGGTTATAGTCGAAGATACCTGTCTATGTTTTAACGCCCTGAAAGGATTACCTGGACCCTACATAAAGTGGTTTTTAGAAAAATTAGGCCCCGATGGATTATACAAAATGTTGGCCGGATTCGAAGACAAGAGTGCCGTAGCCGTTTGTACCTTCGCGTATCATACAGGAAGTGCCGAAGACGAAGTTGTGTTGTTTCAAGGAAAAACTGAAGGAGAAATTGTCGAGCCGAGAGGGCCCAGGACTTTTGGTTGGGATCCTTGCTTTCAACCTGTTGGTTCTAGTCAAACTTACGCCGAATTAACAAAAGAGGAGAAGAATAAAATTTCTCATAGGTATAAGGCGCTAGAAAAATTAAAATGTTATTTTACAAAATAAAAAATTTACAACGATTTATACAATTGAAATAATTTTTGATTTAATCGCACAATAAAACCTTCTAGTCGGCATAACTCCAGTCGTAGTCATCACACACGCTCAATTTTGATTGTTGTCGTTTAATAAGTTCAGTTTGCGCGCTACAGCGGGTGAGTAGATTCGTTTCCGACTTTTTTAACAAATTGTGTTTATCAGTAATATCGCAATTTTTGATCTCCACTTTAGTTTTGTAGTTAACATCTTCACTTACGCCTCTTTTTAGGAAGGAATCTCCTGAAATTTCATTTATGCACCTAAAAGAGTCTCGAAATAAGGACATTTTGTATATCACGCTTGCTGCTTGGCTGTTGTTACATTTTAAAGTCAAGATATCTAGGGAGGATTTTGTGTTAGCTAAAGTGGAAGTATAATCTATGGGCATAAGCGAATTTTCACTCGGTAATTGATCGATGTACTTCTGACAGCGTTCATTCAAGTTTGTAAAATTATCTATTTCACTTGGCGGAGTTTCAATTTTACTTTTACTACTAATTTCCGACTTTTTAAATCTAAAAATTACGTTGGATTTGTTTAATAGAGAAATTTGGGGGAGATTGCTGCTAGAAATCGTTTTAAAGAATTGTAAAATTACCGAATGCCTCTTAGGTAAAGGTAAAATATTTTCCAACGACAGAGCTTTTGGAGGAATGCAAGCTTCTCGTCTTAAAATTTCATCATATCTTTCTATGTCCTTCAGCCTTATGAGGTATTTTTTTGACTTATGTTTGCAATATTTCTCTATTATGAGCAAATCAGACGAAGATCTTGTTTTGATTGCCGATTCGCTTTTAAACCTCACCGAGTCTAAATCTTCGCCCTTTAATTTTTGGTTCAAATGATTTTGTAGAAAAATCATGCTGGCCGTTAAGAAGATATTTTGCTGGCGAGGGGCGCACAGCTCGTCGTCTACAGTTAAATTTGGTTCTTGAACTTTGCTATTAGTTAAGTAATGGGTTAAATTTTGTACGCGTCCTAAGGAGCTGGAAGCTTTGTGTTTTTGCATCATTTTATTAGGTATCACTGCAATATTTGACTACAAAAATTATTTTAATCTAATACTTTGGATAGGTAGTAATATAATTTTGATTGATTTTAGTTGTCAGATTAAACAAAATTTTGATGGGTCAATTTCAGGGGCAAACTGACGTCAACCGAATTTTTACAATATTTTGTTAACCACTGAAAATCAGACCTTCTATTGAAAATTTATGAAGCTTCTGAGAGACAAATACGCGCCTATTATAACTTTACTCTTTTAGATTGGGATTACTTAAATTCTTAACTCCCGCCAGTCTAAGTCACGCAATGTGAATCTCGTTAATTCATTCCTGCGCTTCACTAATAATTAGTGAATTTACTTCATATTCAAATAAATACAAAATAATCCACAGATCTCTAAGCCACCAAAATTGGGAACAAAAAAATATCATTGAAAATAAACCCAAAAAACCTTTTATCTGTTACATATTTCCGTAGTATCCGCCACTGGATAAAACCTCAGCTTTCATTACACCAATTATTATAACTTCCAAAAATATTAATTCAAGTTAAGTTTACAAAACTTGATAATTATTTATGAAAAAATCATAATAATATGTCTGCGTGACTCAGGAATTTTTATCATAATTTTATTTTGCTAACTTAAAATGCCACTGAAGGGAATAAAAGTAATCGAGTTGGCGGGTTTAGCACCCGCACCCTTGTGTGGAATGTTTCTAGCGGACTTTGGTGCTTCTGTTATAAAAGTGGACAAGGTAGTTTACTCATTAAATAATATATTTTACTATGCGACATAATATTTATTTGCAGGTTGGAAATGTACCTGATCTGGATTGTCTCAGTAACGGTAAGCAATCGGTTGCACTGAATTTGAAAAAAAAGGAAGGCGTAGAAATATTTAGAAAACTTTGCAAGACATCGGATGTGTTAATAGAACCGTTTCGTAGGGGAGTGATGGAATCCTTAGGATTAGGACCCACAGATTTGTTGATCGACAATCCCAAATTAATTTATGCCCGCCTTACTGGGTACGGTCAGCAGGGTATCTTTAGTAAACGAGCCGGACATGACGTTAATTATGTCGGTTTATCGGGACTCCTTTCTCTGTATGGACGATCGGGAGAAAAACCTAGTTTTCCTGTGAATACGATTGCCGATTTTGGGGGTGGAGGTATGATGTGTGCTATGGGGATTATTTTAGCACTTCTCCATAGGACTACTTCAGGAGTGGGACAGGTGGTCGATTGCAGTATGGTGGAAGGCAGTGCTTACTTGGGCAGCTGGTTATTTCGTTCACAAAATCTACCTATTTGGGGTAATCCACGTGGCGAAAACGTTCTCGACATGGGAGCACATTTTTATGAAACATACGAAACCAAGGATGGTAAATTTATGGCTGTAGGGGCTATAGAACCTCAATTTTATTCCTACCTTCTCAAAGGTTTAGGATTAAGTTATGACGAAGCTCCACAATATTCAAATTTTAAAGAGTCAAAAGAACTGTTTACTAAAAAATTTTTGGAAAAAACCCAAGAGGAATGGTGTAAAATATTTGACGACTGCGACGCTTGCACCACTCCCATTTTATCCTTAGACGAAGCTTCTCAACATGCACATAATGTTGAACAGCAAACTTTTAATAAAACTTGGAATGGTTTGGTTTCGCCTAATCCGGCACCAAAATTGAGTCAAAGTCCAGGAAAATCGCATAGCACAAAATCGCCTCCAACTCAAGGGCAACATACCAATATAGTTTTGAGAAGTTTGGGCTACTCGGATGATATTATCGCCGAATTTGAAAAAGAAAATATATGTTATCAACATAAGGCAGCTCATTTGTAATAAATTACAGGATAGGGGGGGTCTACGGGTTATAGTTAGATTTTTAAATTTTTATGGAAAGTTGTTTATTAAATATTTGTTTCTAAAACAACTTGTATTTCTTTTAGTACATTTTCAGGTAAAATTTGACTAGCTTGAAAGTGTTGTAATTTTGGGATGTCTTCGTGTTTGATAAACGAGGATAATGTGTCTTGGATTGCTAACAAATCAAATAAAGCGTGATTTGATCCCAGTTTCTGCCTATCCACAAAAATATTTTCAGCTCTTTGCAAAAGTCCCATCCTTTTTCTGGCAATATGAATCAGGAAGGTATAAAATTCTGAAAAATCCATTCCGTTCCAAGTCGCTCGCAACATAACTTGACAATGTTCCAGAAAATCTTCCATGTCTTGGCAATCTTTGATTTCGTTTTTAACATCCTGCAAATTTTGTTCAAGCAAATGCCACGTTCGTTTTATGTTACATCCATTAATCCAGTTGTGGTTGATGGAGATGGCATCTTCTAAATTCCATACCTGATGGTACCAGTTGGAGGGCACAAACACGGCGTCACCTGCATTCTGAAGTACTTCGAAATGCTGAACATTTTTGCATAAATCGTTTACATCTTCGGGAAAATTTCCAAAACGATCCATCAACTTTTCTTCCTCTCCTGGAGGAAACAACAGCCAGCGTTTCTTGCCGCAAATGTTAGTCGACCAACTGTACGATTGCACAACATCCACATGAAAGGGAGTCCATGTTCCTTTACCTCCCATGTAGACAAATCTGTAATCGTCTTTGGAAGAATCCACCAGGTACTCGTTGAGCCAGTCCGAAGCAAAAAATATGGGAACTTCGTAGAATTCGTCGTTGGGTGCCTGATTTTTCAAATGCCAATCTTTCAAATACAACGATTTTTCTTCATCTTTTTCGTGTTTCGCCCAATAGTCTAGAAAATCCAAAAATTTCATTACTATTCTTTCTTTTTCTTTGCAATTATAAACCGTAACTTCGGTCTCTCCGTATTTTGATTGTAAATATGCAAAGTTAGGGTGACCATCGTCTGTGATCCACAGTTTGCTCGACTCCCACTCATTCGATACGTTTCTGATGAGGCACGGTTGATTTTTCATTATGAACTGTTGGAAAAACTGGCTATAGGTCATATCAACGCTATCCACTATTGGAAATTCGCGTGGAACTAATTCGGTTAACTGGTGAGAGTGCTCCAGTAATATTTTTGAATCAATTTCGACTTCCATCGAGCTGCCAAACAGTTATCAAATTTGCACAACATTGAAATATTCCGTTTGAATGCGATTGAAGGGCTCTTCAGCATCTGGATAATTTTGCATTAATTTCTCTTAATTTACCGAACTTGACCTATACTTTTTAGGTTAATGTCAAACAAGTCCTCAGTGGAACAGTGGCGTCCATAGTTCTGACTTTTTAGATCAAATAAAAATAAATGTAGATCACAGACAGGAACCTTAAAAAAATTAGACAAGACGACGTATTCCGGTGCGTAGAGTTGGAAGAACCCAGTTTTGATTTAACTTTTCATTGATTACTAATTTACTAGTCAATAATACACCATTGGTTCGTACATTAAACATTACGTTATCCTAAGCAATGTAGTTCAAATGTGCTCATTGTACTGGAAAAATCGAACTATTTTTTGACGTTTACAATTTTCACGGTTTTAAAAATTTGCTTTGAAATGATAACTACCAATGAAGAAGTGACCGTATTGGAAAGAATCGAGAGGGATGGTAATGATCTAAGGTTCAATTACATATAATTCAAGTTGCTCTTGTAGATTTCTTAAAATTGTTCATCAAACCTAATAACCTGAAAAATGAAACTTTAAAAAATTTAACGATAGCAGAACAAGTTAAAAAGTTAGCCGATGGAATCGAAATGGTCAGTAGTGAGTTACAGAAGCAAGTGCTAGAGAAGCACAATGATTTGATTCGGCAAGCAACGCATGCCAACAAACTGGACAACATTTTGAATATAATGAACATTCACATGCAAAATTTATTTGCTAATGCCGAAAGGTTAAAAGCTCAGGTAATGTTGTGTTTGTATATTTTGTGCTTACTGAATATAGATTATTTCAGATCGTAGTTCCTTACCAAGCGCTAGAAATGCACACCAAGGTGTTGTCTAGATTACATTTAGCAAGTCACATTTTGAGACAAGTTAATAGAATCCAAAGTTTAAGTAAAAAATTGTCAAACACCAACGATCCAGTACAAAAAGCTACAATTTTACAGGAATTAGGTAACAAAATATTGACAAAATGAGTATATGCATCTATTGATCTATCGCCGATGCGAGAATACTGATTATAAAACCAGTCAAAATTTAATCCTTCTCTTCAACCAATTACTTGGTAGAAAACGCTCACCTACATAATTTTTACGGTTTTACTAAAACTCGTCTTAAAATTCTTTGCTTTGATCTTGTCAATCTTAACAATTTTTAATTTTAGAGCAATTAACAGCCGACTCAGATTTGATGGATATTGATGCCGTTACCAGTGAACTAAGAAACATAAGAAGTCAACAACAAAAGGTTGTAAAATTGGCAATGAGCTCGTTAACTCAGGGTATTACATCTGAAAATTTAACCCAAACAACCACAGCTTTGCAGGTTGGTTTGACTTTGTGCCACTAAGATTTTTTCATTGTGCGTTTTCAGATTTTTATCAATTTGGGCACAATTAAGAACGCAACTGACAATATCGTCGATATTGCTTTGAACGAATGCATCGATTGTCTCAAATCTGCAGTCGACACTAACAGCAACAACACAACTTTCAAAAAACCAGGAGGTCCAGGTCGTGTAAATATGGTTTCATCTCAAGGTTTTAGAAGTAGAATTTGGGATGACTTGGAAAAGGCGTTCACTGAGGAACTGTACTGTCAAGCAAAACAAGTAAGTTTTAACGAGTAAAGTTGAATTTTGACTCAATATTAAATTTCAGATAAAGTTTTTGCAAGATGTTTTAAATAATCTAAATTTGTTTGTTAAACACGATATTGCCAGCAATTTTTGGTTAAGACTTGGTAAACACATCGTAGATGAAGTAACTAACGCAGTTTCGGCTGTTCAACAAATGATGGAAACAGATTATCCCAAGTTTTTGAAACTTTACCGTGACATGACTGTCAGATTAAATTATGACTATTTTGCCTACAAGTAAGAAGCTATTTTTTGTAATTTTTTATTTGACTTTGGTTTTGTAGTCGTTCGATTTTGGACAACTGGGAAAATTTGTATTTGTCCAGTTCGTTGAATCGCCTTTTGGAGCCCGTTCAAATGATGTTTAATCAAGAAAATTGTGCACCTTCTCACGATAAAATCGATTCAATCATAAGGAACATTACAAAGTTTGAATATTTTGCAAAATATTTAGTATCGGGATAATTTTTTTTTGCTTTTAGTGAGTTAAGTATGGCTTTGGTAGAAGACTGTTTAACTGAGAAAGTCATCAAAAATGTCGCAAAATGTGTGAAGATGTTTGCAGTCAGAACTGAACAACAGTTATCTACTGGATCTGAAGCTTCTCAAATTATCGGTAAGGAATTGAAATTTACTTTCATTATTTTGTTGTTTTCTCTGTAAAGTTTTTCAAAGAGCAAAATAATGAATATAATGTCTTAAGCCAATTTTTTACAAGATATTCTTTTCTTTTAGCTGGAACACCCAATTCAGGCCAACATTTAAACGTACAGTTAGCAAATGCTTTATATTATTTATTAGTGCAAGTTCAGAGAATGTTGGCTAATATGAGAGACACTTTACCCTTGTCAACCATCTCAATAATCAATGACAGTCTCGAAGGATTAAACAATTTAACTGGTGCAATAATTCAACCATTGATTGGTATGTTGACTAAATTTATACTTAATTCAGTTTTACAAAAATGTATGTTTAGTTTCAGTAAATTCGACCATAGAAACTATAATTGTCACAATTCATTTGGAGCAAGATTGGGCGAAATACCAACCTCCTAGTAACAGGTCGAGCATTATTTGTAGTCCGTACATGCGTGAGCTAATGCAATTTATTGTTCGAGTAAACCACACTTATCTTGCACCCTACGAAAACAAACAAATTCTTGCATTAAAGTAAACAGTCGTTGTTTGTAAAATTTCGACAATAATCAAGACAAATTATTTTTTTAGGTGTAGCGAAGTTGTTATTCGTTGCATCGAGTTGCTGGTGATCCATTCGGCACTTTTACGACCTCTTTCCCAAGGAGGGCGTCTGAGACTTCAAGCAGATTACGAACATTTAGAAGGAGCACTCAAAAATTTGTATTTGTATCTTTCAGATTTAGGACGGCCATATAGGTGAGATTGTTTTTATATTAATTTCCAAGATACACTAAATTTTTATTCAGACTCTTCAAATCCATGGCCACTTTAATAACGTTAACGCCTCAAGAAATAATAGACAAACAAATGTCTGGTAGTTCTGTCCCACACAGCATCGTATTATTACTATTATTTTCTTTTGCTGGACCAGAGTTGGCCAGTCCTCATCAAAATACTGCATGGTCTTTGACTAAACTATCGGCATGGTTAGACGAACATACTCTAGAATCCGACAGGTGAGAAATATCATTTTCTAAAATTCCAAATTTAAAATATTTTTGAACAGGTTGGATTTAATTGCTGGTGCTTTGCAAAGATACGAGAACTTGATACGTCAAAAGAACTTAGTTAATTATGACCCCGTTTATCCTGTTATGTCTAAATTTTTAGAATACGCATTGAAAGCAGAATAATTATGGAAAAATTTATATGTACAAAATGGTTTTAATGTAAGAAAATAAAGTAATCTTTTTAATTAATAACCTCGAGTCTTGTTATACAGTTCACCTGCAAATCTTTCCAATTATGTCCTATTCTTTTGATTGTAAAATGGTGATAATTAAAATTATTCGGAAACTCAAATTTTGATTTAAAAAAATTACTTATTAGAATTTACCCTAATCGTTTTAGTAATTGATGAGTATTATATATCAGGGAGCGGAGAATTTTTTTTAAATATGCAGAACAGAATAAAAAATGTCACTTTGGCCTTACGTTATGTATTGCTAAGTTTTCACCCTTCAAATTTGGAACCGGTAGATATGGAAGGTATTGTTTTATTGGCAAGGACAAGGAGATATCTTTTCGAGAATATTTAAATTAGATAACTAGCAATTTTAGTAACTTGGTGAGCAGATATAAATAAAGGTGTTTGGTGGGTTGCCTAACCGGTGGCGGTTAAAGCCAATTAATTTAGTTAAAACGTGCTCGTGACTGAGAAAACTGAAGAATTATATTAAATCAAAGAAGCCGCGTGACTGGATACCACGTGTGTATCTGACGCTCGTCACGTTATCCTATCATATAGCGCTATATCATAGGAGTGGTTGCGGTGGTGTGAACTCACGTAGTTTACGCAGCGTTGCGAGCCGGTACTGTGCGATAGTAAAGTCACGTACATTAGACACTTCCAGTTTTCTTTTTTATATTTTTTGTGTCCAAAAAAAATTATGACAATTCGCACCGCACAAAATAGAAACGCAGAAAGCAAGTTGGTTTATTAAAAAAAGTTTAGCAGTCGAAATTAGTAGCGAATTAAAAAATTTGTCGGGCGTTTGTTGGTCCGGATCTTTCATTTGAAATTTTCTCCTATCCGTGGTCCTTGTTTTTCGTAATTTGGTGAAAAGTAAAAATTAAGAGGATCGACCGTGCGTATCGATTAGCTCTAGTGGTCCGCCGTGGTGAACGTGCATTGCCCCAATGTTTGGACCAAACGTTACTTTGATACATCACAATTAATACTTACAAGATTAACAAGTGTAAGTACATACTCTGAGTAGATAGGATGTAATAGGAGGGACGGGGGTGTTGTTATGCAATTCGAAAATTCTAGGCACGTAGATTTGTCCAAACTAGGTAGCACATTATCTGATTAAAGTGTCATTATTATTGTTGTACTCGTAGAGGTCGGATTTATTGAGTCCCCACACTTGGAATCCTTCGTAATTGTGTGGGGTTTATACATTTAATCTTAATTTTTGAGTATTTCGTGACATTTGGTCATGTGTTTTGCAGACGATAAGATGCTGCAAGACCTCACATAAGGTGTTGCTCTGAAGGGGGCTACAGGTTTGGAGATGCCCACTATGTTGTCCGTATTAGAAGATGAAGCGGGCACCTTGGATGGCTTCTCTTCTCATGTGGATTCCAGTGCAATAACTGTCGTGCCCCCAAGTCCATCTAACAAACCGCTCAAGACATTTACCGAAATACAAACTTTACTACAACAAGGACGCAAACAGGACGTTAAAGTTATCATACGAAATAATGGTTGGCCCGTCAATCATCCCATCAGAGCTCAGCTGTGGCCAATGCTTTGTGGACAACATCACAACAGCAAATCGAGTGATTTGGATGGATTTTATTGGGATATGGTTAATCAAGTGTTTGGTAGCACCGAATTACCTGACAAATCTGTTAGTTTACCTCCATTTGTGGAACCGTCACACTGTCAAGCATATTATTTAACTCATCGTGGTCGTAGTATAGCCGATCGTGTAGTGTCCGTACTTGGATATGCTTGTCCCGACATCGTCTACAGCCCCTCTCTGTATCCCATTTGTGCTCTTCTCCTTCATTTCATGTCGGGTAAGTTGATTTATTTTTATAATATTAATATCTGCAATTTCATGTAAATGTGTATAAGGATAATTTTTCAAATGTATAAATAGTAACTTTAATTATTTTCTGGTATTTTTACAAAAATCAAATGCTTTAGCTAGTAAGCTCAGATGGAGCCGGACTGCCCGGTTGCAGTTGCAGTTTAACTTACAAATTGGTTGCATCCTGGCGTCCCGGATAAGCGCTCGTCAATTTTTAAGGAACAATTTTTATGGTTTTTTAAAAGCCTATTGATTTTTGAGCTTTTCAAGGTTGAAAAACAATGTGTCGTTAAATAGAAAGGTGCCTATTATTTTGACGCCTTAGGCAAGTGCTCTTGAGAAACAAACTTTTTACGGAGGTACTTTAATAAGTTGGTTCTGTAGAATTTGTTAAAAGATTTAAATTTTTAACGAAACTCGACGTGGTTTCAACTGAATACTCGACGGATTTTGAATGTTGGGTGCGCGGATTTAGATAGTTTCATGGAGTTGTTGGGTTTTGTGGGCGAATTTCTTAGTTGGTTAAGTTCAAAAATGCACAAAACACTTTCATTTTCAGAACTTACAGTATTTTCAAACTCAGAAAACTGTTTCAAGTTTTTTATTTATAATTATATAAATTATATTATTATAACACTATCGATTGAAAGTAATTATTTTTACGAAACATACAAATTCAAAGACTTTTTTTAATAAATACTATGAGTACATTTAAGTACATCGGTTGAAAGACGAATGAGTCGAAACAGTCAGAAAGAATCAAAACCATGAATCTTAACAAGGGAAGTTCACATTCGAACTGATTGGCCGTTCACGAATTTTCTGGAACGACGAAAAGGTTTACTTCATTGTTGAAAAATTATTTTGTATCTACGCTTTATTATTTTGATTATAAATAAACAATTAATTTTTGTTTGAATATTATCAAACTTGTAAAACATGAACAATTACAGAGACAATTAATTTCTGGTTTATGCAGTGAAACCTTACGGTTTATTTTATTGTTAAAATTTTGTGTATTTTAGTTTTTAAAGTGTTCTAAAACTAGAAATGGACATACTTATAATATTAACGAGTGGAAGTTATTATTTCCATTTTTGTGATTATCACGCATATTACCCACTAAAATTGCACTTAATTTTATGTGTAAGTTTGATAATAGTTACTAATTTATGGCAATAGAAGATTAATGTAAGTTATAATGATTAGGGTAATATTCATTAATTTAATAAAATTACAATAACGATTTTTCTCCATTAAAGCTCATTATAAAATATTATGAATAAATAAAACAGGACAATAAACCGGCTTTGTGATTTTATTGTAATAGAAAGGAGTTATTTTATAAATAAAGTCGTTAAGTTAAGTTCAATCACATTTCCCTTGCTATTCTAATAATTAAATAACGTTTCATTCAGGAATTTACGTTTACTTGCTATCTACCCCTGGAAGACTTTATTGTTTTGCGATTTTGATGTTCAGGCATGGAGTTCCCCAAGGATCCATCATGGGTCCTTTACGCAAATTGGAGGTGGAAGATTAGGACCTATTAATTTTCTCATATTCCTTCCATTATTTCGACTGGGTGTATCTTCTGGGTTGAGATCTCCGAAGCTTTGTGGTCGTAATTAATTATATAATATTGGATGAGAGCTTTTAACTGTAGGAATAATAGAAATATATAACCGGGTTGGACTTGAAAATTAGAACAAAGATTAAACGAATTTCTTCCTATATTTCATGTAGTTTATCAGGTTTTGTAAATACTATCAAGTGCATTATATAAACTGATATTATAGTAAGAATTTTTGTGTTACTACTACAATTATCTTTTAACCTTACATCATTTTATTGAATGCTTTGTTATCGTTAATTAAATAGTTTCCAAGGTAAATTATTTTTGAGTTTGTAAGATAATCTAGTAATATTTGCGTAAATTGAACCGAATTTGATTAAATTCCGACCACAATCCTTTTTAATTATTTTATACCTCTTATCAATATTAGCATAGAAGTAGTGTTAGCTATTTGTGTTTGTTGTCTATTTTGCGTTCGGTATTTAACTTTCTATAAATATTTTTTTGGTAATATTGAATTAAGTTCTAAGGGCACCGTTCATTTTATTGTAATCCCCGAGTTTCTTGCATTTTACGAAAGTTTTCCCTTTCGACCCTACACGCACGTGACTCACAAATAGGGAAATCCTGTTGTTCCAGTGACGACGCTACGGGGGTGGCAGACGGGGCGATCGCCCCGGTTGAAAAAGTGTTCGCCCCGGTAAGAATTCACTAAAAAAATTAGAGAATTTTCAAGCGCTCACGATAATAAATTAAATTTTTTAAATTGGAAAACCAATTCTTTATAGTATTTAAAAAAATTAACAGAATCGTCAAGATTCACTGGCTACTATTGCATATTATTTATTAGGTTACAATGTGGTATGGAGTATCCCGTTCATTAAAACTGAAAACTGCAAAATCTAAATTTTGAAACATGAGAACACGACTGCTAATGATATTGGACTTGCGATTCCCATTCCGTTTAGCAAACTTTTGAGTAGCGTTTAATCAGCATTTTTAAAAGATTATTTATACTCCGCCCCCGTACCAACTTGCTAATTTTACTTCGCCCCGGCATAGAACTAATGCTGGCGTCGTCACTGTGTTGTTCATTTTCCCAATACCTACTACTCATAATATTATTTAAATTTTAATTCAAGCTTTAACGATTACGTTGTTTTGATTTCGTCAATATCAAAAGTAGCGTAACACTCACTAACTTTTACATACAATAGAATATTATAGTAGTTGTACTTATAATAAACAAGTTTTAACATCAGGAACTTTTATTATACACGATAATTACACGGTAGTATGTTCTTTTTATTCATGAGCATGTCGAAAACATCTCTAGAAAAGATTTCGCTCCGACAAGATGGATAAATTTTATTAGGTAATTTAAAATAGACCAAGTAAATCGATAGATCGAAAGTTTTCGTCCCCACATCTATCAGGTTGCACGACCTTAGGTATACGGCAATTATAATTTTTTAATCAGCAATTATGACGATGTGGAGTTGCTGGAGGGCCAATGCTCTACTAATATTTGTCCTTATTAAAGTCATTGCATTTTTACCTTCACAAAAAATTTTAACAATAAAAACGAAACTGGATTGTCGGTTAAGAAATTCTGCTTCAGTCTATAGCATTGTTTTCGGTCGACCAAGCTAAAAATTTCTGGTTAAATCGTGAATGCTCAATTCGAAAGAGATAACGAAAATATGCAAGATTGCGTGCTCCCATTTACTGAGAGCCATTAGCCATTATCGTGGATAGCTGTATCTTTCGACAATATCTCTGTCGTTCATGGCTAAATGCAAAGTATCGTCTGTGTAGTCGCAATCGCTTTTTCCACACCCGTTGTTGAAATTTCTAACAATAAATTAGTCGGTATTCCAACTCCGCGATCGAGCTAATACCGAATAATATGCAAAACAAGTCCAATTTACTCAATTAATCCCGTTTGCATTAAAATTAATTACGAATGCGTTGGTCATAATTTAAAATGTTTAACATTTTTCTTATGTAAAATTATCACCATAGCTTCTTAAAATTCTTTATTTAGCCAACGTACTTCCAAAAGATTTGGCTTATGATTTGGACATCCGTGATCCAAGAATAAATTAGCTGATAATAATGCTTTTGGCACGCAAATTTGTTATTGTTTCTGGTGTTTCGGCTACGTTCGTTATTTTTGTTTTCATTTATCATGCAAATTGGGCCACATTTTTGTTGCATCAATGATTTATTGATCTTTGACCCGTTGATGTTATTTCTATTTTAGAATATCACAATCATATTAAACTCTAACCGATCGGATCAAGTGATAGAATTGCTTCCAATTTTTCTAAAAGCGTAGAGCTTCAAAATCCTCGTGGATCTGAATTCGTTTGGATGCCCAGATGCGTACGCCCACAGCCGATTTTGATCTTGATCCTTGTCGGTGTTTCATTTTTCGGTTTTCTCATTGTTTTGTAAAGTTATGGTCCCAAGGGGGGACAGGGCACACATTTGAAACATTTGTTTAACTTTTTGGATTTTTCAATTGGATAGAAATGTACTGCGTTTCTTTTAAAATTTTATTGTGGGAATTGTTTAGTGACAAATTTTTATTGTCGGGAGTGAGAGTGGCTTAATTATTATATTAATATGGTGTATCACATTTGCGCAGCGCAATATGTGTGCAGGATACAGCAATTTGTTGTTTAATTTTTCTATTATTTATGAGTTGCTCTATTAGGGATATTTGACTTTATAAGTGACTTTTTAAATTTAAAAAAATGTTCTTAGTACCTACTTAAAAGTCGCAGTTTCGTTCTTATATGGAGAATTGACGAATTAAACTTTAAATAGGAAAAAGGAATTGGCTAATTGCCAATTTCATGGGGAGTCGAATGGATGGGTTGAATTTAATTTTGTTGCAGTAATTTGTCTAATTATAATTTTTATGCCCACTAAAGAGTTTTGACCTGTTAAAATGATTTGTTCTCTTTTCAAATTCTCTTTTGAATACCTACACTCGAAATGGAAATGGAGTTTTTTGGTAATGATTTGTACTAAAAATATTTGCCAAAACTGAAGCCAACAAGTAGTGTTGATGACTCGTTTGCATTCGATGCAAATTACATGCACAAAATTCTACACCTACATAAAAATTGTTTGCAACTTACATTTTATGAATCAAAAATAGCATTTTTGATTGCAAGGGTGTCCGAATCGGCAACCTAATTTCGTGACATGTTTATACGAAAACGCATATCTGCTATGTACAGATTTGTGTATGTGTACGGAATAATTTGGGTCAAGTTCAAATTTTGAATTATTATTAAAGTAAATGCTAAATGTACTAAAAGTTTAAAATTAGCGTACTGACCACACTAATTTTTTGTTCACTTTGTTTAAAATATTAATAGAATTTTTCTAGGTTGCAACTTGGCGCTACTTGGCTATAATTTATAGATAATCAAACGCCTGTCGTTACAAAATTACAAAAAGAACGTTGATAATCAAAAATGCGTTACTATATTATGGGAATTATCCTCGGGGTCCGTACTGTCCAAAAAGCTATAACTCATTTTATCATATTATTATTATTCACGTGTTTGTTACGTAATACAAAAAACCAATCAGAGGATTTGATGATCACCGATGGAAGGTACAGATCGGCTAGTTGTGCTGATAATAAAATCTTTTGGTACACCATAAAATGTTTTGTTCTGCAATAATCAGTTTGGCTAATTTAATTTTCATGTGACTATCTTCAGGAATTCTTTTCTAGGAGAATCAAATGAACTGCTTTATTAAATTGCCAAGTTCGAGAGCACCTGGGTATATTCAAGTTTAATGGGAAAATTTGAAAATCAGTTTCAAGGCCAAACTGAAAATAGCATTTTCCTCAGGTGGTGTTAATTTAAGAACGCAATTTCGTAACTAAATCAAATTTAATTATTCACGGTACAAATTTAAATTCATTTTCCGAATTATTGGAATTTGTTTTGATTGGCAACGTTCCCAATAGAATATTTTGGTTATTTTTATGTTTTGCACCGCATACTGAAGTAAACTTTCGGTTTAGCGGTTATTTAACATATGAGGAATATATTTGGGGTCATTTCAATATTTAAATAAGTTTCCAAGTATCGACATGGGGCCTTTGAAGTGGAGTTCCTGGTTTTATCTATTATGTCCTGATGATGCGAAAAGGAACTTCTTTTCCCTTCGAAATTATTTTATTAAAAGAACGAATTATCGTTTTTCATTTGTAACCAAACATGGTCTACAAACATGATTGCCGGTTGTGTTAAAATTAGTATCATTGATCTATCTATCAATTAACAACTTGGAATTGTAAATAATGGTATGTTTACAAAATAATAACATTTTACATGTTTACATAAAAGTGACAGAATATATCAATCGTGTATCTACATCACTAATTATACGTGATGTCTATTATTAGTATTGGAAGCGTGGGCAAAAACATAACCAGTTAATACTTTTTTTCTAACATGCATGTGACTGTTTTTCAAAATTGAAATGTATCTTTTTCCAATAATAAAGTGTTGAAAAAGTTGTAAACGTAGGAGTTTTATTGGGTTGGAAAAGTGAATTAAGATAGGTAAATTTTGTCTATTTAAAACTGGGCATCATAACCAAATACACATTTTAGGGTTTATTTGAATATTTAATTGTTGACCTCAGTTTAGATTGGATGTAACCTTTTAAGGGCGTTTAGGGATCTAATTTACCCCTATAATTTTCCTGCTTGTGTTACACGAGAAGGAAATGAATAATATCATTAAAGGCTCTTTTGTAGCTGGCAAGGGTAAAGAAGACATTTAAAGTTGGGTTTTCATGAATACGCAGTAAAGTAATGCACCACGGTGTTTACCAATCAGAGTAGCGAATTGTGGCTTTGCTTCACATGTGCACACTCACCCGAGTAGTCAGTTTAAAAAGTTGTCAAAAATACAGGCTAAAAACACATCATAAAAATAATAGTACTTTTTTATGTGGATTTATAACGAAGCTTATTAAAAATTAAGTTACAAATTTACAACTTTTGAAGGTACAAAGTAATAAGTAATTCATTTATATGATTATTAAATTAATCTCCTAATCATTTAATTATCTGATGATGCCATAGTGCGATAAAACTTTTATGATTTACTTAAATGCTTCTTAAATGTATCTTTAAGGATAGTTTGCTTGAAATATTGAAATTTTTCCGATATTTGTTTTATGAGTCCGCACCCTTAAAGGTATCATAATCTGAATATTTTCAATATATTTTCAAGACAGATTATAATGTATGATATGTGAAATATTGTACATGATAAGTTCAGTGCATTTCTTGACGATTATAAAATACTGATATGGTTTTTATCAATTTCTTAAAGCAATCAAATGTAATTACAATATTACAGTTGATTATGATTTTATATTTTTGTTGTACAGGGCGTTGAAAATTATTTGCTCTTCGATGGTGCATATTTTTATTTATCTACAAAAAGCTTTACTATAACTTAGCCGAAATAGCTTCCCCAAAAATGAGCAGTGAGGATAAAAATTAAATTAGATACATCTGAAGGTACTTACATTGAACATTTGTTTGATTTGTTTAATCTAAGGTGAGATAAATTTGTAAACAAAATTATATATTTGTATAAAAAGTAGATACACTTTCCTCAATTGTATTAAAAATGAAATAATTTACTGTGGTTGTAATAATGTACGGTAATTATATGATTATCCTTGTTATATTTTATTTCAGTTGTTAAACCTACTTGTATTTCAGAAATATTGATTGTTTACTATAAATAAATAAATAAATACGAAACAATGTACCATCGATTCTCATTTAGAAAACTGAAATTTTCACCTTAAATATTTTATTGGTGAAGATAACGCTTGTAAAACTGTCAAATAAATTAGTCGTTTAGGAAATTTTCACATTTTTAATGTAATTAAATTTAAAAAGTTTAAGCTTATAAATAATTTAATTTATTTTAAATTGGATTTATGGGTTAATACTCTTCTGGAATGCATTATTAAAATCCTCACAGAACCCTGTGTTCTAAGTATATGGCGGACAGTAACGACAGGACCAAGTTCTAAATTAAGGACCATCTCTCAAGAGTGCAACAACTCGACGTTGCTGGAAAGACAATGAAAGTTCAAAAAGGGAAATGATGTTAGTTGTGGCAAAACGTATTTGAAAAATTTCAATTTTTTATCGAACCTTTGTGATTATTTCAACGCTGAAGTGCAGCATTCTGAGAGATGCCCCTTAAGAAAAACAAGATGTAATTTTATAGTCAGAGATTTGGTGTTACATGTCCAGTAGCTGATGATATCGATGTGTTTAACATAATAATCAATATTTCGACAACTAAATTGACATTAAATTCTTGGATTATAAGATAACACTCAGATAATGATAATAATACGTTTTGTAGAAAATTGAATTTCTATTTGCTTATTAATAATTAATGCTTTTTAACTCGGAAGGTTTTTTGTATTTATTGTAAAAACGATAACTTTTCGAGCATTTCTCCATAATCCATTTATATTTAAAAGCGTATTTCAAAAAATGATAAAATAGTTTCCCGTTTAATTTTGTTATTCACCAGTTCATAAATTACGATCTCAGGCGTTATCTCTTTTTATTTTAAATGGTAACCTTTATTATTTGTTTAAATTTTTGAATAAAATATTATTGCCATGGAAATAGTAAACGTAATAGATAATAATGATAATGCAGATTGAACGTCGATCAAATTATTTCAAAGCTAATGAATACCTTGGTTGTTGTCATCCTTCATTAGTAAATGATGATGTATCGATATAATTAGCTTAATAATCGATAGCAGATAATGTTTAATTTCAAAAGCAAATAGTGGGTTTTAAGTTTTTAATATCAGTTATCAAGTTGTAGTCTGTAATTTTTATCTGATTGTCAATCGAGAAATCTTTTCGAATCGAAATGCAAATGGAAATATCAACAACTCTACCAAGAGTTAGATCTCGGTTATTCTACATGTCTCTTCCAACTTATCTATTTTTTTTTGAATGAAATGTATATTGTAAAATTCAACTAGCCAAGTAGAAAAAACAAACGTCACAAATGTACATTTTGGCTTCGAAATGTGCAAATAAAATATGAGACTGATCGATGTACAATCAAAAGAAGACTGCGCACAACAAGGTCACGGGCCAAGCTATCTTGCGAGAAGTGGACCCTTAAAAATGTAAACAGCCAAGCAGCGAGCAACAAGTGCGAGTTAATAATCGTTCAAAATGTCAGTTCACGAGTTGATAGTAGACGGGTCCCATAGATCAACAACCCACTTTGTTGATTTTTAAAATCTGTATTATAGAATCCACACTGATCATATAAGTAGATTTTCAAAAATTGAAGAATCAAACAAATAATCTTGAGTCTATCACACACATCATAAAGCGTGCAATTTTGATTACCTTTTTTGGGGCTATAGGAAAATAATTTGTTTTGAATTACTTGAAATTGGTTCGCTTTGCATAGTGATGCTGACACCCATATGAACATAAATATTATGATGATCATGTGAATATGAGAAGGTGGGATGAACGATTGTCTCGTACATCCGCATTTTAATTACGTACTATCAAAAAGTAGAACTGGTAGATAAAGTGGATAATTTCGTACGAAAATTTACGAGAGTCGATTTTAAGGAATTTTTTGATTTATTGAACTAAGACTTGCTTCCTTTTGAAGTTGAACTTCCCTAATTTTTTAAACGACTAAAATCAATTTAGTCTGAATGATTTTGATTTTTTAAAAAATATCTTAAATCTCATTTGATTGCTGATGAACCCTATAGTATTCGCATTAATTCACTTTCTCCTTTGCGGCTTGCAAAAAATGAAAAAAAAATCTTTTGCAAATTTCGAAACACCCTGTATTATCTATAATTTTTTTATTTTATCGAATATGTAACCGACTTGAGTATTTATTTTACGTTTAAGGTTGAACTTTATCTTTAACGATTATGGACATGCCTTTTGTTTATTCAATAAAAACACGCGTTTATTTTTCAAATTGTATTGTAGTTTAACCGACTTTGTTTGATTTTGATTAATATATTTGTTATAAATGAAATGGAGTTTGCTTAACTCACCGTAAATAACTTTAGAAAATCGTAAAAAAAGTTTTGCTGAAATTTGCTTCTGTGCAGTGACGGATTCAAGGTGCGATAGGGCCCTCACTTGCGCTATATTGTAGCAAATATAAAATAGAAAAAAAAAACTATACTCTTTTTTAAATTTTACTATCAACTTTGTTCTTGTTTTAAACGCGATAAGAAAATTAGTTACTAGATTACATTATTTTATTATAATTATTTAATCATTTAATTGGTCATGTAATATTGTTTACCCCCAATTTAAATGGCCAACGAATAATATTGTTTTTCTTATTTTCTACATTCTCATTATTGTTTAAATTGAATTACGAATTAAGTTCTAATTGTTTTAAAAACTTATTACGTAAACGCTGGAAGCAAAATTATCGTCACAAGGTTGAAATATTTTATATTACATATTAATTTAAGGTTCTTTTTCAATTTTCAAAAAAAGATTTTCTAATAATTAATTGTTTGTACCGTTTTCAGAGGAGGAATGCTACCACTGCATGACCAACTTGGTGGCTTCGAAGGAGAAGATGTTTATCACGCAAACTAAATTATTGTATGAAGTAACGTGGAAAACTGTCATGCAAATTGCCAAGAAGCACGTGGTAAGTTTTCTTCAAGCAATATTAAATCTAAGGAATGGTTAAAAATAGTTTCCCACTTTTCCTGTCCACCTGGTTGCAAGTAAAAAAGATTAAAAGCATTGCAATTTTTTTTATTATTAAATTTGCCTGCAATTATGTTATAAAAAAGCAGGACAGTAAACAGATAAACACAGCATAAAACAGTATTTAATTAATTTATTTATCAATAATTTTGACCTTGGTTATGTAAACAAAACAACATAGTTTTTCAGGAAGTAAAAATTTGCATTACATTATAGGAATGTGCTACGAATTCTATTGCTAAATTTGCACTCCTACACTTTCTTTTTACTTAATTGGAGTCTCCTGACTCTATTCACATGACTTATCTTTTTTTTTGCGTTAATATTGACAAATCTTGACAAATCAATGCCATCGGGGGGTCAATGCTCTAAATTTTGTAGTCACAATATCAGTAGATCCTTTTTAATCTTATAATATTTTTAAACTTGTTTGTTTATTAATTTTTTTGATGCTTTAGAAAGCTGCTGCCGTACACCTTCAGAGGCATTGTTCCACCTCAAGGGTGGAACGTATTTACATTGACTGGATATGGTGGATATTGCAGGATATGCCGTTTGCTCAGTTGGTGCGCGTCATGGATTGTTTTTTCCATGAAGGAATAAAGGTATGCTTGTTTGCTCATCTGATAATATTAATTTGATTTTCTGAAAAACGAGAAAAGCGTGTTGTTTTCACAACCTATTAGTATAATTTATCTCTATTATTATTATTATTATTATTGCGCAGGTGTATTTTGTCGTAACTGGGTATATTTTAGGCTTGCCAACATTTTTTTGGCTGTAAAACTATCTGTTGTGAATTAAAATGAATTGGAACTACCTTGAAAAATATAGTGTCACACATAAAACTATTTTATGCGCCCGCTCGTTGCTTATTCATTTCAAAAGTATTCTTTTTTCCTGAGGTGACTAATTTTTCACCTCAGAGGGAATTCTTTTACGTTAAAACATATTTATTTGTATATTTTAAATGAAACGAAAGAAACATTAATATTGCTGCACCCAATTAACTTTTAGGTTTTCTACAGAGTAGCGATGGCAATCCTGATATTGTTTCACAAAAGTTCGACCGCTTCCAATTCTGAGTGGATGTCAGAAATTCAAAAAAATGGAGTCGATATTGCTTTGACCAAGTTTTGTAAAGAATTGCCAGTTTTGCCGCAAAAGGTATTAAAGGTTGCATTTGGAATTCGTGGATTAAGTTCCGCTTACATATTGAGAGTGTTTATGCGTACAGAAATGGTTTTGAAAAGTAAGACGGTTATGAGCGGTTCAAGGCAACTAATTCGATCACGATCGACCGAAAATTTACCAAATAGCCAGAGTCAAAATAATATTCAGATGGTATCTCATACACTGACAATACGAGAGGTGAGCTTCCACTTATTTAAAGTTTTTTTTTTTTATTAAACTAAGAGCATCACCAGTTAAGAAGATTTATTTTTTGTATATTTTTGCTTCTTGCATTATTTTGATTACTTGGTGATGGATTTTTTTAATATTTTTTATTGTAAATAGTTCTGTAACTTATCTCTTTGGTAAGGGATTTTTTTCATTTCCTCTTTTAGATCTAATTTTAACTTTTTAACCATTAAGTTAATTTCACTTGAATAATTTTGAGCTGCGCTTTTTCAAATTTCTAAATCTAAATTATATATTTTTTTGGAAAAACCTCGGTGAGTGCAATTTTTCCAAAAAAAACGCTCGCGCAGCTCTTCTTTGATTTAAGTGGTTCTTAGAGAAAATTTCTTTGTAGACCGTTCATTTGCATTTCAGAGAATGTCCGAAGAGATGTACAATGAAATGGTATTGTATTAGTTTTATATTGATGAGTACGCATTGACTGTCCACTTTGTCTTTAGTATTGAAATTATTGCCTAAACTCTGTATCAATTTTAATTTTTATTTCTTAAATTTGAACCAAATCTTTTTTTTTTCTTTTAAATTGAGTAAAAAGTTGAAATTGATACAGATATTCTTGTTAAATAATGCTGTTTCATTTCATTGCACCTGAATGATGATATTCATATCGTTCATAATTTAACAATTTGGCTTTAATTATCAACAAATTTTGCTACCCCTTTGCAAGGTAACAAATCATGAATGGTCATACAGCATCACGTTAATTTAGGAAATCGTCATTGTTGTTTAACCAGCATTTCATAATTTTGTTGTTGTTTGTTTAATGTTAAAGGCAACTTTGTTCAAAGGCATGAAATTATTCCCGAAAATTAACTCAAGAATGTTAATTTAAAAAAAATAGTGTTGATTGTTTTTATTCCAATATAATCGACTTGTTGTTTGTGTCTTATGTTAAAATTTAAACCTTAATGTTTGTGCGGTTGTGTTTTTTGTGCTGCTATCGATTAAAAAGGGAGCGCATTCACCAGGTCCTCGCGCTCTTTCGATGGGCGTCTATCCCATACAGAATATTAATTCACGCATACTCGATCATCAGGATGTAAGTCTAATGTACCTTTGATCTCCCTATGATGTTTTTGCATTTTTAGCTTGTTTTTGTCGCTTTTTTGACATCGCAAAGCTTCGTTTATTTTATTTTGATTTGGTGTTGCTAAATGTGGATACCTAGATTTTGCAAGAAAATGGAACATTTTGATGGAAAAAGGATTGTAATGTACTTCCAATACAAGCTCAATTATAAATTACGTTACATGATATTTCCCTAACAATAAAATAAAGCTTTGAGTTTACCGGTTTTGGTTTATTTCTATCGAGACAAAGCATAAAGAACATCGGCGAATTTTTTAAAGTATTTCTTACTATAAACTTTGACTTCATTTTTATATTATTGCTCCTTTTCTTCACTTATCAAAATGTTTTGATGTTTTCCACATTTTGTTAAAAAAAAAGAATTTAATTTTTCCTTTTGCATTGTTAACGCTTTTCTATTGTTTTTTAGACACGCGCATATCTAAATGTAGCAAAACGGTTCCCTTTCCGAAATCCCGTTCTTACAGAACCCAACTTGCACTCTAGACATAGAGAACTGGTTAGCTTTAACTTATTATTATATTTTTGTTTTACGTTTCTTGTAGTGAAGTCCAGAATCGTTTCATAAATCGTACAATTTACTACTTACAACATTGTTTTTTTTTATACATAACTTCATTAATTCATCGAATGCGTTTGTTGTGAGCATGGAAATTAACAACAGCTTTACATAATACTATTAAGTGTTACGAATTTGCATGGCAAATACAGGGCATTGAATGAATTTGCTTTAAATGAACATTACGCATTCACTTCAGTTTGATTTTTAATAGACTTGTAATATTGAAAATATTGTACGCTTTCTTTGTATGCCTAAAATCAATTTGTAATAAATGTGGGAATAACTTGCATGTTATTATTATTATCATTTAGCTGTTGACTCTTTGGTCCTGGCTACCAGTGAGAATTACCATGTATCAGCCTATATTGCTCTACACTACCGAAGAACATGGCTGCTCCTTAACAACGTTTTACGTTAGAGTTGAACAACACGAGCCTACTCTGCTTATGATCAAAACATGCAATAACGAGGTAAGTCCTATTTTCAAGAAAAACTTTTTGTTCTAGTAATATTTTTTTAAAAAGGTATTTGGAGCTTATTGTTCCTCTCGCTGGTATGAGCGCAATGCCAAGGATAACAGAGGCCAAAGACAAGCCTATTTCGGCACAGGAGAAACCTTTTTATTTTCCTTGTATCCTGAAAGGTCGAAATATCCGTGGGTTGGAATAGAAGGCGACAAGGTAGCTCACGGTGCCGAATTGTTTATGGCCGCAGATTCCAAAATGATTACGATTGGAGGAGGGTAAGTTCTCACGACTATTATTAACTTCGTTAATTTTATTGTATGTAAATAAGACATGCGGCATCTTTAAACAATTTCTTTTAACAATTATAGACCTTTCAAACAAACTCAGTACAAGTAAGATTGATTATGTTTGGATTGATTTGTAGAGTCGGACTAAGTTTGTTTATTCAAAAAATAAATAAATAACAACCATTGCCAACTACAGGAAATTGGCCGCTTATCGCTTTTTCTTCCATAGGTTTATAATTACAAGGTTTTGTGCAGTGGCAGAGGAACGAAAAAAATATATTTTTAGATTTCAAATTACAGTAAAATTTCTTTACATATCATTCCCTATAACTGACAATTTTTTAAACTTGGATCTTTTAGAAAAAGTAGAAAAATAAAAAAAAATTTAACTGTAGTATTTCTTCCGCAAGCCCTTTATTTGTATACTTGTTTTCCCACTTCCTTTCATAATGAAATGGATATTTTTCCTTTGTGTAACTTGAATTTTAATATTTGATTTTTAATGTTTTATAGAGAAGGACAAGCAATATGGATGGACGAAAATATACGTTACGGAAAAACGGATCGCTGCCAAACATTTAACAATCCACCTTTATGCCCGAGTGGCGATTTTGAAATTCGTGTACTGGAAGTGTACGGTTTTTCAAACGAATCTTTAACTTAAATTTTGTTGGTAGATATTTTTAAAAAATATATTTGTGCCCCATGGGCGTGAGATAGCATGCAGTTGTACATTTTGTTGCACCACATGATAGATAAGTTTGGCGTACCTGCTTCATAAGTTTGTTGAAGATCTCGATTTTTAATTAAGTGTGCATTCCGAAAAATCCCAGTGTCTTGAAGCTAGTTTTTTTTTTCAAAATTTCGACGCGTTAGTTTGTTATTCTAGTCTTTGTTGTCGAAAAGAGATTTTGACGAAAATTACTGTAATATGTAAAGATTATTACGAATTTTCTTATTGTGCAATATTTAGCCGCTCTAAATTATCAAGACAAATTTATATTTTTAATGTTTAACATTTTAAAAATTTAAGTTTTTTTTTGTATAGTCGTTGAATTATATTTTTATTATTAAATATTAATGCTTTGCAAAGTAGATTTTGTTAAAGAACACATTTACGTAATGTTTATATTTAAGTTGATAAGTGCATGCTTGTTATAAAGGTATGCATTTTCGGTGGTGCTGCCAAAAAATCGATGTTTTATTTTTATATTATTCACCTCACTTTTATTTATTCCCAACTTTTTCTTTAAATCATCTTTAGCATTTACGTAATGTAAAAATTGTAGTGGCGGTCTGATGGTTTTTTTGCATTTAATTGTGGTCGTTTTTTAAAAATGCATATCAAATCTATTTTCAAAATTGAGTAACGCAACGCACTATTTCACAGCGAATTTGTTGAGATGCCTAAATTGAGGTGTCGCCGTGTTAGTTAACTAAGTGTTTATTTATTAAATTTGAAAGATTTAGTGCAGTTTTCGTTGACGAGAAATAAAATGTTTATTTTGAGTTCCTCTTTATTAAAATTATTATACTAAATGTGATGTTACATTAAATGTGTTACGATTAGCTTTTATATCCGTAGTATTTGTATAAATGTCGTTTGGTCACAACAATAATAGCATGCCATAGTTTTTAACATTTTGCTTGTATGACAAACGTCGACGATAACCCCATCACTTAGGTCGTGTATGTAAATAACGTGCTGTATAATTTATTAGCAATAATAAATAGCTAATGTGATAATGTAAGTAAGTTTAGGGGTTTACGAAGGTTCACTCGTTTACTCTTGGTTAGTTTGAGATGATATGATATTGATATGTGTTTAATTTGTATTGTGCTTGTGTCTCGAAGAAAAAATCAAACGTAGCTTTACATCTGACTGTTATATATGTAGTTACCATTGGTTATTTATATTTGTACTGACTATATGTTTGTGGTAGTTGTGTAATTATTATGTATTATTACGACCATTTCAATGGTCTTTAAATCAGACAAAATATCTCATAAAATTGTTATTACTTTGTTACTTTTAATAATTTTAACCTTTAACGTACCAAAGTTGTTTTTTGTACAAATCAAAAGTATTTTGATTTCAATTTTCTGTTATTTGCTTTTATAATTTATTTGCCTATCAGACGATAAAGGTTAAATTGTCTCTGCGATAAGTTTATTTTGTATTATTACAATTCCTGAGTAATTAACTTCATCAGTATGGATATGACGTATTATGTATCGATCAAAGACCAATAAATTATAATCAATAATTTTTTCAAATTTCTTCGACCCACCTATAAAGTTTTCGTATATTTGCCTAATTTTCATTTAGTTTACACCAGTAAGTTTTCAAGAATGCGAATCATCACAAAATTAACGTGCAGAGTTTGGACAGCCAGAAAGGAAAAGGGGGCGAAGGTAACGGATTCCTCTCCCTTCCCAGTTAAGAGTAAAAAAAGGTAAGAAATGAAAGAGCTTGTTATATTTATTAATAAAATGCGTTTTCATTTCCCCTGATTGATCCTACTTTTTTTAGAGTACAAATATTACAACGTAGACTCGCGGGTGGACTAGGAATGCCTTTGATCGTAATTTCTACAATATTTTGATTAGCTATTTTTTAAATTAATTCTATCTCATACCATCAGTTATAGAATATTATAATTTGATGCTTGATGACGATTTGCATTATAATTGGTCGGCTAAACAACCATTGTGACATCTTGGCCTTCTATCCTGTAAGGCCAGTCCGCCTCTGATAAGATTTCAAATATTTTTGAAAAAATTTAATCGTTTTTGTCAATAAGTTACCTTTGAATCACCATTTGTGTTGCAATGTGTGCGTGAATATGTTGAGTGATTTATTTAAAAGGAAAATATCCAGGATAGAATTTGACTAGTCGGGTATGTATTTTTTTGTATTTATCTACCGCCAACCCCTATTCCTCGGGTGAAAATTTAACCAACAATAAAATTGAAAATTATTTAAAATAATATGTAATAACTAATAAGTACTGCCTTGAGTAGAAAAATATTATTGTTAATTATTCAAATTATATAATTTAATATTATTTATTACCTTGAAGTTTATAGTCTTCTCATTTTCTAAAATGTTCCCCCGTAGAAAATTGACTTGTATATTCTTGTTTTATTACTTTATTTATTTGTAGTTTTCCCTCTAGGAATAAAAAGACTCAAGTTATGTTTACAAAAATTAAATTTCAACGCTTGGAAGCCAAAAAAAGCAACAAAATTAAAGTAGTTTTTGAAGCATTTTAATATTTATTTTGTCGGAGCAGTTTTGCCCTCCTTTCCTGCTTCTTTTCCTACAAATTATTGCTAAATCAGCAGAATTTTGAAACTCAAAGTTGATTATAAAAATATTGGCTCGATTACTGGAGTTGAAAAACACAATAATTTATTGCATTATAATATACCCGGATGTGCAAAAATTTTGGAAAATCGCGTTTATTTTATTTCAAGTGTTGCCTTAACGATACAATTTGTTTTGTAAACAATAAGAATTTGCTGCAAATAATACTTTTTAGAATTACGTAATTGTCTGAAAAAAGAAGATTATTGTAAAAGTTTAACAATATAATAATAAAAACAAAAAAGCCTATTTCTTATTGAATGGAAGTAGAATATGTTTTAAATTCTGGTGAGTTTTTGGTTGATTGTTAATTTTTATTGATCGTATTGACAAAATGACAAGTCGGCACAAAAATCTTTGTTTTGATCAATTTAGAAGACGCGAAAGAAAATTAATAATCCAAAGACGGAAAATAAAGTTTTAAAAATTTTAATAAGTTTTTCTAATTTATTTTATCGAGCGATTGTTGATCGTCACTCGGATCTTTCAGACGAAAACTTGCTTTTCGATGAGTTAATAAATTGTTTTAGACGAAGATCAACCTCGACCAGTTAAAATTCCAAGACCCGCCAATGCCTTTATGATTTATGCCAATAAAAATAGAAAGCAAATGTCCATGCTTCATGCACAAGAGTCCAATAAGGAGATCAGCAAAAGATTGGGTATCAGTTGGAAAGCACTCGATACTTCCGAAAAAAAGAAGTATTTTGATGAAGCGAAAACTGTAGATGCTGCACACAAGAGAAAGTATCCCGGTAAGCGACTTTTCTAAATTTTTGCGCTTTCTTTCAAAAACGTTTCGACTTTAATTCGAAAGTTTTGAATACTTTCCAAAGTTCAATTTAGTCGAGAGAAAGAACGCCAAGGTTTGTGACTGTTTCAAACAAATTGATTAATTTATTAGTACATTACATTATTATACGTAGGTATCATTTAATTTCATTTACATTTGCTGGGATGAATAAAGTCAATTTAGTCAGATAGCAATCAGTTTCTGTTGTTTAACGCGATCTATTTAAAAACGTTTTTAAATTAATGCAAATCAATAGAAGCCTCTCGATGCCTGATAGAGCATCTTAGCCTAGCTTAAAAGATATAGTCTGCAAAAGTGACCAACCAAAATTTATTCCATTCTTTGTTACGTGCAGTAGTTTTCCAGACTGATTTGCATCTTCAGAAATCCACTCCAAGCCCCGAAGTAGTTTGCCATCCTGGTGCAGATTTAAATATTTTATTTTTTGTATAGTAACATAGTTTTCTTTTGGTTCAGATGTTTTTTAACACTTCGAAAAATCGCCTGCGGTGGCTTCTTCACCGAGGTTGGAAATTTAAAAAAGATAGAAAGGAATTTTGAACTAGAATTTACTACTAAAAGATTAAAAATATTTTTAATATATAAAATGCCGCTCCAGTAAATTTTCCGCTCCGTCATTTGAACCATTTGCACTTGGAGTTTTCCGACGACTGCAATATAATCATTTTTAGACACAAAGATGAACATTTTAACTAATTTTTCTGTTATTCAGCAAACGCAATTATTTTGATTGATGAGGTCGATTTCCAGATAGTCTACAAATTAATTAGGTGTATTTGTAGCAGTTTTACATTTTAAAGTCAAAAAGTTAATTTTCAAAATTTCTAGGCGCAACTTCAAAATCATGCGGTTTATTTTTTGACTTAAAAATATTTGCGATACGGTTAATTTATGATCTGCTGTGTTATTATTATTATTCACGATGAAATTTATTTAAAAAAATATTTTCCTTCCTACTTTTTATTGACACGTTGACGTTCACGCAATTTTCCTGACAGGACATGTGCGGATTATAGAATCGACCAGTTCCTATATCGAGTGCTACCGGATCAGGTTCAGGAAAATTTTTAGTTTGCAGTCGTTTGACTGACGAGCTTTGTTTACAAAGCTCAAACTCCGAAAGATTTAAGTTTCATTCATGGATTTCAATATGCTATCCAAACGAAATAAAACTCGACAGAAACAACGTGTTGCTTTAATGTTGTTATTATTATTATTATTTCGTCCTCGTTCAATCCATATTTATTTTTGGCAATTTCTAATTTCGTCCAAGAAAATTATTTATAAAAATTTAGCCGCAAGTTAAACTTAACAACCAATTAGTGGATCAATGCGACAATTTCCACTTGCCAGTTAACATTTTTATTACAAAGACACTCTCTCTGGTTAAAATAGGTTGAGTGTTTTCACTTAACATTTTCTCTTAAGGGGCTTATTAATGGTACAATTTTAGGGAGGCATCTCCAGATGTGACATCGAGTCGAACAAGTTTGATTTTCAAATTTCAAATTTACACCGTGTTTTTTGTGCAGTACCGGCTCAGGTCTAAAAGCGAAAAATAAAATTTACCGTAAAATTCGTCCAAGTACAAATTGCTTCCGGGCATTGTATCGTAAAGCAACTTCAGCCCTTTCAGCTTGTGAAGTTTTCGCTTCCGGAGACTTTATCAAGAATTTTAATAAAGAAAAACTTTAAATACGCGGGGCAGGCCGACGCTTTTGCTCATATTTTTCATTCTAAATACAATTTTCAGATAATTTCTGCAGCCAAGGTTTTTAATGTCGATTAGGGGGACCTACTGTTTGATAATATGAATTTGGATCAATAAGCTAGGTTATCGCAACAATAATGGTATAAAATATTTCGACCGGATTTCTTTCTTTTTTAAGATTTTTTAAAATATTCATAGCGGACGAACCCCAAGTTTCAAGTTCCTTTATCAATTATTGACCTGTGCAGGCAATTGATAACTTTCGCTATTCAAGTGCATTTACTCCTTGAATATATTTAGAGCGGCGTATGAATAACCATGGCTGGATTTTTGCAGAAGCTGTTCGACATGCACTCATTTATTGACTATTACGCAATATGCGGCGTAGGTTCGAGACCCCTGCTCTCTCGACTCGCCGTTATCTATACTAACTTCAACGGGGCTTTTGATAGCTTAACTACGGTACCTATATTGATTCGCAAGCTTGCTTTATTTGGATGTGATGATCACCTTGTGAAGTTAATTAGATTTTATCACAAAAATCGAAGACACTTTATGAGGCTTTAAAACTTACGTAAAGCCACCTTTGGCGTACCACAGGGCCGACCTTAAGTATTATAATTTTTTTTCTCTTTCGAAAAAATACGTGCTATAAACATTCGGCAAGTTAAACATTCTAATTTCCAAAACAAATTTTACTTCTGGGTGCTTCCTTAGTCCGGAGGCCACGAACCGCTCACCGCAGAGTCTCCGGAGGCCTTATCGTTGCTACTTCAACTGACGATGGGTAGTCTCTTCGCTTTAGCACGTTGAAATTTTGACTTTTTTTGTCAGTAACAGCACTCGGGGATGTGATAATATTCCGAGATTGCCTGATTGTTCGACTGAAATCGTGGTCTGTTTAGATTTCTTCCCCGACGTTCCAAGATCTGATATTGCGGTGGCATCCTGCCAAACCAAATTGAGTGAGTTCGCCTGTTAGCGGCCTTTGCCGGTTCTCGTCCGCCATGGGATATAAAATTAAAATGCGCGTAACTTTCACACTTACAAAATAAAAAAATTATTATTTCATAACATTTCAAACACGAAATCTTAGCTAATTGACCGAAAACAGGCAGTCACCTTTTTAATTTTATATGCTATCGCGAAAGAATCGCTTTTCGCTTTTAATGCGCAACATACTATTTTATTTAATTTGTTCTGCAAAAAATTTTCTATAGGAAAAATAACTTTGTTGAAAAATATTACGCAGTTTCTGAAATTTGTTTTCATCGAAAAGTTTTCTTTCGACAAAAAGAATCTCGCCGGTACTTAAAAATTAATTAAAACTCTAAAAAAAGAGCGACAATTTGGTTTTTTCTTGAGCGCTAGGAGAAATCAATTTTTACGATTTAATTTTTGTTTTCAATTCAATTATTCGCTATTGCGTCAAACATTTTTGTGTGGTGTGTGGTATCATATTTCGGAAAACTCAATAAGTTTGATAAGAGTGATAATGGGGGTTAAACAGCTGACATTTTCAGAATGCGTGTAGGTCGGTCGCATGGGCGAATGACCCACTTGTCCAGGGTATTGCAGACTTGAGCGCGCCCTTTGGGTGAGACGACGCTGGCCCGTATTGATTGTGCCGCTCAGTCGGCGACGGCGTCCGGCGTCGCCAACTACACTTCTTCACACTACGTGCTCTACTCCCGCCCGAATCGCACGAACTTTTATCATCTCGTATAATTTTGGCGCGAAAACTGAGTTCAAATTTTTTATCGATTTTATTCGAGAAAATTTTTATCACGCCAAGTGATTTTACTACGTAGTGGTTTAGAAATTCATTTAAACTATTTTTTTTAAATTTTTATTTAAAAATAAATATCGACCTTTAAGTTAGTGACAAACATTGAATTTTTCTCTTCACTTTTTTTTGGAAAGATTTCGTAAATGAAATTATTTTTGAAAATTCTATATTTTCGAGTTGTGTGATATGGATTGTTGCAATTACATGCAGTATAGACATCCGTATTACGGTCCTCAATTTTATGAAAACGGACTTTATGGTCGTGATTATTATGGACATCCTTATCAAAGCTACTACGCCAACTCCCACTATTATTCGCAACAATGGCCTTGTGCCGCTCCATTCGCAGGTATTAAAAGCGCACGATATTATATTTATGTCACAAATTCAAAAACTTCATTTTGAATTTTTATTAACAAAAGAATACTCGATCGAACGACGAAAAAGTTTTCGACTTGGGAAAGAGTTTGGGTGAGAAAAAATGCTGATCCAAGTCGCACGACCGACGTTTGTTTGCAACATTTCTGCTACACCTGCATATTTTTAGCCTTGCAAAAAATCGATTTTGAATCTAATTAATTATCCCGATGAAGGGTACTCATGTATGACTCCATACCAACGTGATAAAACTTTTTGTTATACTTTGCAATTGGAGAGAGAGCATTAGTCAGTGCTTGGCAACTTTTTATCTATGAATGTATAATAAATTTATTCATGAGCGATAAAAATTTAAATGTTGAAACTTTTATTTTTTTCAGATTACGTGTATAATCCTAAGGAAGCAAGAATCCGCAAAGCAATGCGCGAAGCCTCCAGAGAACGAGTTGTTGGGACAGCGCCCATCCCTTCTCCTAGAGGAGGACGCCGACCGCAAACCTGGACAAACAATCCCGAAGAACAACTAATGATGGTTTGTAATCCATAACTTTTGTTGCTACTGAGTAATTTTTAAACTTTTAATCGCGACACGACAACACAAAACTCTTATCGAAATTTTACAAATTTTTGTTTGTTTTAATGCAATCTAAAATGATTAAGAAGAAAACTTTTTCAAACGACAAAAGTTTTCTCGTAAATTTTTTTATTGCTTTATTTTTATGGTAAACCGAGTTTGGATTTTAAGTATCTCGCAAGATTTAGCTTTGTCATATTCACGTGATTTTAGACTTCGCAACCACAAATTATGCAAACCGCATCGACACCGTCTAATGTAACTAACTTTTTCGTTTTCTAATTGCGCGTTTTCATCATCATAAAAACTTACGAGGGACGTTTCACAATTATTTCGACTTAGAAAAATTATAAACTAGGGGGAGTTAGTTTTTTCCTGAATCCGAACCTGATATCTTGGTGTCAGCAGTCGATCGCGCCAACTACTGGGCCCATGACAGTTCTGGGTTCATTATTATCATCGTCCACGATAAAACAGAAGTTTTTTTTCTATGAGAAGGCGAACAAGAGCGAAAGAGAAATATATCATTCCGTCGCCCCTCGCGTTCTATGTTATTCAAAATAAATTAAGTTTGTTTTTCCCAATTGACTGTTATTAAGAAACCATAAAAACTAAACGCATAGGAAACTGCAAGTTCCTAATTAAAAATAAAATATTGTTTTATTGCAAACAAAAGTGGAAATTTTCCTCCAAATGTACTAGTAACATATTATTTTTTTCGAAATTTAAAAATAATTATGGTACCTACTTGATTAATATTATTTTACTGCCGGCGATGGGCGGCGTTAAAAAGTGCGCAAAATATAACAAAACTGCTTTTACAAAAAGAAAATATTTACGTTTGACAATTGAACGACATAAATTTAAGTTATTGGAAAAAAATATTTCAAAAATCAAAGGACTCTCATCTCTTAGATATTTTTGTCTAAATTGAAACCGTTTGGGCTAGCTCCTTAAAGAAATTGTTTTCATTTTTACCTTGCAATGGTCATAGCACCGAAAACTATTGATCTTTTCGTGTAAAAGGTGCAGTACTTTTTTATAGAGAGCGAAATTATTTACAAACTAGAATCTAATCCTTTATTGTCTGAAATTAGCGATTTTTGGCTAATGCATTAAATTAATTAAAAAATATTTTAAAATTCGAAATATCTTTTTAAAAATCCCAAATCTTCCAAAGGTTACGTTTTAAAAAATCTAAGGCCCCTTTCCGGATAGCAAATTTTACGGACTATAACTTTCTTTTAATAAACTTTTTTAGAAAAATCAAAATAATATAAAAAATTATCAAATTTTATTATTTTTTAAAATAAATTTAAAGTTAAACTGATTTTAACTATCAATTAATATTGGCAATTTTGTGAATTTTCATTCTGTTTTTCCGTGCAATGGATTAGTTTTCCAAAAATGTTCATTATACAGAAGTTGTAGCCGGTTAAATTTCCTATTTGGAAATTTGAACGAAAATTTTTAAGAGAAGATCGATTTTCTTAAGTAAAGTAAAAAGAATTAAAGCCGTTATTCCCTGAATCAAAATTGTTAACCTTTTACGAAAAAAAAAACAGTTTCTTTATTTATTTCGGTGCCGCCCCGTTACTACAGTAAAACTAATGTTAATTAAGTTTTATAATTTTTATATTTTTATTCGTCACGAAAAGTTCAACATTTGCTCATAATAAAAATTAAAAATTTTTATAATTTTGACTATCATCGGTGACGTAAACAAAAGGGCCTGACTCTTTTCTTGGTGCAACTTAAACATTCATTTTTTTTATCATTTTCAAAATCTCTTCCGATTTCAAAAAAATGTAACCTGCGAAGTTCATGCAAATTTCAGTTTTAAAAATATTTTACAGTGATGTCCAGTGGCGTAGGATGCAGGAATATATGTATTCTCTGTAGATAAAAATGCATTAATTTGAAAACTCTGGTAATACTTTCAACTGTTAAGTTAATGCCCGAAGTTTTATGCCGTGGTTCGTATTCCACGTTAAATTGCATAACATGCACTAATGGTCTGTCGGTAAAAATCGAGAATTTATAATTCGAGTAGGTTTATTAAAATAATTCTGCTCGGGATTTTGTTTGATTCTTGTTTGAAAGTATCCACAATTTTTCGGGTGTTCAAAAATTAACGAAGGATAGAAAACTGGTACGTAATTGTGAATTTACTGTGCCAATTTTAGTCGACCCCAAATACCCTAATTTTTCACCTCAAGTACGCATAAAACTGAAAATATTTATAAAGCAGGATTGGAGTTGGAGCATTTTTCAATAAATTATTAATGCGGTATTGGAAATTGCCGTCTTTCGTTGGGTATCTAATTTAAATTAGCAATACAAATTATTTTCGGTATAAAATTTAAATTTAAAAACAAAAATAAAATGAAAAATGAACGTATAGTCCGTTAATTTACGGTAAAGATTTGCTCTCTAGCGCGGCGGTTAGCGCAAATACGCCGTTGGCAAGTATTTGCGCAACTTTTAAAAGCATAATTTAATCGGCATAAAACCGTCCGATAGATAAGGTTTTTTAAAATTTTTAAAAAACTTAACCAACTTATTTTGCAAAGGAAGAAGCAAGAGTAGTCTCGCAACAGTTTAAGTTTATTACGGCAAAGCCAATTAAATTAATAATGTCTCGCTTTTACTGCTACGTCATTCGAATTAAGTAATCGTTTACTACATTGAGATTAGGTATACACCTCGAAATCGAAGAGAGCAGTAGTATTTTATTTATTTAGAAAAGTTTCTTCTCGAGTTGTTGTGCAAGTATTCCGCTAGTGATGTATTTACTCGACGATAGAACGTGTAGGTCTCGCCGACTGGTCACAATCAATATGTAGAGCTCCAGAAGGGCTTCAGAAATCTAAGCATCACGTGAAGCCCTTATCGGTTGTCAATCGATCGATAGAAATTTCTTGGTGGTCTGTCTCTTTATAGCAAAATCAAAAATTCCCTCACAAAATTATTGATATCCAATCCCGAATTCGTCGGTTCGGAATAAACAAGCGATACGTTGCTATGGCAGCAAAGATTGTCGGATGGTAACAACGCCTACGGGTTGCTAGGTAACTACCAAGAGCGTCGTGGCGCCTATTGCGAAATAGAGTCGATATGCGACCCTCTCGGTGCTAACCATGCGCTCGCTTCGCTTCGCCGGGACCGATACCGATTTTATGCACGTCGATACCCAGCTGACATTGAAGCTATTTGCATTATGCTCTGCAAAAACTTGAAGATACTTGAACGCTGCGGTTTTTTATTCGTTCAAAAAAATGCAAACCAAACCACCCTCGATCATAAATATGTATCGCATAATTAAACATTCTTACGAGTCGGAAAAAAATTGACGACGAGAAAAGAAAGCCAAAATAAAAAATGATTTACTTTCAGGCTCCTTCGGCGGAAATTGGAAGTTCACTATGTGGAAGTTCAATTTTTGCAGGACCCACGTCTTCGGTTGGCCAATTTATGCAACCCATTAATAGTTACACTAAACTCGTTCACGTATTACCTCCATCCAGTTGGATTCAAGATTCGCCCACTTATTTGCAGGTTCGTACTTAATACATTTTCAGATCCTTGCGTTTCTTTCTTACGAGTACATTCGAAAAGGCGAAAGTAGATTGCCGTGGCTCTGGGGGGGTTAAAAATTTCATCTTCTTTTATATAAACAATATTTTTGGACTGTTAATTTTGACTGGGTTCCGAGTTCGTGACAAAGCAATACAAAAAGATTGTGGACATTTTCACGTCAATTAATTTTTCTTTTTAATGCAGCATAATCCGATTGCCGAGCTTCAGCAACATCAGGCCAACATGTGGCAGCAATACCAAGATCCAATCAGACACTGCACAGGTGAATTTAGGAAATTTAAAAAAAATAAGAAAATATTTTCAAGCGGAATTTTTTGTAGGTCCCACGTACATGCTAGACAATCAAATTAATATCTATCAAGATGCAAATCCCACCGACATGTCAACCCAGAAGAAATGTAAATCGGAGGTCGACGTTTTTTCCAACAATAGCCCGTCGTCCAGCGAAGCCGCATTAAGTTGCAAAAATAAAAGTGAAAATGTGGTGAAAAACGAAAAAATAGACGAAAATAGCGATAGAATCGATAACGATCACGAAACCATAGTAAATTCAAGAGACACCGAACAAGCCGAAAAATTTTTGTCGGTTTTTCAAGAAACCGTCGTCGTTCAAAATCCATTCGATAAAGACGACGCCGTAAAATTAAAAAAGGTCGGTAGAGTTTTTAATAAAATAAAATTTTAAATTTATTTGCCAATTGTTTAGCCTTCGATTCCTCGGCTAAGCCAAAACGACATCAAGCAGTCGATTAAGGTTTTGCCCGATTTCAACGAGGCTTTCGGATCAACAGAACGGGGGCGATTTCAAAGTCCTCCGGATCCACGATTAGCATTAAGCAAGAATTATTTAGACTGTTTTTTTCTTAACGATTACCACGTTTAGTTTAATTAATTTTATTTTCGTTTAGATTTTTAATTAGGAAAATTTCGATAAAATTGTGCCTTTATGAAGGACTGCTTTAGTATGGTTTAGCTATTTGGTTTCATTAAAATTTTCGTCAAGATGCATATTAGTTCGGGACCAAAGTAAATTCTTCATTGTTTGCTTTCGATTTAAGGATAGGAAAAAGCGTTGATGTACATACAAAATTTAAAAGAAATTTCGTTTTAGACGACGACGGATAAACTATAATATATTAGATATTAGATGCGGGGTGCTCTATAAGTTCAAAATTGGGCGCCGGTTATAAATAAAATTAAAAATGCATTTTCAGACTTTTCTTCTTATAGGACGCCCCGATTCCGTTTCGCACGAAAAAAATATTCGGGTAGGACGAATCGCGAACGAAAATTCAAAAAGATTTAATTTACTTATTATTGTAAATAATATTATAAATATTTGTTATAATATCAAAAAATTATCATTTAGAGCATAAAATTGTTATCTCTAAATACTTACCTAATTGTTTTAGATAGGAATTAATTAATTTAATAATTTGAAGTTTCAATATGTTCTGGGCACTCCTTACACTATGGTGTTCAATCTTCCAAACTTTGTATTAATCATTTAGAAACGAAGATTAATTTTCTTTGGCTACGCTTTTTATGAGTTTAATTAAAGAAAATTAAAAATAAGTCTCATCATAGTTCAAGTTTTGTAATTAATTAAGTCGATTTAAAAAAATCGTTTATCATTTCGCTGCCATTAAGTTCACATTTTCAGTTTCATATTAAATCTGGAAAATTCATCAGGCCATTGATTGATTTATAAGTGGAAAACGATATTTTAAAAATCACACATGCATGGACGGACCCCGACCGTAAAATTTTAATCGCCAAATAATATTATCTGCTAACAAAAAGTTGCCTGGTCCGTCCCTGCAGCCGTAATTAAATAGCCCAAACGTCGAGTTCGATTCCCGAAAATTAATCCACAACAATTTAATTAAAAAAATTGAATTTGTTTGTATTATTTGCAATTTTACTAATTTACTTTTATTATTATTAAATAATTTCCCGTAACATAATTTCGTACCACTTTAACCAAGTGTACCATATTATATTATGTAAATTATGTAAAAAGCTTATCGTAATTATTGAAGTACCCACGCATCACTTCAAACCTCTATTAGGCGTTTGGAATGTAAATTTGCGATGTTTTTTTTCCTCATTTTAAAATTTTTAATACAGAGAAACTCTTTAAAATCATTTTTATCTTTACAATAATGAAAGCAACTAGAAAGGTTCGCGACTTGCTCGGATCTTACTGTAAAATGCAAAAATTTAAAATATTTTTCTGGTGTTGAATCCATTGAGTATTCCTTATTATTGCCATCTTTGATCGATGTTGTGCTTAAAGCTTAGATTACTTTTATTAATTTATACAGGGCAATTTCGCAAAGACCGTTTAATTCGTCCGGATGAAAAGTTTATTCCAATTAACTAGATTAGAATAGTTTTTGAGATACCTAACCGATTAAATAAAAAGAAATTTAAACGAACGATCATCCGGAATCGCTCTGTATAAATCTGAAAAAAATACTTAATTCCCTCGTTTATTACACTTAAGTTAATTATTGTAAATTATCGTATGGTATTGAAAAACAACAACATTTATTATACCATTAATGGTTGTGCCTTAGTAGTTTGTAAAAATTTTACCAAATGAAGTTATAACAAATGTAAAATTAGAGCTTCCCGAAATTATTGTATAATTTTTAATTTGGGATCTGTATATGTAATGTGTATTACCGACAGAGTCGCTCTTGGATTGGGCACCGAAGATTCTCGAGAGCGACTCTGCTTACCAAAACTATGCTTCCCAAAACAAATAGCGATATATTCTAAATCTTCTTTTAGTCTTCAATTTTAAAATGAACAGAACAAAAGTCAAATTTACATTATAACAAATTTCAAAGTAAAGACCAAATTAGATAGATTGAAAAAAGTAATCAAAACTATATTAGTAGTTAACTGTGGTCCATACTATATATTATTATTATATATTATAAATATAAATCTATAATATAATTATTATTGTGATGGTGATTTGAGTAGTTTTAGGCAATTGCAACACCAGATAAAACTGTACAAATATATAAAAGTTAAAATTTTCCAAAATATATTATATATTATACATAATATATTATATTGTATGTTGTAATAGTTTTATTTCATAGTGAAAACTGATCATAAATATGTAAGACGTGATTTGTAGAAAGTTTTGATCGAAATTTAAGTTTAGAATAGAAATATAAATTCATTTTTTTTTCGAATTCATTTAGCAGATACAATAACTATGTAACTGATCAAAACTGTACATATCAAAGTGATATCGTTTAAAGTAAAATTTAGTCAGTTATTACACAATGTAGTTTTACTGTTTTCCTTCCGACACGGCTACTTTTAAGTCAATTCGGCATAAGTTTTAGTTACGTTTACTTTTTTTCAGAATTCCCCAAGTCCCGATATAACTGCCCAAATACTTCCCATTTCGGGAGCTGCTGTACCGACATCAATGTACTCGACAAACTCAGGTTTAGAAATGAATCCCAACGCAATTCATAGCAGAAATTGTAAACTATGTCTTCATAATAGTGAGGGCATCAATAATTGTATGCCTTTTCCGTATTCGATGCCAATAGTTCACGATCACTGCAACGTTAATACGGTTTTTGTCAATAATTGCAATCCAAACTTGATTTACACCGACATAGGAGTTATTCCAATGTACGACATCAACACAGATATAGAAAGACTTTTGAACAATTCGAGCAATATCAATAAAATAAACGAAATGGAAGCAGAAAGGAAGTGAAACAAATCAATAGGATTATTTAAATAATGTAGAAATAAAATAAAATTCATTTAAATAATTTATTTCAGTGTTAAAATTTATTTTCGTTGTATCCTTTCAATTAGATAATTCGCATTAAAATGGAAACAAACTGTCGCATAAATTACCTAAAATATCCAAATTGTCTGTTTAGATGGATAAGAAAATCGCCTTTGGAAGCAATCAATATTTTCGTAAAAGAAGAAAACAATTGTTCATGTGGCAAAGATCTTCCTACTTAAATCAATAATTTAAATAATAAATAAAATCATCAGATTAATGAAATCTATTTGGAGGATATAAATATTTCTATGACCACTGAGATTTGTAACTCAGAAAAATGCAGAAATAATTCTGGCTTTTATGTTTAATTACCCTGTAAATTTTTGTATTTCAATAGAAAAACGTTTAAGTCAATAAAAATGTAATTATTTACACAAATTACAAATAAAGAATAATATTCAATAAAATAATAATTTACCAAAGATGCATCGTCACTTGGAATTTACATAATTTTCGGCTAACTTGATGACATTTTTAAGGGTAGTTTCATCTCCATTTTCCATTTCAAATCTTTTAAATTTGTTAAAAAGAACCTTGGATTTCTTCGGGGGTAAATTTTGGGATACAGCCTTATTTAATATTCTCCTAAAAAATATATTGTAAAAACACTCGGCAATCAAAACTATAATAATAATGTTGCCAAAAATATACATAATTTTAAACAGATAATTCCTAAATCTCATAGATTTTGAATCATTTGAAAACTTTTTGATTTGCAATTTTACAAAAACGAGAAGAAAAATCATATACACAAGCAAGTGATTGTGACTTACCTTGCAACCTCTACATCTTTGACTTTAACCAGCTGATCCACATAAGTAGACCAAATATCCACTCTATTTGGATAAAACTGCAAAATACTTTCAAACAGAACTTCTCCCTGATCTTTCTCGCCAATTTGAAATTCCATAATAGCAAATTTAACGGTAGCACTTATAGCTTAAAAAAAAAGTGTAAGTATCAGTTATTGATGTAAATAAAATTACAAAACTTACACAACTTTTTATCGATTGTTTTTAAAGCTGCAACCCTTATGTTACGAGCTTCGGGAAACTTCTTCATTTGGTAGTAAATTTCAGCAATTTTAAAATACATTCTTAATTCTTGCTTAAATTTCTTTTTCGCTTTTAAAATTTTTTCTTCCATTTCGTCATATTTTCCACACAAAAACAAAATGTTGATTGTGTCCAAATAAATATTCAAGTCTTCGTTGCGCTTAATTGCTTCTTGAAATACTTCTTCAAAAGAATTCTTATCCCCATAACTATTTTCTAAATTTAATAAAACCATCCAAATATTGTAACGTTCCTTACTTAGAGAAATGGAAATACTTCCGATAGCTTCTCGAGCGACAGACTTGGCCTTTTCGATCTCTTTCACCTAAAATTAAAATTTGAAACTAAGTTTTTTAATTTACAAGCAAATTAACTTACAAATACTAAATGGGCAATGTATTTAGCCCACATTTTGGAATTATTTGGATCGCCTTTCAAAAACTTTTCAAACTGTTCGACAGTTTGTGGTTCGGTACTCGCATCAAAATTTTCTTGCTCAACTTTACGTAGTCTTTCCTCTTCGACTCTCAAAATAAACTTGCGTTCTACATTTGAAAGTTTCTTTTTATTTATTTTCTAAAAGTAACGGAGAAGTAACAAAAGCTAACTAGGCTTTAATAAAGAAAATATACCTCAACTATTTCAGTTACTACTTCGTCATCGGAAGATTCGTCCTCATTCTTCACATCGTCGTTTTCTTGGAAAAAATTCTGTATGCTAGGTAAAAGCTTTTCTTTCGTAATTTCCTGTGTGGTGATAATTTTCTTTTTTTCTCCTTCTTTCAAGCGTCTTTTTTTTGTTGGATTTTGATTTAGGATATTGGAATCTTGACGCTTTTCTTTCTTAACTTTTTGTGGAGAGACCTTTTCTTTTTTTTTGCCTTCTTCCAAACGCCTTTTTTTTGTTGGATTTTGATTTACAACATTGAAACTTTTACATTTCTTTCCCATTTTTAGTCGAAATTTAGGTTTCTTATTAAAATAAACATAGACACATGTAAAAATTGTTAATCTATGAAACACAACCTCAAATTTTAAATTTAAGTGTTGGTATAAGATGCTAGGTGTCACTGCATTCCTTGACTAGTGCACTACACACCTAAAACCCAAACCCTAAAACTGCCCTAAAACTCAAATTATTCAAATGTTTAAAAAAACAAACAAACTTATATTTAGGTACAGGTGTGGGTACAGACCCCTCTTTTCCATTGGCCACTCTGGGCTAGTGCCCAGGGCCCCCGCGAAATGCCTTACTTAGAACTTATTACTTGTTTATGAATCTGGGCGTAAATAGGTTAAAGACGGTCGTGTTTAAGTACATAGTATCAGAGATCATTATTTTTGGTAAATATAAATAAATAAGATCTCGTATTTCTCTCTTCTTCATCCATTGCTGGACATTATCGTGTAACCAAAGTATAAGATGCCGTTTCACCGCTGTTTAACCTCAACGATCTCAAAACTATTCGGCCAACATTTTACTGTGTCAAGTAAATTTAAATTTGTGTTGGAAGTCGGCGACTGTGCGTATGGAAAATTTAGTAGCAGACATGGTTCATCATTGCTGGGTATTTGGTTGCAAAAACAATAGTAGAAAACCCGACGTCAGAAAAGTTAGTTACCTACTTCCGAATACCTCGATAAAATCCAGATAGCTATGCATATTATTATAAGTTGTGAAGGAACGATGATTATTTTCAAACCTAATAAATTTATTTTTACTAGAATTCGTCAACGGCTAGATAAAATTGGTAGATCTAATTTTTCAAGCAAACCACCACAAATTTTTGAAAGTAGAATGAACGAACACTTTGAAATTACAATGTTTAGTGTTTCAAGAAGCAAATTAAAATCAAATGCTACACCAACAATTTTTAAAAGTGATTGTGGTTATAAAGGTATGAATCAATTTGATGCACCGAGTTGTTCAACCGTTGCTTCATCATTTGAAAAACAAGAGCAGGTCAATAAGAAAAATAAGTCTCTAATTGTAGACTTGCCTACTCGTAAGTATTTCTATTTTAAGTAGGGTATATATATATTTTATAAACAAAAACTTATTTCTTTTAGAATTGACTAATACTTCTAAGTTGTCATCTTGCACCTCTAAGGCAAGTCGTCTGCAAGCACAAGCTAGAATGTTAAGAAGACGCAATTTTAAACTTGAACAATCTCAGCAATTGGTTGATGATTGGAGGATGAATGGATGATGATACCGTTAATACTGAATGCTACCGACAACAAATGATCGATGCTGCATTATGATAATACAGTTCTTTTGGCATGGCATCCACAAATTGGAATAAAATACTTTTTATCATTTTTATACAATTATCATGTATTTACTATACAAAAATTCCGGTTTCATATTTACAAACCTGGTATACCTAAAATTACGGGCATGCATTTAAATCCAACTTCATTTAAGAAAACGAATTTATCTTTGCCTGCACAATTATTCAATAATTTGGTAGCAACTAGTTTGAAGATGGGAATAGCTTCAAGACATTTACCTCAATCTGCTACGGCAACAGCAACTTCCATTGAAAATATGAACAAACTGTTCGATATGTTAAATTTAAATCTTTCTCAAAATAGCAGTCCAAGCCCAAGTTGGACAAAAAATAAAGGAAGAGCTTGAGAAAATCCCTTTTACTCCACCATGCACTGAGTTTCCTATTAATTATTTATTAAATATATTTACTCGTGTGAGAATCTTTTATACATTAAAATTTTTAAATGGGTATTTTAGAAATAAGCCACTTAAAAATTAAAAAAATTGTAAATGTGACCCATATAATATATAAAATAGTATTTCGACACCTCCTACGTAAACTATCGTATGTTCAAAATTTTAATTTTACAGGAGAGTATTTTGAAGAGTGTAATGTGTGTTCTTAAGTTAAATTTCGATGTATTTTGTTAAAATTTAAAAATATTTTATTATAAATTTTTAAATTTCAGAACTATTTTCATAGATTAGATGAATAATTTTCATAGATACGATGAACTATTTTCTTAGATATGATGAACTATATTTTTTATTTTGTATCATTACATTCATAAAAGTGAGTTTTAATGAACTTATCATTGGTTGAGAATCAATGACGTTGTTCATTAATGCTATGATAATTTTCTTTATATTTATTATTTTGTATCATTAGATACATTAATGAAAGTGAGTTCATATAGCTACAATGAACTTTATCATTGGTTTTCATTATATTTATGACAGTTTTTGGTTCAGTGTAGTATTTTGTAATGCCGATATTTTTGTTATAACTTTCACTTAATTATAAATTTAAGATGTCAATTTGCAATGAAATCTGCTTCTCCAATGGAAGACTATGAAGAGTAACCTGTTTTAGCAAGGAAATTGATTCAATGTATCAAATGTGAAACAATTATTTGGATTTAAGCTTGGGATATATTACGTAGGTACCTAAATTTCAAATCTCCAATTTAAGTCGTGGTAATGTTAGTCTATTATAATGGTAACGTTAATCCTTACATTTCTTTGGAAAAAAAATTTATGTACCTATATATTTTGCTGTTTCTGGGTAATTTGACTGTCGGAGAAGAATCACTAAAGACGTTTTTGTTGCCTCCACGCATGTCAAGTCTGTACTCTTTATTGCTGTATCGAAACATCAAGTTCAAATTAAATGGAAAGGGTGAGGATTTCTTCCACTCCCTTTCAAGATTTAATTTTTCCAATCCATTTTTAATTAATGCTTAAATTGAAGAGAGAGTAATTTTTAGTTTTTGTCTAATTGTGTTCGTGTATATTTTCCGTCTTGAGCAATGTCCCCCTCTCGCCGTTAAACAATAATATAGACAACAAAAGTTTATATTTTTAAAAACACTTTAATTGTCAAATAATTAGAAACTCAGCATCGGATGTATATGAGGGCCCCAAAAAGAGCCATTCAGAAAAAGACATTCAGCTACATGATGTTTTCTTTTACTTGAACAAAACATCAAATTTCTTTAACAGATCCATTAAAGGCGAGGATCGACAAAATTCGCTACGGATCTCCAGGAACGGCATCTCTAAAATTGAAAAAAGTTATTATTTCATTTAATGGAAAGTTAGTAGTTTACGTTTAGTAATACGACAAGTAAGCTAAACCATCTCATTACGTCTTCATATTTGATTACGCTACAAGTGGTTTTCTTTTAGTTTTTCAAAATTCAGCAACTACTACCTATATACCTACAGAGGTAGATGAACTACTCCTACTGGTTGTTGACTGCCTTTTCAATAATATTTTATTAGCTTGTCATTTATAAATTTCATTACAGGTCCACTTAAGTCGAAGATCGACAAAAATCTCTTATAGCGTCTTCATATTTGATTACGTGACAGTTTATTTTAATGGCAAGTTTCTTTGCAAATAAGAAACTGTAGAGCCGCTTATTGCGATTTAAATGTACAGGTGGATATAAAATTCATCTTAGCAAACATCTGGAAACTTGAAATGAAAAATATTATGAAACTATACGCTACAGCAATTCCCGCTCGGCTCGCTTATAAACAAACTTAAAATTTTGATACCAGCAAGGTTTTTTTATACCAAAAGTATTCTTTTTACATCATATACACGATTCACAAATGTCATTTCGATAAGAAACGCCACGTAAATTCAGGATTTCATCAAGAAATCTACACCGAAACCAAAAAATTTCAAGTAGGAAATTGATCCATGATAACATAATTGGCAGACAAATTTCGACATTTTCAGTTAGCTAGCGTAATTGGCACTGGTTTTCATTCATATTTAATTTCCTATAAGTTAATTTTAATAAAATTTATTTTGAGGTTAAATTTCATCAAATGTTAAAAAATGGGCTCGGACAGCATTATCAATGGTAACAACAGAAGGGTGATGTGTAAAATAACGTTTATGCAAAATATTTCATGAAAATAAAGCATGGTTGGGTATTTATACACATTTGTGTGATTGGGATTTCGGGGGCTTCAAAATGCAGTTACCAAGTAGCTATTGCGTTTGAAGCAATAAGTTAGGTCTAAATGAGCTAGATTTGGTGTATTTTATTGAATTTAATCATTTCCAATGCAGTATTATCCAACATAAAGAAAATTATTAAAAGCAAATTTCAAGGTGGTCATTTTTAGTTATTGTGAACATTTTCGGTGAACAAAATGTGTTTTATTTTAATATTGGGACTATTTTAAGGCAATATTAAGAGAAAAAATAATTTTAAGTATCGTAATTATTATAAAAAATCGATTTGAAATTTGAATCATCTCTAATATTTAAAATTTCGCGGGCAACTCCTATTGGCTGTCGAAAAATCCTCGGTTCCCGAACGCTTCGATGACGCATATTTGAGAAAAAAGTTGCAATCTTGCCGACCCGAACGACCCGAACGCGCTGTTCAGTTTATAGTAGTCGGCGCTGAAGTGCGGTCGGAATCGTCTCCAATTTTTATAAACTTTTTTTTGTTTTTCTGAATTTAATCGGTTTTAAACTACTTATTTTAAGATAAAATAATTGTTAAAGTAATTTAAAATAATTGTGTTCAAGATTCGCGTTTTAAATTAATATAATTTAAGATTTTTTTTGTGTTGGTGAAACTTGTGGTTCTTAGAAAACTTGGCATAACTTGTTCCATTATTATAAATGGTGAGTAAACTTGAATTAATTTGTCATACCTGAAAAGTATCAAACTCATACTTTATTTGTATCGAGAACAGGGTTGTTGTTTTAGATTAAATTACCTTTGTATAAACCAACTTGAAACAATATTTTCCATTCCATTTTATTATCGCTAGGTATTTAATTGCAGTTTCTTAAATAAAAATTTTCTTCTTTTAGATGGCAAATTATTAGAATGGAAAGAATTACAACAGCATTTTCGCAAGAAAATCTTTTCATAGGACTGTGGCGCACCCTGTATTTCGATCAACTTTATGCTGCAAATTCTTGCTAGGTAAGTGTTGGAAAAACATTTTGTCAACCTGTAAAACTTAATTATTAAAATTTTGCCAAATTTTAAATTTAAGACTAACAATGATAAACAAACATTAAGTTCGGCTGCTACGCAATCAACAATCAGAACTTACTTATTGTTTAATTTTTTTAAAAATAAATTTGGGTGGGCGAATCTAATATTATTCAAATAATGCGCGTTTATTTTAGAGGTTATTAAAGTCACTTAAAACTTCCAGGTTCTTCTGAATGAGTATGTGTAATCTTTAAAAGTTAATTTCAAGTTTGTGCATTCATTTGTTTGTTAAAAAAACGGTGTCAGTCGGTGAACGTTTCAATAATTATTTTAAAATTTCGTGTTATCAACATGTGTTATGTTTTTTGTGACTACGATTTATTGCTTACAGGTAAAGTCAATTTTTTGCGGTTAAAATTAAAAAGGCAATACGTGCAGTTGATATTATTGTGTAATCTTAAAACATTTTCCCTATAACTCCTTTCATGGTTGATGGAACAACGACGCGCTTTTGTAAAAAAAAGTGAAGTTTGATCGACAAAACATTTACTTGACGATACTAGTGTTCTCGTCACTTGTTTTTTCGACTAGAGTTTGTCGTAAACAATTTTTCAAAATGTTCGGGAAACAAAATATCGCAGTCGGGTAGGTATAAATTTCCTAACTGACCTGCCGCTACGAGAAAAATATTAATTAAAATATGCAAATTTTGCAATTTCAGAATTATTTATTTTTGTTGAAATAATTGACCAAGTTGTATTAACGATCATGATTTTAGTTGAATTTGTTGAATTTTGATTGTTAAATAATTAAAATTTCTTAAAAATAACTTCCACAACTTCAGTAAATAACTTGAAATAAAATAGAAAGAAATTGAGTTGCGTTACAACCAAGGAACCTTGTTGGTTAATACTCGGTGATTTGTTTTAACAAAAATATCTCAAGAAAATATGTCGCTTTATATTCCGATACATAGTAATTATATTAGGTTCTATGCTGTATCCCATTTAGGTTGCCATAATTAAAAAAAAAAGTAAAAACAATCTGCTGGGTTTCCTCCAGTCAAGTTCAACTAAAACTACAACCACATCTGCACGAAGTGAATAAATAGATACATAACGGATAGGAGGAACAAACATTTAATATACAGGGTGTGCATTTGAAAACGACCCACCTTAAATTTCTCGTGAACTGTTATACGAAATATCAAAAGTATTTAAAAGAACTTTTTACTTGAACCATTAAAATATAAATTTCTTACTTCTTTCGGAGTCGATCCGAGCACTTGACATTCACGTTCACCTAAGTAGGCCCAGTTGTCCAGTTGCAAGTTAAACGAAAATGTTTAGAATAACCAATATTTTTTATTGGCTTAAGGGGTCATGCCCAGTTAAACGTAAAAAAAATACGCGATCTTGGAGAATTTTTTTTTAAGAACTCGAAGACTTTTTTAAGATTATGTTGATTTACTACATAAAAAACAGCAAGTTTTTACTTCAATATTATAATTTTTTTAATAAAATATATTTGCAAACAAAAAAGTTACGGCCATTCTTCCGAAGGTCCTTTTCAAAAACACGTTTTGCGGTGACCATTGGTGCTCGATTCTGAATTATGTAAAATAAGAAATTCCAAAAAATTTATGCAATATATTAAATTATTTAGTCCTTGAACGAACAGTTTTTCAAAATATCAATTTAAGACAAAATGGCACACGTTCAAAGTAAATGTCATATTTTTGATGAAAATATGGCTCTTTTATTGCTAATAAAAACGAAACTATACATCGAAAATTAAATTCCTTCGTTCACGGACTAGTTTCTTATATCAAAAATAAGCCTGCCAAATTTGAAACAAATCGATGTAGTAGTTTTCAAGATATCGTGGTCACCGATGTTGAAAATGTAATTTCTGGATAAACGCATTGAAAGTTTAAGATAGGTGTACTCAAAAATAAAATATTAATTTGCAACTTACATTGAGTCATCTATTCCAGGCCCATATTGTGCATCTTCAGATTAGGTTGTAGACTCAAAAATGTCAATTTAACTCTGTCTACGAACTTCTCTTTCGTTAATTTTTACAACGACGCGCATGAATGGATTGTATACTGTTTTTTAAAGATTTTCTAGGAAACGGTATGTGTTAAATCTTAGAAAAATATATGGGACCACCTCGGGATCTAGCCTAGTAGAAAACAAGTTAAACTAGTTAAATCGGATTAGCCGTTTCTAAGAAATCGGTGAGCATACATAAAAAAAAAATCATACTCGTCGAATATTATTTTTTTATTTATTTATTTTTTTTTATATTATTATAACCTCTACCTTTTCTATGAAGTCTGTTAAAAAAGTACAAATCACCAAAATTCTTTTTTAGATGCTGCAAACTAGCATAATAATGTGAATTTTATTATTTGTTACTTAAAACTTTGAGGGAGTATTTCTAAAATGTTTAACTTGCAGAAAATGAAATAAAAAAAAAATCGATTTTTATAAATCTGCAAGTGGGCCTGACCCCTTAAACTGCAACGGAACAACAGGTCCTAGTGCCGTTGAAGTTTTTATGTTGGGCTAGGTGAAGGCGAAGAAATGAGTCCTAGTGTAAAGTACGCAACATAATCTTCCTTTCTCTACTTGGAAAAGTTTTTTTTACAACTAGTCGATATTTCGTGTGGTGCACAAGTAATTTAAAGTTGATCGTTTTCAAATGCACTTACAATCATGTAAATTGAAAGTGTGTAGCAACACGTTAACATTTTTAGACTTTTGATCTAGATAAGGTTTATGACGTTACTCCCGTCCTTTTTTTATTATGAAAAATTCTAACTTGAGCAGCGTCAACGGTGTGATTGTTAAACTTGAGGTCCCGAGTCTATTAATTTAATTGTTTCTTCAACCTAACTTTTAAGTTGCGTATTGTTCGGCTCAAAGGGTAAATATTCCTCAACATTTGTGTGCACAAGACTCGAAATTTCAAGGAATACCAAATAATTTTTAAAGAAATTCCAATAATCAACAGAGGGAAAAGTTTGATTTCCCTATTTGTAAGTTTTTCAATTTATTTTTTCTCATCCACTTGTTTCAAATCTTTCGTGGTCGTGAAACAAAAGAGCGTTTCTCTTCTACGCTATGTGTAAACAGTTGAAACTATCTTCATCGATAGTTGGTTTTCCTGAGTTTTGATTTGAAACCTATGTCAATATGATTCTGTATATATTGTAATGATATTTCCGACTTAAAATTTATTCTTCTGATTTTCCAAAAATTCAATTTCAAAATTATTTTCGTTCAAATACATTTTCTAATAGGAACGTTAATATTTAATGATAAGAGCACCCATCTGCTCCGGTATCCAATATTGGTTCGCCGTGTGCCAAATAATTGCGGTATAATTTTTGCAAAATTTTTTATATTTCCCTGGTACAGTTATTTTACTGGCATCCAAATCTCAATAAAACTAATTCTTCAAAAACTACCACTTTTTATTTTATACAATTATCCAAATTATACCAGACGTACAAATTCACGTCTGGTCACTTCGATCAATTTGGCAAAAAAGCCCTCATTATCTCCTTGCTTTCGCGCAAGTACCCCATACCAAATTACCAACACAACCTTACAATATTTTAACAAACACAGGGCATTTACAAATTCCATACACACATTAAATAAACCAAAACAATACCAAACATGAAAAATCCATGACAATATGTTTCTGTCCACAACTATCGTTTTTAAATTTATAAAATAATTTTGTTTTTATAATTTTAACATGACTTTAATACTTGAATAAACTCCGCAGATTACATGTACCAAGCCGAAGTTCATACTGGCGTGAAATCATTTAAACACCTCCTGGTTATGATATCCCAATAGAGATACATCATAGAGCCCATTATATTCTCATTTTCATCATCAATATGATATGGTTCTATAATATTAATTAATTTGCATTTCTGCAGTATAGGGTCGGTTGTGCCAACTAAGTTCAACGGAAGTTAAATTGAACTTTAGTTTTGAATTTAGAAGTTCTAATTACGAATCGGGTAAAATAAAGCAACACATAAATTGTACTCCTATTAAAGATGTTCCGGTATACCCAAGTGCCCTATTCTCAAGTTGACTCGACTTGATTCGCATAAGAATAAATTATTATATCTCAGAGAATGCGAATGTGGCTTATTTGCGAATCAAGTCGTGTGAGCTCAAGAACAAGACCCAAAGCTTGAATTTACGGTGTGGCGGTTACAGGAGCTTGAATTCCAAGCCCCAGATTTTCTGTAAAATTTACATAAATTGCTGCATTAAACATCAAATGAAAACAAAATTTAAAATACACCAATCGACAAACGACCTTCTAACCAAAGTATCTAACATTGACCTACTACGTAATAATGCCACTACCACTAGTCGGGAGAGCATGCTGCGTATTCCAGTGCAGCTCCCTTGACTAGTGGTATTTTGGTAACGGCATCACTACCGAGTAGTACTGGAAGTACTGGAAACGGCCAATTTAAGATTTAGAGATTTTTCTTGGCAAATGTGCTCCTGTTTAGGTTTGAATCTGTTGTAGAAAACTTGAAGTTAATAATTATCTCCATGCAGGACCCCATTTTCACTAAGTAATGGCTGGACTAGGTGTAATTTTATCGTATTTGTTAAGGTTTTCCGATTAATTTTGTAAATTGTCTTACATTACTTCATCGTTTAAAAAAACTCATAAAGATTTCAGTATACAGTTGAACTAGGTATTAACTAAACTTTAGATTAATCTTGAGATCGACTTATCGAGGGATAAGGTATTATTATAGTTGTAATAAATATGAAGACTACAATTCCCGTTCAACAGTTTTCGTAATAAATTAGGATTTCATTTTGTTTAGCCGAAATTTCGTAAAAGTTATTCATAATAAATAAAACGCAGGATGATGTTGTCTACTTTTACTTCATTCAAAACACATAGTCACAAAAATTAATAAAAACTAATGAAAACTATTAATAAATTATTATTAGGATTTCTTATAATTTTTAACAATAAAATATAAATTTTTGTTAAAATCACTTGTAACCGGGTAAATTTGGGTTAAGACGAGAAGTAATTTAGAACATTAATTCTAAATCGACAATGTCGAATTTCGTTAAAATCTTAATTTTTTTTGTTATACATCAAGGTAAACTGAATTGTATGAAATATAGTAAGGAGTGTTAACAAAAATAATACTATATCAATAATACAATAAAACTTCATTTAAAATACTAAATGTTAACAAAATATAATAATAATACATATTTTGCATCGTCCTGTACAATATTTATGCGGCATTAAATTTGAAACAAACAAACTTTATATCTTTCTAATTCCACGAAATTAGGTCTGTGCAGGATATACCTGCACAAACATGTTGTTTAATTCAAAGTTTGTTGATTAAACAAAATAGCATTCGATTTATTGCCTTAAGATAATTTATTTTGTTTTAAAGTAGAAGTATTTAAATTTGCCGCTTCGCGCGTCACTTAAAACTGCAGTTGTTTTACTTGGCAATTGTTTTAATTTCACCATCTTGTGAAATACGTACGCGCGCGTTTATCTATCTCGTTTTCAATATGTGTAATTAAAGTGAATATTGTAATAAATTAATACGGTGCGCGGAAGGCAAATTATGCATAGTATTATTAATTGATAATTAAAAGTTTCTTGTGAAAACAAGGGCGCATTAACGCTTTTATTTTGTGTTCAGTGAGAGGTTAAAAGAAACCCCTAAAATTCAACAGGTTGGTGGTGAATTTACTTGAAATTTCTAATATTTTAACATTTGTGCTTTTTTCGAATGCGGCATCACACCATAATGTTTGATTCATAAAATTCAATACGAGCTCGTATGATGTGTATTAACTATAATAGCAGCTATATTTTTAATTAACTATTAATTTTGATGAAAATAATTCATTAATTAAACTTACATTTTTCGAATGCAAAAATCACATCATTTTAATAGGTAGAATGGTATCCAAGGGGAGTTGTACATTACTGGTCTGTCGTAATTATTTGTGAAATCTGAATCGTTGTTGTTTAAGCTTCGGAAACTATAAATTTAAATATTAGGCCATTAATGCCCGATTTCTTCGCCTCGAGATATCCATCAGATAAATTAACAAAGTAACCAGTGAAATTTTAGATTTGCTATTGAGAATTTAAATTATTGTTGTCCGATTGGTTATATTTGATGGATTTTAAACATCTACGAGGCAAAGTTTGGTTCCTATCTATTACCTTTATTTGTTTCATAAAACTTTTAAGGTTCTTCGTCTTAGCACTTGGCCCAGCTTGGTTCAAGCCTTCCCCATGAAGTGCAGTTGAGATTTGTACTCGAGCCATTATTCAACTATTACTTTGTTTTGGATCTCGTTTTTTAACCCTATATTTCTAGTTTTGAAACGGCACCGTGATCTTCTGGTTCAATTTGGGACCATCGTTTGCTGAAAAAATAATACTTTTTTATTATTTGCCAGTTAATTATTAAGATCTATACGATAAGTTAGTGTTTTAATATTCTTAGTTGATAAGTCACAAATAATACACATATAGGTAAAATAATAATTCGGCTGTATTATTGATGAAATTTTCTTCTACCGAGCCAGACTCATCAGCTCAACCCCTAGATTAAGGTTTTTCTTGTTTGTGTTATCTTTAAAAAAAATTGCAACTGGAACTAAATATTGTTCAATGTTTGCTTATAGTAAATCTGAATGAAAACGAAATTTCAACATTTTACATATTTTTTTTTCTATTACTTGATTAAAATTCAAGTGACATCAATTTTAGAAAACCTAAAAAATGCCAACACTTTTTAAAACAAAATGTTTATAAGTTAGGTATCACAATTAAAATATATTGTGAGTATATTAATCGCAAACGTTTTCACCATACCATAACATCATGAAACTCTGGCAATAGCGGACGGTTGTGTGCTAATTCCTCAACCCGATGCCAAATCAGACACCAGTCATTTTGAAGATACATAGTATGAGCCTTGCCCGGTATTCCAACAATCGCCGTTCATGATTCTGATTCCTAGTTCATCCTCCTGATGATGCCATAGTATGGTGAAAACCTTTGCGATTAATATTTACGGGGTATTTTCTATGTGATGACTTATAAACATTTTAGTTTTAAAAAGTGTGTGCACTTTTTAGGTTTTCTAAACTATTAATATGATTAATGTACTTAAACCACGTAATAATTGATTAACTAAATACGGATACTTTTTTTATTTATTTCCTAGTATTCATAAGCATACGTTGCCATAATCAATGCAAATTTCTCGACGAAATTTTCTTCTACCTTTCACAATTTAATGTTAATATTATTTTAATACCAACCTATCATTGTCATCTACACGTAGGTACATGGGTTTCTACAAAACACTATCACTAAAAAAAACGAATAATTAAGATCGAAAGGTTCCAAAACTTCAAGTTTTTAGCAAACACGCCAAGAGGGACATGCAACTCGAGAAATGCCACCAGTAAACGTACAAAGTAATAATTTTAAAAGAAACACATCGTTTAAGCATTGTAATAATAAATTAAGCTCTACAGAAATGCGATAAACTAATAATTGATCAAGTACAAAATAGACCAATAATCGGGTAGAAATTAGCAGCCGAACCCAGAATTTTTCAAGTCAGGAATTTTATAAGATTCAACATATTTATAGCTTAAATTTTATGTTTTATTGATAACTAGTAAAATTGACAATAGTATTCTGTAACCTTTAATTACATAATGAATTATTTTATAAATTTTTAAGAATTTTTTTCTTTCTTTCAGGAGATCATCTGCCAAGAAATATTAGCAGTTAAATAAATCGTGCACGCGGTAATCATAAGTTTTTCGCGAGTGCAAAAGCTTATTCAAAGCTTTCCTAGGTCGTTCTTGCTTGTAATAAAGTGTTAATTTTAAAATATTTCTTTCAATCGAAATCGCTAAAATATATGTGGGTGATTAAGTGTTGTTGAACTTTTCGATGGATTTCATCGATCGGAGGGATCATCTGGACGGCCAATTTGCGCAAGGACTATAGATGATAAAGGTAAGAAACGAAAATTTATTTGAAAACCTTTTGATTGTGTTTGTTTGGCTAACCTAAGTAAACCTATTTATTAACAAGTGCTAATAAATTTATTTTTTTCCAGGTAAGTTCCACGGCGTGGGTTAATCATCAGGAAACAGAAAGGTTGGTGAAAATTTTTTTTCTCCTTTTCTCCTTGTGTAGGGCTCAGTGAAGTGCTAAAAGTGCCTTGTTACAATAAGTTATGTGTTATTGGTAATTTTCTGAAATTTCACAAATTTTAGAATAAATGAAATACTTAAAATAATCTAGCTTAGGTTTTCTATAATTTAGTTTAAAAATTAAATAATTATCAGGTTGGCGATAGGCTAGAGAGCGGCAAACCGTGGTTGTATTCCTGGTCGAGGCCAGATACACCATAGATAAGAGAATGTAGTATAGATAGGAAACTTTTACTTATATTTAATTTTTAGTGATAATAATGCGGTCTCTTGATAACGGTCGTTTTTATTTAGCTTTTTTTTCTTCAGGTAAGTAACAATAATACAATATTTTTAATTTACACGTTCTGTTTTTGTGTAAATCATCGAATATTTTGAAATCGTATAATTGGTAGCATCCCCTGCCCCCTGTCCATTTTTTACTGTCGACAAAATCAAAGAAGGGATATGAAGGTGCATATAAAACTGGTTCAATAAACGAAAAAAATTCGATCGCTTCGTACTTGGAACATAAATCGAATATGTTTAAAGGATTTACATTGTGGACCCTCTTCATGATGTTTAAGGCAGGAAGGGCACCAAATGGAACAGAAAAAAGTTACAGGAGGCAAAGCTGGCACCATCGGGAAGACTGCCTTCGGGAACTAAATTTTTAATAAATTAATTAATTTTTATAATAATAAACATATGTTTTTATCATTGTGTATTGTTGCAACTTAAACGTCCGGGAAACAAAATATCGTAATCGGGGAGGTATAAATTTCCTAACTGACCTGTCACATAGAAAAAAATATTAATTAAAATATGCACGTCTCGCAATTTCAAAATTATTTATTTTTGTTAAAAACATTGACCAAGTGGTATTAACGATCATGATTTTTGTATTGGAGAGATATTAAGAAATTTGATTTTGTCGAATTTCGATTGTTAAATAATTTTAATTTCTTAAAATCAACTCCCACAACTTTTGTAAATAACTTGAAATAAAATAGAAAAAAATTGAGTTGCATTACAACCAACAAACCTTGTTGGTTAATACTCGGTGATTTTTTTTAACAAAAATATCTCAAGAAAATAAGGCGCTTTATATTCCGATACATAATAATTATATTAGGTTCTATTATGCTGTATCCCATTTAGGTTCCCATAATTAAAAACTACAACCACATCTGCACGAAGTGAATAAATAGATGTACATAAAAACAAAAGAGTTCAATTAGGACATCTTGATTTAAGTTACGGATTGGTGGAACAAACATTATACCGGGTGCTGAATCGAATAGCCGAACATATAGGGAATTGACACGTAAAAACTTATTTATGCAAATTCCTGCTTCCCTAATTATTTTAGAGAAAAAATGAAAGACACAAAGAGAATGCAGAAATATAAACTACGTATGATAAAAGCATTAGATTTTATCTAACCTTTACTTATAGGGTTAAAAAATGCTTCTCAAGTTTTTAAAATTTTCATTTATAAGCCTGGCCATCGCCATGTAAGTTTCCAAGGTAATTATTTTGAAATTAAATTGAATTTATTTCATGACCAGTCTGAAAAATGAAAATTTTAACAATTCTAAAAGAATTTTGGACCCTTTAAGTAGAGACTAGATGAAATTCGAAGATGAAAGTCCAAAATTCTTTTAGAATTGTTAAAATTTTCATTGATACATTTGAATTCCCTATTTGTAAGTTTTTCAATTTGTTTTTGCTCATCTACTTTTTTCAAATCTTTCGTGGTCGTGCAACAGAAGAGCGTCAAATTTATCGTGTTCTATATAGTTTTGAGGTTGATACATTTCTTCTTGGGGCAGCAGTCTCATCTCCTGAACTACGTTTATTAATTCAAAAAATCAATATCATCTTTGAAATCCATAATCATCCGAAAATTAAATCCGCACCCTTCATGACAAATTCTTTGCCGACCGACTCTTAACATTCTTTATTTTGCCATTGAAGATTGAAGGTTAAACATGTTCTGAAAATATAGATGGCAAGATTTTTTATACAGTAAATAGCCGCTTGCGTGGAAAAATTGAATCTATCATTTGCTGGAAGGAACGAAAATTATGCCAAGATTTTTCTGACATGGTCAGAAACTTTCTACTTGGTAGGAGATCGAACTCACGCCCGTGCCCCTAACTCGGTTTAATAAATTCTACAATTTCAGACTAGTTTGATTAAGTAGTAAAAGATAGTCGAACCAGCTGCGTGCTCAAAAACATAAAAAACCCGAACACAAATTGAGTTGTAAACCTCAATTTCGTTTTCACTTTATACGAATATCACTGGTCAGAGAGCTGCAATAACTGAGCTTTTTGATGTTCAGAATTCATTCAAGTGTAACTACTTCCTGAATGTATCGGCTTCCCGACTAGCAGATTTTTGTAGCAAGTGAAAACAGAATTGAGGTTTATAATAAGGAAAGCTTGTTAGTGGAAATAATATTTTCTTTCTATTTAAAGCGCTATGATATGAGGTCCATTTCCCCAGCGCCGCCCATCGCGAATTTTGGGTCAATTTTGGTATCGATCGTTTGTGTATGTATTATTTTTGTTTGTGTTAGCATGGTTTGCAAAATATCTTACATTTTCAGTTGGGGCGCTGGGGAAATGCGAGCGCCGCCCTTCACGAATTTTGGGTAAAATTTGATATCAATCATTTGTGTATTTATTATTTTCTTTTGTGTTAGCACCGTTCGCGAAATTTTAAGGATGAAATAAATTAAGTTTATTTCCCTAGCGCACCCATTTTCGAATTTTTGATGAATTATAGTGCCAATGTAACGAATTTGATGTCATTCGTTTGTATATTGTTTGTGTAAGTTTGTGTATTCATTATTTTTGTTTTTATTAGCGCCGTTCGCAAAATATCTTCTATTTAAGTTAGAGGGGAGGAGCACCCGAGTTGGAAACGACTTGTACCAAAAAAATTTAGATTTTTGGTATTAATCGTTTGTGTAATGTTTCTATGTCTTATTATTTTTAATTTGTTCATTTTTAATAATTCAAGTGAAATGTATTATAGTTTTATAGTAGAGTGCTATCATGAAATTATTTTCACTTCTGTGGGGGTGTCGGGGTTAAAAGCTGAAACTTGCAGGAATGAAAGGTTAGATGGCATATATTCGTAATCCGAAGGTAATCACAAATAATCACGCGCAAAAGGGCGATATTTAAAAAAAATGAGATAATACTATTAGCAGGAAGCCCATAAAATGACGATCAATTTGATATAGATATAATTTGAAATCATTTTTGTACGAAATGTATTTTTTTTTTAATGTTTGAAAACTGAAATTTGTTAAGTCGCTTATGGGGAATCAAATTTTAAATTGCAATTATCTCGGTTCGAACTTGCCAAAATTTTATAATATTTCACAATATTTATTTACATAATATATACGCTTCTATTTGCGAAACGAAAGCCTAAATCAAAATTTTTTGCACCTGATAATTGTTGCGCATATGTGTGGAGAATCGATTAGTTGAAAAATTATAATTTTTTGTTTAATATTAAACACGATATGAAATTATTAGTAAAATTTAAAATTTTTAATTTTTAATGCGCTCACTACAAAATCACAAATTTATCGGGAATTAGTTTTTCTGAATCATTGAAAATTTGCAATTTCAACGTTTAGAATTAAATTTTGGCTTGGTTTCTTCTTTAAAATTTAATTCTAATGGTTGAAATTGCAAATTTTAAATGATTCAGAAAAACTAATTCCCGATGAACTTTTCATGACCGGTGCTGTACAATACAAATTTGGAGTGGGAAATTGTGATTTTGTAGTGAGCGCATTAAAAATTTAAAATTTTACTAATAATTTCATATCGTGTTTAATATTAAACAAAAAATTATAATTTTTCAACTAATCGATTCTCCACACATATGCGCAACAATAATTATCAGGTGCAAAAAAATTTGATTTAGACTTTCGTTTCGCAAATAGAAGCGTATATAAATAAATATTGTGAAATATTATAAAATTTTTGCCATGTTCGAACCGAGATAATTGCAATTTAAAATTTGATTCCCCATAAGCGACTTTGTTGCGTTCAACAATCTATTAAATTTTTTAAATTTAAATTTATTCAATTTTAAAAGTTTGAGGGTCCCTGGATTAAAATATTGCCGCGATAAGTCAGGAATTTACTTGCAAGACTTTGCAAGTGGTGGTACGTTTTAGGAGGGGTTGGTTACTCGTGGTACGTTCAGGGACTAGCGTTCCAACTACTAAAGGAACAAGACGTTCAAATTAAGTTCCGTTTTTCACTCACAAGAGTGTTTCTGTAAATCTGTTTTTATCAGAGATTAATCTGTTATTTGGGAATACCTAATTACGTTGTATTCAGTTAATTATATTTTCTGAAATAAATTGTGGAATATTTGGAAATTTATAACACTATTTGGTATATTTGGAAATTTATAATACTATTTGGAATATTTGGAAATTTATAATACTATTTGGAATATTTGGAAATTTAATATCTATTATTTTGGAAAATTTAACTATCATAGATGATTACGAAAAGTATCTTTTTGGCAATAGTGGAGTTAGTTTTGGGATGAACATCTTAACAGGGTTTACTTCGTTGAAATGAAGAAAACAATGTCTTATCTACGATATATGCAAGGTTAGTGTGTTTAAGAATTATAAACGAACATTAAAAATAGTAAGATTTGTGATTTTTGTTGATCTATCAACCTATCTAACTATAAGGACTATATTGTTGCATGCAAGACTTAACTTTTATGTATATTGTGTTTTATTATGGGAATTATATATTATTTTATTTTTGGTGTTGTAATTATTGTGTAGTTCCTTTTTGCCCCTCAAACACTTACGCCCAAGCTATTTTCCGCTCAGCTGCCGGGCAACAAAAAGCCCAAATAAATAACGGGGTAACAACTTAACAAATTTCAGTTTTCAAACATAAAAAAAAAATACATTTCGTACAAAAATGATTTCAAATTATATCTATATCAAATTGATCGTCATTTTATGGGCTTCCTGCTAATAGTATTATCTCATTTTTTTTAAATAGCGCCCTTTTGCGCGTGATTATTTTTGATTACCTTCGGATTACGAATATATACCATCTAACCTTTCATTCCTGCAAGTTTTCAGCTTTTAACCCCGACACCCCCACAGAAATCGTTTTATTTTGATTCGGGCACTCTACTATTAATATTATAATATTTCCTTTTAGCAGTTAAGCGCTGGTGTAGTTACGGGGGGGGGGCTCTTTTTTTAAATTTAATGCAGTTAAAGCAACTCAAGAGTGATACTGCGAGTACTTGTTTCCATGATGCAACTGAACCAATTGAATAAATAATTGATAAAGAAAATATCCAAGTATCTGCGTTTCTCCTGATACAAAATCAAATAATTTGAAAGTAGAAGAAGATGAAGTTGTTAAAAATAACACACAAAAGATTGCCACTAAATTTACCCCAAAGTTTACAATACAACGTGAGGGCTTCCCCCCCCCCCCCTTCATTTAATTTAAAGATATTTTGTGAACATAGGTAACATACATGATATAATAGATATACTAATAGAAACATTACACGAACGATTAATACCAAAAATCTAAATTTTTTTTTATACAGGTCGTTTCCAACTCGCGTGCTCTTCCCCTCTAACTTAAATAGAAGATATTTTGCGAACGGCGCTAATGAAAACAAAAATAATGAATACACAAACTTACACAAACAATATACAAACGATTGACATCAAATTCGTTACATTGGCACTATAATTCATCAAAAATCCGAAAATGGGTGCGCTAGGGAAATAAACTTAATTTATTACATCCTTAAAATTTCGCGAACGGTGCTAACACAAACGAAAATAATAAATACACAAACGTACACAAACGATCGATACCAAATTTTACCCAAAATTCGTGAAGGGCGGCGCTCGCATTTTCCCCAGCGCCCCAACTGAAAATGTAAGATATTTCGCGAACCATGCTAACACAAACGATCGATACCAAAATTCGCGATGGGCGGCGCTGGGGAAATGGACCTATGCATATGCTCGGGGAGTTAAATAATTAAGAAGTATCGGAAATACATGAAAATACTTGGGAATACCTAAGATTCGACGAAAATAACTCGGAATAATCTTGCAATTCTTTCAGCACCCCACCTAGATTTTACCTTATAGATATCTAACGATAGCAAACGTTTCTAATGCCCGGTTTCTTCATACTTAACAGCGCAGCGCGGTTACTTTGACAGGCTGCTTCAGACATACACGAGTACGAGTTCTCGTATAAAAATTAAATATTTAGAATACTCCACAGACTTCTTAACTAAATATTAAATGTTTTTTTAAGAGGTCCATGAGTGGCTTCCAAGGTAAAATTAAGTTTGCTACGCGTTCTCTTCCAATATTTTAACTAAGGTTTAATTAACGAATGAACTAAGTTATTGCTCGTAAAGTTATTGAAAACCTAAGGTAAATAACCTGGCGAAGAAAAATTGAACAACCAATAATTTATTGTTAAAATAAAATGTAATACTTCTTCGCTTAATATAATATAATATATATATTTGCGAAAACTCAACATGTTTCTTGCAACGTGCATCTTCAGGAGCTCAATACAAATTATTTCAATATCAATGAGGTGTAAAATGTTACATTTTATTATAACAATTATCTTATATGCTTATGTACCTACATTGTGATTTAATACCTATACTAAAATTTTTTATTTTAAAATGAAATTAAACTTACATTACTGAGTATTTCAATTGCATCGGCCACACCGCAATAATAAATATCCATGGGGTTGATAATTTCCAATTCATGAAATGGTAATTGCTTTATAATTAATTGATCTTCCGTATTAATTGTGCAATTTGAATCGTTATATTTTAAGGTTCTAAAAATTGAAATTACATTAAAACATGATAATAAAAATTTATACCCGGTATACTTATTTTAAATACATAAGATTTAAACATAATTAGAAGTGATTTTAAACAAAAATAATATTTTATTCTCATAAATTGATAGAAATAACAATTTGTTGGGTTGTATTTTGTTCGCTACGCGAGTAAGTAATAACAATTTATTTTAGTTGTTTTGTGTCGATCCCTGGTTAAAAGTGATCTTATGATACTTTTAAACAAATTTCAATCTCAAATTTCAGTAGTGTAAGTATATTTCTAATAATTACGAAGTTAATAGGTGTTCCCACCTGTTTCCGTTTCTTCTTCCGATACATAAATAAATTCGGTATGTCGTGGTACAAGAATATTAGAATTGGCCAAAGAAGTGGTTTTGCTCAGTGCTTAATCCAACTGACAATGATCGTGTTTTTAAAGTTGACAAGTAAACTTTCTTCTCAGGAGTTTCTGATGCTGTAAGTTGTCGATCGATCAGGCTTTCTGTTGTAAATATTTATAAATTTATCAGCAATATTTGTTGGTCGTCGTTCACTATTTCTTTTTTATCAAAAAATTATTCCGTTTCTTGTTGTTGAACTACAATGCATTCTACTATTGGGAGAAACCTTGGAAAAACTCCAAGTTTCTTTACAATACAACAATTATTGTTCAATTGACATTTTCCTATTGAAATTTGAGAATTTTTTCTAACTAACCAACGATCGACACAAAACTGAAGACTTTTTTTACATTAATCTACCAATTAAACAACTAAAAGAAAGCTTTATTACTTATTATTTCTTTGAATTCATTTAGGGCTCGGCAACAATCGAGGGATAAGGTATTATTATAGTTGTAATAAATATGAAGACTACAATTCCCGTTCAACAGTTTTCGTAATAAATTAGGATTTCTTATAATTTTTAACAATAAAATATTAATTTTTGTTAAAATCACTTGTAATGGTATCCATACATCTACCAGTTTATCTGCAGATCACTAAAGCCACCGACACACTGATTGCCGACAGATCGGAACTTTCAGACTTAGTAAACAGATTACAGATAATGTGTGTAGGTACATGTAAATAATCTCCAGTTCGCGTTTGACCATATTTTCAATATTTCAAACTGAAAAAAACTTAATAAGATGTAGAATGAAAGACAAGATTTCTGACCGAATATTATGAATTTAGCTACTTTTTTTTATTCCTTGTAATATTAATACATAAATTGATATTTTCAATACATAAATTGATATTTTCTGACGAAGCAAACGAAAAGTCTGCGAAACTTATAGTTTTATTACGTTTATTTAACTAGTATAATTTTAAATATTTTATAATGATAACTAGTAAAATTGACAATAGTATTCTGTAACCTTTTACAAATTGCACAAAATTGAATTGCATTCCTTATCTAAAAAGTTCTTTGATACATTTGGAAAGGAAAACTTTTCCTAAAGATTTTTAACTATTCCGGTTTGGTTTTCTGGACCTTTCAAGGGAAAAAATTATTATAGTTGCTTAATCATTTGAAACAGTTGTTATACAAAAATGTATTGATAAATACCAAAAATTAACTTTATTTGTAAAATTATCGGAGGCTATTTATTAATTTCTACGAATTCAAACGGTACAAAAAACGAGGCAAATTATACTTGGCGTCTGATTGGTTCATTTCGAATCGTGCCAGTACTCATTGTCTCATGTCACGCGTGTGACAATGGCTCTTTAAAATGTTTTTAATATTATAAATTAGTTCTTGAAAACGTTATAAATTTAATTTAAAGTGCTCGAATGTTGTCGTTTTCGTTAAAATAATGCGGTCGTTCAAATTCATTTAATTTTAAAATATTTAAGCGTTGCGTTGCCTTGGTTACAACTAAATTGGAATTTCTTTCATATTTTTGTTAGTTTTTTTACTTGACACCATCGGCAGGCCGTTATACTCTTTGCCCTTATATAAATATAATTTGTATTGCGGGCTATTGACATATATTCGAATTATTTAAAACGAAATCAAGTTCCACGAACTAAGTAAGAAAGCAAGGTTTAGAAGACCAGCTGACGCCTTGCATCTGCACCAAAATTTCAACAATTTAACGTTATTCAATTTATTAACATCGATTCATTTGATAAAATAATTACTTGTAGAAAAAAGTCGTTAAAAGTAGTTAATTTAAAATTTAAAACTCAGTTGTTTTTTTATTAAGTTTACGTCATGACGCGTTACTTCATTTGTCATTTGTTTATTTTCCGCGTACCTGGGTCGCAGTGTCTTTTGTACTTTTTGCTATTTTGCACGTTTTAAATATGAAATGTCAGTTTAATTGTCTTAAAATTAACGGAAAGTGGTGTAAATAATTGAAAAAATTGAAGTTACTAAATTTATTCTTTCAATTTCAAGAATTTAAATGTTCAAAGATGACTGCTCAAACCGAAGCTATAAGTTGAAGGTAGAATTTTCTTATTTTTATTTAAAAAGTTTTTATTAACTCTCTTTCTTGTATTTTAAATGTTTAAATTAAAGAAAACAAAATAGATGTAGCTTTTTTTGTTTGGTCTTTTCGTTAAGTAATTTCATTATTTGTTGCAATTTTGCTTTAAATTATGTTTGAAAACATTGTGAATTAAATCGGGTCGATTTGGCAAAGTACACTGTCGCTAGTAGGTACAGCAAACCGAGGGTGTCTATATCAAATTTGGTAATTCGTTGAGCTATCCTTGCTCAAACACCCACCACACGGAAATGATAAATGTTTAGAATTGCCCTCAAAAAGGCCTTTGCAGTTAAAATGTTATCGTTGAGATTACGGTAAATAAAAACTACTTTTAATTTATGACGGAAGTTATGACTGCCTTATCTGCCTACCAAATATAAAATTGTTCTTATTGACCGTAATCTCAACGATTCTGGCAAAGCTGACCCGCATCTAATTTAGATACTTCCCCGCGTCAGCTTTGCCGAATACTATGAAAGTGTTTAAGTACGGCAAACTTAGCCAAGAAGAAATTATTTAAGTGTGAATTGACATACCATTTTCTTGTACTATCGGCATCGATTTATTTGTGTAATATTTATGAAACGAGGTTGCTGTAGATGCTTTGGCTTTTGGTGTAAATCCTTCATAGTTTGGGCCATAATTATTTAATGATCATAGTAATTAACTGAAACAAGAAAATGTTATAGTAAATTTGTAAAAAACCACAAATTGTATTTTTACTGACTTATTATTTAAAGGCTCAGCGCAAACTAATAAAATTTTCGAGCAAGTTTCATAGTACGTATCTATAGAATTTTTACGTGTCAAATTAGAATAATTTAACGTCACTATTTACAATGTTAGATCAAAACTATTGAATTAAATGATTATAGTTTGTTATAAATACTTTAGTCGATCATAGTATTTTATAGGTAGTAATACGTCTGAGGGCCGGTTGTACCAATTAAGTTCAACGGGGGTTCAGTTGAACCAAGTTCAGCAAATTTTTAAAACTTTTGTAAAATATTTACTACCATTTTATAGAATCAATTCCTTATTAAAACTTATAAAATTCGTTTTAAAAATTTGCTGAACTTGGTTCAACTGAACGCCCGATGAAATTAATTGGTACAACCGGCCCCGAAGAGAATTCGAAATACTATTATCGACCTACATAGTATAACAAACTGTAATCATTCAATTCAACAGTTTTGATCTAATATTGTAAGTTGTGACCACGGATGTGGTTGTGACATTAAATTATTCTAATTTAGATATTTTTTGCAAAATAAATTATAATACAGTGTATTTATAATAATATTCTCGTAGAACTACATATTTTAGGTAATATTTGTTTATATAAATAAATTCTAAAAAAATTAGTTTAGCCGCAATTTGTACTCAAAATATGAATTTAATTTTGTAGTGCCTGTACGATGGAACTTATACTAAAGCAAGAATCTTTAATTTTCAAATTAAAAAATCAAAATAAAAATTGTGCCATGTGAAAGTAAATTAAAGATTCTTGCGTTTAGTACAAGTTCCATTATGATATCTTTTCAGGATCGTACAGGCACTACGAAATTAAATCCATATTTTGAGTTCAAATTGCGGCTGAACTAATTGTTTTAGAATTTATTTTTATAAACAAATATTACCTAAAATAATAGTTCTACAAGAATATTATTATAAATACACTGTATTACAATTTTTTTTGCACAAATCTCACATACCGAACAGCCTTAATAACAGCAAAATTTTAAATTTAATGGAAAAAATGCATTGGTTAGGGATAAATAGAGATTAATGTATTGGGCAAAATCAAATTCGATTTATTTATAATTTAATTTCAACCTGTTGCGTATTTTTCAGGTACTTTAACCCTACAGAGCATACCCGAGGTCTAATAGGCCCACCTGAACATTTAAATGAATATAAAAAGAGAACCTTTGAAATAAATTTTACCATTGTCATTATAGGCTTCCTAAAATATGATAAGACACCGATTTATGTTTAAAAAATTTGAGAAAGTTTAATGGATTACCGATAAAAGGAATTACAACTTTATATTAAAGTGGTAAATTCTTTATAAATAAAGAATTATAAAATATTATATAAAAATATATTCTTTCATTTTTTTATTCTTTTTGCAAAATAATTTTTTCGAGTGGTAGTAACAATTTCTGTACAATTATTCACAAAATAACTCAATAACCGAATAAAATTTCATTAATTTCCATGTAATCCAAAAAATCAAAATACGTTCAAGAAGATTCAGATGATGTTGACTTCTTGATTATCATGTCTAATAAAACATATCAAATTTAAAAATTATTTTGGTTTTTAATTATATTGCAAAATAAAATTAAACTTACATTTTTCGAATGCATATATGACATCGTACCAATAATTATGTGGTGTTGATAAATTCTAATCGGTAGAATGGTGATTCCAGTTGTACATTCTGGTCTGTCGTAAATAATTGTGAAATCTGAATCGTTACATTTTAAGATTCTGAAAATTTAAATTACATTAAAACGTTTAATTTTTCAAGTATAAATTTAAATATTAGGTTATTAATGCTCGACTTCTTCACCTTCAGATACCCATCAAATAAATTAACAAAGTAACCAATGAAATTTTTCATTTGTTACTGAGAATTTGAATCGTTGTTGTCAGATTCAGATCTTATAGACATTTCGAGGTGAAGAAATCGGGCACAAGTATGAAATTTCCTTCTTTTTTTTATGTACGAAGTTCGACAGTCGATGTCTCTTACATTTCAATGTCTCTTACCCTAGTTGTTTTTATTAACTGCTTACATAATAATGGAGCTTTTTGAAGCAACTAAGGTGTTCATCAAAAGACTAATTTCTTTTAATCAACGTTTAGAGATATATAGGTAATAATTATTCTTCATCGGGATCTAGAACAATAAAATTATCCATCTCCACATTAGCAATACTACCATTTTATTTACCAATAAAATTGTCTCGTTATAAAATAACTCAAGACAAAACACACAATCTTCAAACCACCAGTATTGGATTTGAAGATTTACATTATGTTCCACATTAAGCTATGTTATCACATTGCAACACTATATCTGCATTGTAAATTGTAATTTATTGTAATTTTAATATATGCGTGCAATTTTGAGAGAAGTTCTATAGTTTTGCCTCGCATTAGTATTTTGTGCCAAAAAATACAAGTAAAGTAAATGTCGTTTTATCTTGAGACAATTTTATTGGTAAATATTATGATAATCAGGTATATTCTAGTATTGCAAAGTGCAGATGGATAATTTTTCTAGACCCTGAAAAAATAGAAATATTATAAATCTTCGAAACGTTAATAAAAAAAATAGTCATTTCATTAACACCTTATTTGGTTCAAAATTCCCCATAGTTTGTTATACACAGGTCTCCAAACTCGACCACCAATTCTTTATAATAAACTCATGGAACAAGAATATAATGCCGATTGAACTCCATTTATCGATAACCAAAGGTGCATTGTTTCTAACTTATTGAAGTTAAACTTTTCAAAGTGCACTTAATTGATACACACGTGTAATTCTGTAATCCTACAAAGTTTTGGTAAAAATGCACACTGGAAATAGACCAATCGCAACACTTTTTATACAAAGTGCCATAAACCTTTCTCTAAGCTTTAAAATTGACTAAATAAAGTAACAAGAAACTGAAAAATAAGTAATTTTTGTAATGGTTTTCTAGAAAGAACGAAAAACAAAATTGTATTTCCCAATGGGTGCACTTTTCTATTAGCTCCAAGTAGTATTGGACGAGTTTACTCTAAGTTGTTGTCGACCGATTCTAGCAACATCCTATTTTACGGTAAACTCGTGAGATTGAACTCAATTGATCTAATCCAAATGTGCATCCTTTCGAAAATAGGACTCATTATAGTTATTGATTACAAGGAACAAAAGCTTGGCATCTTAAAAAGGATTCGATACGAATGATCGATTATTTGAGATAATAAAATAAATCGGAAGGATAGGAAGTTCTTAAAATTTCCAACTCGATTTCAAACAAATGTTATCGTAGAACTCATCGGCAAAATGCTGTTTATTCATTCACAGTGATTGTTCATTTTCCAAGACGTTCACTTATAAATTTTGTAAGCAGGTGCTCGTTACCAAAAGCATCAAAAATAAATAATATCCTGGAACAAACATAACAAATATCATTTTCGCCAAGAAAGCTTTTTTAATTTTCTTTAGCCCAATTATTATAAACAGTAAAAGTTGTAATTTGTAAAAACATATTGCGGAAAAATTATAATCTTCTAGTTAAATTTTGGTCTTGTCAAATAATATGCTACATCCTAATCGTTTCAATTTGCCAGGGATTGTGAAGATATTCACATACCTATCGATTATTCCTAGCAATCAAATAAAGTTGTAGACCAAAATTCGGCTAGATAATAATTTATTGATCCTATTATGTTCATTAATTTAAAATGACTGCGCTACTCCACATGAAATGATTTTCATAATACCATTATACTACCTACTTTTTGCACGAATTTTCCAAACGACAGCCTATGTACATCATAACCTAAACTGGTTCTCAATACCTACGAATTTCTTCAATATTAATATTATTTGGCACTTTTTATTTTCAAGTATTTGAGGTAGAACTTATTATATCGGTAATTAATTAAAATCTTAACCTCGGCAAGAAAATATTATGATTATGTAATCGAGCGAGATTTGAGAGACACAAAATATCCCCAGATATTTGAATTTTGAACGGATTTTGTATGTATGGTAAATCTTCGTTGCACCGAGTGGCGTACTAGAAATTAATGCATACCAGACGCGCCGCGCGGGCCCGTCTTATTGGTCGATTTTCGAAATTCCTTCTTCAGAAGGTGACGAAGAACAATTTCTCAAACACAAAATTTCACATCAACCCGCGGGCAGTTCTCCGGATAAATTGTAAATTTTTAATGTATTCCAATTAATAGGTGTGTGATATTTATGGAACGGATTTATGTGTAGGTACATATTTTTTCCTAAGCTACATAGGTACTAATGTTTAGCCAATTATTATATTTTACATATTTTTACATATTTCGTTAAATTGCATATTATTATGTCGACATATTTACATTTTTTCACATATTTCGTTAAAATAGTATGAAATTCTTACTATGGAAGGAAGTTTTAAGGAAACCCGGGCCGGAACGACCTGCAGGTTATTGTTGACATGCACAATGGGAAAGAAGTTTCCTAAGATTTGGAAATCGAATTAAATCGGAAAGAAATCACGGCATTATTATAATATGCTCACATCGGTCGATGTGAAACGTTTATTCAGCTGAAAGAAATCTAATTTAAGGCCAGATCGGCGCAATTTTTCCTTTCATAATTTGATGATAAAAATGATAATTTCAAAGATTGAACAAAAATTGGATATTTATTTTATATACTTTAATGATTAAATTTTGAATAAATATTTATTTAAAATAAATACCTACATATGTTTATGTACTTACATATTATTATTTTTTTTTTTATTGCATACTAATCCTTTCCTAACTAATATCCCAGCAATCAAATCGGGGACATGAATGTTCATAGGAGTATGTGCTTTGCGCTTTCTTCTTCTCTTCTTCGTAATGTCGTAATCGTTTGTTTCTTGTCAGAAGCGTCGTGACCCATAGGCGCCGGATAGGGGGGGCAAAGCAGGGCACTTGCCCCCCTTAGAAAATTAAATTTTTTGTTTTTACCTAGCTAGCGCTCGTAAAATATTAAGAATTTTCCTTTAAAGTCATAAAGCCTAACAAAAATGAATACTTTGCCCCCCTCTATATTTAACTTTGCCCCCCTCTATATTTAACTCTTCCGGCGCCACTCGTGACCGTATTCTCAATGATTGAGAAACGTCTTTCATGGCAAAGTACCTCGGAGGTTTTCCGAGGGAAGACGGTCAGAATTTCTTACTCCGCCTGGTTCGCACCGGGCTTCTCGGCTTAGCAGTCGACGCACATCAGCGTCAAGCCACAACCGCCTTCGGTTCGCTAAAGAAGAGAAGAAGAGAATTATATTAATTACTAACTTTTGTGATAATGACAAACTTTTTAATAATTTATTTAGTTATATTTATTTATTTATTATTATTATCTATTATTTTTATTTTGTGTGTGCTTAGTAAAATATTTTGCAAATTTGATTTAATATGATTTTTTCATAACTTTTGATGTGCATTTATAATTATGTATTAATATCTTGTTGTTTTCTAGCTGTATAATATAATTATCTTTATACATTTTTATTTCTGTTTAATAATAATTAATTTAACATTTAATTTAACTTGCACAATAATTTAGAACGGCTGTTCCAGTTTAACTATATCTGCTGACGAAAACGAAAACCGATAGGTACCTACCTACTCTTAAATACCAATTTGGAGGTATTATATCTGTATAAGTTACACGTACAGTACAAACAGGACGACCTCTGCATATTCGGGAAAAAATAAGGGAAGAAACCAGCGGCGGCTCGTGTACTAAAATATTGGGTAGGCCAGCAATTTTTGAATAGCTCCGAGGGGGGGGGGCTTTTTTTGGCATGTTTTCTTTGAATAAGTTTTTTTGTACCTATAGTAATTAAAATGAAAAAACAAAAAGTTTTTATAAAATTCAGTATTATTATTATTATTTTGTAAAGAAGTTTAATTCTTCTATCCTTACTCTTCGCAAATCTGTCGATTATGTCATCATAAAATGAATCTTTTTTCATTAAGTCATTGAGGATATCTTTTTGTATCGACAGCAGTGCAAGTGAAGATAGTCGATCTTGGGACATCGTATTTCTTAAATAAGTTTTTAACGCTTTAAACACGAGAAGGTTCTTACTCGCAAAAAAACTCAGACACTCCTATGTTACCAATAAAATTTGAACATTTTGAAGTAATTTTTGTCATATTAAAATCGATTTTACAGCAAAAATTTTTAGACATGTTTTTTTACAGAGTGCTGTTTAAGTCGCTGTCAGTCAGAAACAGTGCGTAAAAATAAAAATTGTATTTGAACAAAATTGAAGGCAATGAAATTTCCAACAAAAAATATCTAAAAAGTTTTACTGTAAAATCGATTTCAATATGACAAAAAACGGCTTCTTTAGCGATTAACTGCAAGGCACGGGCCTATATAGTAATTGTATGGTGGCATGTGAATCATACGGTGGGTCGCCGGTGCTCTGTGATATGCTATTATATCGGTTCGGCCAGTGCCTATACTTGCAAATAAAAAATACGGCGAGGTGATTTTTACATTTTTAGCAGTATTATTGAAATTATTTAGAATGGAAATAATAAAAACTTAAACTGTATAAATAATAGTAGTAAAATATAATATAATAATCTCGATAATAATAAATAATTTACTAAATACGACTGGAAACTTAATCGGATGCACTGCGGGTTGCGGACTCTACATAAAAGCCCGGGCCTACCATAACAGCATAGTACCTGTGTGAATCACATATGATATGGTGCACCGTGCTGAATACATTGGCTGCTATGTAAGTCGGTTCGGCCGGTGCCTGTCGTGCCTATACTACTTGCAAACTGCAAATAAAAATACAGCGTTGTGATAGTTTAGCGGTATTATTGCAATTATTTTGAATGGAAATAATAAAATATATTATGTAAAATAAAATATTTTAAACTGAAAAAAATTATTTGATGTGTTCAAATTTAAGGTAGGCCCGGCCTAACCTGCCTGTTCTGAAAAACCGCTACTGGAAGAAACTTGCCAACGCCAGGTTTTATTACAGGAATTACATCTTCTGAATGCAACGGCGCATAACGAAGTTCCTGTATATCACCGGATTATTAATATCGGTAGTTATTAATTTATGAATTCATTTCAAGTTGGTAATTAAAGTAGCCAACGAAGATGACATCGTGGACATGGAAATCTGTGTGTGAGGAACTCCTTTCGTCCATGCAGCAAGTAGCTCCGGAAGCAAGCACTTTCTGGTTAAACTGCGAGCTCAGACGCATACGCCCTTCGGCAGGGAAAAACTATTAAAGTACGTGGAAATTAGGTTTCTTATTGTTGTTAATTATTAATATAGGAATTTATTTAGAGTAGCAAATTGCCGGCCAATGTAGAAGCCATCACTGTCTTGGAAATCTGCAAGTGGGGATGTCCTTTTGTCCAGGAAGCAAGCAATTTCTGGCTAGTACTGCGAGTACGGACGTCCACGTCCATCGGCGGGGTAAACTTGGTAAGTGCAAATTCGGCTTTTTTTTGTTGCTAATTATTAATATAGGAATTTATTTCTAGTTGATTAAAACAGCCAACGATGAAGACTCCACCGTCCTGTAATTTTAGAAGCCGGGATGCCTTTACGTCCACGAAGCCGCGCAGGAAAGAAGCTGTTTTTGAATACATCTGGGATTACCGACGCCGACGGTCTTCAGCAGCGGAAATTTTGGGTAAGTTCAAATTCGGTTTTTCATTGTTGTTAATTATTAATTTAGGTTTATTATTTCTAGGTAATAATTAACAGCCAACGAATAGGACACCACCGACTTCGAAAGCTGCAAGTGGGAATCTAGTGTTGTCCAGGAAGCAGTTGCGCAAGCATCCAAGTTTTGAAGACAACTGGGCGTACCGACGCCGACGACCTTCGGCAGGGAATTCTCGGGTAAGTTTGGATTCGATTTTTTAATATTTGTTATTATTAAACTAGGAATTTATTTCTAATTCTTAATAAATAGCCTACGGGGAGCAGCCACCACTCTTTGGAAAACTGCAAGTGGCGATGTAGTTTCGGCCTGGAAGGAGCTGCGGAAGCTAGCAAGATCTGGATACAACTGTGCGTACCGACCCCGACGGCCTTCAGCAGGGGAATGTAAGTTTCCACCTACTTGGAAATTTGTAAGTGGGAATGCCATTTGGTTTAGGAAGCTACTCCAGAAGAAAGCAATTTCTGGATACAACAGAGAGTAGCGACGCCGACGACAAGTATGGGAATCTTGTTTCGCCTAGGAAGCAGCACCGGAAGCAATCAGTTGTTGAATACAACTGCGAGTACCAACAACGCCGACGTCCTTCAGTAGTGGAAAACTTTGGTAAGTACAACTTCGAAATTGTAATAGTGTTAATTATTAATTTAGGGATTTATTTCTAGTTGATAATTAACAGACAACGAAGAAGCCACTTCCAACGTGGTAATCTGCAAGTGGAAGTGTCGTTTCGTCCAGGAAGCGGCGCCGGAGACAATCGGTCTCTCGATACAACCGGGAGTACCGATGCCGACAGCGTGGAAAACTTCGGTAAGTGCAAACTCGGCATTTTATTATTGATAATTATTAATTTATGATTTTATTTCTAGACGTTAATTAACAGCCGGCGAGGAAGCCACCACCTACTTGGAAATTTGCAAGTGAGGGTTTCGCTTCAACCAGGAAGCAGAACCGGAAGCAAGAAGTTCCTGGAAACAACTGAGAGCATCTCCCGCTGACGTCCTTCATCTGGGAAGAACATCGGTTTGTAAAATTCGAAATTTGTAATGTAATATTTTTATCAGGAGTTCATTTCTAGTTGCGTGGTTGTAGTTTCAACCAGGAATCAGATCCGGAAGCAAGAAAGTCCTAATAGTATCAACTCAAAGGCCTTCCGCCGACGTTCTTCAGCTGGGACGAACTTCGGTAAATGAAATTCCGATTTTTTATTTTTGTTAATTTTAATTTAAGAATTTATTACTAGATGATAATTATCAGCCAACGAAGAAGTCCCCTACCGATTTGGAAAGCTGCAAGTGGGGACGTCGTTTGGTCCAGCAACCAGCGGCGATAGCAAGCAGCTCCTGGATCCAACTGGGAAGACCGCAGTTTTACAACCTTCGGCTAGGAAGAACTTCGGTATGTCAAAATTCGGTTTTCTATTATCGTTAATTAAGATTTTCTTAATTTTTTTATTATTTTCTTTTTAGTTGATAATTAACAGACAACGTAGAAGCCACCGCCGACTAGGAAATCTGCAAGCGGGTATTTTGTTTCGAACAGAAGCAAGAAATTCCTGTAGACAACGGGGAAGGACCGCCGCCGACGTCCTTCAGCTGGGAAATACTTATGTAAGTTCTAATTCGGCTTTTTATTATTGTTAATTATTAATTAAGCATTAATATCTAGTTGATAATTAACAGCCAACAATGAAGACTCCATCGTCTTGGAATCCTGCAAAGTCGGGATGTCGTTTCGGCTGTTACTGGGTGCAACTGGGAGTACCGCCGCCGACGTCTTTTAGCAGGGGGAAGCTTATGCAAGTTTACATAAGAATTTTAATTTCGTAAATTGTTAATTTACGAATTTAGTTCAAGTTAAAAATTATCAGCATGATTATCTACAAGTGCAAAGTACTTTGGTTGCAGCAACAGCTCCAGAAGTAAGCAGTTTCTGGGTTTAACTGAAGTACCGACACCGATGGCTTTCATTCAGCAGGGGAAACTTAGGTAAGTGCAAATTAGTTTTATTAATATTGTTAATTATTAATTCGGGATTTTATTTCTAGCTGTTAACTAAGGAAACAACGAAGAAAACATCGATAAAATGGTAATCGGGCGGAAGAGAAGTCGTATCATCTATGATGCAGCGTCGGAGAGTAGCAGATCCTAGTTGCAACTAGTGAACGACGACGTCTATAGCGAAGCAAAAACTTAGGTAAGTTCTAATTCAGAATATTAAATGGTTAATTATTAATTTAGGAATTTATTTCTAGTTGGAAATTAGCAGTCATCCAAGAAGCCACAACCGACCGCCTAGGAAATCTGCAACCGAGGATGTCGCTTCAGCAAGGAAGCAGATCCGAAAGGAAGCAGCTCTTGGATCAAACAGAAAATGATGCCGAGGTCCTACAGCATGGCAAAACTTAGGTAAGGAAATATTCGGTTTTTAATTCTTCTTAATTTTAAATTATGAAATTTATCTCTAGCTGATAATTAACAGTCAACGAAGAAGACTCTACCGTCTTGAAATGCTGCAAGTGGGGTTGTAGCTTCAATCAGATAGCAGATCAGGAAGCAAGCAGCTCCTGGATACATCAGGAAACGACGCCGACGTCGTTCAGCATTGTAAAATTTCGCAGTTTTATCATTGTTAATATTATTAATTTAACCGGATCAGAGATATTTAGGTATGAACAAACGTGTTTTATTCAAATTTTAAATTGCTAATTATTATTATTATGTTCCAGGAATAACATTAACTACAGAAGTTACCTCCATCGGCTTCAGAACCCCAGGGCCTGGAATAAAATCATGAAAAATCACGACGCCAGATTTCACAGAACAAATGTGAGAACAGGCATGATCAGCAGCAAGTCTACAATTCTTATCAAGTTTGTTAGTTTAATATTAATCTTTGCTTTTTGATATCATTCGTATGTATTAATATTTTTTTTAAAGTGGTTGGTCACTTAATTTGTGTATCGTGTTTATGCAGGACCGATGACGGCGAATGAGTCGGACTTGTTATGTGTTTAACGTTCATTCTTGGTTGTGCGATATTTGTAAAATATTTGCAAAGGCTTAGTCAGTACGTATGTATCCTAGTTGAACCGCGAAGTCGATGTCCTCCACTTCCTACAGTACTGAACAGGTGAGAACAACGTCTGCTTATTAAAGTTTCTGATTACTAATAAATTGAGAATTGGTCTTAATTTCTTTGTTTCCGAATGTGGTGTAACAAATTAGGTTTATTTATTTTTTAAAAATTATTAATTTAGGAATTTATTTCTAGGAAACAATGATGAAGCGGGAGAAGAAGAACCACCAAGAACCATTGTATGCCTCCGCCTGGAATGGCGGAAGTTTGCAAATCCTGGCTACCACTAGTGAACACCGAGGACGACTATGTACACCAGGAGCAGAAGAAAATTCGTTTTTGTGCCCATGATTTAGCTTTTAGAAATTTAATTAATTTTAAGTAAGTTAGTTGAAATGCTATGTAGGTTATTCGTTTTAGGTTGGAATAGTTTCCGGAATGCGGTGTAACAGAAGACACCGACTAACCCAGGAAGTCATATAATCAAGTGCGGGATACTTGTAAGGTAAGAATGGAATAATATTTCTAATATTCTTAATTAGTAATGTAGAAAATTAATTCCAGGCATTTCAACTCGGAAAGGTTGCGGCGAGGGCGCGGACCTGGAACAAACAGAGATCCATCTTTGAAGGAATAAAACACATGGACAGTCGATACGGTGGATACAAGAGAAGAGCAAGGCGAGAATAGAAGGAGGCAACACCTGGAGTACATCCGAGGACAGACGCGAACGTGAATACCAGTAGAAAACTGGGACAACGTCCATTGGGAGGTACATAAGAAGTTAGGTAAGTGCAAATTCAAATAATTTTTATTGCAAATTTTTTACTTCTCTGATATTTTGTAGCGAATATAATATGTGCGGCGATAGAAGAAGAACTAATCCACCTGGAAATCTGCAAGAGGAAACGACGCCAACGTCCTTCAGTATGGAGAAAGAAGTGAAAATTCGGATTTATAATACTGTTAGTTATTAATTTGGGATTCGATTTCTAATTGATAATTAGTAGCCAACGAAGAAGCCACCACCGTCTTCGAAATCGGCCAGTTGGGTTTCGCTTCAACCAGGAAATAGATCCGCAAGCAAGAAGTTCTGGGAAATCACTGAGAGGACCTCCAACGACGTCCTTCAGCTGAGAAATACATATAAGGTAAGTGAATATTCGTTGTTTTATTATTCTTAAGTTTGAATTTTGGAATTTTTTTCTAGTTGATAATTAACAGGCAACGAAGAAGCCACTACGATCTTGGAAATCTGCAAGTGGGAATCTAGTTTCGTCCAGCAAGCAGTCCCGGAAGTTAGAAATTTCTGAAGACAACTAAGAAGACCTCCTTTGTCGTCCTTCAACTGGGAAGAACTTCGGTAAGTGAAATTTCGGTAATTTTATTATCGTTAATTTTAATTGGAAATTTACAAGTGGGGTTGTTGTTTCAACGAGGAAGCAGATCCGGAGGCAAGTAGCTGCGGCATACAACAGGAAACGATGCGGACGTCCTTCAGCATGGTAAATCTTCGGTAAGTAACAATTCGGGTGTTTATTATTCTTAATTATTAATTTAGGAATTTACTTCTAGTTGACATTTAACAGCCAACGAAGAAGAATTCACCGAATTCAAAATCTACAAGTGGGGAAGTCGTTTCGTACAGGAAGCAACTCCGGAAACAAGCAGTTCCTGGATGCAGCTTGTGGGCATCATCGACAGCGTCTTTCAGTAGGCAAAAACTTGGGTAAGTCGGATTTTTAATAAAGTTAATTAATAATTTAGGAATTTATTTGTCCTTGGTAATTAACAGCCAAGACGAAGAGTCCTCCGACTTGGTAATCTGCAAGTGAGGCAGTTGTTTTGTCCAGTAAGCAGATCCGAAGGCCAGCAGTTCCTGGATACAACTGGTGACCAACGACGACGAGGTCCTCATCTATTGAGGTTAATTTAGGAATTTGTTTCTAGTTGGTAATTAACAGCAACCGAAGAAGCCACCACTGACTTGGAAATATTCAAGTGGCGAAGTCGTTTCGTCCAGGAAGCAAGCAAGTTCTTCATGCCAACAGTGAGCCCTGACGCCGACGTCATTCAGTTGGGAAAACTTAGTGGTGAATTTGTTTCGCCCAGGAAGTAATCAGTTATAGGTTACAACTGCTATTACCTACACCGACGTTCTTCAGCAGGGGAAAACTGAGGTAAGTACTATTGAAAGTGTAATTTGGAAATGCATACTTTCAATAGATTGTTAAATATTTGTCATAGTTTGTTATTGTTTAGGTTTTTATGACATAGCTACACAGCGCGTGAATATAATTATTATTTGAGAAGTCGAGTTTTCAAAGAAGCAATGAAGAAACTAAGAACGGCACGTGAAAGCCATTTCAAAGGTTGATCGAATAATTATTTCACTTGTTGTAGTGGCTACGCACAATTTTGGTATAGTAGTTCCATTTGAATAATCATAGGCCCAACATCTTTGTCAATTTTTTATCCTATACTTTTAAATAGTTAGTATTGTTCATCTTTTTCATTATATTTATAATTGGATCTTATAATTTTCAATAAGTACAACTTGGAATTTTTATTAGTGTTGATTCTTAATTTAGCAATTTACTTCTAGATGATAACAAACTGATAACTCAGAAGTCGTTACCGACTTGGAAATCTGGAAGTATGGATGACGTTTCGTCCGTCCAGGAAACAGTTCCGGGAGCAAGCAAGTGCTAGTGCCCACGCCGATCTCCTTCAGTATGGGCAAACTTTGGTAAGATCAAGTACGGTTTCTTAGTATTGTTAATTATTATTTAAAGGAATTTATTCCTAGTTGATAATTTTAAACCAACGGAATAGCCACCACCGATTTTAAATCTGCAAGTGAGGAAGTCGTTTCACCCAAGAAGCAGCTCCGGAAATGGGCAGGTTTTGGATACAACAGGGAGCTTCGACGCCGAAGACATTCAGCAGGGGAAAACTTAGCTAAGTATGCAAATTTCGTTTTAATTAACGTTATTTATTATTAATTTAGGAATTTATTTCTAGTTGATAATTAACAGCAACCGAATAAGCCACCACTGACTTGTAAATATTCAAGTGGCGAAGTCGTTTCGTCCAGGAAGCAAGCAAGTTCTTCATGCAACAGTGAGCCCTGACGCCGACGTCATTCAGTTGGGAAAACTTAGGTAAGCTCAATTTTGTTTTTTTAATATTTATAGTTATTAATTTAAGAATGTATTTCTAGTTTATAATTAACGGACAACGAAGACGACCCCACCGACTTGGATATTAGCAAGTGGATAAATCGTTTCGCCCAGGAAGCGGCTCAGGAAGTAAGCCGTTTCTGGATACAACTAGTGAGCACCGGCGGCGACCTGCCGAATGGTGAAATTTAGGTAAGTGTAGATTCCGATTTTTAATGTCTTAATTCTTAATTAACGCATTTATTTTTGGGTGGTAATTAATAGCCAACTAAGAACCCACCACCGACTTTTAGATTTTAAGTTCCCTCATCGTATAGTAGTAATTTTGCTATCCGAGTACCAATCTCTACCAGAAAGTCAAAGTGAGAAATTGCCCGAAGTTCGAGATTCAAACCTTGAAAGGGTCTCTAACAAAGCTTAACTTAAAAAAATAAACTATGATCACACACTGGTTGAAAATTTGATATTTTGTCGATTAGGGGCATTATTTGTTGGGGGTTCCAGAAAATGAAGCCAACGGGGAGAGAGGGGTCTAAAAAAAGCGAAATTTTGCGTGACGTATTTTATGAACGGTCCCTTATTCCATTCAAAAATAAATTTGTAAAAAATAATTTCTCGTGAGATTATTTAATATTTAAAAAATTATTTAAACACCAAAACTTATAAATAATTATAATAAATAAATGGGAATAAATAATTCCCAGTCCGGACTGATGACGGTTCGTACTTTATCGTTACAAGGTGAATTATTCCTGTTCAGAGGTGTAACTTTGTTCCCATTCTTCGTAGTTCATATTCCTAATATAGTTGAAAAATTCGTTTTCGTCAGATTATTTAATTTTTAAATAAATATTTAAATACCGACGCTTCTATATTTAATAAGTATTTAATTATTAGATTGAATAAATAATTCCCAGTCCTGACTGGTAACTGTTAGTTTTCCCAGAACTTTATCGTGACAAATTTGATTATTCCTGTTTAGAGGCGTAACTTTGTTCCCGTTCTTCGTAATTAATATTCCTAACAAATTTGATAAATTCGTTTTTAAAATTAAAGTGTTCAAATTTTTAAATATTCGTATAAAAGGTTTTATTTCGATAAAATTTTTTACCTGCATTTCCGAGAATTACAACATATAAACCGACGCGACATTGCGGCGTAGTAATTTCACAGTTCGTTTTGTTGCTGCAAGTTAACACGTCGCGACGCGTCGTGTAGATTATGAGGTGATATTTTAAGTTTTAAGTGGAAAATTGTGAAAACTTTTGTTATGTGTGTATTGTGGGTGTTTAGTGAAACAGTGAACTATCGGTGGATGTTCAGGAACCAGGAATAAAGTTTAAGGGAGCAACTTTCATGTGTAAGTATTTACTGCGCAGTTCTTTTTCAGAAAATCAAAAGGCAATTCGGAGGATGCTTTTATACTTTTATGGTCAGTCTTTTTGTGCTAAAGCCTACTCCGTTGAAATTTTGAAAAAATTTCCATTCGTTTTCGCGATGCGTTAAAAAACATTTCGGGGTTACTTTGTCATCGCCATATCTTGCATACTACCTACGCGTCATTTGAAATATAAATTAAATTTCATCGTATAACTAAAGAATCTTTCAATTTAAATGAAGGAAACTATAGTTATTTAACATGAAAATTTTGAATTTACTTGAATGTTACAATGCGCTTGCGTTATATTTGAGTAAGACTCAATATTCCTTTAAAAACATGGGGTCTTCGAGGTGACGTCATTTTTTCTATAAATAACCCATTTGATTTTAATTTTGTTTTATAAACTTTTTTAATAAATTGATTGTTGATTGTATTAATATTTTTATTATAAACACTGAACACCTACAGGGAGTTTAAAAATATTTTGTTACATAAATTTTTTTTTTAAATCCTTTTGAAAAAATTTAATGTTTGATTTCTTTTGTTTCAGGTAAGGTGGGTTCTATTACAAGAAAGTTGGCATCGTCGGAGAAAAAGGTCAGATTTTTAAAAATGTTATGTGTTAAATAAAGGTTTATGCAAGCTTGAATGCAATTTAATTAACATAAAACTCCCAATAGAATTCTTAAATGCTTACATTTTAAAGGGTATTTTTTTAGAGCGTTAGAACGTTCGTTACTTGACGGATAATATTATGTTACTTTTGTTTTGACATTTCTTTTCAGTAGGCATTGATCAATTATCATGCAAAATCTTTCGCTGCAACAACGTTTACAAATTGTTGAAATTTATTATAAAAAAATTAGTGTGTTTTTCCAAACTTGCTGTAGACGCCAGTGTTGAAGAAAATCCCAATTCATCGAAAGCCAACATAACTAAAGTTATTGGGAATATAAGGCCCCCAATGCTGAAAAATTGGTCAAAAATTGGACAGGCAGAAAGTTGAAGCCGTGGCGAACATTTGCTGATTTGCCGGAAATTGTTTTCAAATGTTGAATGTCATCGAATGTTCTTTCATAATAAAATAAATTTATTGTTGTTTTATTTATATTTAAAGTTGTAACGCTCTAAAAAAAATACCCTTTATTTAATTAAATTACAATAAATTTTTGCATAAATTGACTATAAACGAAAATGTTTGGTTCCTCATATTGACGAAAAAACAATCATTTTTGCACCAATAAACAAAATTCTTAAATCCAATGGGTGCGTTTAGCGAAGGTCAGCGGCTGAGAAGTTGACTACAGCGGTTTCGCTAAACGGTACGCTGAGCAAGCGCTTACTTACAACTGTTGAGTAAATACCTCAGCGCAAAAATTTTACGCTGAGTTGTTCAACTAATGATGAATTTAACACGTGACCCTTCCCACCTATCCCTTAACCTAAAAATTATGTTCTGTTTATGTTGTTACGTTGTGTTGAGTGTTTCGGGGTTCAGTTTAGTTTTATTAATGATCTTCAGAAGCACGATGGCAGGATATATAATATCCAGATATAAAATATACACAACTTAACCTCACCCTTTTACTTCACGTTTAATGTATTAAGTTGACTGCAAGCTTACCGTTTAGCGAAATGTAAATAGCTGAATGTCATCATACGCAACATAGTTGACTGATGACTCTAAGCAGCTGCGCTCGCTAAACGCACCCTATGACTTTATCATTATACGATTATTAAACTTTTCATCAATAAAATTAATTTTATTCATCGATCGGTTCAAAAATTATGATTGTTTGATCAATAAGATAAACCTTTTTTTTCAGTGTATAATGTGTTAATGTTTTGTAAGCTACCCACTGATGATCAAACTTGACATGACGTGTCTTATCAGATTTCAAAGATTCCGAAGCTGTAAGTCCAATAAGTGTACTTCAGTATTTTTGAAACCTGATAAGCATGTCATGTAAATTTTGACCAACTAGGGGTGTAGGTTTATGCATATCGAGAAAACTGACAACCAGCATCATTTAAAATCTTAGATAAATTGATAGTTGGTTACTAGATAAAAATTAAAATAATGCTAGAGTCAAAGAAATTAATTGATAAATTTGAAATCGACTAATTTTATTAGAGAAAATCTTCATCATACATAGAGATAAAAAATAATAAGTATATTCCCAAACAGTAAAGTAGAACCGCGAAACAAAAGCTATCCGATTAAGTCCTTATTAATTGTTAGTAATTCTATGCAAAACAAAAACGAGTGCTTACCTATTTTTTTCTATTGAAAATAACTTTTACACAACGATTGATTTACACGTGTGTTCAAATATCCTTTTTGAAAGAATGTTTGTGATCTACTGGCTCTACTCACCATATTATCGTATTTATCACGTATCGCACTAAATAATAACGCGAAGCAATTCTTAACAGAGTAGTTTATGCGATCTGGTTGATCGACTAATTTTTGAAAATTATTTTATTGTGTAATTAGTCCTGACAGTGAAGGGAGTCTAGTTGGAGTTGTCGAGATCCCAATTTTTGTCTTCAGGACTGTGTTTGTACTAGTTAGGAGGTATAATATACCAATATTTGGACCTAGGAATTGGGGGATTGAGGGGTACTCAATAGCTGTAGCCAAGATATGGTCTGTACAAAATCGGATCTGATACAATTTCCTACAAGGAAGTTCCTACTCATTTTTATTTGTGTATATCTGTTATATTTTTCGAGGTATGAAATTCATAAATTTTCAAGAAACTTTTTTTACACGTTATTTTATAACTTCTTAACTTCTTTCCGTTCATGTAAGAAGAGAATCCTTGAAAAATACAGTTTTAGAATATGAATTTTCCTTTAAAATTAGGATTTTATCAATATTTACATACATTACATATACATTACATTACATATTACAACAGTTATTCAATATTTTTGCTTAAATTGATCACAACTTATAGCAATTTCAAAATTTCGAGAATACCTGACACAAAATCGTGTATTTCAAAAAAATATATTACAGGGTCAGCATTTAGAGTAGCTATTTGAATTATTCTAGTTGAATTATAATAAAAATATCAAAATTTTGTAGGTACACCAAAAAAGTTGATCAAGAGTTGACCAAATTTAACACATTTTCTTACTCAGTAATGCCCCCGTATTCACGAAACTTTGAAACAGGGCGTGGCTTGCTTGTACTAAGGGATAATTTCCATTAGTTTGTTAAATTTAACGGCTTGTTAAAAGTTTTACAGACGTTTGTGAATACGGGCGTTAACCTTAAACGTATTTTTCAATTTACATTATTTTTGTCTAGATTTAATAACCAAAATTTTGTTAATATGCATATGCCTTATATGTCCTTATAATTATAAAAACACATTGACAGTTAGGCTTGAGAATCATTTAAGCTAATTTTCAGACTTCTTAAGCTAATAATCCTTTCCAAAATTTTGGAAACATTAGCTTGCGTAACGAGAAAGTGCCAATACATGATTTTGTGTCATATAGATATACCTCAAAATTTTCAAATTGCTTTAAAAAAAGCTTAAGCTCTTAAACTCCTTCTCGAAGGACTTTCGTTTCAAATAAACGATAAAGAAGTTAAAATGCAAAGTTTATCAAAAACGTTAGGTAAAATAAAGTATTTTAAAAATTTCCGAATTTTACAAAGTATAGGTATACCTCAAAAACTTCAACAGTTACAGAAAAAAAATAGAAACATTTTTGTAATAAATTTTTTAGCTTCAATTTTGGACAAAACCACTTTTTAGTGAAGGATAACCATTTTTGAGAAATACGTAAAAAACCATAGCCTGGACTAAATTAGCAAATCCTAAATTTAAGGGTTTGCTCTCGAAATGTAGAAATTCGTGAGCGACCTCTTAAAATTTTTATCGAGCTGATTTTTTGAGAGATTTCTTAAAACGGTTCAATTAACTAATTTGCATACGAGGTTTGAAAAAAAATAGTTGTTTTTTTTGCACCACCCTAAAGTACATAAAAGAAAACAGTGCAGTACTTCCTCATTTTTTACTGTTAAAAATAACTTTTAAACGATTGATTTAGAGGATTTACATGTGTTCGAATAACCTTTTTTTGCAAGAATATTTGAGATCTACTGGCTCTACTCGAATATTTTATATCGCGGTTGTTCCCTCTTCAACCCCATAAATTGGTGGGGCGCGCGCACTAATTAATAACGTGAAGCAATTCTTAACAGAGTAGTTTATGTAATATGCGAATATTTTGAATATAAAGTCACGTGACTACCGAAAACGATACATAATTATCTACTTTTAGAAAATCATTTTTTTTTATAATTTATTATAGTCCTTGAGCCCAGACAGACCTACCGTTGAAACTTCGTGTATGCATTCTTTATGCCTAGTCGGACAACTTGTTTTAATAAGAAATCACTCGGAAAAGGGGCGTTCGACAGCAGAAACTCCTTAAAAATTTTGTTGGCGAAGGTTACCACTTGATTTTAAATATTTTTATTAAACGATCCTGAAAAACTCAACTATGAGGGTGTAAACTTTATGACGCGTCGTACACCCACAACATGGAAAAGTTATTACGTTATAAACTTGACACCCTTACAGTTGAGTTTTTCAGAATCATTTAATATAAATATTTAAAATTAAGTGGTAACCTTGGCCGAAAATTTTTTTAGGGAGTTTCTGATATCGACGTCCTAATGTTAAAGGTTTCGTGCAAAATAAAAAAAAAAACCCTTTCTGAGTAATTTCTTATTAAAACAAGCTATCCGACTGGACATAAAGAACGCATACACGAAGTCTCAACATAGGCCTGGGCCAAGGACTATTATTCCTGACAGTGAAGGGAGTCCAGGGGGTTGTTCATAAAATACGTTAGTAAACAGGGGATGTTTTTTTTTGCGAATATCAGAATTACTCCAACATTATTCAATTCTCGATTAAGCTTTTATTTGTATTTGTATATCTTATGCATTTTTTATGCTTACGATTATTGTAAATCCAGACTTAGTTATCCTAATCAAATGTTAATCGAAGATCTTACGTTTTGCTATGATTTCGTCATAAGGATCTAAACAGAAATTATTTAATAGTATCTACAGTCTTAATTTAACAAGTTTTTCGTCATTTCGAAAAATAAATCTTTAATACCCTGAAAAAAAACATTATAAATTAATGTTGTGCTATTATACAAAATATTAAGTTTTCAACTAATTTGACCAAAGGTTATTTTTTGTTGGACCCTTCCAGGTGATAACTCTTTACCAGTGATCCCTAATAAACAGTTAATATTTCAGTATCCTAAAAATATTCGCATAATTTATCAAATTTTTATGTCCATCTAAAGTCACAAAACGTTGATCATACATTTGCCTCATTTTGTGTAAAATTTAGCAAAATAAATATTGCAACTTGTAAAACTTAAAAAAAAACTGCTAACCTGCAAATCGGGTGTCGAGTGAGCTTCTTCTGAAAAGTTTCTCCTTTCGTTAGCTTTTTCATGCTTATCGTGTTCCGAAGAAGTCGGAAATCTAAAACTAAATTTACGTTTTGTTGGTGAAGCTGGCGTGGTAGGAGCAGGTAAATCGTTCATGGACCTGGCACTGATCTCGTTCACAAATGCAATAGCTGTGTCCAAAGTTTTTTGCCCTTGCGCGGATATCGGTTTAACTGTTGCTTGTTTACGTGGTTTACTCAAACGCTCCCTTAATTCGTTGGTTTTATTAGAACCTTCATGATCGGCGGGTGAAGGAGGAGGCTGTCCAAAAGAATTCAACATTAATTCCATTTCAGCCATAAGCGATGGACCTAAATCTAAAGCATTTGGATTTTCTTCGTCACTTATTTCGTGATACTCGTGATCATTTCCAGGAGCAGGTGGTAATGGAATATGATCACCTTCTAACAATGGTGCAGCTTCGAGATCCTTGTGTGGTCTAAACGGCGCGGCGTTACAACTTGAGTTGGAATTCCATTATACTACAAGCAATTCAAACACCTAATTTTTTTACGAAGCCTTCGTGATCAACTCACATCGACTTTTGTACCACTCAAGAAGCTAAGATCACCAAAATATGCGCCATCGATGAGTCCTACGTGACCTGTGTGCTTAAAATCACCTTGGGGGGCGCTGATCATTTCGCTCCTAAGCTTACGCCTGGATGATGTTCGCGTGCTGTCTGTACGTATAAACGATGCGCTTGGCAAATCCCCAAGATATGCTACAACATTACCGGGGTCAAACACGCTTGTTTTCCCAGACGTCGAAATTCCTTTCCATAAAGGTGGATGGGAACTAAAAAATCTATTCTTCAAAAAAATTCATTCAGCGCGCAATTCACTTACATTTTATCCAGGACAGTTACAATATCTCCTACTCGAAAATTTAATGTGCTTCCCCCTTCATTTGATACAGACTCTACTTGTACTTGTTCTGGACGACACTCAATCAACCGTACGCCTAAATCTAAAAACTTTGGTCGAGTAGCAGCTTCGTGCCTCCAGCAGTCCATCATTAAAGTGTAATATTCTTGGGGACAACAATCAGGCTTTTCTAATCGTTGAAAGTTAGGTTCGTCGATTGCTTCTAAAATTTGATGACCCGTCAAAGCGGCCCAAGGTTGAAAACCATACGAGAACATTTCCCACAATGTAACGCCAAAAGCCCACACATCGCTTGCTGTTGTAAACCTTAAGTAACTGATGCATTCAGGGGCGCACCACGCAATTGGTAGTTTTAAATTTACGTTGAAATTTGTTTGATAGTAATCTTTACCCTGACCAAGTGCTCGACTTAATCCAAAATCTGATATTTTTACTTTGTTTTTAGAAAATACTAATATATTTCTCGCAGCAAGATCTCTACAATATTTTGAAAATCAATGTGATTACTTGACTGTGTTTTACAATGTGATTCAATAGTGTGGACTGCGATAGCTTTTTTACCATTCATAATTTTTTTTGTGGTATACATAATATCAAGGTCTAATTCAAAAAGTTACTTATATCTCAAGTTGAAGTACTAAGCAACTCAGTATCCCTAAATAAGCCCAGTGGCTGTTCCGATAAGAACAACTATGGTTACTTAGAACTTCTTTAGTGAGTCAAGAAAGGCAGGGTTCCATCAGACGACTTGCTTTGGATTCATGCCAATTAAATGCATAATTACAATTTTAAAATAATTATTCACTTATATTAAAATTAGTCTTTACTTTGCAAATTTAACAAAGGGCCTTAACTTTTGTTCTGCTAGATTGAAGACCGACTCGTGAAATAATTTATTTAACTATGCTAACAATTCATAAAAAACATTATAAGCCCGATTAAATTCAAGAAAAAATTTAATCAAAATTAGGGGTTGGTGAAACACACTTTCAATTTAATTATTAAAACAATAATGCACTATTATAGTGTGTTATATTTATTAATTAATAATTAATTCCGGCTAGTTTTGAGATATTAAAATCCTATCCTCAAGGCAAACTACATACGAAGTTTTAAAAAACATCTTACACATCAAACTGTGTTAAAATTTGGTGCACAAACATGCAAACAGTAGAGATTCTAAACCAACATAACAACAACAAAATAAAATAATTTTATAGAGATTTGGTGAAGGATCATTTTTTATATGAGGCTTACGTCGAAGAGAGCATTTAGACAGAAGACATTATTTTCATAACCAAATGCTTGACAAAAAATACAACACCTATAACTTTGCTTTCATCAAAGTCCCTACCATCTTACAGGATTACATCAGTGCACTAGTCTTCATAATTTGTAAATTAAAGATTTTAGGGTGTCGTGGATTTTCAGATAATTTTGAAGCTTTTTATGGTATGCGTTTAATGGATTCTTCCTTAATTATTTGAATGCGTTAGCTTCCAGCAAACTTGTAACTTTATCAATGTATTTTCCCACAATGACATTATTTTCTTTTATCTTATTCTTGAGAGCAAAAATATCATTTATGTTTTTCCATGTCTCTTTGCTCTCAAGAATAGGATAATGTCATTGTGGGAAAATACATCGATAAAGTTAAAAGTTTTCTGGAAGCTAAAGCATTCAAAGAATAGCCAAAGCCCAAAAAGAACCCAAGTGTTACAACATGCAGTCGGGAAACACAAAATATTAAACCAACCTTTTTGCATTTTATTTAAACATCCGAGCCAGTCGAACATTTTCTTTTCTTGTGTTTCGTTATCTCCACCGATAGCTGGTTTATTTTTTATTTTATTTTGTTGTCTTGTAATTCATTTTTAGTGATGTGTTGCTTAGAATCCCCACTGTTTGTATTTATTGTGCATGTTTTTACACCAAATTTTAACAAAGTTTGACGAGTAAGAGGTTTTTTTAATTTGTGATACTTAATTTGTTTTTTTGAAAAGCCTTTTTGTAGTTTGTCTCGAGCTTTATTGTTTTAATTGAAAAAATTTAATAGTTTTTGAAATATTTCATTGGTTACTTAAATCTCTAAGATTTAAAGAAATTACCTAAAGTAGGTAAATTTTAATTTACAATTTGTTTAATTATTATGATTGGTCAAGAGTCCACACTATTGATTCACTTTATAAAAAAAAAAGATGTCATCTACTCACCTGTGTATTAATCTTTTGGCTTCTAAGTACTGCATACCATCACATATTTGTACAGCAAAATCGCATAAATTTAAGACATGAAAACTGGTTCTAAGTGTCGATTCTTTTAAACACTCTAATAAGGATCGTAATGGTGCCAATTCGGTGACCAACATAAGACTTCCTGTGTCTAATACAACACCAAACAAACGAACTATGTGGGGATGATCGATAGAATGCATGATAGCTGCCTCCTTAAGAAATTCTATAGTATTGTTTTGCATTCGTTCACGTGCTAAACATTTTATTGCAACTTGAATTCGTTCCCCTTCATTACACCAAACTCCTTGCTGGACTACACCAAATTCACCCATGCCCAATTCTTTGTTTACTGTAATATTGGATGAAGGTAGGTATTATATGTTTACTAGGCATTCGACTTGTCCTCAAAGTCGGAATATTTTCTACGCTGTTTATTATAGCAGGGTCAGGTGACAAATTGTCTTGTCTACGTGCAGTTAATAATTTTTTAAATTTTAATAAATAGTTGTTAGGGAAGTGTTTGTCATAATATTTTTTTAATCGTCTAATTTCGGGCTTGGACATGCCTACTTCCACTAGATCTCCATCAGTTGCAAATTTAAATTGAGACGGATGAGCTATTTTCAATTTATTTCTAAAAAAAAATGCAAGTAAAATAGAATCATGACCAAAATGTAAATATTTACTTGAAAACGTTAAAATACTGTTGCAGCTCTGCTTCAACTAAAAATTCATGTAAACCCGGTCCTTTCTTCATTGTAGCGCTTGAAGATTCTGCAATATGTAATTTTTAATAGATAATGTGAAAAATTTTATTAAGGATGAGAAAAAATTAGTAAAACATACCCATATTTTGTGCTTTTGGTTTAAGTACTCGGAATTTATATTAAATATCGATTGTTTTTTAATTTAACCCTGCTGAATTTTTGCTAAAGTATGCATAATAGTTTACTAAGTTTAATAATAAAATAAATTATATAAATAAAATCACTTTATTGCTTAATTATCAAAAAATAATAAATATCATAATGCTCAATGAATAAATAGTAGGAAGGAAGGAGCATATGTATGTTTTACCGTGTTAAATTTGCGAGTCAAAACGAGCGGGCGTTCGCCATATTGAGACTCGATTAAAATTGTTTAAAATGGTTAATTGTGTTGCTTGTGGAACCATCAGGAACACGAAAAATGTCAAAAATGGAATTACATGGCATAAGTACACATCTAAAATTTAATTTAACATTCTAATATTAAATGTAGTAAATTGTGTGGTTATGAATAGTGCAAAGGCGTGCATATCAGATTCAATTTTAAATAGATTCGATTCCACCAGATGCTTGTAAGTGAGCTTTATACCTTTTTGGTTTAAGAATGCTTAATAATATTATGAAAACGTTAATATTCGTGGTTACACGCATTAAAATATAATGCAATAAATTATATTTATGAATGTCATCTTTACTCATATTTTATGTAACGCCACTGGAATTGCATTTAAGCAACCGCCATCAGACTCGATTTGTCTCGTAAAATTATTCTAAATGCTACTTCCTCCCTACTCTTTATTCAATGATAATGCTATATTTAGTTGTCATTTGACATGCGCCATTTGACAATTGATTGACATCTTTTGTTACCATGTTGTAGTATTTACGTTTGACATTTTGCAACCTTGCATATCGTAATTTTTTATTTCTCTATAAATTTAAAATTAATATAGCAAGGGAATATTAGGCAACGGTATGATTTCTGCCTTTGATGTTGGACTTAGATAACAGGAGTGTATCTGACCGATTAGGATTCGAACCTTGGTTTCCTGCTTCCTCGGTCGGCAGGGACCGCCCGAAGAGGATTTTTTCGGGGGGAGCAGTCCTCAATTTGCCAACAGTCGACGTTTAATTTTACAAACTTGTGATGCTTATTTGTTGCTCCTCGCTCCTCTTGGGAATACCAATAAACTTTTTTTTTTAGTTTTTTCGATTTTCTTTCTTTACTTTTAATTTTGCCAACTCGTACCGTCGTATCTTCATTTAACAACCTTGTCTAATTTTGCAAACATTGGGTCTGTCCCTATCGGTCGGATGGATATCGCCAAGGTTTGGAAAAACCAAAACTGTATCAAAAATTACAACTCCCGCGGGTTTTTTTTTTAATGAAGTTACTGTGTACAATATTTTGTTTATACCGGGTGACCATCCGAACTTTGAGCATAGGGAATTTACATGGGAAATTGATTTTTTCTAAATTCGTGCTTCCCATTATAACGGATAAGAATAAAAAGTAGTACAGTAGAACCTCGATTATCCGGGCCGACTGGGACCGAGCTTTTCACGGATAATTGAAAAGCACGGATAATAATAATTGACGTTTTTTGTTAATATTACAAATTAGTTATATTTTCTTTATAAATTTTTCTAATTTAAAAAAAGGGTCAACTGGAAAACCGAAGATAGGGAGATAGGGGCGCAAAATATTACAGGCTTGTGGCGTCAAACTTGCTTAATACGCCTCTGCAAATTAACCTAACCTATATTACCAAGTTTCTATTAATATCGTATTTATGTACACAAATGTGATGCTTATGAGATTGAGCAAACACAACTTTTTCTTACTTCCATAATTAAAGCTAACCAGAGACGAGCCATTTCAAAATTTACACTTATCTTAATGCGAAAATACACCAAACAAGCGCACACAAACAAATTAACGTTTGCTCGTGAACGCTTGTTTAATGTGTCCTCTTCTTACATAAAAATAAATACCTAAATACATAAAACTAAAAAGCGCAATTGCACTCGAGACACTTAACTATGGACGGACGATTGATAACCCACAAATTAAGAAACCAGCAAAAAAAAATAAAACAAAAAATAACAAAACAAAAACATAAGCCTACACAACTACAACACTTAAAAGTATTACACAAATTAAAATTATAACAAAGAATTAAAAATTATCGTTTAATAATACATATAATTATTCTACATCACAATTTACCAATAAGTACTTCTATCTTGATGGTTTTTTGCTGCACTTGAAGAGCCTTAATTCTACCTAATTCTAGGGAATGTTATGTATGGACGAATAAAGTTATCTAATGTGCGGTGCCTCTTAGGATTGCAACGCTTTCTAAAAGTCTACTACGTCGAAATTTTGAAAATTTTTTTATTCGTATTCGCGATGCATTAAAAAACATTTCGGCGTTATTTTGTCATCGCCATCTTGGATACTACCTACGCGTCATACAAAATATAAAATTAAATTTCATCGCAAAACTAAAGAATCTTTCAATTATATGAACGAAACTATAATTATTCATATGAAAATGTTCATTTGCTTGTATTTTACAACGCGCTTGCGTCATACTTGAGTAGGAATCAGCAAGTTCCAGACTGTTCCAGAATTAATACGTGTCATTTTCTATAAATAGCCAACTTGATTTTACTTTTTATTTTTTCTGTTGGCGATTTCAATAATTTTAATTTAAAACTATTGAAGAAAACCATTATTTCATTCAAAAATATGTTTGTAAAAAATAATTTGTTGTCAGATTATTTAATTTTTAAATAATTATTTAAATACCGACGCTTCTATATTTAATAATAATAACTATTTAATTATTACATTGAATAAATAAACTCAAGTTTTTAAATATTCGTATAAAAGGTTTTATTGCGATAAATTTTTTTACCTGTGCTCTTCATTTCCGAGAATTACAACATTTAAACCGATAACTGTCGCGGCGTAGTAATTTCACAGTGCGTTTTGTTCCTGCGGCAAGTTAACACGTCGTGTAGATTATGAGGTGATATTTTAAGTTTTAAGTGGAAAATTGTGAAAACTTTTGTTATGTGTGTATTGTTGGTGTTTAGTGAAACAGTGAACTATCGGTGGATGTTCAGGAACCAGGAATAAAGTTTAAGGGAGCAACTTTCTTGTGTAAGTATTTACTGCGCAGTTCTTTTTCAGAAAATCAAAAGGCAATTCGGAGGATGCTTTTATACTTTTATGGTCAGTCTTTTTGTGCTAAAGCCTACTCCGTTGAAATTTTGAAAAAATTTCCATTCGTTTTCGCGATGCGTTAAAAAACATTTCGGGGTTACTTTGTCATCGCCATATCTTGCATACTACCTACGCGTCATTTGAAATATAAATTAAATTTCATCGTATAACTAAAGAATCTTTCAATTTAAATGAAGGAAACTATAGTTATTTAACATGAAAATTTTGAATTTACTTGAATGTTACAATGCGCTTGCGTTATATTTGAGTAAGACTCAATATTCCTTTAAAAACATGGGGTCTTCGAGGTGACGTCATTTTTTCTATAAATAACCCATTTGATTGTAATTTTGTTTTATAAACTTTTTTAATAAATTGATGTTGATTGTATTAATATTTTTATAAACACTGAACACCTACAGGGAGTTTAAAAATATTTTGTTACATAAAAAATTTTTTTAAAAATTTCAAAATATTTCAACGCTTCCACACCGGCCAAACACTTTGGTTTATAAAATCCTTTTGAAAAAATTTAATGTTTGGTTTCTTTTGTTTCAGGTAAGGTGGGTTCCATTACAAGAAAGTTAGCATCGTCGGAGAAAAAGGTCAGATTTTTAAAAATTTTATGTGTTAAATAAAGGTTTATGCAAGCTTTAATGCAATATAATTAACATAAAACAACCAATAGAATTCTTAAATGCTTACATTATAAAAGGGTATTTTTTTAGAGCGTTAGAACGTTCGATCCAGATAGTTGTTACTTGACGGATAATATGTTACTTTTGTTTTGACATTTCTTTCCAGTAGGCATTGACCAATTATCATGCAAAATCTTTCGCTGCAACAACGTTTACAAAAAATAATTGTTGAAATTTATTATAAAAAAATCAGTGTGTTTTTCCAAACTTGCTGTAGACGCCAGTGTTGAAGAAAATGCAAATTTATCAATTCGTCGCGTCGGCGTGCCCAGGATCTTGGACTTTATTAGCGACGACGATTGAAGCATTAAAAGCCAACATATCTAAAGTTATTGGGAATATAAGACCCCTAATGCTTTGAGTGATCAAAAATTGGACAAGCAGAATGCACTATTTTAGATGAAGCCGTGGCGGACATTTGCTGATTTGCCGGAAATTGTTTTCAAATGTTAAATGTCATCGAATGTTCTTTCATATAAAATAAAATAAAATTTATTGTTGTTTTATTTATATTTAAAGTTGTGACGCTCTAAAAAAATACCCTTTATTTAATTAAATTACAATAAATGTTTGCATAAATTGACTATAAACTAAAATGTTCTGTTCCTCATATTGACGAAAAAACAATCATTTTTGCACCAATAAACAAAATTCTTAAATCCAATTACTTTATAATTATTATACGATTATTAAACTTTTCATCAATAAAATAAATTTTATTCATCGATCGGTTCAAAAATTATGATTGTTTGATCAATAAGATAAACCTTCTTTTTTTCAGTGTATAATGTTAATGTTTTGAAAGCTACCCACTGATGATCAAACTTGACATGACGTGTCTTATCAGAATTCAAAGATACCGAAGCTGTAAGTCCAATAAGTGTACTTCAGTATTTTTGAAACCTGATGGGCATTTCATGTAAATTTTGACCAACTAGGAAATATAAGTACCCAACTAGTGAAGTAGAACCGCGAAACGAAAGCTATCTGATTAAGTCCTGATTAATTGATAGTAATTATTCTATACAAAACAAAAACGAGTACTTACCAATTTTTTATTGTTAAAAATAACTTTTACACAACGTTTGCTTTACACGTGTCTTCAAATATCCTTTTTGAAAGAATGTTATTAATCTACTGCGGCTCTCCACTCGCCATATTATCATGTCATGATGCGATTATTCCCTCTTCAACCCCATAAGTTGGTGGGGCGCGCGCACTAAATAATACCGTGAAGCAATTCTTAACCGAGTATGTTTATGCAATATGCGAAGTTTCCGAATATAAAGTTACGTGACTTTACCGAAAATGATCCATTTGGGCAAATTCATATCAAGTGATCCAATCTGGTTCATCGGCTAATTTTAGATAATTATTTTTTTTGTGTAATTGGTCCTGACAATGATGGGAGTCTAGATGGAATTGTGGAGATCCTAATTTTTGTCTTAAGGACTGTGTTTGAACTAGTTTAGGAGTAATAAGCGAAATTCTCACCCCCAGGAATAATAAGAGAACGAAACTTCTTGGGTAAGACCATCCTGAAGATGGTCAAAAATCTTGACCAAAACATGTCGATTTAATGTAATTGTGTTTTAATGAGTACGCCCATTTCCCAAGAAGTTCCTCTTAGTTTAGGAGGTAAATATACCTATATTGTAATATTATTTTTTGTAAAATTTTATAAATCATAGTTATCGAAGGAAAATTTTTAATTTCTATGCTTGAGTTTCGTACTATTAGATACGCCGTGTTATCTTTGTTGGCGACGTGCTAGTCGAACACATTCTTCAAATTCGTCAAAATTATTTTAATTATTTAAAATTTTAATTTTTATTCTTACTTAGGGTTGCGGCGCGGCGTCATTAGACTAAACATCCAAAGGTATAGCAATCCGGTTCCTCGGTTTCGTGTACCAATAAATGTAATAAACTTATCCAAAAATTTCTATTCACATCCAAATTTAATTTATTATAATAAAACCATCTCTTCAAAAACTAATCACTTTTATTTTATTTTAAAATAAAATTATATTTTCTAATATGCCCAAAAATGGACTCAAAATGGTCCATACGCCTTGACTTTCGGCATCAAAAGCCAAGTTTTACATTTAACAAATACCAACATAAACAATTTAAAATAAAGACAACTTATACAGAATGCAACACAAACAATTTACAAACATAGGTAATCAAAATAAAACTACCCCCTACACAATTTTATACAAAAATATATGACATCATTACCCCCTTGGTTTTAATTGACAAAACCAAGGTGTTTTTCAATTAAAAACAATAAAATGTCATGTTCAAAATTATTAAAAATCAAATAAACTTTCAAATTAAACAAAACCAAAATTTTAAAATTCCAATAATTCATGATAAGTCAAATTACTAATAATAAATATTCCAACATTCAGACTATTTACAAAATTTAAATCAAATTTTAAATTAAAGAAAACCCAATTTTTTAAAATTAATCCAAGAATATTCATTTTAAAGAATTATATTATCCAAATTTATTTTATAAGTACTCGCTTTTGTCATCTGGCATCCTATTTTTGTTTACCTCCATCTCCTTGATTTCCACAAAATAATTTCATCTTTGGAAGTCCACATATCCAGAATTTTCCCAATCCTTCCTCCAATTTTCGTCCACACAATCCAAATTTTGATTTCTAATTTTTGCCTCGGTCCAGATTTATTTTTCTTTTTATTACCAGTTTTCTTTTTATATCCAAATTCAATTTTCTTATTTTTATCAATTTTTCTCTTTGGTTCTAATTTTACTTTCTTACTTCCAGCAATTTTGCTTTTTTTTCGTTGAACCATTCCAAAATTTTTATTACATCCAATTATGATTTTCCTTTTTGATCCAAATTTTAATTTTTTATTTTCAATCATCGTTTTTCTAGTTTTACGCACTTTGCTTGTTTTTGCAACAATCTCTACCAGTCCATCCATATTATTAATTTTTTCTTGGTTTTTTATTTCTTCCAATTGTAGTGAAGGCATGTTGATGTCAACCCTGTTTTCATTTAGAAAATCTACCTTTTTGTTAATATGGTCTAATTGTTTTTTGTTGTCTTCGAAGTTTTTGTTTATGTTTTTCAAGTTTTTGATTAAGTCTTCAAAGTTTTTGTTTACTGACTTTGAATGTTCATCCAACACATCCTTCATAAATTTGAAGATCTCCTCCATTCTAAATTTTTATACAATTTTCGTTAAATTTTAATTTTAGTTATCTTTTTACTTAATCTCAGGGTCTATAAGTCGGTTCTAAAAACCACGCCCCACGTTCTTGGGATGCCAATTTGTAATTTTTTTTAGTACAATTTATAATTCTTAGTTATCCAAGGAAAACATTAAGTTTTTGAATTCAGTTTTGTTTTTGATTAGTGTTATCTGTGCTCGCAACTTTATTTGTTGGAACACCTTTCAATTTTTATAAAAAAATTTTTCAAATTTGAATTATGTCAAATTTCCAATTCCAATTTCAAATATCCAATTTCAATAGCAATAATGAAAAATCTAAAGGTTTACCTTCCCTGTTTTCTCTCCGATCCCTGGTTTCGTGTGCCAAATAAATGTAGTAAATTTTCCAAAAATTTCCAATCTCTCTGGTTTCGGGTACAATTTCAATATAAATAATAACACCAATTCTTCATAAATTTTCACTAGTACTTTATTATTATTTTAAAATAAAAATTTAAACTTATATCCAAATATGGATCAAAATTATAACGCGTTTATCAACGCGTTCAAACGCGTTGACTTTCGGCATTCAAAAAGCCAAGTTTTACATTTAACAAATACGAACATAAACAATTTAAAATAAAGACAACTTATACAGAATGCAACACAAACAATTTACAAACATAGGTAATCAAAATAAAACTACCCCCTACACAATTTTATACAAAAATATATGACAATATATTTGGACCTAGGAATTGAGGGTACGCAATAGCTGTAGCCAAAATATGGTCTACAAAATCGGATCTGATAAAATTTCCTACAAGAACGTTCCTACTCATTTTTTATGTATCTGTTATATTTTTGGAGGTATAGGCTTTTGAAATTCCTAAATTTTCAAGAACCTTTTTTTTTCTCACGTTATTTGATTAACTTCTTTCCGTTCATTTAAGAAGAAAGTCCTTGGAAAATGAAGTTGTAGAAAATGAATTTTCCTTTAAAATTAGGATATTAGTTATTCAATATTTTATCTTAAATTGATCAAAATTTATAGCAATTTCAAAATTTCGAGAATACCTGACACAAAATCATGTATTTAAAAAAAATATATATTACATGGTCAGCGTTTACAATAGCTATTTGAATCTTATATGGTCGATTTATACTCAACATTTAACATTTATCATTTAACATTTATCACTTATGGTCAGAGATGACCAACTTTCATCTATCATTTAACATTTAAGAAATTTTGTTCACACTGCGCAAGATAAACGGCGCGCGCAAATTATTGTTTATTCCATTACCATTATTACCAAAATAATGGTAAAAAATTGTAGTACTTTGTTACCACAGTAATATTATTTACTTTTCTCATAACACAATATAAACTGACACTCACACAAACATAATCATTCACTAATACTTATGTCAAATGACAAAAAGATGTCAACTTGTTAAATGATAAATGTTAAGTGTTAAATGTTAAATGTTACATGATAAATGTTAAATGTTGAGTATAAATCGACCATTTTACTTATATACCATTACATTATACATCTTAACAATATCAAAATTTTGTAGGTAGGTACACCAAAAAACTTAATCAAGAGTTGACCAAATTAAACAAATTTTCTTATTCAGTAATGCCCGTATTCACAAAACTTTTACACAAGCCGTGTCTTGCTTGTACTAAGGGATAATTTCCATTGGTTTGTTAAATTTAACGGCTTGTTAAAAGCTTTACCGACGTTTCTGAATACGGGCGTTAACCTTAAACGTATTTTTCAATTTACATTATTTTTGTCTGGATTTTACCAAAATTTTGTTAATATAGTACATACATATGCCCTTACATACATATATGTCCTTATTACTATCTAAAAACAATGACAGTAAGGCTTGAGAATTATTTAAGCTAATTTTCAAACTTCTTAAGCTAATAATCCTTTCTAAAATTTTGGAAACATAAGCTTATGTGCAACGAGAGAGTGCAATACATGATTTTGTGTCATATAGATATACCTCAAAATTTTCAAATTGTTTTAAAAAAAGATTAATGCTCTCTCGAAGCATCTCTCTCACTCCTTCTCGAAGGACTTTCGTTTCGAATAAACGATAAAGAAGTTAAAATAATAAACGTTAGGTAAAATCAAGTTTTTTAAAAATTTCCGAATTTTACAAACGTTAGGGTACCTCGAAAACTTCAACAGTTACAAAAAAAAATAAATAGAGACAGTTTTGTAATAAATTTTTTAGCTTCAATTTTTGACATAACCACTTTTTAGCTAAGGATAACCATTTTCGAGAAATACGCAAAAAAACATATAAAGTGACACACTTTTAAGCGTTCGTTGTCTTGACTAAAGTCTCGACTAATTAGCAAATTCTAAATGATTTAATTGCTACTTTGAGATTTTCATTTGTTTTTGTAGCATTTAAATAGCACCTGTTTAAAAATACCATAATATTTAAATTATATGTGTTTTGTTTTCATATAGCGTCCGTATTAACAATAATTGTTTCTCAAGGTGCAATAGGGAGGGTGGCAAAATACATGAAAATGAGTATTTAAAATACTTACAAAATAACAGCATTTAAAATAAGTACATTGTGTAGTTAAATTTTAACTGGTGAAAATTAAGAAATTTTTAAACTGTTTCTATTTCTCATTGGTTAAAAATTGCTGAACACAGCCAGACGTATAAAGAGGAAATAACCGAGTCGTCCAAATACACATTAGTGCGTAAAAGCTAATTTCTCAATATTTCTAGCAAACTTTCGATTAGTAATAAGATTAGGTTATACGGTCAGGCCTATCCTGACGTATGCAGCTCCTGCTTGGGGTTACGGGGCACAACGCAGAAGCTCACCCGAGTAAAATCCGCTTCATCCAAAACAGCAATGAAGGCCCCAATATTTGCCACAAACGCCAGGCTTCTAGAAAATTCCGGCGTGTAATCTATCCGCGAATTAATCCACCGTACCACGAAAAATTCTACTACGATGAAACCAAGTCAAGAGTTCCAATTCGATCCCGGAGCCAACAGCATTGGACAAACTAACTTCATAACATCCGCCATGTAGGGATCTTACTTTATTTTATTTATTTTATTTTTATATTTATTGAATTAATTTCATATTTTTATTTTATATATATTTTTTTTGCCCCGACTACTTTTCACTAGTACCAGAAAGAGGGGACTAATGCGTCAGTAACGGCTCTAATCGGGACCGACGTAATGACCCTCCTCCTAAAAGCCCAGGCGTTGTTGCCGTATTCGGCTTCGCCTCGCCTTTACCATAATGATCGATAACAAAGGCAATTAACTTCTGCCGCGTGGGACCAGTCATGTATGGGCCCACTCCGCTTGTCACGATTTGCATTGTCCGAACCCTTCTAGATGGGGTGCACCAAACCCCATGAACGTTTCAAGCCATGCTGACCGACAGTCTTGATGCGGCTCTAATCGCATCTAAAGTCGGCAGCCCCCTCGGCGGACGGTTGTGTGCTAATTTCTCAACCCGATGTCAAACCAGGTGTTCAACACCTCCACTTGTCACGATTTGCATTGTCCGAACCCTTCTAGATGGGGTGCACCAAACCCCATGAACGTTTCAAGCCATGCTGACCGACAGTCTTGATGCGGCTCTAATCGCATCTAAAGTCGGCAGCCCCCTCGGCGGACGGTTGTGTGCTAATTCCTCAACCCGATGCCAAACCAGGTGTTCAACACCTCCACTTGTCACGATTTGTGTTGTCAGCGCTCTTCTAGATGGGGTGCACCAAACCCCATGAACGTTTCAAGCCATGCTGACCGACAGTCTTGATGCGGCTCTAATCGCATCTAAAGTCGGCAGCCCCCTCGGCGGACGGTTGTGTGCTAATTCCTCAACCCGATGCCAAACCAGGTGTCCAACAAGTCATTTTGCATTCTATTCCAGTATTTAAAATTTCCATTTCTGATTCTGACAAGCATTTTTCAAATACATTGAAAATTTTTTAATAAAAATATTTAAAATGAAATTCAATAAATACAATACTAATAAGATACAAAATAAATAAAATAAAACTATTATCACAATTCAAATAGAGGGACAGAAAGCACACAAAGGATCTATGCAGAATTTTTGTTCTTTCGCTCTCTCCATTTGGATAAAACTCTATCTCTCTCTAGTCGCATCCTCTTGACTGAGAAATCGTGATCCACTTTCTCAATAATTGAGAAGCGGATTTCTTGGCAAAGTACCTCGCTGATTTGCCATTGCCTTCCGAGGGAAGACGGTCAGAATTTCTTACTCCGTCCGGGATCGAACTGGGCTTCTGGGCAACCGTCTTCGGTTTGAATCATACCGTATTTGAATTATATTTTTTTGCAAAAAGAATTACCTATACATATTATGTTGTGCCTCGGTCAGCTGTTTATATGAACTTTTTTACCTGCCTGAATTTTTTACCAAAAATTATGTACACCTACATAGTTCCAAATAATTCCATGATATTTCCACGTTTTTGTATAGCTATTTCCAGTCACGAATCACCCCTCGGGTACCACTAAGGGCTGAAATTTTAGATGTTGATCTGGTCTGCCGAAATGTGCAGAAACTTGGAAAAAAAATTTAAAAGCGGGGGAATAAAAAATATCGAGGTTCATATTTATGTCAACCTCGTTGAAAAGAAATAACCTGAGACTCGTTCCCTTTATACAAAATTCTTTCTCGAAATATTTAACTCTTTAAAATAAATATAAATTAAGGATAACGGTTTTTAAACAAATTGTTGTAAGCAAACATTGATAGATATTTTAGTTTTCGCAAACCTTGTAAATCATAAAAACTGCTGCACCTTGTCAAGCAAACATAGCCGTTACATGAGAACAAAACACAATAATTTAGGTAATGGTAATTTTAAACCACCAACACCTCAGGCTCAATATACACATATACACATATACAATATATTTAGCATTTAAGAGGCCCTAGGCGCAATTTAATTTTGAGGCCCCCTCTAAAAATTTTGTTACTCACATCAGTTGTCATTTTATTAGCCGACTTAAAAAAAAGGTTTTCGATATGTTTTCCCTATGCCACAATTTCTTATGAATTATGAAATACGTTGTGATAATTATTAATTATTTTCATAACACAAAAAGTTAGATAAAATTACTTTATTTTATTTTGAGAGTTGAATTTTGAGTCCCACTGGATTTATGAGGCCCCAGGCGAGCGCCTTTTGTGCCGGTTCGGAAATCCGCCACTGCTTATTGTGCAAGAAAATGTTGAAAAGGTTAAGAGAGCGATTTCTCATGAAATTAGGTGACGCGCATAAATTGCGCTCTATTAACGAGATTCGCGTAGGATATTTGACTATAATTTAAAAACCTCACGTAATGATTCTTATGTGTATGTAACACATATGGAATTTTTTCTTTCAAAAAATTTTAATCCAAAATACCAAAAATTAATGTTTTAAATTTATACTAAAAATAATGATTAGTTTAAACGCTCATTTATGGTCAGGTGGTGTGTTTTTCATAAAACTGAATATTTCTTCGTTTGTTTCTTCGTCTCTTATACGCTCTTGGATCCTTTGACGATTTAAACCAAACTTGATAAACAAGCCCAGTTTTTCAGTAGCAGGTTAAACCAAAAAGTGTGGGTTAACCAATGATATTGCGTAAAAACAGCTCTTCAACGTATTTCATTGTTTAACCAAAAATTTTTTGGTTTAACCTGCAACTGAAATACTTGGCCTAACTCAGTAGGACTTGCGAAAGGTTATTGTCAATAGCGGATTTAGCATTTGAAAGGCTCCAGGAGTAATTTGATTTTGAAGCCCACTTTAAATACTTTTTCTATACTCACATCAGTTGTTATTTTATATTGGTTAATTTTCAATGTGTTTTCTCTATGCCACAATTTCTTATGAATTCTGAAATACGCTGGTGATAATTATTAATTAATTATTTTCATTACAAAAAAAGTTAGATAAAATTACTTCATTTAATTTTGAGAGCTGAATTTTGAGGCCCCCTGGATTCATGGAGGCCCCAGGCGGGCGCCTCTTGCGCCTGTTCGGAAATCCGCCACTGGATCTAACGCAAATGTATCTTTTTTTTTTTCAATTACGAAGACATTTTTAGGTAACCATGTTGAAAAAGGGGGTGAGTTAAGCCGCAATCCGGGCTACAATTTTGCAATCGCGACGTCTACGATAATGCAACAAAAACAAGCATAAATTTCTTAAATAATTTCTAATTTAATTATATTAGTTAATCACTTAATCGATTATTAAAAACTTTCAACTATTTTATTTTGTAAGTACTGTTGCCCAGGATCCTCTATAATACAATAGGTACCTACCTATATTTTTATAATACTTTTGTATAAAATTATTTTCAAATTAACCTAACCTATTATTGCCAAGTTTCTATTAATATCGTATTTATGTACACAAATGTGATGCTTATGAGATTGAGCAAACACAACTTTTTCTTACTTCCATAATTAAAGCTAACCAGAGACGAGCCATTTCAAAATTTACACTTATCTTAATGCGAAAATACACCAAACAAGCGCACACAAACAAATTAACGTTTGCTCGTGAACGCTTGTTTAATGTGTCTTCTTCTTACATAAAACTAAATACATAAATACATAAAACTAAAAAGCGCAATTGCACTCGAGACACTTAACTATGGACGGACGATTGATTACCCACAAATTAAGAAACCAGCAAAAAAAATAAAACAAAAAATAACAAAACAAAAACATAAGCCTACACAACTACAACACTTAAAAGTATTACACAAATTAAAATTATAATGTTATGTATGAACGAATAAAGTTATCTAATGTGCGGTGCCTCTTAGGATTGCAACGCTTTCTTATTTTAGCTCCCGGTGGCCCTATAATGCCGTTATCTATACTGTTAATAATATAATTGTGATTAATTAGTACGGTGTGGTATACTTATTATACTAAACAATTTAAAATTAAGTAAAAATATGCAAAACGCAACTATACAAAGTTTTTACCGATACATTCATGATGCGCTTAAAATATTATTGGATGAGACGATGACTTCCAACATGATAATTTAAGCGCAACATAAATAATTTAAAAGTACGTACATTATTGCTTCTTAATACATATCTATTATTTAGATTAATTGTGCCACTATGTGGAATTTAACAATGCACCACGAAAAACAAATAAAGTTTCAGATCAAAAATCACAATAATATATTTAAAAACATTCAACAATAATAAAATACTAATAGTTTCAACGAATTATTGCTGTTAAAATAATCTCCGAGTTAAAATATTCGCGATTATTCCCTCTTCAACCCCATAAGTTGGTGGGGCGCGCGCACTAAATAATACCGTGAACCAATTCTTAACAGAGTAAGTTTATGCAATATGCGAAGTTTCCGAATATAAAGTTACGTGACTTTACCGAAAATGATCCACTTGGGCAAATTCATATCAAGTGATCCAATCTGGTTCATCGGCTAATTTTAGATAATTATTTTTTTTGTGTAATTGGTCCTGACAATGATGGGAGTCTAGATGGAATTGTGGAGATCCTAATTTTGGTCTTAAGGACTGTGTTTGAACTAGTTTAGGAATAATAAGCGAAATTCTCACCCCCAGGAATAATAAGAGAACGAAACTTCTTGGGTAAGACCATCCTGAAGATGGTCAAAAATCTTGACCAAAACATGTCGATTTAATGTAATTGTGTTTTAATGAGTACGCCCATTTCCCAAGAAGTTCCTCTTAGTTTAGGAGGTAAATATACCTACATATTTGGACCTAGGAATTGAGGGGTACCGACTTGGAAATATGCAAGGGGGGATGTCGCATCCTCCAGGATTCAGCGTCGGAGATATGCACTTTCTGTTGAGCACCGACGACGCCGTCTAGCGGGAAGGAAAAACTTGGATAACTGCAAGTTTGTAATAATAAATATATCAATTTGTAATAAGTAATAGTAAACGTATATTCTTAGATTATTTCGGATATTTTTGGTATACGTCTAGTAATTGTGAATTTAATATACGTATATAATATACACTTTATATACTATACTTAAAATATACGTATACTAAACGATGTTCGTAAACTAATTGGTAACCATTATTGCAAAGATAAAAGTTTGATCTTGGAAATACGTTTAGTAAATGTATACTGTATAGGTATATTAAACGTGAAAAATATTAGTTTACATATTAGTCTACGATCACGAAATGAATACGTATACCCTACGATTTTGTTATACGCTTTATTTACATATTTTTTTTACGGATAATATACGTGGGTAAAATACGTACATTATACGTAAAGAAACATACGTCTACTTATTAGTCTACAATCGCAAAATTAGAACGTATATTCTACGATTTAGTTATACGCTTTATTTACATATTTCTTTTACGGATAATATACGAGGGTGAAATACGTACATTATACGAAAAGAAACATACGTCTACATATTAGTCTACAATCGCAAAATTAGAACGTATATTCTACGATTTAGTTGTACGCGTTATTTACATATTACTTTTACGGATAATATACGTGGGTGAAATACGTACATTATACGTAAAGAAACATACGTCTACATATTAGTCTACAATCGCAAAATTAGAACGTATATTCTACGATTTAGTTGTACACTTTATTTACATATTACTTTTACGGATAATATACGTGGGTAAAATACGTACATTATACGTAAAGAAACATACGTCTACATATTAGTCTACAATTGCAAAATTAGAACGTAAATTCTACGATTTAGTTATACGCTTTATTTACATATTACTTTTTCGGATAATATACGTGGGTGAAATACGTACATTATACGTAAAGAAAAATACGTCTACATATTAGTCTACAACCGCAAAATTAGAACGTATATTCTACGATTTAGTTATACGCTTTATTTACATATTACTTTTTCGGATAATATACGTGGATGAAATACATACATTATACGTAAAGATATATACGTATACATATTAGTCTACAATTGCAAAATTAGAACGTATAATCTACGATTTAGTTATTTGCTTTATTTATGTAATACTTTTACGGATAATATGCGTGGATGAAATACGTACAATATACGTAAAGAAACCTACGCCTACATATTCGTCTACAATCGCAAAATTAGAACGTATATTCTACGATTTTCTTATACAATTTATTTACATATTACTTTTTCGGATAATATACGTGGGTGAAATACGTACATTATACGTAAAGAAACATACATCTACAATTGCAAAATTAGAACGAATAATCTACGATTGCATTAAAAGCATTATTTACATACTTATTACTTTTTATGGAATATAAATATTTTAAGAATAAGTTAACATGTGGCCAGTAACATCTTGTGTTGCCTATTAGCCACAAAATAGGAATAACCGCAATTTCTCGCTTTGAAAACTCTACTATTGCAAACATTTTTACCCAATTGTAATATACATAATTAATTTGCTCTTATCTTCTTCTCAATCGTTGCTTTAAATGTAAAGACCATTTGCTTATTTATAATAATTTTTTAATACCAACAAAAAAATAATACTTGCATACATGGTGGGTGGTTTAAATATTCTATTAATTTACTTATTAGCAGGACCGGTGTCACCATATGGGCTAACTGTGTCTTTGCACAGGGCGGGAAATATTTGTTTTTTAGAATGTGAAATTTTGATTATTTTTATTAAATGTCAACATAAAAAGAGATTATTATACACTATTGTTCCTTTTAATTGGGCGTTAACCAAATCACTGGCAAAAGCTAGTTTATCTTTGTAAAGTACGGTGTCGAACCCCCCCCTCTCCCCCCACGTAGAATTCACTCCATTTTTAATTTACGTGGCCAATACCAATGCACAGGCACCGCATACAAATACATGTACGATTTGTACAGAACTCCATTAGAGTCATCTAAATTAAATATTTATTATGTGTGCCGTGAACGTAATAAACACGAAAATTTGCTTTTCGCAGAAATTCAATATAAATGTGTTCCTATCGAACATAAAAATGGCTATGCAATTTTTCCTATATTAATAATAAAAGATCTTGGTATATTTGGATTTTTTTTAAAAACTTTAATTAAATGTAAGCCAACGTTTCGGCGTTAAATACCGCCATAATCATGGAACTAAAAAACGAATGGTTTATATACAAGCCGAAGAAAATTAACAAATGGTACTTACAACACTTAAAACAAAACGAATTTTTAAGGACATCTTAAAAGAAAATAATATTTACGTTGCATATTACAATCGATTTACTCTGAACAACATTCTTTTCTCCAGAACTAAAGATAAAATACCAATTTTGGACAAAGCTAACGTTGTTTACAACGTTAAATGTAACTGTGGATCTTCTTACATCGGCCAAACCAAACAGAGATTATTAACCAGAATTAATCAACATAAATACGATATACGCTATGGCTCGGGAAAGACTGGCCTTTCTGAACATCTTATCAACAACTCACACAATTTTTCATTAGATAATGTCACCATTTTAAATTATGAACAAAACTATAAAAAAAGAATATTTCTAGAAGCAGCTTACATTTCCACTACATCTAGTAATATTAACAAACAAACTGATTACAATTACATTAACTCTGGTTACAAAAACTTGCTTTTTAATTACCTTAACAAGACGAAGAGGTCCCTCACATGACTTACTAGTTTTCATTTTTATGATGGTTCACTCTGGGTTTGCAACAAATCACTATTTTGTTTTTTATTTATTCTTTCAAATTTTGACTTTTATATAAAAATTTTAATTGACATTTTATTTTATTCCAATTTAATTAATGTTTTAATAATTTTACATGTTTTAAATTTGTTGCACCCCCTGTTTTACCGTCCTATTATTTATATTTCAATGTTTGAGTTAAAACTTTTTACATCATAAGTGTTGTAAGTACCACTTGTTAATTTTCTTCGGCTTGTATATAAACCATTCGTTTTTTAGTTCCATGATTATGGCGGTATTTAACGCCGAAACGTTGGCTTACATTTAATTAAAGTTTTTAAAAAAAATCCAAATATACCAAGATCTTTTATTATTATCAATTCTTGGATGAGATTACTCTTTTAAATTTTCCTATATTCTTCATCAAAAATATTAACGTAAATTTATAGCCAAGTATTATTTTTTTTATATTTCAAATTTTTAAATAAATTAAATTAATAAAGATATATAGGTATAATCACGTGTTTTATTACATTTAATAAAAAATGTTCTTAGTCACAACTTTCTGCTTGCTATATCCATATTTGGCATATCTGGGCTAACAAAATAATAAAACTGTATCACCCCTCATAGCTACGGGGTAAGAGAGTTTAATACTAGATCAGGAGGTCATGAGTTCGAATCCCAGTCAGGTAAAAAAAAAGTAAGTAAAATTTAATATTTGTAAATAATAATATAAATTTCAGATTACAATTTAGGAATATAATAAATTAGAATTAGAATGTTTCAGATATCCATAGATTCGGAGTAAGAAACCATGAATGATTTATGATATATATTTATAAAATAAATAAAACTAATTAACATTATATATACGTACATTACACGTGTAAAATATACGTCTAAATATTAGTCTATCACTGCGACATTAGTACGTATAATCTACGTTTTTATTAAACGCTTTATTTACGTTTTACTTTTACGGATAATTTACGATTATATTATACGCTTTATATACGTACAATCTTTACAGATAATATACGACCGCAATATACGTACATTATACGTGTAAAATATACGTCTATATATTAGTCTATCACCGCGACATTACTACGTATAATGTTGGTTTTTATTAAACGGTTTATTTACGTATTACTTTAACGGATATTCTACGTTTATATTATACGCTTTATTTACGTACAATTTTTACAGATAATATACGCCCGCTATATACGTACATTATACGTGTAAGATATACGTCTAGATATTAATCTACCGCCGCGACATTGACACGTTTGTACTACGTTTTTGTTATACGTTATATATGCGTAAATAACGTTTGGTATATGCGATTATTATACGTCTAATACACGATCTTGTGTTACTTGGGAAGTTCACAAGTTAAATTAATATTTTTTGTAAAGTGTGCAATTTATTTGTGTTCCGTTTATGCAGGCCCGATGACGACGAATGAGTCGGACTTGTGACTAATGTTGAACGTTCATACTTGGTTGTGCAATATTTGTGATTTATTGGAAATGTTTCGTCAGTATGTGTTGCATAGTTAAACTGTGAGGTAGATGTCCTACAATACCGAATATAGGTAAGAACAACGTTTGCTTATTAATATTTTTAATTACTAATTCAGAATTGGTCTTAAAATCTTAGTTTCCAAATGATAGATTCAATGGGGGAACATCACAAATCCTGGCTACCACTAGTGAACACCGAGGACAATGTTCACCGGGAGCAGAATAAAATTCGGTTTTGTGTCCATGTTTTAGCTTTTAGAAATTCAATTAGTTTTTCTTCTAGGTTGGCCTAGTTTCCGGAATGTGGTGTAACAGAGGACACCTACTAACTCATGAAGCAGATAATTAAGTCCGGGTAAGAATAAAATGAATTTTCTAATATTCTAAATTATTAATTTAGAAAAGTTATTCCAGGTATTTCATCTAGGATAGGAAGCGGCAAGGACGCGGACTTGGAATAAACAAAGAACCATCTTTGAAGTAATCGCCTGGAATAAAACACATGGACAGTCAATACGGTAGATACAAGAGTAGAGCAAGATTTTTATTAATTATTGATTTAGGATTTTATTTCCAGTTGATAATTATTAGCAGACAACCAAGATGCCCCCACCGACTTGTAAATGGGCAAGTGGGGATGTTGTTTCGTACAGGAAGCTGTCCCGGAAGCAAGAAATTCCTGAAACTACTTGGAGGATTGCCGCCGACATCCTTCTAGTTGGTAAAACTTGGGTAAGTACAACTTCGAAATTGTAATAGTGTTAATATTATTAATTTAGAGATTTATTTCTAGTTGATAATTATCAGACAACACTTCCAACTTGGTAATCTGCAAGTGGAAATGTCGTTTCGTCCAGGAAGCGGCGCTGGAGACAATCGGTTTCTCGATACAACTGGGAGTACCGATGTGGACAGCGGTCAGCAGTGGAAAACTTCGGTAAGTTCAAATTCGGGATTTTAAAATTGTAAATTATTAATTGAAGGTTTTATTTGTAGTCGACAATTAATAAACAAAGAAGCCACCACCGACTCGGCAATCTGCCAGTAGGGAAACCGTTTAGTCCGGGAAGGAGCTCCGGAAGCAAGAAGTTTAAGGATATAACAGGATATACCGAGACGTCCTTCATCAGCACAACACTTAGGTAAGTAGAAATTGTGGTTTATAAAATTTTGATTAATAATTTAGGAATTTTATTTCTGCTTGATAATTCACAGCCAACTATGAAATCTCCATCGTCTTGGAATTCTGCATGTCGGGATGTAGTTTAGTTCAGAAAGCAGTGCCGGAAAGAAGCTGATTCTGGATACAACTGAGAGTACCGGCGCGACGGCCATCAGCATCGGAAAAGTTAGGTAAGTGCAAATTCAATAGTAATTATTGTTCTTAATTATTAATTTAAGGATCTCTGTAGATGTTTAACAACAGCCAACGAAAAACCCACCACCGACATGATGATCGACAGCTCCGGAAGCAGGCTGTTTTTGTATAGAAGTGGAAGTACCAACGTCGAAATCCTTCATTAATTAGGTAAGTGATAATTCGGATTTTTATATTTGGTAATTATTAATTTAGGAATTTATTTCTAGCTGGTTCTAGCATACAACGAACAAGCCACCAGCGACTAGGAAATCTTCAAGTGGGGTTGTCGTTTCGACCAGAAGCAAGCAGTTCCTGATTACAACTGGGAGAACCGCCGCCGTCGTCCTGCAGCTGGAAAATAATTATGTAAGTGCTAACTCTGCTTTATATTGTTGTAAATATTAATTCATGCTTTTATTTCTAGGAAATTGGAAATTTGCAAGTGGGGTTTTCGCTTAAACCAGGAAGCTGAACCGGAAGCAAGAATTCCTGGAACTAACTAAGTGCACTTCCGCCGACATCCGTTCCCATTACCATGGAAATCTACCAGTGGGGAAAACGCTTCGTTCAGATTGCACCGTCCGGGTGACGTAATTCCTGTGGAGCACCGGCGACGCCGACCATCGGGTTTGGAAAAACTTAGGTAAGTGCAGATTTGTAATAATTTATAAGTTAAATAATAATTTTGGTTTTTATTTCTAGTGGACAAGCTAGATGCCAATGAAGAGCAGTCTATGGACATGGAAAATCGTAAAATGGGGAAGAAGCATCTTGCAGATAGCAGCGTCAGAGGGACGCAATTCCTGTGGAGCACCGGCGACGCCGACCATCGGGTTTGGAAAAACTTAGGTAAGTGCAGATTTGTAATAATTTATAAGTTAAATAATAATTTTGGTTTTTATTTCTAGTGGACAAGTTAGATGCCAATGAAGAGCAGGCTATGGACATGGAAAATCGTAAAAAGGGGAAGACGCATCTTGCAGATAGCCGCGTCAGAGGGACGCAGTTCCTGTGGAGCACCGGCTACGCCGACCATCGGGTTTGGAAAACTTCGGTAAGTGCAGATTTGTAATAATTTATAAGTTAAATAATAATTTTGGTTTTTATGTCTAGTGGACAAGCTAGATGCCAATGAAGAGCAGTCTAATGACATGGAAAATCGTAAAATGGGGAAGAAGCATCTTGCAGATAGCAGCGTCAGAGGGACGCAATTCCTGTGGAGCACCGGCGACGCCGACCATCGGGTTTGGTAAAACTTAGGTAAGTGCAGATTTGTAATAATTTATAAGTTAAATAATAATTTTGGTTTTTATTTCTAGTGGACAAGTTAGATGCCAATGAAGAGCAGTCTATGGACATGGAAAATCGTAAAAAGGGGAAGACGCATCTTGCAGATAGCCGCGTCAGAGGGACGCAGTTCCTGTGGAGCACCGGCGACGCCGACCATCGGGTTTGGAAAATCTTAGGTAAGTGCAGATTTGTAATAATTTATAAGTTAAATAATAATTTTGGTTTTTATTTCTAGTGGACAAGTTAGATGCCAATGAAGAGCAGTCTAATGACATGGAAAATCGTAAAAAGGGGAAGACGCATCTTGCAGATAGCCGCGTCAGGGGGACGCAATTCCTGTGGAGCACCGGCGACGCCGACCATCGGGTTTGGAAAAACTTAGGTAGGTGCAGATTTGTAATAATTTATAAGTTAAATAATAATTTTGGTTTTTATTTCTAGTGGACAAGCTAGATGACAATGAAGAGCAGTCTAATGACATGGAAAATCGTAAAATGGGGAAGACGCATCTTGCAGATAGCAGCGTCAGAGGGACGCAATTCCTGTGGAGCACCGGCGACGCCGACCATCGGGTTTGGAAAAACTTAGGTAAGGGCAGATTTGTAATAATTTATAAGTTGAATAATAATTTTGGTTTTTATTTCTAGTGGACAAGCTAGATGCCAATGAAGAGCAGTCTAATGACATGGAAAATCGTAAAATGGGGAAGACGCATCTTGCAGATAGCAGCGTCAGAGGGACGCAATTCCTGTGGAGCACCGGCGACGCCGACCATCGGGTTTGGAAAATCTTAGGTAAGTGCAGATTTGTAATAATTTATAAGTTAAATAATAATTTTGGTTTTTATTTCTAGTGGACAATCTAGATGCCAATGAAGGGCAGTGTATGGACATGGAAAATGGGGAAGACGCATCTTGCAGATAGCAGCGTCAGAGGGACGCAATTCCTGTGGAGCACCGGCGACGCCGACCATCGGGTTTGGAAAACTTAGGTAAGGGCAGATTTGTAATAATTTATAAGTTGAATAATAATTTTGGTTTTTATTTCTAGTGGACAAGTTAGATGCCAATGAAAAGCAGTCTAATGACATGGAAAATCGTAAAATGGGGAAGACGCAACTTGCAGATAGCAGCGTCAGAGGGACGCAATTCCTGTGGAGCACCGGCGACGCCGACCATCGGGTTTGGAAAAACTTAGGTAAGTGCAGATTTGTAATAATTTATAAGTTAAATAATAATTTTGGTTTTTATTTCTAGTGGACAAGCTAGATGCCAATGAAGAGCAGTCTAATGACATGGAAAATCGTAAAATGGGGAAGACGCATCTTGCAGATAGCAGCGTCAGAGGGACGCAATTCCTGTGGAGCACCGGCGACGCCGACCATCGGGTTTGGAAAAACTTAGGTAAGGGCAGATTTGTAATAATTTATAAGTTGAATAATAATTTTGGTTTTTATTTCTAGTGGACAAGTTAGATGCCAATGAAAAGCAGTCTAATGACATGGAAAATCGTAAAATGGGGAAGACGCAACTTGCAGATAGCAGCGTCAGAGGGACGCAATTCCTGTGGAGCACCGGCGACGCCGACCATCGGGTTTGGAAAACTTAGGTAAGTGCAGATTTGTAATAATTTATAAGTTAAATAATAATTTTGGTTTTTATTTCTAGTGGACAAGTTAGATGCCAATGAAGAGCAGTCTATGGACATGGAAAATCGTAAAATGGGGAAGACGCATCTTGCAGATAGCAGCGTCAGAGGGACGCAATTCCTGTGGAGCACCGGCGACGCCGACCTCGGGTTTGAAAAATCTTGGGTAAGTGCAGATTTGTAATAATTTATAAGTTAAATAATAATTTTGGTTTTTATTTCTAGTGGACAAGCTAGATGCCAATGAAGAGCAGTCTAATGACATGGAAAATCGTAAAATGGGGAAGACGCATCTTGCAGATAGCAGCGTCAGGGGGACGCAATTCCTGTGGATCACCGGCGACGCCGACCATCGGGTTTGGAAAAACTTAGGTAGGTGCAGATTTGTAATAATTTATAAGTTAAATATTAATTTTGGTTATTATTTCTAGTGGACAAGTTAGATGCCAATGAAAAGCAGTCTAATAACATGGAAAATCGTAAAATGGGGAAGAAGCATCTTGCAGATAGCAGCGTCAGAGGAACGCAATTCCTGTGGAGCACCGGCGACGCCGACCGTCGGGTTTGGAGAAACTTAGGTAATTGCAGATTTGTAATAATTTATAAGTTAAATAATAATTTTGGTTTTTATTTCTAGTGGACAAGTTAGATGCCAATGAAGAGCAGGCCATGGACATGGAAAATCGTAAAAGGGGGAAGACGCATCTTGCAGATAGCCGCGTCAGAGGGACGCAGTTCCTGTGGAGCACCGGCTACGCCGACCATCGGGTTTGGAAAACTTCGGTAAGTGCAGATTTGTAATAATTTATAAGTTAAATAATAATTTTGGTTTTTATGTCTAGTGGACAAGCTAGATGCCAATGAAGAGCAGTCTAATGACATGGAAAATCGTAAAATGGGGAAGAAGCATCTTGCAGATAGCAGCGTCAGAGGGACGCAATTCCTGTGGAGCACCGGCGACGCCGACCATCGGGTTTGGAAAAACTTAGGTAAGGGCAGATTTGTAATAATTTATAAGGTGAATAATAATTTTGGTTTTTATTTCTAGTGGACAAGCTAGATGCCAATGAAGAGCAGTCTAATGACATGGAAAATCGTAAAAAGGGGAAGACGCATCTTGCAGATAGCCGCGTCAGAGGGACGCAATTCCTGTGGAGCACCGGCGACGCCGACCATCGGGTTTGGAAAAACTTAGGTAAGTGCAGATTTGTAATATTTTATAAGTTAAATAATAATTTTGGTTTTTATTTCTAGTGGACAAGCTAGATGCCAATGAAGAGCAGTCTAGTGACATGGAAAATCGTAAAATGGGGAAGACGCATCTTGCAGATAGCAGCGTCAGAGGGACGCAATTCCTGTGGAGCACCGGCGACGCCGACCATCGGGTTTGGAAAATCTTGGGTAAGTGCAGATTTGTAATAATTTATAAGTTAAATAATAATTTTGGTTTTTATTTCTAGTGGACAAGCTAGATGCCAATGAAGAGCAGTCTAATGACATGGAAAATCGTAAAATGGGGAAGACGCATCTTGCAGATAGCAGCGTCAGAGGGACGCAATTCCTGTGGAGCACCGGCGACGCCGACCATCGGGTTTGGAAAATCTTGGGTAAGTGCAGATTTGTAATAATTTATAAGTTAAATAATAATTTTGGTTTTTATTTCTAGTGGACAAGCTAGATGCCAATGAAGAGCAGTCTAGTGACATGGAAAATCGTAAAATGGGGAAGACGCATCTTGCAGATAGCAGCGTCAGAGGGACGCAATTCCTGTGGAGCACCGGCGACGCCGACCATCGGGTTTGGAAAATCTTGGGTAAGTGCAGATTTGTAATAATTTATAAGTTAAATAATAATTTTGGTTTTTATTTCTAGTGGACAAGCTAGATGACAATGAAGAGCAGTCTAATGACATGGAAAATCGTAAAATGGGGAAGACGCATCTTGCAGATAGCAGCGTCAGAGGGACGCAATTCCTGTGGAGCACCGGCGACGCCGACCATCGGGTTTGGAAAAACTTAGGTAAGGGCAGATTTGTAATAATTTATAAGTTGAATAATAATTTTGGTTTTTATTTCTAGTGGACAAGCTAGATGCCAATGAAGAGCAGTCTAATGACATGGAAAATCGTAAAATGGGGAAGACGCATCTTGCAGATAGCAGCGTCAGGGGGACGCAATTCCTGTGGAGCACCGGCGACGCCGACCATCGGGTTTGGAAAAACTTAGGTAGGTGCAGATTTGTAATAATTTATAAGTTAAATATTAATTTTGGTTATTATTTCTAGTGGACAAGTTAGATGCCAATGAAAAGCAGTCTAATGACATGGAAAATCGTAAAATGGGGAAGACGCATCTTGCAGATAGCAGCGTCAGAGGGACGCAATTCCTGTGGAGCACCGGCGACGCCGACCATCGGGTTTGGAAAATCTTGGGTAAGTGCAGATTTGTAATAATTTATAAGTTAAATAATAATTTTGGTTTTTATTTCTAGTGGACAAGCTAGATGCCAATGAAGAGCAGTCTATGGACATGGAAAATCGTAAAATGGGGAAGACGCATCTTGCAGATAGCAGCGTTAGAGGGACGCAATTCCTGTGGAGCACCGGCGACGCCGACCATCGGGTTTGGAAAAACTTAGGTAAGTGCAGATTTGTAATAATTTATAAGTTAAATAATAATTTTGGTTTGTATTTCTAGTGGACAGGCTAGATGCCAATAAAGAGCAGTCTAATGACATGGAAAATCGTAAAATGGGGAAGACGCATCTTGCAGATAGCAGCGTCAGAGGGACGCAATTCCTGTGGAGCACCGGCGACGCCGACCATCGGGTTTGGAAAACTTAGGTAAGTGCAGATTTGTAATAATTTATAAGTTAAATAATAATTTTGGTTTGTATTTCTAGTGGACAAGCTAGATGCCAATGAAGAGCAGTCTAATGACATGGAAAATCGTAAAATGGGGAAGACGCATCTTGCAGATAGCAGCGTCAGAGGGACGCAATTCCTGTGGAGCACCGGCGACGCCGACCATCGGGTTTGGAAAAACTTAGGTAAGTGCAGATTTGTAATAATTTATAAGTTAAATAATAATTTTGGTTTTTATTTCTAGTGGACAAGCTAGATGCCAATGAAGAGCAGTCTATGGACATGGAAAATCGTAAAATGGGGAAGAAGCATCTTGCAGATAGCAGCGTCAGAGGGACTCAATTCCTGTGGAGCACCGGCGACGCCGACCATCGGGTTTGGAAAATCTTGGGTAAGTGCAGATTTGTAATAATTTATAAGTTAAATAATAATTTTGGTTTTTATTTCTAGTGGACAAGCTAGATGCCAATGAAGAGCAGTCTAGTGACATGGAAAATCGTAAAATGGGGAAGACGCATCTTGCAGATAGCAGCGTCAGGGGGACGCAATTCCTGTGGAGCACCGGCGACGCCGACCATCGGGTTTGGAAAAACTTAGGTAGGTGCAGATTTGTAATAATTTATAAGTTAAATAATAATTTTGGTTTTTATTTCTAGTGGACAAGCTAGATGCCAATGAAGTGCAGTCTAATGACATGGAAAATCGTAAAATGGGGAAGAAGCATCTTGCAGATAGCAGCGTCAGAGGAACGCAATTCCTGTGGAGCACCGGCGACGCCGACCATCGGGTTTGGAGAAACTTAGGTAATTGCAGATTTGTAATAATTTATAAGTTAAAGAAATAATTTTGGTTTTTATTTCTAGTGGACAAGTTAGATGCCAATGAAGAGCAGTCTAATGACATGGAAAATCGTAAAATGGGGAAGACGCATCTTGCAGATAGCAGCGTCAGGGGGACGCAATTCCTGTGGAGCACCGGCGACGCCGACCATCGGGTTTGGAAAAACTTAGGTAGGTGCAGATTTGTAATAATTTATAAGTTAAATAATAATTTTGGTTTTTATTTCTAGTGGACAAGCTAGATGCCAATGAAGTGCAGTCTAATGACATGGAAAATCGTAAAATGGGGAAGAAGCATCTTGCAGATAGCAGCGTCAGAGGAACGCAATTCCTGTGGAGCACCGGCGACGCCGACCATCGGGTTTGGAGAAACTTAGGTAATTGCAGATTTGTAATAATTTATAAGTTAAATAATAATTTTGGTTTTTATTTCTAGTGGACAAGTTAGATGCCAATGAAGAGCAGTCTAATGACATGGAAAATCGTAAAAAGGGGAAGACGCATCTTGCAGATAGCCGCGTCAGGGGGACGCAATTCCTGTGGAGCACCGGCGACGCCGACCATCGGGTTTGGAAAAACTTAGGTAGGTGCAGATTTGTAATAATTTATAAGTTAAATAATAATTTTGGTTTTTATTTCTAGTGGACAAGCTAGATGCCAATGAAGAGCAGTCTATGGACATGGAAAATCGTAAAATGGGGAAGACGCATCTTGCAGATAGCAGAGTCAGAGGGACGCAATTCCTGTGGAGCACCGGCGACGCCGACCATCGGGTTTGGAAAATCTTGGGTAAGTGCAGATTTGTAATAATTTATAAGTTAAATAATAATTTTGGTTTTTATTTCTAGTGGACAAGCTAGATGCCAATGAAGAGCAGTCTAATGACATGGAAAATCGTAAAATGGGGAAGACGCATCTTGCAGATAGCAGCGTCAGGGGGACGCAATTCCTGTGGAGCACCGGCGACGCCGACCATCGGGTTTGGAAAAACTTAGGTAGGTGCAGATTTGTAATAATTTATAAGTTAAATAATAATTTTGGTTTTTATTTCTAGTGGACAAGCTAGATGCCAATGAAGTGCAGTCTAATGACATGGAAAATCGTAAAATGGGGAAGAAGCATCTTGCAGATAGCAGCGTCAGAGGAACGCAATTCCTGTGGAGCACCGGCGACGCCGACCATCGGGTTTGGAGAAACTTAGGTAATTGCAGATTTGTAATAATTTATAAGTTAAATAATAATTTTGGTTTTTATTTCTAGTGGACAAGTTAGATGCCAATGAAGAGCAGTCTAATGACATGGAAAATCGTAAAAAGGGGAAGACGCATCTTGCAGATAGCCGCGTCAGGGGGACGCAATTCCTGTGGAGCACCGGCGACGCCGACCATCGGGTTTGGAAAAACTTAGGTAGGTGCAGATTTGTAATAATTTATAAGTTAAATAATAATTTTGGTTTTTATTTCTAGTGGACAAGCTAGATGACAATGAAGAGCAGTCTACTGACATGGAAAATCGTAAAATGGGGAAGACGCATCTTGCAGATAGCAGCGTCAGAGGGACGCAATTCCTGTGGAGCACCGGCGACGCCGACCATCGGGTTTGGAAAAACTTAGGTAGGTGCAGATTTGTAATAATTTATAAGTTGAATAATAATTTTGGTTTTTATTTCTAGTGGACAAGCTAGATGCCAATGAAGAGCAGTCTAATGACATGGAAAATCGTAAAATGGGGAAGACGCATCTTGCAGATAGCAGCGTCAGAGGGACGCAATTCCTGTGGAGCACCGGCGACGCCGACCATCGGGTTTGGAGAACCTTAGGTAAGTGCAGATTTGTAATAATTTATAAGTTAAATAATAATTTTGGTTTTTATTTCTAGTGGACAAGCTAGATGCCAATGAAGAGCAGTCTAATGACATGGAAAATCGTAAAATGGGGGAGACGCATCTTGCAGATAGCAGCGTCAGAGGGACGCAATTCCTGTGGAGCACCGGCGACGCCGACCATCGGGTTTGGAAAAACTTAGGTAAGTGCAGATTTGTAATAATTTATAAGTTAAATAATAATTTTGGTTTTTATTTCTAGTGGACAAGCTAGATGCCAATGAAGAGCAGTCTAGTGACATGGAAAATCGTAAAATGGGGAAGACGCATCTTGCAGATAGCAGCGTCAGAGGGACGCAATTCCTGTGGAGCACCGGCGACGCCGACCATCGGGTTTGGAAAATCTTGGGTAAGTGCAGATTTGTAATAATTTATAAGTTAAATAATAATTTTGGTTTTTATTTCTAGTGGACAAGCTAGATGCCAATGAAGAGCAGTCTAGTGACTTGGAAAATCGTAAAATGGGGAAGACGCATCTTGCAGATAGCCGCGTCAGAGGGACGCAATTCCTGTGGAGCACCGGCGACGCCGACCATCGGGTTTGGAAAATCTTAGGTAAGTGCAGATTTGTAATAATTTATAAGTTAAATAATAATTTTGGTTTTTATTTCTAGTGGACAAGCTAGATGCCAATGAAGAGCAGTCTATGGACATGGAAAATCGTAAAATGGGGAAGACGCATCTTGCAGATAGCAGCGTCAGAGGGACGCAATTCCTGTGGAGCACCGGCGACGCCGACCATCGGGTTTGGAAAAACTTAGGTAAGTGCAGATTTGTAATAATTTATAAGTTGAATAATAATTTTGGTTTCTATTTCTAGTGGACAAGCTAGATGCCAATGAAGAGCAGTGTATGGACATGGAAAATCGTAAAATGGGGAAGACGCATCCTGCAGATAGCAGCGTCAGAGGGACGCAATTCCTGTGGAGCACCGCCGACGCCGACCATCGGGTTTGGAAAAACTTAGGTAAGTGCAGATTTGTAATATTTTATAAGTTAAATAATAATTTTGGTTTTTATTTCTAGTGGACAAGCTAGATGCCAATGAAGAGCAGTCTAGTGACATGGAAAATCGTAAAATGGGGAAGACGCATCTTGCAGATAGCAGCGTCAGAGCGACGCAATACCTGTGGAGCACCGGCGACGCCTACCAACGGGTTTGGAAAACCTTAGGTAAGTGCAGATTTGTAATAATTTATAAGTTAAATAATAATTTTGGTTTTTATTTCTAGTTGACAAGCTAGATGCCAATGAAGAGCAGTCTATGGACATGGAAAATCGTAAAATGGGGAAGAGGCATCTTGCGGATAGCAGCGTCGGAGGGCCACAATTCGTGTGGAGCACCGGCGACGCCGACCATCGGGTTTGGAGAAACTTAGGTAAGTGCAGATTTGTAATAATTTATAAGTTAAATAATAATTTTCTGTTTAATTGATATACATTTTGTTATCATTCTTATGTAATAATAATTTTGTAAAGTGGTCAATTAATTTGTGTTACGTTTATGCAGGACCGATGACGACGAATGAGTCGAGCTGATTATGCGTTTAACGTTCATAATTGGTTGTGAAATATTTGCAAAGGTTTTGTCAGTACGTGTATCCTAGTTGAACCGTGAAGTCGATGTGCTCCAGCTCCTTCAATACTGCACAGGTGAGAACCACGTTTGTTTATTAAAATTAATATAAATTGAGGATTGGTCTTAATTTCTTTGTTTCCGAATGTGAAGTAATAAATTTGGTTAATTTATTTTGCAAATTATTAATTTTGTAATTTATTTCTAGGAGACAATGATGTAGCGGGAGAAGAAGAACCACCTACCCGGAAACATGCGAGCGGAATAGTTGTATGCCTCCGCCTGGAATGGCGGAAGTTTGCAAATCCTGGCTACCACTAGTGAACACCGAGGACGACTATGTACACCAGGAGTAGAAGAAAATTCGGTTTTCGTCTTATGTTTTAGCTTTTAGAAGTTCAATTAGTTTAGACGACGATTAGGTTTTGTTATGAAATTGTTAATAATTTATATAATTTTATTTCAGGAATCACATCTGGAGCTACAGAGAAGCAATTCAGTGTGAAAAAGGTTCTTCGTTGTACATTATGTACACAGAAGAAGTAATAGGTTCACCGTGACGGAGGAACTCGGGGATGCACATGAAAGGGGTTTGTTATAATTTATATTACTAACTGATGAATTTTATTCCAGAAAATACTTTTGCGGCGCAAGAAGAGGACACTTACATGGAGAAATGTAAGTGGAGAGTGTGGTTTCGGGGGTGTTCAACGGTGTGCCAACCCCTCAAAATATATAAACGGGGGTTTGGCGTAATTTAACAAGGGGGAGGAACTCTGTTCCCACCTTTCTCAAGCGACAAGAACACCCCTCCAACGGATAACCGGACCAGAGATTCGGATGTCGGTCGAAAAGAAGACATCTGTGCAAGGATCATCGAGGATGCGGGGGGCCGTCATCGGCCAATAAGTTAGTAAAGTTAGTTTTTGAATTTTTGATTTAAAATCGCGGAACGTCGAGCGTGTACCAATACACTCTCTTGTAAGTAAACAGTCGGTTGGGAGGCAAGTACCGAGGTATTGTTGTCCCCCCCTTTTGAATTGAGTCAGATTTTATATTAGATTTAATTCTTGATTATGTTAAGATTTAATAGATAAACTTTAAAATTATTAACTAGTGAGAAATCTATAAAATATTAAAAATTATACTGGTTAAATAAACTTTAATAAAACAATATTAAAACTATCTTATTGTTTTATTAAAGTTTATTTAACTAGTATAATTTTTAATATTTATAGATTTAATAGATATTTACATGCTTTTGATTTTCGCGGTGTCGCTAGTAATTGTAGGTAATGTAGAGTGGGTAGTATTAGATTATTTGTTGATAAGGGTCTCGTGGTCCTTGGGTTTGTTCTATAAGAAGGTATCGCACGTTCTTGGAAATGTAGTATAGGTTCGACTTGGAATAGCGGGTCCCTGTTGTGTATAGTATAACCATTTTAAGTCCTGTATGGCACATCATTAAACGGGAAGATTCCGTTTCGTAATTCCCCATAATTTTAGGCGCTTCCTATGTTTTTTTTATCTTATGTGTGGTTAGGGTCACTAGTCAATTGTCGTAGATATCTTGATCAGGAATCTCCGTGGGAAGACTTGCATCTGTTCCCGAGGTTAGGGTATGTTGTAATTGTAGGACTTGTACTGAACGGGTTAGATTTTGTCATTGTAGTATTTTGGGCTGCGTTAATATGGGTATGTTCAATTATGGTCATGTTCAATTGTTCTGAATATTATTAAAAAGGATGTCATTGGGTAGCCATAAGTCTGCTCCGGAGGTTAGGTGTAATTGTAGGAATTGAACTGAACGGGTTGAGATCATTCCTCGTGGTCAGGGACAGAAAATAAAGAATACTTACTTCGGAGTTTTTACTTTTCATTTTCGATGCCTTATAATATATGGGATAACATGGTTAGGAGTTAGGACTATAGGGAAATCACTTAATCGTAGGAGTTTTGTGGGAATATAATATAAATCATTAGGTTGTCCTTATTTATTTTGTAATTATGTTAGAAATCAGAGATAAATGAAAACAAAATGTCAAAGTTTGAAAAATTCAATCTTTAACATAGCAACGACCGTGTTTGATAACAAAAACAAAAAGATGTAAGTGGATTTTCGGTCGCAATGATCTATCATATAGATAGATACTCCTCTCACATTACGCTATCCAAAGATTAACGCGGGGCCTCCAGCCAAAAAACATACATGCAGATGGTCTAGCCACTGCATGGACCGCAAGGTTTTATCGTGCAACTAGTTTATCCTTGGCAAGGATAAAACTTTGCGGTCCATGCAGTGGCTAGACCATCTGCATGTATGTTTTTTGGATAGCGTAATGTGAGAGGAGTATCTATCTATATGATAGTTCATTCCGACCGAAAATCCACTTACATCTTTTTATTTTTGTTATCAGAGATAAAGTTCGCTTCGGGATTTTTACTTCGTTTTTCGGTGCGTCATACACGGGTTAAGATGGTTTCGGCTATAGTAAAATTGATAGTAGAATTTATGTGCGTAAATATAAATCTTTAGGGTGTCTTAACCTTCCGTTACTGTGCATGCGAATTCTGACGTAAAGGTGTTCTGACGATGATCACGATCCTCCTGTAAAGTTGGAAGTAACCAATTTTAACGTTGGTTACTTGCAAGTTTATAGAAGGGTTATCATGGCCAGAACACATTTGCGTCAGAATTCGCATGCATAGTAACCGTAGCCTTAGTAATTTTTTTATTTCGTGCGCCACTCTTTAATTAAGACATCGTCGGGGTACGGAGAAAATTTGCCAAGTCCGCCTTTTAGGTAAACGAAGTTTATATATTTCTGAAAAAAGTTAATAAGTCCCATGTACAGGGTTAGCCAATTTCGATAGTTCTTATGGGAAACTCGGTAACTATACAAGATATGAAAAAACGGATGGCGCATCCTCTCGATCTCTTTTTTCGAGAAAAGCTCAATGGCCAAAACCGGAATTCGTTATCTTTTTTTGTTTTCGAGTTATAGCCAAAAGTTCGAATTTTAGACTTTTCGATAAATGTCGATATCTCGGTTGTTTTTCATGTTATCAACAAAATGTTAACACTTTCTTCGGGCACTTTTTTAAGATCAATAAAATGGGATAAAGGGATTTTAAATATCTATCTCAGTTTCAGAGCTATAACATAAACTTGTGTTTTTTTTGAATGGAAACCATAGATAAAAATGATATTTTTAAATAGCGTTTTTTATCCTCTTTTCAACGATATAATATAATGTGATATATAACAACAACAAAAATATTATAACATTATAGAAGATCGAAAAAATATCATTTTTAGTAAAAACAAACAATCAAAATATTAAATTCTAACAAAAATTAAAGTAAGGATCAAACCGTAGTCTATTGTTTTTAATACATAATTTGGTTAAAACAAAACACTACCAAACCATTATTGAAATTTAAAACATTTACTACAATTTATTTATTTATTTTTTTTTTAATTCAATTTTAAAATAAAATATTATAGTTACTAAGATTTGAAAATTTAATGACAGCAACTAACGTCCATATTCATAGACAAGGCCTTACTGATACTTAAAACAAATTCGACGCGAAATGCCTTACTTAGAACTTAATACTTGTCTATGAATCTCGGCGTAAGCAAATATTGGCTTACTGAAAAACAATTGGTGTAAATGTTTTAAATGTCAATACCTAATGGTTTAAATGTGTAGTGTTTTGGTTTAACCAAATCACGTATTAAAAGCAATTATACTACGGTTTGATCTTTACTTTAATTTTTGTTAGAATTTAAATTTTTTTTTATTGTTTTTTACTAAAAATGTTATTATTATATTTAATTTTTCGGTCTGCTATAAATTTATAATATTTTTGTTGTTGTTATATATCATGTTATATATCGTTGAAAAGAGGATAAAAAACGCTATTTAAAAATATTATTTTCAACTATGGTTTCCTTTTAGAAAAACACAAGTTTATGTTATAACTCTGAAACTGAGATAGATACTTAAAATCTCTTTAGCCCATTTTATTGATCTCAAAAAAGTGTCCAAAGAAAGTATTAACATTTTTTTCATAACTTGAAAAACAAGCGAGATATCGACATTTATCGAAAAGTCTAAAATTCGAACTTTTGGCTATAACTCGAAAACAAAAAAAGATAGCGAATTCCGGTTTTGGTCATTGAGCTTTTCTCGAAAAACGAGATCGACGATGCGCAATCCGTTTTTTCATATCTTGTATAGTTACCGAGTTTCCCATAAGAACTATCGAAATTGGCCCACCCTGTACTTTCTAAATCAGTGTTTCAGCTATTTAACTTTTATTAAATTATTTAAAAGTTATTCTAGTTAAATGATCAACAATTAATAAAACGACTATTGTGTTTTACTAACTGTTGTTCATTTAACTAGTAATTAATTAAGTATCGTAACTTGTGAAAATTAATAATAAGTTCAACTATAAAACTATTTATATTGCATGTTTTATTAACTTGTTTTAAATAGTTTTATAGTTGAACTTATTATTTAACTAGTATAATTTTTAAATAATTTAATTATTTAGTTAATTATTCCGCCGAGGTAGACTTCGATGATGATCGTCGAAGTGCATCTGGGGATTTATTCTCCGGGTGTAGTTCGGAGATCATTCGTTGAGTACACCAAGATGTTACGCTGCAGTGTCCGCCAACGGTTCACTACCTCGAGGACTATCCACGGGCTGGATCATGCTGTGCTCCGAAGGTGGAAGGATGGGCAAGAATCCCCTGATACATCTGGTGAACACGGAATAAGTTGTTTCAGCAAATCGGAGAAACTTTGGTTAGAAAACTTCTGTTTTATCAAATAATTCTATTACTATTTCTAGGAGTGCAAACTGCAGAGAAGAAAGAAGTTACCACCATCTAGGAAGAATATTTGCGAAGAAGTTTCGACCGTCACGTTGCACCTGGCGCCGGGATGCAGATGTCGGAAAGCACCGAAAAGCCATGGAAAAACCCGGTTAAGCGAAGCAACTTTGGTAAGTTCTAAACGGGTTTGTTTTAATTATTATTACTAATTCATGTGTTAATTCCAGAAACTTCATCTGCAGCGTAAGAACGGGAAGAAATTGGAAAGAAGCAAGTGAAGAGGATTATATCGGGGGTGTTCAAAGGTGTGCAAGGACCAACCCTCAAAATATATAAACGGGGTTTGGTGTAATTTAAAAAGGGCGGGGAACTCTGTTCCCACCTTTCTCCAACGACAAGAACACCCCTCCCCATGGGTAACCGGAGGTATAATAGGTTCTTCGAGTGCAACGTCGGGTGGTACCGCCGAGGTATACTTCGATGATAATCGTCGAAGTGCATTTGGGTAATTTATTCTCCAGGTGTACTTCGGAGATCTATGGTTGAGTACACCAAGGTGTTACGCTGCAGTGATCCGCCAACGGCTCACTACCTCGAGAACTACCCACGGGCTGGATCCCCATTGTTCGCACGAGGCCACGAGTCCCAAGCGGCAATAAGTCCAAACGGCGACCAATGGGGCCTGTCCACCTGTGCGGAAGGTCTCGAACCTGTGATCCCAAGGTGGAACCCATTTGTAGCGAACATGGTAACACTCGAACGCTGCACTTCACAACGTCGTCGAATGGGTATCGCCGAAGTTACTTCGACGATGATCGTCGAGTGCATCTGAGGATGTACTTCGGAGATCCATCGTCGAGTATACTAAGGGGATACGCCTCGGTGGACCGCCGTGGGTTCACTCCTCCGGGATCTACCCACGGGATGGATCCCCGTTGATCTCCCGCGGCAGCGGCGACCTGCGGGGCCTGTCCACCCGTGCGGAAGTTCCGGCCAAGTGCACCCAAGGTGGGACATTGAGCAAAAGACCCCGGGGGTCTTCAAGGCAGGGACAACCTCTCAATGGGGGTGTCCTTCCGCCAAGGACAAGAACCCTGGGGTCTTCGAAGAGGGAGAGGCGTCGAAGACAGAGGGGAACCTCTGTCTAATGGCGAGGGAGGCAAAAGTGAAAGACACTCCCTATTGCACGCCATTTTTTTAATTTTTTTTTTTCATTTCCCCTAACCCCTTACCCCCCTCTCCCCCTTACCCCCCTCTCACCCTTACCCCTCTCCCCCTTACCCCCCTCTCCCCCTCACCCCCTTGCCCCCTCTCCCCCTTACCCCCCTCTCCCCCTTACCCCCCTCTTCCCCTTACCCCCCTCTACCCCTTACCCCCCTCTACCCCTTACCCCCCTCTACCCCTTACCCCCCTCTTCCCCTTACCCCCCTCCGCGACAGACCTAGTTATTATACCTTATTAACCATATCTGTCAAGCATATCTGTCAAGCTTTTTCTTTTTTTGTTTTTTCTTTTTTCCCCTTTTTCCTCCCCCCCCTTCTCCTTCTCCTCCTCCCCCTTCTCCTCCTCCCTCCTTCTCCTCCTCCCTCCTTCTCCTCCTCCCTCCTCGGGCTCCTTCGAGCCCCCATCTCCTCCCTCCTCCGTTGGTGGTTGACACCAACCACGAAGGAGGGTACCAAGTACCCTGCAGTGGTTCCACCTTGGGTGCACATGTCCGGGATACATCCCGTGGGTAGATCCCGGAGAAGTGAACCCACGGCGGGCCACTGAGGCGTATCCCCTTAGTATACTCGACGATGGATCTCCGAAGTACACCCTCAGATGCACCCGACGATCATCGTCGAAGTAACTTCGGCGATACCCATTCGACGACGTTGTGAAGTGCAGCGTTCGGGCGTAACCATGTTCGCTACAAATGGGTTCCACCTTGGGAGCACAGGTTCGAGACCTTCCGCACAGGTGGACAGGCCCCATTGGTCGCCGTTTGGACTTATTGCCGCTTGGGACTCGTGGCCTCGTGCGAACAATGGGGATCCAGCCCGTGGGTAGTTCTCGAGGTAGTGACCCGTTGGCGGATCACTGCAGCGTAACACCTTGGTGTACTCGACGATGGATCTCCGAAGTACACCCGGAGAATAAATTACCCAGATGCACTTCGACGATTATCATCGAAGTCTACCTCGGCGGTTACACACGACGTTGCACTCGCTGACGTTGCTCACCCTGAAGTTTCCTGCTCCGAACGTAACCTCGTCCTGAACTCGTTGAAGCCGTCGTCCGTCGATATTCCAACAACTGGTTCCTTCGTGGATGGACATCCTCTTTCCTAAGGCAATGCGATTCTGCAATCTAGAAAAAAATTTTAAATTAATAAATAACATTTTAAAATCAAGTATAGTTTTATTTACCTGACGTTACTTTCTCATCGGTCGATGATCCAGCATCCGGGGACATCCTGTATAGATCTTCCTTTTCGTATTGCGATTCTGCAACACCCCGCACTTAAAGCCTAGAACAAATAACGTTTAAATTAATAAATCACATTTACATCCAACGGTTTTATTTACCTTAGTTTGCTCTATCGTTCGTTGGGGTGCCAGATCTGGTTCCTTCCTGGATTCTTCGTCACGAAAAGCCTAAGAAAAGAAGAAATGTTAAGCACGCCCAACCCCGTTACCAACGCGCGGCCTTTCTTCCCAGAGGATCCCGAATACGGGCGTGGGCTCCCGGGGTTCGCAATGGACTACTACCTGTCTGCCTACGGTATCCTACTACACGTAACCTACACCTAAACGCGTTGGATCAGACCGTACAATGTGGGTGCTCGGACCGCACATTGCACGGCACTGCGGGTTGGAAACCCACGCACGGTCTTCATGGCCGCTTGGTAGCGTAATCCATGAAGTTCTTCGGGAGGATTCCCACCGGCGATAATATGCTTTTTGGAGTCGTACTTACGGTCCCCTTTGCCCAACGAGGTCGGCCATGATACAACCGCCCAGTTGTAAAAGTTTACCAAGAGGACAACCGAACCTCGAACGCCCGTCAGATCCTTTCACGGTTGCGGCGTACCAGACTGGGCTGGACCTATTGGTAACTCTACAACACTCGGCCGCACACGGCTTTTGCTCGAAGAGTTTATCGGGGCCGAACTCACGCTACACTTGCATGGGGGACACGCCGGCAAGTAACCCTATGCTACTTACGCGTGTAAGCACATTGTTTATGGCAAACCCCAATAGCGGGTCCGGATCGGGCACCTAACAAATCTAATCGATCGCGGGGGTTACAGGCAAAACTTGGCAAACTTGTCGCAGTTTTAAAGTTTCAAGTCCCTCTAAAATCAATATTGACCACAATTTGGTCGTCAAGTTTACGCTGTATGCGCGTTCGACAAACTTACGCAAGCAGGCAAAGAAAAAAAATTAACCTACAATAAATTATAATAAGCAATTGAGAAATATTTTACATGTTGGAGAATAATTAAATTTTTAATATTTCTCTAACATGTAAAACATTTAAAAACTTTTTATAATTAACTATAAATTATTAACTAGTGGGAATATAAAAGTTAAATAGCTAAAGTACATGGGACTTAAAAAACTTTTTTCAGAAATATATTAACTTCGCTTAGCTAAAAAGCGGACTTGCCAAATTTTCTCCGTACCCCGACGATGTCTTACGTTTGGGGTGGTCAGAAGAGTAGTGAATCAAGTCCATTTAAAAAAAATTCTCTTATGATACCTAATGTCCCACGGAATAAGGTTTGAAATTCATATAAAATTTTTATGGAACAGATTAACTGCTATTTCAGTTTCTAGTCAATGAAAATTGTAAATGAATTTAAAACCTTATTCTGTAGGACTTTAGGGATCATAACAGAAAGATTCTTTCAAATGGACTTGATTCAATCCTGTTCTGACCACCCCATTTATTAAAGATAAAAAAATTAGTTAGGCTACGGTTACTATGCATGCGAATTCCGACGAAAAGGTGTTCCGACGATGATAACCCTCATATAAACTTGCAAGTAACCAACGTTAAAATTGGTTACTTCCAACTTTACGGGAACGGGTTATCATCGTCAGAGCACCTTTTCGTCGGAATTCGCATGCATAGTAACCGTAGCCTAAGACAACCTAAACATTTATATTTACGCACAAAAATTCTACCATCAATTTCACTATAGTCGAAACCATCTTAATCAGTGTATGACGCATCGAAAAACGAAGGGAAAATCCCGAAGCGTACTTTATCTCTGATTTCTAACATAATTAGAAAATAACAAAGATAACCAAGGACAACCTAAAGATTTATATTATATTCCCACAAAACTTCTACGACATAGTCCCACTTTTTCAATCGCGAGTTAACCCAAAATCAATAGTTAACTTCGACTCCTGACCAATCAAAATAGTCATAACTGTAGGTTAACCATTGAATTTGGGTTAACTCGCGATTGAAAAACTGGGACTAAGTGATTTCCCTATAGTCCCAACTCCTAACCATATTATCCCGTATATTATAAGGCATCGAAAATGAAAAGTAAAAACTCCCAAGTAAGTAATCTATATTTTCTATCCCTTTTCTAATATAATATATTTTACGAAAAACATCTTAACTACCGGACCACGAGAAATGATTCTAACCCGTTCAGTTCAATTCCTACAATTACACCTAACCTCCGGAACAGACCTATGTCTACACAAAAACATTCCTTTTACCTAATTGAACTTACCCATAATAACGCGGCCGAAATACTACAATGACAAAATCCATCCCGTTCAGATCAATTCCTACAATTACAACATACCCTAACCTCCGGAACAAACCCAAGTCTTCCCACGGATATTTCTGTTAACAATATCTCTAACAATTTATTGAACATGGCCATAATAACGCAGCCGAAATACTACAATGACAATATCCAACCCGTTCGGTTCTATTCCTGCAATTAAATTATACCCTAACCTCCGGAACAGACCCTACTCTTCCCACGGATATTCCTGATCAAGATATCTAGGACAATTGACTAGTGACCCTAACCACACATACGATAATAACACAAAAGGAAGCGCCTAAAATTATGGGGAATTACGATACGGAATCTTCCCGTTTAATGATGTGCCATACACGACTAAAATGGTTTATACTATACACAACAGGGACCCGCTATTCCTCTTCCAACCTATCTACATTACAAAGAAGGTGGGATACCTTCATATTGAACCAACCCAAAGACCACGAGGCCTTGATCAACCAATTATCTAATACTACATACTCTACCTACTCTAGACACTACTACTACTAGTGACACCGCGAAAATTTAACACCCTTATTCATAGACTCCGCTTTATAAATTGACCCTTATCAACCGAGTAAATAGAGTTGTAACAAAAACAAATGCGACGCGAAATGCCTTACTTAGAACTTAATATTTGGTCTATGAATCCGGGCGTTAAGCATTTATCTATATAATATGTAATTAAGAATTAAATCTAATATAAAATCTACATCAAATAAAAAAGGGGGGACAGAAATCCCTGGTTCCTAACTCCCATCCGATTGTTTAATTACCCGAGAATAGTGAACGCTCGACGTTCCGCAATTTATATAAATGAAAAATTCAAAAACCACCTTTATTAACTTATTGGCCGATGATGGCCCCCCGCATCCTCGATGATCCTTGAACAGATGTCTTCTAATCGACCGACATCCGAATCCCTGGTCCGGTTATCCGTTGAAAGGGTGTTCTTGTCGCTTGAGAAAGGTGGGAACAGAGTTCCTCCCCCTTGTTACATTACACCAAACCCCCGTTTATATATTTTGAGGGGTTGGCACACCGTTGAACACCCCCGAAACAACACTCCCAACTTGCATCTCTCCATGTAGGTGTCCTCTTCTTTTGTTGAAGATGTATATTCTGAAATAAAACACGTAAGTGAGTAATCAAAATTATAACAAAATCGTTTTGAGCTTACCGAAGTATGTTCGTCACATTGAGCCTACTTCTCCAGTGTTCATCGGTGGGCACTTCTTTGCTCCCAGGATAGTTAACAGCTACAATAAAATTTCTAAATTAGCGACAAAAATTTTCGTTAAACCAAATTTTTTCTTACGCAAGTTCCTCCGATCTGATGAATCAACTTTTTCCGTGTTCACCTGTGGTATCCAGAGCTGCATCGTGGGTGCTGCAACAACTTCCTATGGAGTGGAACCTGCTGCTCCAGCAAAAAATTACATATTTAAGTATTAAAAATTATATTAAACTATATTGGACTCTTACCTAAGTTTCTCCGACCACCTGAAAAACACCTTCGGGGTCTTCGTGTGTTATCCATGATCTGCTTCCATCGGCTGCTGTATTCTGTATACCTCGGCGTTGCACACGATGACTCCGCTCACCCAATTCTACCTCTGAACACCTCCGGTTATACGGGGTTGCGCCGCATAAGTATTTTCTGGAATAAAATTCATAAGTTAGTAATATAAATTATAACAAACGTATTTTGTGCATACCGGAGTTCCTCCGTTACGGTGAACCTATTACTTCTACATAGTAGTACTACATAGTGTACAACGAAGAACCTTTTTCAGATGCGATTCCTGAAATCAAAATTATATAAATTATTAACAATTTCATAACAAAACCTAATCGTCGTCGGCGCGTCCTGGACGATGCGGCTTCTCCACCTGCAGATATCCTAGTCGATGGTGCCTTCCTCTTTTTTGGCTGCAAATTTTCAAACTATAAAGAAATTCCTAAATTAATAATTAACAATATTAATGAAGCAAAACTATTACACCGCACATTCCGGACACTTTTTCAACCTACAACGAACAACGTAATCGATACATTACATTTTTTGTACACAACATATAACCAAATGTTGTCCACAAATTAATGGAATTTAAAATTGCCAGAACATACCTGCATTTCCACCAAAATGCAAATACCTATTCCGAAAAAACAAAGCAGAGCTTTGTCCGTATCCTCGAACGTATTCCTGGTGTTGCCTCCTTCTATTCCCGTCTTGCACCTCTCTTGCATCCACGATCTTGACTGTCCATGCGTTTTTTCCAGGTGTAAAATCCTTTGTTTTGTTCCAGGTCTGCGCCCTCGCCGCAACCTTTCCGAGTTGAAAAACACTGGATTTAATTTTCTACGTTAGTAATTAAGAATATTTGAAATATTATGCCATTCTAACCTTACAAGTATCCCGCACTTGCTACATGACTTCCTGGGTTAGTCGGTGTCTTCTGTTACACCGCAATCCGGAAACTAGGCCAACCTAGAAGGAAAAAGTTATAAAGAATTACATTAAACTTACTTAAAACTAATTGAACTTCTAAAAGCTAAAACATAAGACGAAAACCGAAATTTCTTCTACTCCTGGTGTACATAGTCGTCCTCGGTGTTCACTAGTGGTAGCCAGAATTTGTCAACTTCCGCCATTCCAGGCGGAGGCATACAACTATTCCGCTCGCATGTTTCCGGGTAGGTGGTTCTTCTTCTCCCGCTACATCATTGTCTCCTAGAAATAAATTACTAAATTAATAATTTGCAAAATAAATTAACCAAATTTATTACTTCACATTCGGAAACAAAGAAATTAAGACCAATTCTCAATTTATATTAATTTTAATAAACAAACGTGGTTCTCACCTGTGCAGTATTGAAGGAGCTGGAGCACATCGACTTCACGGTTCAACTAGGATACACGTACTGACAAAACCATTGCAAATATTTCACAACCAATTATGAACGTTAAACGCATAATCAGCTCGACTCATTCGTCGTCATCGGTCCTGCATAAACGTAACACAAATTTATTGACCACTTTACAAAATTATTATTACATAAGAATGATAACAAAATGTATATCAATTAAACAGAAAATTATTATTTAACATATAAATTATTAAAAATCTGCGCCTACCTATGTTTTTCCAAATCCGATGGACGGCGCCGTCAGTGCTCCACAGGAATTGCGTCCCCCTGACGCTGCAATCTGCAAGATGCGTCTTCCCCATTTTACGATTTTCAATGTCGATAGACTGCTCTTCATTGGCATCTAACTTGTCCACTAGAAATAAAAACCAAAGTAATTATTTAACTTATAAATTATTACAAATCTGCACTTACCCAGGTTTTTCCAAACACGATGGTCGGCGCCGCCGGTGTTCACAGGCATTGCGTCCCTCTGACGCTGCTATCTGCAAGATGCGTCTTCCCCATTTTACGATTTTCAATGTCGATAGAATGCTCTTCATTGGCATCTAACTTGTCCACTAGAAATAAAAACCAAAATAATTATTTAACTTATAAATTATTACAAATCTGCACTTACCCAGGTTTTTCCAAACACGATGGTCGGCGTCGCCGGTGTTCCACAGGCACTGCGTCCCTCTGACGCTGCTATCTGCAAGATGCGTCTTCCCCATTTTACGATTTTCAATGTCGATAGACTGCTCTTCATTGGCATCTAACTTGTCCACTAGAAATAAAAACCAAAGTAATTATTTAACTTATAAATTATTACAAATCTGCACTTACCCAGGTTTTTCCAAACACGATGGTCGGCGCCGCCGGTGTTCACAGGCATTGCGTCCCTCTGACGCTGCTATCTGCAAGATGCGTCTTCCCCATTTTACGATTTTCAATGTCGATAGAATGCTCTTCATTGGCATCTAACTTGTCCACTAGAAATAAAAACCAAAATAATTATTTAACTTATAAATTATTACAAATCTGCACTTACCCAGGTTTTTCCAAACACGATGGTCGGCGTCGCCGGTGTTCCACAGGCACTGCGTCCCTCTGACGCTGCTATCTGCAAGATGCGTCTTCCCCATTTTACGATTTTCCATGTCATTAGACTGCTTTTCATTGGCATCTAACTTGTCCACTAGAACTAAAAACCAAAATTATTATTTAACTTATAAATTATTACAAATCTGCACTTACCTAAGATTTTCCAAACCCGATGGTCGGCGTCGCCGGTGCTCCACAGGAATTGCGTCCCTCTGACGCTGCTATCTGCAAGATGCGTCTTCCCCTTTTTACGATTTTCCATGTCATTAGACTGCTCTTCATTGGCATCTAACTTGTCCACTAGAAATAAAAACCAAAATTATTATTTAACTTATAAATTATTACAAATCTGCACTTACCTAAGATTTTCCAAACCCGATGGTCGGCGTCGCCGGTGCTCCACAGGAACTGCGTCCCTCTGACGCGGCTATCTGCAAGATGCGTCTTCCCCTTTTTACGATTTTCCAATGTCCATAGACTGCTCTTCATTGGCATCTAACTTGTCCACTAGAAATAAAAACCAAAATTATTATTTAACTTATAAATTATTACAAATCTGCACTTACCTAAGTTTTTCCAAACCCGATGGTCGGCGTCGCCGGTGCTCCACAGGAATTGCGTCCCTCTGACGCTGCTATCTGCAAGATGCGTCTTCCCCATTTTACGATTTTCCATGTCATTAGACTGCTCTTCATTGGCATCTAGCTTGTCCACTAGAAATAAAAACCAAAATTATTATTTAACTTATAAATTATTACAAATCTGCACTTACCCAAGTTTTTCCAAACCCGATGGTCGGCGTCGCCGGTGCTCCACAGGAATTGCGTCCCTCTGACGCTGCTATCTGCAAGATGCGTCTTCCCCATTTTACGATTTTCCATGTCATTAGATTGCTTTTCATTGGCATCTAACTTGTCCACTAGAAATAAAAACCAAAATTATTATTTAACTTATAAATTATTACAAGTCTGCACTTACCTAAGTTTTTCCAAACCCGATGGTCGGCGTCGCCGGTGCTCCACAGGAATTGCGTCCCTCTGACGCTGCTATCTGCAAGATGCGTCTTCCCCATTTTACGATTTTCCATGTCATTAGACTGCTTTTCATTGGCATCTAACTTGTCCACTAGAAATAAAAACCAAAATTATTATTTAACTTATAAATTATTACAAATCTGCACTTACCTAAGTTTTTCCAAACCCGATGGTCGGCGTCGCCGGTGCTCCACAGGAATTGCGTCCCTCTGACGCGGCTATCTGCAAGATGCGTCTTCCCCATTTTACGATTTTCCATGTCATTAGACTGCGTTTCATTGGCATCTAACTTGTCCACTAGAAATAAAAACCAAAATTATTATTTAACTTATAAATTATTACAAATCTGCACTTACCTAAGTTTCTCCAAACCCGATGGTCGGCGTCGCCGGTGCCCCACAGGAATTGCGTCCCTCTGACGCTGCTATCTGCAAAATGCGTCATCCCCATTTTACGATTTTCCATGTCATTAGACTGCTCTTCATTGGCATCTAGCTTGTCCACTAGAAATAAAAACCAAAATTATTATTTAACTTATAAATTATTACAAATCTGCACCTACCTAAGTTTTTCCAAACCCGATGGTCGGCGTCGCCGGTGCTCCACAGGAATTGCGTCCCTCTGACGCTGCTATCTGCAAGATGCGTCTTCCCCATTTTACGATTTTCCATGTCATTAGACTGCTCTTCATTGGCATCTAGCTTGTCCACTAGAAATAAAAACCAATATTATTATTTAACTTATAAATTATTACAAATCTGCACTTACCCAAGATTTTCCAAACCCGATGGTCGGCGTCGCCGGTGCTCCACAGGAATTGCGTCCCTCTGACGCTGCTATCTGCAAGATGCGTCTTCCCCATTTTACGATTTTCCATGTCATTAGACTGCTTTTCATTGGCATCTAACTTGTCCACTAGAAATAAAAACCAAAATTATTATTTAACTTATAAATTATTACAAATCTGCACTTACCTAAGGTTCTCCAAACCCGATGGTCGGCGTCGCCGGTGCTCCACAGGAATTGCGTCCCTCTGACGCTGCTATCTGCAAGTTGCGTCTTCCCCATTTTACGATTTTCCATGTCATTAGACTGCTCTTCATTGGCATCTAGCTTGTCCACTAGAAATAAAAACCAAAATTATTATTTAACTTATAAATTATTACAAATCTGCACTTACCTAAGTTTTTCCAAACCCGATGGTCGGCGTCGCCGGTGCTCCACAGGAATTGCGTCCCTCTGACGCGGCTATCTGCAAGATGCGTCTTCCCCATTTTACGATTTTCCATGTCATTAGACTGCGTTTCATTGGCATCTAACTTGTCCACAAGAAATAAAAACCAAAATTATTATTTAACTTATAAATTATTACAAATCTGCACTTACCTAAGTTTCTCCAAACCCGATGGTCGGCGTCGCCGGTGCTCCACAGGAATTGCGTCCCTCTGACGCTGCTATCTGCAAAATGCGTCATCCCCATTTTACGATTTTCCATGTCATTAGACTGCTCTTCATTGGCATCTAGCTTGTCCACTAGAAATAAAAACCAAAATTATTATTTAACTTATAAATTATTACAAATCTGCACCTACCTAAGTTTTTCCAAACCCGATGGTCGGCGTCGCCGGTGCTCCACAGGAATTGCGTCCCTCTGACGCTGCTATCTGCAAGATGCGTCTTCCCCATTTTACGATTTTCCATGTCATTAGACTGCTCTTCATTGGCATCTAGCTTGTCCACTAGAAATAAAAACCAAAATTATTATTTAACTTATAAATTATTACAAATCTGCACTTACCCAAGTTTTTCCAAACCCGATGGTCGGCGTCGCCGGTGCTCCACAGGAATTGCGTCCCTCTGACGCTGCTATCTGCAAGATGCGTCTTCCCCATTTTACGATTTTCCATGTCATTAGATTGCTTTTCATTGGCATCTAACTTGTCCACTAGAAATAAAAACCAAAATTATTATTTAACTTATAAATTATTACAAGTCTGCACTTACCTAAGTTTTTCCAAACCCGATGGTCGGCGTCGCCGGTGCTCCACAGGAATTGCGTCCCTCTGACGCTGCTATCTGCAAAATGCGTCATCCCCATTTTACGATTTTCCATGTCATTAGACTGCTCTGCATTGGCATCTAGCTTGTCCACTAGAAATAAAAACCAAAATTATTATTTAACTTATAAATTATTACAAATCTGCACCTACCTAAGTTTTTCCAAACCCGATGGTCGGCGTCGCCGGTGCTCCACAGGAATTGCGTCCCTCTGACGCTGCTATCTGCAAGATGCGTCTTCCCCATTTTACGATTTTCCATGTCATTAGACTGCTCTTCATTGGCATCTAGCTTGTCCACTAGAAATAAAAACCAAAATTATTATTTAACTTATAAATTATTACAAATCTGCACTTACCCAAGTTTTTCCAAACCCGATGGTCGGCGTCGCCGGTGCTCCACAGGAATTGCGTCCCTCTGACGCTGCTATCTGCAAGATGCGTCTTCCCCATTTTACGATTTTCCATGTCATTAGATTGCTTTTCATTGGCATCTAACTTGTCCACTAGAAATAAAAACCAAAATTATTATTTAACTTATAAATTATTACAAGTCTGCACTTACCTAAGTTTTTCCAAACCCGATGGTCGGCGTCGCCGGTGCTCCACAGGAATTGCGTCCCTCTGACGCTGCTATCTGCAAGATGCGTCTTCCCCATTTTACGATTTTCCATGTCATTAGACTGCTTTTCATTGGCATCTAACTTGTCCACTAGAAATAAAAACCAAAATTATTATTTAACTTATAAATTATTACAAATCTGCACTTACCTAAGGTTCTCCAAACCCGATGGTCGGCGTCGCCGGTGCTCCACAGGAATTGCGTCCCTCTGACGCTGCTATCTGCAAGATGCGTCTTCCCCATTTTACGATTTTCCATGTCATTAGACTGCTCTTCATTGGCATCTAGCTTGTCCACTAGAAATAAAAACCAAAATTATTATTTAACTTATAAATTATTACAAATCTGCACTTACCTAAGTTTTTCCAAACCCGATGGTCGGCGTCGCCGGTGCTCCACAGGAATTGCGTCCCTCTGACGCTGCTATCTGCAAGATGCGTCTTCCCCATTTTACGATTTTCCATGTCATTAGACTGCTTTTCATTGGCATCTAACTTGTCCACTAGAAATAATAACCAAAATTATTATTTAACTTATAAATTATTACAAATCTGCACTTACCTAAGATTTTCCAAACCCGATGGTCGACGTCGCCGGTGCTCCACAGGAATTGCGTCCCTCTGACGCGGCTATCTGCAAGATGCGTCTTCCCCTTTTTACGATTTTCCATGTCATTAGACTGCTCTTCATTGGCATCTAACTTGTCCACTAGAAATAAAAACCAAAATTATTATTTAACTTATAAATTATTACAAATCTGCACTTACCTAAGATTTTCCAAACCCGATGGTCGGCGTCGCCGGTGCTCCACAGGAATTGCGTCCCTCTGACGCTGCTATCTGCAAGATGCGTCTTCCCCATTTTACGATTTTCCATGTCATTAGACTGCTCTTCACTGGCATCTAACTTGTCCACTAGAAATAAAAACCAAAATTATTATTTAACTTATAAATTATTACAAATCTGCACTTACCTAAGTTTTTCCAAACCCGATGGTCGGCGTCGCCGGTGCTCCACAGGAATTGCGTCCCTCTGACGCTGCTATCTGCAAGATGCGTCTTCCCCATTTTACGATTTTCCATGTCATTAGACTGCGTTTCATTGGCATCTAACTTGTCCACTAGAAATAAAAACCAAAATTATTATTTAACTTATAAATTATTACAAATCTGCACTTACCTAAGTTTCTCCAAACCCGATGGTCGGCGTCGCCGGTGCTCCACAGGAATTGCGTCCCTCTGACGCTGCTATCTGCAAGATGCGTCTTCCCCATTTTACGATTTTCCATGTGATTAGACTGCTCTTCACTGGCATCTAACTTGTCCACTAGAAATAAAAACCAAAATTATTATTTAACTTATAAATTATTACAAATCTGCACTTACCTAAGTTTTTCCAAACCCGATGGTCGGCGTCGCCGGTGCTCCACAGGAATTGCGTCCCTCTGACGCTGCTATCTGCAAGATGCGTCTTCCCCATTTTACGATTTTCCATGTCATTAGACTGCGTTTCATTGGCATCTAACTTGTCCACTAGAAATAAAAACCAAAATTATTATTTAACTTATAAATTATTACAAATCTGCACTTACCTAAGTTTCTCCAAACCCGATGGTCGGCGTCGCCGGTGCTCCACAGGAATTGCGTCCCTCTGACGCTGCTATCTGCAAAATGCGTCATCCCCATTTTACGATTTTCCATGTCATTAGACTGCTCTTCATTGGCATCTAGCTTGTCCACTAGAAATAAAAACCAAAATTATTATTTAACTTATAAATTATTACAAATCTGCACCTACCTAAGTTTTTCCAAACCCGATGGTCGGCGTCGCCGGTGCTCCACAGGAATTGCGTCCCTCTGACGCTGCTATCTGCAAGATGCGTCTTCCCCATTTTACGATTTTCCATGTCATTAGACTGCTCTTCATTGGCATCTAGCTTGTCCACTAGAAATAAAAACCAAAATTATTATTTAACTTATAAATTATTACAAATCTGCACTTACCTAAGTTTCTCCAAACCCGATGGTCGGCGTCGCCGGTGCTCCACAGGAATTGCGTCCCTCTGACGCTGCTATCTGCAAAATGCGTCATCCCCATTTTACGATTTTCCATGTCATTAGACTGCTCTTCATTGGCATCTAGCTTGTCCACTAGAAATAAAAACCAAAATTATTATTTAACTTATAAATTATTACAAATCTGCACCTACCTAAGTTTTTCCAAACCCGATGGTCGGCGTCGCCGGTGCTCCACAGGAATTGCGTCCCTCTGACGCTGCTATCTGCAAGATGCGTCTTCCCCATTTTACGATTTTCCATGTCATTAGACTGCTCTTCATTGGCATCTAACTTGTCCACTAGAAATAAAAACCAAAATTATTATTTAACTTATAAATTATTACAAATCTGCACTTACCTAAGTTTTTCCAAACCCGATGGTCGGCGTCGCCGGTGCTCCACAGGAATTGCGTCCCTGTGACGCTGCTATCTGCAAGATGCGTCTTCCCCATTTTACGATTTTCCATGTCATTAGACTGCTCTTCATTGGCATCTAGCTTGTCCACTAGAAATACAAACCAAAATTATTATTTAACTTATAAATTATTACAAATCTGCACTTACCTAAGTTTTCCAAACCCGATGGTCGGCGTCGCCGGTGCTCCACAGGAATTGCGTCCCTCTGACGCTGCTATCTGCAAGATGCGTCTTCCCCATTTTACGATTTTCCATGTCATTAGACTGCTCTTCATTGGCATCTAGCTTGTCCACTAGAAATACAAACCAAAATTATTATTTAACTTATAAATTATTACAAATCTGCACTTACCTAAGTTTTCCAAACCCGATGGTCGGCGTCGCCGGTGCTCCACAGGAATTGCGTCCCTCTGACGCTGCTATCTGCAAGATGCGTCTTCCCCATTTTACGATTTTCCATGTCATTAGACTGCTCTTCACTGGCATCTAACTTGTCCACTAGAAATAAAAACCAAAATTATTATTTAACTTATAAATTATTACAAATCTGCACTTACCTAAGTTTTTCCAAACCCGATGGTCGGCGTCGCCGGTGCTCCACAGGAATTGCGTCCCTCTGACGCTGCTATCTGCAAGATGCGTCTTCCCCATTTTACGATTTTCCATGTCATTAGACTGCTTTTCATTGGCATCTAACTTGTCCACTAGAAATAAAAACCAAAATTATTATTTAACTTATAAATTATTACAAATCTGCACTTACCTAAGTTTTTCCAAACCCGATGGTCGGCGTCGCCGGTGCTCCACAGGAATTGCGTCCCTCTGACGCTGCTATCTGCAAGATGCGTCTTCCCCATTTTACGATTTTCCATGTCATTAGACTGCTCTTCATTGGCATCTAGCTTGTCCACTAGAAATAAAAACCAATATTATTATTTAACTTATAAATTATTACAAATCTGCACTTACCCAAGATTTTCCAAACCCGATGGTCGGCGTCGCCGGTGCTCCACAGGAATTGCGTCCCTCTGACGCTGCTATCTGCAAGATGCGTCTTCCCCATTTTACGATTTTCCATGTCATTAGACTGCTTTTCATTGGCATCTAACTTGTCCACTAGAAATAATAACCAAAATTATTATTTAACTTATAAATTATTACAAATCTGCACTTACCTAAGATTTTCCAAACCCGATGGTCGACGTCGCCGGTGCTCCACAGGAATTGCGTCCCTCTGACGCGGCTATCTGCAAGATGCGTCTTCCCCTTTTTACGATTTTCCATGTCATTAGACTGCTCTTCATTGGCATCTAACTTGTCCACTAGAAATAAAAACCAAAATTATTATTTAACTTATAAATTATTACAAATCTGCACTTACCTAAGATTTTCCAAACCCGATGGTCGGCGTCGCCGGTGCTCCACAGGAATTGCGTCCCTCTGACGCTGCTATCTGCAAGATGCGTCTTCCCCATTTTACGATTTTCCATATCATTAGACTGCTCTTCACTGGCATCTAACTTGTCCACTAGAAATAAAAACCAAAATTATTATTTAACTTATAAATTATTACAAATCTGCACTTACCTAAGTTTTTCCAAACCCGATGGTCGGCGTCGCCGGTGCTCCACAGGAATTGCGTCCCTCTGACGCTGCTATCTGCAAGATGCGTCTTCCCCATTTTACGATTTTCCATGTCATTAGACTGCGTTTCATTGGCATCTAACTTGTCCACTAGAAATAAAAACCAAAATTATTATTTAACTTATAAATTATTACAAATCTGCACTTACCTAAGTTTCTCCAAACCCGATGGTCGGCGTCGCCGGTGCTCCACAGGAATTGCGTCCCTCTGACGCTGCTATCTGCAAGATGCGTCTTCCCCATTTTACGATTTTCCATGTCATTAGACTGCTCTTCACTGGCATCTAACTTGTCCACTAGAAATAAAAACCAAAATTATTATTTAACTTATAAATTATTACAAATCTGCACTTACCTAAGTTTTTCCAAACCCGATGGTCGGCGTCGCCGGTGCTCCACAGGAATTGCGTCCCTCTGACGCTGCTATCTGCAAGATGCGTCTTCCCCATTTTACGATTTTCCATGTCATTAGACTGCGTTTCATTGGCATCTAACTTGTCCACTAGAAATAAAAACCAAAATTATTATTTAACTTATAAATTATTACAAATCTGCACTTACCTAAGTTTCTCCAAACCCGATGGTCGGCGTCGCCGGTGCTCCACAGGAATTGCGTCCCTCTGACGCTGCTATCTGCAAAATGCGTCATCCCCATTTTACGATTTTCCATGTCATTAGACTGCTCTTCATTGGCATCTAGCTTGTCCACTAGAAATAAAAACCAAAATTATTATTTAACTTATAAATTATTACAAATCTGCACCTACCTAAGTTTTTCCAAACCCGATGGTCGGCGTCGCCGGTGCTCCACAGGAATTGCGTCCCTCTGACGCTGCTATCTGCAAGATGCGTCTTCCCCATTTTACGATTTTCCATGTCATTAGACTGCTCTTCATTGGCATCTAGCTTGTCCACTAGAAATAAAAACCAAAATTATTATTTAACTTATAAATTATTACAAATCTGCACTTACCTAAGTTTCTCCAAACCCGATGGTCGGCGTCGCCGGTGCTCCACAGGAATTGCGTCCCTCTGACGCTGCTATCTGCAAAATGCGTCATCCCCATTTTACGATTTTCCATGTCATTAGACTGCTCTTCATTGGCATCTAGCTTGTCCACTAGAAATAAAAACCAAAATTATTATTTAACTTATAAATTATTACAAATCTGCACCTACCTAAGTTTTTCCAAACCCGATGGTCGGCGTCGCCGGTGCTCCACAGGAATTGCGTCCCTCTGACGCTGCTATCTGCAAGATGCGTCTTCCCCATTTTACGATTTTCCATGTCATTAGACTGCTCTTCATTGGCATCTAGCTTGTCCACTAGAAATAAAAACCAATATTATTATTTAACTTATAAATTATTACAAATCTGCACTTACCCAAGATTTTCCAAACCCGATGGTCGGCGTCGCCGGTGCTCCACAGGAATTGCGTCCCTCTGACGCTGCTATCTGCAAGATGCGTCTTCCCCATTTTACGATTTTCCATGTCATTAGACTGCTCTTCATTGGCATCTAACTTGTCCACTAGAAATAAAAACCAAAATTATTATTTAACTTATAAATTATTACAAATCTGCACTTACCTAAGTTTTTCCAAACCCGATGGTCGGCGTCGCCGGTGCTCCACAGGAATTGCGTCCCTCTGACGCTGCTATCTGCAAGATGCGTCTTCCCCATTTTACGATTTTCCATGTCATTAGACTGCTCTTCATTGGCATCTAACTTGTCCACTAGAAATAAAAACCAAAATTATTATTTAACTTATAAATTATTACAAATCTGCACTTACCTAAGTTTTTCCAAACCCGATGGTCGGCGTCGCCGGTGCTCCACAGGAATTGCGTCCCTGTGACGCTGCTATCTGCAAGATGCGTCTTCCCCATTTTACGATTTTCCATGTCATTAGACTGCTCTTCATTGGCATCTAGCTTGTCCACTAGAAATACAAACCAAAATTATTATTTAACTTATAAATTATTACAAATCTGCACTTACCTAAGTTTTCCAAACCCGATGGTCGGCGTCGCCGGTGCTCCACAGGAATTGCGTCCCTCTGACGCTGCTATCTGCAAGATGCGTCTTCCCCATTTTACGATTTTCCATGTCATTAGACTGCTCTTCATTGGCATCTAGCTTGTCCACTAGAAATACAAACCAAAATTATTATTTAACTTATAAATTATTACAAATCTGCACTTACCTAAGTTTTCCAAACCCGATGGTCGGCGTCGCCGGTGCTCCACAGGAATTGCGTCCCTCTGACGCTGCTATCTGCAAGATGCGTCTTCCCCATTTTACGATTTTCCATGTCATTAGACTGCTCTTCACTGGCATCTAACTTGTCCACTAGAAATAAAAACCAAAATTATTATTTAACTTATAAATTATTACAAATCTGCACTTACCTAAGTTTTTCCAAACCCGATGGTCGGCGTCGCCGGTGCTCCACAGGAATTGCGTCCCTCTGACGCTGCTATCTGCAAGATGCGTCTTCCCCATTTTACGATTTTCCATGTCATTAGACTGCTCTTCATTGGCATCTAGCTTGTCCACTAGAAATACAAACCAAAATTATTATTTAACTTATAAATTATTACAAATCTGCACTTACCTAAGTTTTCCAATCCCGATGGTCGGCGTCGCCGGTGCTCCACAGGAATTGCGTCCCTCTGACGCTGCTATCTGCAAGATGCGTCTTCCCCATTTTACGATTTTCCATGTCATTAGACTGCTCTTCATTGGCATCTAGCTTGTCCACTAGAAATAAAAACCAAAATTATTATTTAACTTATAAATTATTACAAATCTGCACTTACCCAAGTTTTTCCAAACCCGATGGTCGGCGTCGCCGGTGCTCCACAGGAATTGCGTCCCTCTGAAGCTGCTATCTGCAAGATGCGTCTTCCCCATTTTACGATTTTCCATGTCATTAGATTGCTTTTCATTGACATCTAACTTGTCCACTAGAAATAAAAACCAAAATTATTATTTAACTTATAAATTATTACAAATCTGCACTTACCTAAGTTTCTCCAAACCCGATGGTCGGCGTCGCCGGTGCTCCACAGGAATTGCGTCCCTCTGACGCTGCTATCTGCAAAATGCGTCATCCCCATTTTACGATTTTCCATGTCATTAGACTGCTCTTCATTGGCATCTAGCTTGTCCACTAGAAATAAAAACCAAAATTATTATTTAACTTATAAATTATTACAAATCTGCACCTACCTAAGTTTTTCCAAACCCGATGGTCGGCGTCGCCGGTGCTCCACAGGAATTGCGTCCCTCTGACGCTGCTATCTGCAAGATGCGTCTTCCCCATTTTACGATTTTCCATGTCATTAGACTGCTCTTCATTGGCATCTAGCTTGTCCACTAGAAATAAAAACCAATATTATTATTTAACTTATAAATTATTACAAATCTGCACTTACCCAAGATTTTCCAAACCCGATGGTCGGCGTCGCCGGTGCTCCACAGGAATTGCGTCCCTCTGACGCTGCTATCTGCAAGATGCGTCTTCCCCATTTTACGATTTTCCATGTCATTAGACTGCTCTTCATTGGCATCTAACTTGTCCACTAGAAATAATAACCAAAATTATTATTTAACTTATAAATTATTACAAATCTGCACTTACCTAAGATTTTCCAAACCCGATGGTCGGCGTCGCCGGTGCTCCACAGGAATTGCGTCCCTCTGACGCGGCTATCTGCAAGATGCGTCTTCCCCTTTTTACGATTTTCCATGTCATTAGACTGCTCTTCATTGGCATCTAACTTGTCCACTAGAAATAAAAACCAAAATTATTATTTAACTTATAAATTATTACAAATCTGCACTTACCTAAGATTTTCCAAACCCGATGGTCGGCGTCGCCGGTGCTCCACAGGAACTGCGTCCCTCTGACGCGGCTATCTGCAAGATGCGTCTTCCCCTTTTTACGATTTTCCAATGTCCATAGACTGCTCTTCATTGGCATCTAACTTGTCCACTAGAAATAAAAACCAAAATTATTATTTAACTTATAAAGTATTACAAATCTGCACTTACCTAAGTTTTTCCAAACCCGATGGTCGGCGTCGCCGGTGTTCCACAGGAATTGCGTCCCTCTGACGCTGCTATCTGCAAGATGCGTCTTCCCCATTTTACGATTTTCCATGTCATTAGACTGCTCTTCATTGGCATCTAGCTTGTCCACTAGAAATAAAAACCAAAATTATTATTTAACTTATAAATTATTACAAATCTGCACTTACCTAAGTTTCTCCAAACCCGATGGTCGGCGTCGCCGGTGCTCCACAGGAATTGCGTCCCTCTGACGCTGCTATCTGCAAAATGCGTCATCCCCATTTTACGATTTTCCATGTCATTAGACTGCTCTTCATTGGCATCTAGCTTGTCCACTAGAAATAAAAACCAAAATTATTATTTAACTTATAAATTATTACAAATCTGCACCTACCTAAGTTTTTCCAAACCCGATGGTCGGCGTCGCCGGTGCTCCACAGGAATTGCGTCCCTCTGACGCTGCTATCTGCAAGATGCGTCTTCCCCATTTTACGATTTTCCATGTCATTAGACTGCTCTTCATTGGCATCTAGCTTGTCCACTAGAAATAAAAACCAATATTATTATTTAACTTATAAATTATTACAAATCTGCACTTACCCAAGATTTTCCAAACCCGATGGTCGGCGTCGCCGGTGCTCCACAGGAATTGCGTCCCTCTGACGCTGCTATCTGCAAGATGCGTATTCCCCATTTTACGATTTTCCATGTCATTAGACTGCTCTTCATTGGCATCTAACTTGTCCACTAGAAATAAAAACCAAAATTATTATTTAACTTATAAATTATTACAAATCTGCACTTACCTAAGTTTTTCCAAACCCGATGGTCGGCGTCGCCGGTGCTCCACAGGAATTACGTCACCCGGACGGTGCAATCTGAACGAAGCGTTTTCCCCACTGGTAGATTTCCATGGTAATGGGAACGGATGTCGGCGGAAGTGCACTTAGTTAGTTCCAGGAATTCTTGCTTCCGGTTCAGCTTCCTGGTTTAAGCGAAAACCCCACTTGCAAATTTCCAATTTCCTAGAAATAAAAGCATGAATTAATATTTACAACAATATAAAGCAGAGTTAGCACTTACATAATTATTTTCCAGCTGCAGGACGACGGCGGCGGTTCTCCCAGTTGTAATCAGGAACTGCTTGCTTCTGGTCGAAACGACAACCCCACTTGAAGATTTCCTAGTCGCTGGTGGCTTGTTCGTTGTATGCTAGAACCAGCTAGAAATAAATTCCTAAATTAATAATTACCAAATATAAAAATCCGAATTATCACTTACCTAATTAATGAAGGATTTCGACGTTGGTACTTCCACTTCTATACAAAAACAGCCTGCTTCCGGAGCTGTCGATCATCATGTCGGTGGTGGGTTTTTCGTTGGCTGTTGTTAAACATCTACAGAGATCCTTAAATTAATAATTAAGAACAATAATTACTATTGAATTTGCACTTACCTAACTTTTCCGATGCTGATGGCCGTCGCGCCGGTACTCTCAGTTGTATCCAGAATCAGCTTCTTTCCGGCACTGCTTTCTGAACTAAACTACATCCCGACATGCAGAATTCCAAGACGATGGAGATTTCATAGTTGGCTGTGAATTATCAAGCAGAAATAAAATTCCTAAATTATTAATCAAAATTTTATAAACCACAATTTCTACTTACCTAAGTGTTGTGCTGATGAAGGACGTCTCGGTATATCCTGTTATATCCTTAAACTTCTTGCTTCCGGAGCTCCTTCCCGGACTAAACGGTTTCCCTACTGGCAGATTGCCGAGTCGGTGGTGGCTTCTTTGTTTATTAATTGTCGACTACAAATAAAACCTTCAATTAATAATTTACAATTTTAAAATCCCGAATTTGAACTTACCGAAGTTTTCCACTGCTGACCGCTGTCCACATCGGTACTCCCAGTTGTATCGAGAAACCGATTGTCTCCAGCGCCGCTTCCTGGACGAAACGACATTTCCACTTGCAGATTACCAAGTTGGAAGTGTTGTCTGATAATTATCAACTAGAAATAAATCTCTAAATTAATAATATTAACACTATTACAATTTCGAAGTTGTACTTACCCAAGTTTTACCAACTAGAAGGATGTCGGCGGCAATCCTCCAAGTAGTTTCAGGAATTTCTTGCTTCCGGGACAGCTTCCTGTACGAAACAACATCCCCACTTGCCCATTTACAAGTCGGTGGGGGCATCTTGGTTGTCTGCTAATAATTATCAACTGGAAATAAAATCCTAAATCAATAATTAATAAAAATCTTGCTCTACTCTTGTATCTACCGTATTGACTGTCCATGTGTTTTATTCCAGGCGATTACTTCAAAGATGGTTCTTTGTTTATTCCAAGTCCGCGTCCTTGCCGCTTCCTATCCTAGATGAAATACCTGGAATAACTTTTCTAAATTAATAATTTAGAATATTAGAAAATTCATTTTATTCTTACCCGGACTTAATTATCTGCTTCATGAGTTAGTAGGTGTCCTCTGTTACACCACATTCCGGAAACTAGGCCAACCTAGAAGAAAAACTAATTGAATTTCTAAAAGCTAAAACATGGACACAAAACCGAATTTTATTCTGCTCCCGGTGAACATTGTCCTCGGTGTTCACTAGTGGTAGCCAGGATTTGTGATGTTCCCCCATTGAATCTATCATTTGGAAACTAAGATTTTAAGACCAATTCTGAATTAGTAATTAAAAATATTAATAAGCAAACGTTGTTCTTACCTATATTCGGTATTGTAGGACATCTACCTCACAGTTTAACTATGCAACACATACTGACGAAACATTTCCAATAAATCACAAATATTGCACAACCAAGTATGAACGTTCAACATTAGTCACAAGTCCGACTCATTCGTCGTCATCGGGCCTGCATAAACGGAACACAAATAAATTGCACACTTTACAAAAAATATTAATTTAACTTGTGAACTTCCCAAGTAACACAAGATCGTGTATTAGACGTATAATAATCGCATATACCAAACGTTATTTACGCATATATAACGTATAACAAAAACGTAGTACAAACGTGTCAATGTCGCGGCGGTAGATTAATATCTAGACGTATATCTTACACGTATAATGTACGTATATAGCGGGCGTATATTATCTGTAAAAATTGTACGTAAATAAAGCGTATAATATAAACGTAGAATATCCGTTAAAGTAATACGTAAATAAACCGTTTAATAAAAACCAACATTATACGTAGTAATGTCGCGGTGATAGACTAATATATAGACGTATATTTTACACGTATAATGTACGTATATTGCGGTCGTATATTATCTGTAAAGATTGTACGTATATAAAGCGTATAATATAATCGTAAATTATCCGTAAAAGTAAAACGTAAATAAAGCGTTTAATAAAAACGTAGATTATACGTACTAATGTCGCAGTGATAGACTAATATTTAGACGTATATTTTACACGTGTAATGTACGTATATATAATGTTAATTAGTTTTATTTATTTTATAAATATATATCATAAATCATTCATGGTTTCTTACTCCGAATCTATGGATATCTGAAACATTCTAATTCTAATTTATTATATTCCTAAATTGTAATCTGAAATTTATATTATTATTTACAAATATTAAATTTTACTTACTTTTTTTTTACCTGACTGGGATTCGAACTCATGACCTCCTGATCTAGTATTAAACTCTCTTACCCCGTAGCTATGAGGGGTGATACAGTTTTATTATTTTGTTAGCCCAGATATGCCAAATATGGATATAGCAAGCAGAAAGTTGTGACTAAGAACATTTTTTATTAAATGTAATAAAACACGTGATTATACCTATATATCTTTATTAATTTAATTTATTTAAAAATTTGAAATATAAAAAAAATAATACTTGGCTATAAATTTACGTTAATATTTTTGATGAAGAATATAGGAAAATTTAAAAGAGTAATCTCATCCAAGAATTGATAATAATAAAAGATCTTGGTATATTTGGATTTTTTTTAAAAACTTTAATTAAATGTAAGCCAACGTTTCGGCGTTAAATACCGCCATAATCATGGAACTAAAAAACGAATGGTTTATATACAAGCCGAAGAAAATTAACAAGTGGTACTTACAACACTTATGATGTAAAAAGTTTTAACTCAAACATTGAAATATAAATAATAGGACGGTAAAACAGGGGGTGCAACAAATTTAAAACATGTAAAATTATTAAAACATTAATTAAATTGGAATAAAATAAAATGTCAATTAAAATTTTTATATAAAAGTCAAAATTTGAAAGAATAAATAAAAAACAAAATAGTGATTTGTTGCAAACCCAGAGTGAACCATCATAAAAATGAAAACTAGTAAGTCATGTGAGGGACCTCTTCGTCTTGTTAAGGTAATTAAAAAGCAAGTTTTTGTAACCAGAGTTAATGTAATTGTAATCAGTTTGTTTGTTAATATTACTAGATGTAGTGGAAATGTAAGCTGCTTCTAGAAATATTCTTTTTTTATAGTTTTGTTCATAATTTAAAATGGTGACATTATCTAATGAAAAATTGTGTGAGTTGTTGATAAGATGTTCAGAAAGGCCAGTCTTTCCCGAGCCATAGCGTATATCGTATTTATGTTGATTAATTCTGGTTAATAATCTCTGTTTGGTTTGGCCGATGTAAGAAGATCCACAGTTACATTTAACGTTGTAAACAACGTTAGCTTTGTCCAAAATTGGTATTTTATCTTTAGTTCTGGAGAAAAGAATGTTGTTCAGAGTAAATCGATTGTAATATGCAACGTAAATATTATTTTCTTTTAAGATGTCCTTAAAAATTCGTTTTGTTTTAAGTGTTGTAAGTACCATTTGTTAATTTTCTTCGGCTTGTATATAAACCATTCGTTTTTTAGTTCCATGATTATGGCGGTATTTAACGCCGAAACGTTGGCTTACATTTAATTAAAGTTTTTAAAAAAAATCCAAATATACCAAGATCTTTTATTATTAATATAGGAAAAATTGCATAGCCATTTTTATGTTCGATAGGAACACATTTATATTGAATTTCTGCGAAAAGCAAATTTTCGTGTTTATTACGTTCACGGCACACATAATAAATATTTAATTTAGATGACTCTAATGGAGTTCTGTACAAATCGTACATGTATTTGTATGCGGTGCCTGTGCATTGGTATTGGCCACGTAAATTAAAAATGGAGTGAATTCTACGTGGGGGGAGAGGGGGGGGTTCGACACCGTACTTTACAAAGATAAACTAGCTTTTGCCAGTGATTTGGTTAACGCCCAATTAAAAGGAACAATAGTGTATAATAATCTCTTTTTATGTTGACATTTAATAAAAATAATCAAAATTTCACATTCTAAAAAACAAATATTTCCCGCCCTGTGCAAAGACACAGTTAGCCCATATGGTGACACCGGTCCTGCTAATAAGTAAATTAATAGAATATTTAAACCACCCACCATGTATGCAAGTATTATTTTTTTGTTGGTATTAAAAAATTATTATAAATAAGCAAATGGTCTTTACATTTAAAGCAACGATTGAGAAGAAGATAAGAGCAAATTAATTATGTATATTACAATTGGGTAAAAATGTTTGCAATAGTAGAGTTTTCAAAGCGAGAAATTGCGGTTATTCCTATTTTGTGGCTAATAGGCAACACAAGATGTTACTGGCCACATGTTAACTTATTCTTAAAATATTTATATTCCATAAAAAGTAATAAGTATGTAAATAATGCTTTTAATGCAATCGTAGATTATTCGTTCTAATTTTGCAATTGTAGATGTATGTTTCTTTACGTATAATGTACGTATTTCACCCACGTATATTATCCGAAAAAGTAATATGTAAATAAATTGTATAAGAAAATCGTAGAATATACGTTCTAATTTTGCGATTGTAGACGAATATGTAGGCGTAGGTTTCTTTACGTATATTGTACGTATTTCATCCACGCATATTATCCGTAAAAGTATTACATAAATAAAGCAAATAACTAAATCGTAGATTATACGTTCTAATTTTGCAATTGTAGACTAATATGTATACGTATATATCTTTACGTATAATGTATGTATTTCATCCACGTATATTATCCGAAAAAGTAATATGTAAATAAAGCGTATAACTAAATCGTAGAATATACGTTCTAATTTTGCGGTTGTAGACTAATATGTAGACGTATTTTTCTTTACGTATAATGTACGTATTTCACCCACGTATATTATCCGAAAAAGTAATATGTAAATAAAGCGTATAACTAAATCGTAGAATTTACGTTCTAATTTTGCAATTGTAGACTAATATGTAGACGTATGTTTCTTTACGTATAATGTACGTATTTTACCCACGTATATTATCCGTAAAAGTAATATGTAAATAAAGTGTACAACTAAATCGTAGAATATACGTTCTAATTTTGCGATTGTAGACTAATATGTAGACGTATGTTTCTTTACGTATAATGTACGTATTTCACCCACGTATATTATCCGTAAAAGTAATATGTAAATAACGCGTACAACTAAATCGTAGAATATACGTTCTAATTTTGCGATTGTAGACTAATATGTAGACGTATGTTTCTTTTCGTATAATGTACGTATTTCACCCTCGTATATTATCCGTAAAAGAAATATGTAAATAAAGCGTATAACTAAATCGTAGAATATACGTTCTAATTTTGCGATTGTAGACTAATAAGTAGACGTATGTTTCTTTACGTATAATGTACGTATTTTACCCACGTATATTATCCGTAAAAAAAATATGTAAATAAAGCGTATAACAAAATCGTAGGGTATACGTATTCATTTCGTGATCGTAGACTAATATGTAAACTAATATTTTTCACGTTTAATATACCTATACAGTATACATTTACTAAACGTATTTCCAAGATCAAACTTTTATCTTTGCAATAATGGTTACCAATTAGTTTACGAACATCGTTTAGTATACGTATATTTTAAGTATAGTATATAAAGTGTATATTATATACGTATATTAAATTCACAATTACTAGACGTATACCAAAAATATCCGAAATAATCTAAGAATATACGTTTACTATTACTTATTACAAATTGATATATTTATTATTACAAACTTGCAGTTATCCAAGTTTTTCCTTCCCGCTAGACGGCGTCGTCGGTGCTCAACAGAAAGTGCATATCTCCGACGCTGAATCCTGGAGGATGCGACATCCCCCCTTGCATATTTCCAAGTCGGTACCCCTCAATTCCTAGGTCCAAATATGTAGGTATATTTACCTCCTAAACTAAGAGGAACTTCTTGGGAAATGGGCGTACTCATTAAAACACAATTACATTAAATCGACATGTTTTGGTCAAGATTTTTGACCATCTTCAGGATGGTCTTACCCAAGAAGTTTCGTTCTCTTATTATTCCTGGGGGTGAGAATTTCGCTTATTATTCCTAAACTAGTTCAAACACAGTCCTTAAGACCAAAATTAGGATCTCCACAATTCCATCTAGACTCCCATCATTGTCAGGACCAATTACACAAAAAAAATAATTATCTAAAATTAGCCGATGAACCAGATTGGATCACTTGATATGAATTTGCCCAAGTGGATCATTTTCGGTAAAGTCACGTAACTTTATATTCGGAAACTTCGCATATTGCATAAACTTACTCTGTTAAGAATTGGTTCACGGTATTATTTAGTGCGCGCGCCCCACCAACTTATGGGGTTGAAGAGGGAATAATCGCGAATATTTTAACTCGGAGATTATTTTAACAGCAATAATTCGTTGAAACTATTAGTATTTTATTATTGTTGAATGTTTTTAAATATATTATTGTGATTTTTGATCTGAAACTTTATTTGTTTTTCGTGGTGCATTGTTAAATTCCACATAGTGGCACAATTAATCTAAATAATAGATATGTATTAAGAAGCAATAATGTACGTACTTTTAAATTATTTATGTTGCGCTTAAATTATCATGTTGGAAGTCATCGTCTCATCCAATAATATTTTAAGCGCATCATGAATGTATCGGTAAAAACTTTGTATAGTTGCGTTTTGCATATTTTTACTTAATTTTAAATTGTTTAGTATAATAAGTATACCACACCGTACTAATTAATCACAATTATATTATTAACAGTATAGATAACGGCATTATAGGGCCACCGGGAGCTAAAATAAGAAAGCGTTGCAATCCTAAGAGGCACCGCACATTAGATAACTTTATTCGTTCATACATAACATTATAATTTTAATTTGTGTAATACTTTTAAGTGTTGTAGTTGTGTAGGCTTATGTTTTTGTTTTGTTATTTTTTGTTTTATTTTTTTTGCTGGTTTCTTAATTTGTGGGTAATCAATCGTCCGTCCATAGTTAAGTGTCTCGAGTGCAATTGCGCTTTTTAGTTTTATGTATTTATGTATTTAGTTTTATGTAAGAAGAAGACACATTAAACAAGCGTTCACGAGCAAACGTTAATTTGTTTGTGTGCGCTTGTTTGGTGTATTTTCGCATTAAGATAAGTGTAAATTTTGAAATGGCTCGTCTCTGGTTAGCTTTAATTATGGAAGTAAGAAAAAGTTGTGTTTGCTCAATCTCATAAGCATCACATTTGTGTACATAAATACGATATTAATAGAAACTTGGCAATAATAGGTTAGGTTAATTTGAAAATAATTTTATACAAAAGTATTATAAAAATATAGGTAGGTACCTATTGTATTATAGAGGATCCTGGGCAACAGTACTTACAAAATAAAATAGTTGAAAGTTTTTAATAATCGATTAAGTGATTAACTAATATAATTAAATTAGAAATTATTTAAGAAATTTATGCTTGTTTTTGTTGCATTATCGTAGACGTCGCGATTGCAAAATTGTAGCCCGGATTGCGGCTTAACTCACCCCCTTTTTCAACATGGTTACCTAAAAATGTCTTCGTAATTGAAAAAAAAAAAGATACATTTGCGTTAGATCCAGTGGCGGATTTCCGAACAGGCGCAAGAGGCGCCCGCCTGGGGCCTCCATGAATCCAGGGGGCCTCAAAATTCAGCTCTCAAAATTAAATGAAGTAATTTTATCTAACTTTTTTTGTAATGAAAATAATTAATTAATAATTATCACCAGCGTATTTCAGAATTCATAAGAAATTGTGGCATAGAGAAAACACATTGAAAATTAACCAATATAAAATAACAACTGATGTGAGTATAGAAAAAGTATTTAAAGTGGGCTTCAAAATCAAATTACTCCTGGAGCCTTTCAAATGCTAAATCCGCTATTGACAATAACCTTTCGCAAGTCCTACTGAGTTAGGCCAAGTATTTCAGTTGCAGGTTAAACCAAAAAATTTTTGGTTAAACAATGAAATACGTTGAAGAGCTGTTTTTACGCAATATCATTGGTTAACCCACACTTTTTGGTTTAACCTGCTACTGAAAAACTGGGCTTGTTTATCAAGTTTGGTTTAAATCGTCAAAGGATCCAAGAGCGTATAAGAGACGAAGAAACAAACGAAGAAATATTCAGTTTTATGAAAAACACACCACCTGACCATAAATGAGCGTTTAAACTAATCATTATTTTTAGTATAAATTTAAAACATTAATTTTTGGTATTTTGGATTAAAATTTTTTGAAAGAAAAAATTCCATATGTGTTACATACACATAAGAATCATTACGTGAGGTTTTTAAATTATAGTCAAATATCCTACGCGAATCTCGTTAATAGAGCGCAATTTATGCGCGTCACCTAATTTCATGAGAAATCGCTCTCTTAACCTTTTCAACATTTTCTTGCACAATAAGCAGTGGCGGATTTCCGAACCGGCACAAAAGGCGCTCGCCTGGGGCCTCATAAATCCAGTGGGACTCAAAATTCAACTCTCAAAATAAAATAAAGTAATTTTATCTAACTTTTTGTGTTATGAAAATAATTAATAATTATCACAACGTATTTCATAATTCATAAGAAATTGTGGCATAGGGAAAACATATCGAAAACCTTTTTTTTAAGTCGGCTAATAAAATGACAACTGATGTGAGTAACAAAATTTTTAGAGGGGGCCTCAAAATTAAATTGCGCCTAGGGCCTCTTAAATGCTAAATATATTGTATATGTGTATATGTGTATATTGAGCCTGAGGTGTTGGTGGTTTAAAATTACCATTACCTAAATTATTGTGTTTTGTTCTCATGTAACGGCTATGTTTGCTTGACAAGGTGCAGCAGTTTTTATGATTTACAAGGTTTGCGAAAACTAAAATATCTATCAATGTTTGCTTACAACAATTTGTTTAAAAACCGTTATCCTTAATTTATATTTATTTTAAAGAGTTAAATATTTCGAGAAAGAATTTTGTATAAAGGGAACGAGTCTCAGGTTATTTCTTTTCAACGAGGTTGACATAAATATGAACCTCGATATTTTTTATTCCCCCGCTTTTAAATTTTTTTTCCAAGTTTCTGCACATTTCGGCAGACCAGATCAACATCTAAAATTTCAGCCCTTAGTGGTACCCGAGGGGTGATTCGTGACTGGAAATAGCTATACAAAAACGTGGAAATATCATGGAATTATTTGGAACTATGTAGGTGTACATAATTTTTGGTAAAAAATTCAGGCAGGTAAAAAAGTTCATATAAACAGCTGACCGAGGCACAACATAATATGTATAGGTAATTCTTTTTGCAAAAAAATATAATTCAAATACGGTATGATTCAAACCGAAGACGGTTGCCCAGAAGCCCAGTTCGATCCCGGACGGAGTAAGAAATTCTGACCGTCTTCCCTCGGAAGGCAATGGCAAATCAGCGAGGTACTTTGCCAAGAAATCCGCTTCTCAATTATTGAGAAAGTGGATCACGATTTCTCAGTCAAGAGGATGCGACTAGAGAGAGATAGAGTTTTATCCAAATGGAGAGAGCGAAAGAACAAAAATTCTGCATAGATCCTTTGTGTGCTTTCTGTCCCTCTATTTGAATTGTGATAATAGTTTTATTTTATTTATTTTGTATCTTATTAGTATTGTATTTATTGAATTTCATTTTAAATATTTTTATTAAAAAATTTTCAATGTATTTGAAAAATGCTTGTCAGAATCAGAAATGGAAATTTTAAATACTGGAATAGAATGCAAAATGACTTGTTGGACACCTGGTTTGGCATCGGGTTGAGGAATTAGCACACAACCGTCCGCCGAGGGGGCTGCCGACTTTAGATGCGATTAGAGCCGCATCAAGACTGTCGGTCAGCATGGCTTGAAACGTTCATGGGGTTTGGTGCACCCCATCTAGAAGGGTTCGGACAATGCAAATCGTGACAAGTGGAGGTGTTGAACACCTGGTTTGACATCGGGTTGAGAAATTAGCACACAACCGTCCGCCGAGGGGGCTGCCGACTTTAGATGCGATTAGAGCCGCATCAAGACTGTCGGTCAGCATGGCTTGAAACGTTCATGGGGTTTGGTGCACCCCATCTAGAAGGGTTCGGACAATGCAAATCGTGACAAGCGGAGTGGGCCCATACATGACTGGTCCCACGCGGCAGAAGTTAATTGCCTTTGTTATCGATCATTATGGTAAAGGCGAGGCGAAGCCGAATACGGCAACAACGCCTGGGCTTTTAGGAGGAGGGTCATTACGTCGGTCCCGATTAGAGCCGTTACTGACGCATTAGTCCCCTCTTTCTGGTACTAGTGAAAAGTAGTCGGGGCAAAAAAAATATATATAAAATAAAAATATGAAATTAATTCAATAAATATAAAAATAAAATAAATAAAATAAAGTAAGATCCCTACATGGCGGATGTTATGAAGTTAGTTTGTCCAATGCTGTTGGCTCCGGGATCGAATTGGAACTCTTGACTTGGTTTCATCGTAGTAGAATTTTTCGTGGTACGGTGGATTAATTCGCGGATAGATTACACGCCGGAATTTTCTAGAAGCCTGGCGTTTGTGGCAAATATTGGGGCCTTCATTGCTGTTTTGGATGAAGCGGATTTTACTCGGGTGAGCTTCTGCGTTGTGCCCCGTAACCCCAAGCAGGAGCTGCATACGTCAGGATAGGCCTGACCGTATAACCTAATCTTATTACTAATCGAAAGTTTGCTAGAAATATTGAGAAATTAGCTTTTACGCACTAATGTGTATTTGGACGACTCGGTTATTTCCTCTTTATACGTCTGGCTGTGTTCAGCAATTTTTAACCAATGAGAAATAGAAACAGTTTAAAAATTTCTTAATTTTCACCAGTTAAAATTTAACTACACAATGTACTTATTTTAAATGCTGTTATTTTGTAAGTATTTTAAATACTCATTTTCATGTATTTTGCCACCCTCCCTATTGCACCTTGAGAAACAATTATTGTTAATACGGACGCTATATGAAAACAAAACACATATAATTTAAATATTATGGTATTTTTAAACAGGTGCTATTTAAATGCTACAAAAACAAATGAAAATCTCAAAGTAGCAATTAAATCATTTAGAATTTGCTAATTAGTCGAGACTTTAGTCAAGACAACGAACGCTTAAAAGTGTGTCACTTTATATGTTTTTTTGCGTATTTCTCGAAAATGGTTATCCTTAGCTAAAAAGTGGTTATGTCAAAAATTGAAGCTAAAAAATTTATTACAAAACTGTCTCTATTTATTTTTTTTTGTAACTGTTGAAGTTTTCGAGGTACCCTAACGTTTGTAAAATTCGGAAATTTTTAAAAAACTTGATTTTACCTAACGTTTATTATTTTAACTTCTTTATCGTTTATTCGAAACGAAAGTCCTTCGAGAAGGAGTGAGAGAGATGCTTCGAGAGAGCATTAATCTTTTTTTAAAACAATTTGAAAATTTTGAGGTATATCTATATGACACAAAATCATGTATTGCACTCTCTCGTTGCACATAAGCTTATGTTTCCAAAATTTTAGAAAGGATTATTAGCTTAAGAAGTTTGAAAATTAGCTTAAATAATTCTCAAGCCTTACTGTCATTGTTTTTAGATAGTAATAAGGACATATATGTATGTAAGGGCATATGTATGTACTATATTAACAAAATTTTGGTAAAATCCAGACAAAAATAATGTAAATTGAAAAATACGTTTAAGGTTAACGCCCGTATTCAGAAACGTCGGTAAAGCTTTTAACAAGCCGTTAAATTTAACAAACCAATGGAAATTATCCCTTAGTACAAGCAAGACACGGCTTGTGTAAAAGTTTTGTGAATACGGGCATTACTGAATAAGAAAATTTGTTTAATTTGGTCAACTCTTGATTAAGTTTTTTGGTGTACCTACCTACAAAATTTTGATATTGTTAAGATGTATAATGTAATGGTATATAAGTAAAATGGTCGATTTATACTCAACATTTAACATTTATCATGTAACATTTAACATTTAACACTTAACATTTATCATTTAACAAGTTGACATCTTTTTGTCATTTGACATAAGTATTAGTGAATGATTATGTTTGTGTGAGTGTCAGTTTATATTGTGTTATGAGAAAAGTAAATAATATTACTGTGGTAACAAAGTACTACAATTTTTTACCATTATTTTGGTAATAATGGTAATGGAATAAACAATAATTTGCGCGCGCCGTTTATCTTGCGCAGTGTGAACAAAATTTCTTAAATGTTAAATGATAGATGAAAGTTGGTCATCTCTGACCATAAGTGATAAATGTTAAATGATAAATGTTAAATGTTGAGTATAAATCGACCATATAAGATTCAAATAGCTATTGTAAACGCTGACCATGTAATATATATTTTTTTTAAATACATGATTTTGTGTCAGGTATTCTCGAAATTTTGAAATTGCTATAAATTTTGATCAATTTAAGATAAAATATTGAATAACTAATATCCTAATTTTAAAGGAAAATTCATTTTCTACAACTTCATTTTCCAAGGACTTTCTTCTTAAATGAACGGAAAGAAGTTAATCAAATAACGTGAGAAAAAAAAAGGTTCTTGAAAATTTAGGAATTTCAAAAGCCTATACCTCCAAAAATATAACAGATACATAAAAAATGAGTAGGAACGTTCTTGTAGGAAATTTTATCAGATCCGATTTTGTAGACCATATTTTGGCTACAGCTATTGCGTACCCTCAATTCCTAGGTCCAAATATATTGTCATATATTTTTGTATAAAATTGTGTAGGGGGTAGTTTTATTTTGATTACCTATGTTTGTAAATTGTTTGTGTTGCATTCTGTATAAGTTGTCTTTATTTTAAATTGTTTATGTTCGTATTTGTTAAATGTAAAACTTGGCTTTTTGAATGCCGAAAGTCAACGCGTTTGAACGCGTTGATAAACGCGTTATAATTTTGATCCATATTTGGATATAAGTTTAAATTTTTATTTTAAAATAATAATAAAGTACTAGTGAAAATTTATGAAGAATTGGTGTTATTATTTATATTGAAATTGTACCCGAAACCAGAGAGATTGGAAATTTTTGGAAAATTTACTACATTTATTTGGCACACGAAACCAGGGATCGGAGAGAAAACAGGGAAGGTAAACCTTTAGATTTTTCATTATTGCTATTGAAATTGGATATTTGAAATTGGAATTGGAAATTTGACATAATTCAAATTTGAAAAATTTTTTTATAAAAATTGAAAGGTGTTCCAACAAATAAAGTTGCGAGCACAGATAACACTAATCAAAAACAAAACTGAATTCAAAAACTTAATGTTTTCCTTGGATAACTAAGAATTATAAATTGTACTAAAAAAAATTACAAATTGGCATCCCAAGAACGTGGGGCGTGGTTTTTAGAACCGACTTATAGACCCTGAGATTAAGTAAAAAGATAACTAAAATTAAAATTTAACGAAAATTGTATAAAAATTTAGAATGGAGGAGATCTTCAAATTTATGAAGGATGTGTTGGATGAACATTCAAAGTCAGTAAACAAAAACTTTGAAGACTTAATCAAAAACTTGAAAAACATAAACAAAAACTTCGAAGACAACAAAAAACAATTAGACCATATTAACAAAAAGGTAGATTTTCTAAATGAAAACAGGGTTGACATCAACATGCCTTCACTACAATTGGAAGAAATAAAAAACCAAGAAAAAATTAATAATATGGATGGACTGGTAGAGATTGTTGCAAAAACAAGCAAAGTGCGTAAAACTAGAAAAACGATGATTGAAAATAAAAAATTAAAATTTGGATCAAAAAGGAAAATCATAATTGGATGTAATAAAAATTTTGGAATGGTTCAACGAAAAAAAAGCAAAATTGCTGGAAGTAAGAAAGTAAAATTAGAACCAAAGAGAAAAATTGATAAAAATAAGAAAATTGAATTTGGATATAAAAAGAAAACTGGTAATAAAAAGAAAAATAAATCTGGACCGAGGCAAAAATTAGAAATCAAAATTTGGATTGTGTGGACGAAAATTGGAGGAAGGATTGGGAAAATTCTGGATATGTGGACTTCCAAAGATGAAATTATTTTGTGGAAATCAAGGAGATGGAGGTAAACAAAAATAGGATGCCAGATGACAAAAGCGAGTACTTATAAAATAAATTTGGATAATATAATTCTTTAAAATGAATATTCTTGGATTAATTTTAAAAAATTGGGTTTTCTTTAATTTAAAATTTGATTTAAATTTTGTAAATAGTCTGAATGTTGGAATATTTATTATTAGTAATTTGACTTATCATGAATTATTGGAATTTTAAAATTTTGGTTTTGTTTAATTTGAAAGTTTATTTGATTTTTAATAATTTTGAACATGACATTTTATTGTTTTTAATTGAAAAACACCTTGGTTTTGTCAATTAAAACCAAGGGGGTAATGATGTCATATATTTTTGTATAAAATTGTGTAGGGGGTAGTTTTATTTTGATTACCTATGTTTGTAAATTGTTTGTGTTGCATTCTGTATAAGTTGTCTTTATTTTAAATTGTTTATGTTGGTATTTGTTAAATGTAAAACTTGGCTTTTGATGCCGAAAGTCAACGCGTATGGACCATTTTGAGTCCATTTTTGGGCATATTAGAAAATATAATTTTATTTTAAAATAAAATAAAAGTGATTAGTTTTTGAAGAGATGGTTTTATTATAATAAATTAAATTTGGATGTGAATAGAAATTTTTGGATAAGTTTATTACATTTATTGGTACACGAAACCGAGGAACCGGATTGCTATACCTTTGGATGTTTAGTCTAATGACGCCGCGCCGCAACCCTAAGTAAGAATAAAAATTAAAATTTTAAATAATTAAAATAATTTTGACGAATTTGAAGAATGTGTTCGACTAGCACGTCGCCAACAAAGATAACACGGCGTATCTAATAGTACGAAACTCAAGCATAGAAATTAAAAATTTTCCTTCGATAACTATGATTTATAAAATTTTACAAAAAATAATATTACAATATAGGTATATTTACCTCCTAAACTAAGAGGAACTTCTTGGGAAATGGGCGTACTCATTAAAACACAATTACATTAAATCGACATGTTTTGGTCAAGATTTTTGACCATCTTCAGGATGGTCTTACCCAAGAAGTTTCGTTCTCTTATTATTCCTGGGGGTGAGAATTTCGCTTATTACTCCTAAACTAGTTCAAACACAGTCCTTAAGACAAAAATTAGGATCTCCACAATTCCATCTAGACTCCCATCATTGTCAGGACCAATTACACAAAAAAAATAATTATCTAAAATTAGCCGATGAACCAGATTGGATCACTTGATATGAATTTGCCCAAATGGATCATTTTCGGTAAAGTCACGTAACTTTATATTCGGAAACTTCGCATATTGCATAAACATACTCGGTTAAGAATTGCTTCACGGTATTATTTAGTGCGCGCGCCCCACCAACTTATGGGGTTGAAGAGGGAATAATCGCATCATGACATGATAATATGGCGAGTGGAGAGCCGCAGTAGATTAATAACATTCTTTCAAAAAGGATATTTGAAGACACGTGTAAAGCAAACGTTGTGTAAAAGTTATTTTTAACAATAAAAAATTGGTAAGTACTCGTTTTTGTTTTGTATAGAATAATTACTATCAATTAATCAGGACTTAATCAGATAGCTTTCGTTTCGCGGTTCTACTTCACTAGTTGGGTACTTATATTTCCTAGTTGGTCAAAATTTACATGAAATGCCCATCAGGTTTCAAAAATACTGAAGTACACTTATTGGACTTACAGCTTCGGTATCTTTGAATTCTGATAAGACACGTCATGTCAAGTTTGATCATCAGTGGGTAGCTTTCAAAACATTAACATTATACACTGAAAAAAAGAAGGTTTATCTTATTGATCAAACAATCATAATTTTTGAACCGATCGATGAATAAAATTTATTTTATTGATGAAAAGTTTAATAATCGTATAATAATTATAAAGTAATTGGATTTAAGAATTTTGTTTATTGGTGCAAAAATGATTGTTTTTTCGTCAATATGAGGAACAGAACATTTTAGTTTATAGTCAATTTATGCAAACATTTATTGTAATTTAATTAAATAAAGGGTATTTTTTTAGAGCGTCACAACTTTAAATATAAATAAAACAACAATAAATTTTATTTTATTTTATATGAAAGAACATTCGATGACATTTAACATTTGAAAACAATTTCCGGCAAATCAGCAAATGTCCGCCACGGCTTCATCTAAAATAGTGCATTCTGCTTGTCCAATTTTTGATCACTCAAAGCATTAGGGGTCTTATATTCCCAATAACTTTAGATATGTTGGCTTTTAATGCTTCAATCGTCGTCGCTAATAAAGTCCAAGATCCTGGGCACGCCGACGCGACGAATTGATAAATTTGCATTTTCTTCAACACTGGCGTCTACAGCAAGTTTGGAAAAACACACTGATTTTTTTATAATAAATTTCAACAATTATTTTTTGTAAACGTTGTTGCAGCGAAAGATTTTGCATGATAATTGGTCAATGCCTACTGGAAAGAAATGTCAAAACAAAAGTAACATATTATCCGTCAAGTAACAACTATCTGGATCGAACGTTCTAACGCTCTAAAAAAATACCCTTTTATAATGTAAGCATTTAAGAATTCTATTGGTTGTTTTATGTTAATTATATTGCATTAAAGCTTGCATAAACCTTTATTTAACACATAAAATTTTTAAAAATCTGACCTTTTTCTCCGACGATGCTAACTTTCTTGTAATGGAACCCACCTTACCTGAAACAAAAGAAACCAAACATTAAATTTTTTCAAAAGGATTTTATAAACCAAAGTGTTTGGCCGGTGTGGAAGCGTTGAAATATTTTGAAATTTTTAAAAAAATTTTTTATGTAACAAAATATTTTTAAACTCCCTGTAGGTGTTCAGTGTTTATAAAAATATTAATACAATCAACATCAATTTATTAAAAAAGTTTATAAAACAAAATTACAATCAAATGGGTTATTTATAGAAAAAATGACGTCACCTCGAAGACCCCATGTTTTTAAAGGAATATTGAGTCTTACTCAAATATAACGCAAGCGCATTGTAACATTCAAGTAAATTCAAAATTTTCATGTTAAATAACTATAGTTTCCTTCATTTAAATTGAAAGATTCTTTAGTTATACGATGAAATTTAATTTATATTTCAAATGACGCGTAGGTAGTATGCAAGATATGGCGATGACAAAGTAACCCCGAAATGTTTTTTAACGCATCGCGAAAACGAATGGAAATTTTTTCAAAATTTCAACGGAGTAGGCTTTAGCACAAAAAGACTGACCATAAAAGTATAAAAGCATCCTCCGAATTGCCTTTTGATTTTCTGAAAAAGAACTGCGCAGTAAATACTTACACAAGAAAGTTGCTCCCTTAAACTTTATTCCTGGTTCCTGAACATCCACCGATAGTTCACTGTTTCACTAAACACCAACAATACACACATAACAAAAGTTTTCACAATTTTCCACTTAAAACTTAAAATATCACCTCATAATCTACACGACGTGTTAACTTGCCGCAGGAACAAAACGCACTGTGAAATTACTACGCCGCGACAGTTATCGGTTTAAATGTTGTAATTCTCGGAAATGAAGAGCACAGGTAAAAAAATTTATCGCAATAAAACCTTTTATACGAATATTTAAAAACTTGAGTTTATTTATTCAATGTAATAATTAAATAGTTATTATTATTAAATATAGAAGCGTCGGTATTTAAATAATTATTTAAAAATTAAATAATCTGACAACAAATTATTTTTTACAAACATATTTTTGAATGAAATAATGGTTTTCTTCAATAGTTTTAAATTAAAATTATTGAAATCGCCAACAGAAAAAATAAAAAGTAAAATCAAGTTGGCTATTTATAGAAAATGACACGTATTAATTCTGGAACAGTCTGGAACTTGCTGATTCCTACTCAAGTATGACGCAAGCGCGTTGTAAAATACAAGCAAATGAACATTTTCATATGAATAATTATAGTTTCGTTCATATAATTGAAAGATTCTTTAGTTTTGCGATGAAATTTAATTTTATATTTTGTATGACGCGTAGGTAGTATCCAAGATGGCGATGACAAAATAACGCCGAAATGTTTTTTAATGCATCGCGAATACGAATAAAAAAATTTTCAAAATTTCGACGTAGTAGACTTTTAGAAAGCGTTGCAATCCTAAGAGGCACCGCACATTAGATAACTTTATTCGTCCATACATAACATTCCCTAGAATTAGGTAGAATTAAGGCTCTTCAAGTGCAGCAAAAAACCATCAAGATAGAAGTACTTATTGGTAAATTGTGATGTAGAATAATTATATGTATTATTAAACGATAATTTTTAATTCTTTGTTATAATTTTAATTTGTGTAATACTTTTAAGTGTTGTAGTTGTGTAGGCTTATGTTTTTGTTTTGTTATTTTTTGTTTTATTTTTTTTTGCTGGTTTCTTAATTTGTGGGTTATCAATCGTCCGTCCATAGTTAAGTGTCTCGAGTGCAATTGCGCTTTTTAGTTTTATGTATTTAGGTATTTATTTTTATGTAAGAAGAGGACACATTAAACAAGCGTTCACGAGCAAACGTTAATTTGTTTGTGTGCGCTTGTTTGGTGTATTTTCGCATTAAGATAAGTGTAAATTTTGAAATGGCTCGTCTCTGGTTAGCTTTAATTATGGAAGTAAGAAAAAGTTGTGTTTGCTCAATCTCATAAGCATCACATTTGTGTACATAAATACGATATTAATAGAAACTTGGTAATATAGGTTAGGTTAATTTGCAGAGGCGTATTAAGCAAGTTTGACGCCACAAGCCTGTAATATTTTGCGCCCCTATCTCCCTATCTTCGGTTTTCCAGTTGACCCTTTTTTTAAATTAGAAAAATTTATAAAGAAAATATAACTAATTTGTAATATTAACAAAAAACGTCAATTATTATTATCCGTGCTTTTCAATTATCCGTGAAAAGCTCGGTCCCAGTCGGCCCGGATAATCGAGGTTCTACTGTACTACTTTTTATTCTTATCCGTTATAATGGGAAGCACGAATTTAGAAAAAATCAATTTCCCATGTAAATTCCCTATGCTCAAAGTTCGGATGGTCACCCGGTATAAACAAAATATTGTACACAGTAACTTCATTAAAAAAAAAACCCGCGGGAGTTGTAATTTTTGATACAGTTTTGGTTTTTCCAAACCTTGGCGATATCCATCCGACCGATAGGGACAGACCCAATGTTTGCAAAATTAGACAAGGTTGTTAAATGAAGATACGACGGTACGAGTTGGCAAAATTAAAAGTAAAGAAAGAAAATCGAAAAAACTAAAAAAAAAAGTTTATTGGTATTCCCAAGAGGAGCGAGGAGCAACAAATAAGCATCACAAGTTTGTAAAATTAAACGTCGACTGTTGGCAAATTGAGGACTGCTCCCCCCGAAAAAATCCTCTTCGGGCGGTCCCTGCCGACCGAGGAAGCAGGAAACCAAGGTTCGAATCCTAATCGGTCAGATACACTCCTGTTATCTAAGTCCAACATCAAAGGCAGAAATCATACCGTTGCCTAATATTCCCTTGCTATATTAATTTTAAATTTATAGAGAAATAAAAAATTACGATATGCAAGGTTGCAAAATGTCAAACGTAAATACTACAACATGGTAACAAAAGATGTCAATCAATTGTCAAATGGCGCATGTCAAATGACAACTAAATATAGCATTATCATTGAATAAAGAGTAGGGAGGAAGTAGCATTTAGAATAATTTTACGAGACAAATCGAGTCTGATGGCGGTTGCTTAAATGCAATTCCAGTGGCGTTACATAAAATATGAGTAAAGATGACATTCATAAATATAATTTATTGCATTATATTTTAATGCGTGTAACCACGAATATTAACGTTTTCATAATATTATTAAGCATTCTTAAACCAAAAAGGTATAAAGCTCACTTACAAGCATCTGGTGGAATCGAATCTATTTAAAATTGAATCTGATATGCACGCCTTTGCACTATTCATAACCACACAATTTACTACATTTAATATTAGAATGTTAAATTAAATTTTAGATGTGTACTTATGCCATGTAATTCCATTTTTGACATTTTTCGTGTTCCTGATGGTTCCACAAGCAACACAATTAACCATTTTAAACAATTTTAATCGAGTCTCAATATGGCGAACGCCCGCTCGTTTTGACTCGCAAATTTAACACGGTAAAACATACATATGCTCCTTCCTTCCTACTATTTATTCATTGAGCATTATGATATTTATTATTTTTTGATAATTAAGCAATAAAGTGATTTTATTTATATAATTTATTTTATTATTAAACTTAGTAAACTATTATGCATACTTTAGCAAAAATTCAGCAGGGTTAAATTAAAAAACAATCGATATTTAATATAAATTCCGAGTACTTAAACCAAAAGCACAAAATATGGGTATGTTTTACTAATTTTTTCTCATCCTTAATAAAATTTTTCACATTATCTATTAAAAATTACATATTGCAGAATCTTCAAGCGCTACAATGAAGAAAGGACCGGGTTTACATGAATTTTTAGTTGAAGCAGAGCTGCAACAGTATTTTAACGTTTTCAAGTAAATATTTACATTTTGGTCATGATTCTATTTTACTTGCATTTTTTTTTAGAAATAAATTGAAAATAGCTCATCCGTCTCAATTTAAATTTGCAACTGATGGAGATCTAGTGGAAGTAGGCATGTCCAAGCCCGAAATTAGACGATTAAAAAAATATTATGACAAACACTTCCCTAACAACTATTTATTAAAATTTAAAAAATTATTAACTGCACGTAGACAAGACAATTTGTCACCTGACCCTGCTATAATAAACAGCGTAGAAAATATTCCGACTTTGAGGACAAGTCGAATGCCTAGTAAACATATAATACCTACCTTCATCCAATATTACAGTAAACAAAGAATTGGGCATGGGTGAATTTGGTGTAGTCCAGCAAGGAGTTTGGTGTAATGAAGGGGAACGAATTCAAGTTGCAATAAAATGTTTAGCACGTGAACGAATGCAAAACAATACTATAGAATTTCTTAAGGAGGCAGCTATCATGCATTCTATCGATCATCCCCACATAGTTCGTTTGTTTGGTGTTGTATTAGACACAGGAAGTCTTATGTTGGTCACCGAATTGGCACCATTACGATCCTTATTAGAGTGTTTAAAAGAATCGACACTTAGAACCAGTTTTCATGTCTTAAATTTATGCGATTTTGCTGTACAAATATGTGATGGTATGCAGTACTTAGAAGCCAAAAGATTAATACACAGGTGAGTAGATGACATCTTTTTTTTTTATAAAGTGAATCAATAGTGTGGACTCTTGACCAATCATAATAATTAAACAAATTGTAAATTAAAATTTACCTACTTTAGGTAATTTCTTTAAATCTTAGAGATTTAAGTAACCAATGAAATATTTCAAAAACTATTAAATTTTTTCAATTAAAACAATAAAGCTCGAGACAAACTACAAAAAGGCTTTTCAAAAAAACAAATTAAGTATCACAAATTAAAAAAACCTCTTACTCGTCAAACTTTGTTAAAATTTGGTGTAAAAACATGCACAATAAATACAAACAGTGGGGATTCTAAGCAACACATCACTAAAAATGAATTACAAGACAACAAAATAAAATAAAAAATAAACCAGCTATCGGTGGAGATAACGAAACACAAGAAAAGAAAATGTTCGACTGGCTCGGATGTTTAAATAAAATGCAAAAAGGTTGGTTTAATATTTTGTGTTTCCCGACTGCATGTTGTAACACTTGGGTTCTTTTTGGGCTTTGGCTATTCTTTGAATGCTTTAGCTTCCAGAAAACTTTTAACTTTATCGATGTATTTTCCCACAATGACATTATCCTATTCTTGAGAGCAAAGAGACATGGAAAAACATAAATGATATTTTTGCTCTCAAGAATAAGATAAAAGAAAATAATGTCATTGTGGGAAAATACATTGATAAAGTTACAAGTTTGCTGGAAGCTAACGCATTCAAATAATTAAGGAAGAATCCATTAAACGCATACCATAAAAAGCTTCAAAATTATCTGAAAATCCACGACACCCTAAAATCTTTAATTTACAAATTATGAAGACTAGTGCACTGATGTAATCCTGTAAGATGGTAGGGACTTTGATGAAAGCAAAGTTATAGGTGTTGTATTTTTTGTCAAGCATTTGGTTATGAAAATAATGTCTTCTGTCTAAATGCTCTCTTCGACGTAAGCCTCATATAAAAAATGATCCTTCACCAAATCTCTATAAAATTATTTTATTTTGTTGTTGTTATGTTGGTTTAGAATCTCTACTGTTTGCATGTTTGTGCACCAAATTTTAACACAGTTTGATGTGTAAGATGTTTTTTAAAACTTCGTATGTAGTTTGCCTTGAGGATAGGATTTTAATATCTCAAAACTAGCCGGAATTAATTATTAATTAATAAATATAACACACTATAATAGTGCATTATTGTTTTAATAATTAAATTGAAAGTGTGTTTCACCAACCCCTAATTTTGATTAAATTTTTTCTTGAATTTAATCGGGCTTATAATGTTTTTTATGAATTGTTAGCATAGTTAAATAAATTATTTCACGAGTCGGTCTTCAATCTAGCAGAACAAAAGTTAAGGCCCTTTGTTAAATTTGCAAAGTAAAGACTAATTTTAATATAAGTGAATAATTATTTTAAAATTGTAATTATGCATTTAATTGGCATGAATCCAAAGCAAGTCGTCTGATGGAACCCTGCCTTTCTTGACTCACTAAAGAAGTTCTAAGTAACCATAGTTGTTCTTATCGGAACAGCCACTGGGCTTATTTAGGGATACTGAGTTGCTTAGTACTTCAACTTGAGATATAAGTAACTTTTTGAATTAGACCTTGATATTATGTATACCACAAAAAAAATTATGAATGGTAAAAAAGCTATCGCAGTCCACACTATTGAATCACATTGTAAAACACAGTCAAGTAATCACATTGATTTTCAAAATATTGTAGAGATCTTGCTGCGAGAAATATATTAGTATTTTCTAAAAACAAAGTAAAAATATCAGATTTTGGATTAAGTCGAGCACTTGGTCAGGGTAAAGATTACTATCAAACAAATTTCAACGTAAATTTAAAACTACCAATTGCGTGGTGCGCCCCTGAATGCATCAGTTACTTAAGGTTTACAACAGCAAGCGATGTGTGGGCTTTTGGCGTTACATTGTGGGAAATGTTCTCGTATGGTTTTCAACCTTGGGCCGCTTTGACGGGTCATCAAATTTTAGAAGCAATCGACGAACCTAACTTTCAACGATTAGAAAAGCCTGATTGTTGTCCCCAAGAATATTACACTTTAATGATGGACTGCTGGAGGCACGAAGCTGCTACTCGACCAAAGTTTTTAGATTTAGGCGTACGGTTGATTGAGTGTCGTCCAGAACAAGTACAAGTAGAGTCTGTATCAAATGAAGGGGGAAGCACATTAAATTTTCGAGTAGGAGATATTGTAACTGTCCTGGATAAAATGTAAGTGAATTGCGCGCTGAATGAATTTTTTTGAAGAATAGATTTTTTAGTTCCCATCCACCTTTATGGAAAGGAATTTCGACGTCTGGGAAAACAAGCGTGTTTGACCCCGGTAATGTTGTAGCATATCTTGGGGATTTGCCAAGCGCATCGTTTATACGTACAGACAGCACGCGAACATCATCCAGGCGTAAGCTTAGGAGCGAAATGATCAGCGCCCCCCAAGGTGATTTTAAGCACACAGGTCACGTAGGACTCATCGATGGCGCATATTTTGGTGATCTTAGCTTCTTGAGTGGTACAAAAGTCGATGTGAGTTGATCACGAAGGCTTCGTAAAAAAATTAGGTGTTTGAATTGCTTGTAGTATAATGGAATTCCAACTCAAGTTGTAACGCCGCGCCGTTTAGACCACACAAGGATCTCGAAGCTGCACCATTGTTAGAAGGTGATCATATTCCATTACCACCTGCTCCTGGAAATGATCACGAGTATCACGAAATAAGTGACGAAGAAAATCCAAATGCTTTAGATTTAGGTCCATCGCTTATGGCTGAAATGGAATTAATGTTGAATTCTTTTGGACAGCCTCCTCCTTCACCCGCCGATCATGAAGGTTCTAATAAAACCAACGAATTAAGGGAGCGTTTGAGTAAACCACGTAAACAAGCAACAGTTAAACCGATATCCGCGCAAGGGCAAAAAACTTTGGACACAGCTATTGCATTTGTGAACGAGATCAGTGCCAGGTCCATGAACGATTTACCTGCTCCTACCACGCCAGCTTCACCAACAAAACGTAAATTTAGTTTTAGATTTCCGACTTCTTCGGAACACGATAAGCATGAAAAAGCTAACGAAAGGAGAAACTTTTCAGAAGAAGCTCACTCGACACCCGATTTGCAGGTTAGCAGTTTTTTTTTAAGTTTTACAAGTTGCAATATTTATTTTGCTAAATTTTACACAAAATGAGGCAAATGTATGATCAACGTTTTGTGACTTTAGATGGACATAAAAATTTGATAAATTATGCGAATATTTTTAGGATACTGAAATATTAACTGTTTATTAGGGATCACTGGTAAAGAGTTATCACCTGGAAGGGTCCAACAAAAAATAACCTTTGGTCAAATTAGTTGAAAACTTAATATTTTGTATAATAGCACAACATTAATTTATAATGTTTTTTTTCAGGGTATTAAAGATTTATTTTTCGAAATGACGAAAAACTTGTTAAATTAAGACTGTAGATACTATTAAATAATTTCTGTTTAGATCCTTATGACGAAATCATAGCAAAACGTAAGATCTTCGATTAACATTTGATTAGGATAACTAAGTCTGGATTTACAATAATCGTAAGCATAAAAAATGCATAAGATATACAAATACAAATAAAAGCTTAATCGAGAATTGAATAATGTTGGAGTAATTCTGATATTCGCAAAAAAAAACATCCCCTGTTTACTAACGTATTTTATGAACAACCCCCTGGACTCCCTTCACTGTCAGGAATAATAGTCCTTGGCCCAGGCCTATGTTGAGACTTCGTGTATGCGTTCTTTATGTCCAGTCGGATAGCTTGTTTTAATAAGAAATTACTCAGAAAGGGTTTTTTTTTTTATTTTGCACGAAACCTTTAACATTAGGACGTCGATATCAGAAACTCCCTAAAAAAATTTTCGGCCAAGGTTACCACTTAATTTTAAATATTTATATTAAATGATTCTGAAAAACTCAACTGTAAGGGTGTCAAGTTTATAACGTAATAACTTTTCCATGTTGTGGGTGTACGACGCGTCATAAAGTTTACACCCTCATAGTTGAGTTTTTCAGGATCGTTTAATAAAAATATTTAAAATCAAGTGGTAACCTTCGCCAACAAAATTTTTAAGGAGTTTCTGCTGTCGAACGCCCCTTTTCCGAGTGATTTCTTATTAAAACAAGTTGTCCGACTAGGCATAAAGAATGCATACACGAAGTTTCAACGGTAGGTCTGTCTGGGCTCAAGGACTATAATAAATTATAAAAAAAAATGATTTTCTAAAAGTAGATATGTATCATTTTCGGTAGTCACGTGACTTTATATTCAAAAAATTCGCATATTACATAAACTACTCTGTTAAGAATTGCTTCACGTTATTAATTAGTGCGCGCGCCCCACCAATTTATGGGGTTGAAGAGGGAACAACCGCGATATAAAATATTCGAGTAGAGCCAGTAGATCTCAAATATTCTTGCAAAAAAAGGTTATTCGAACACATGTAAATCCTCTAAATCAATCGTTTAAAAGTTATTTTTAACAGTAAAAAATGAGGAAGTACTGCACTGTTTTCTTTTATGTACTTTAGGGTGGTGCAAAAAAAACAACTATTTTTTTTCAAACCTCGTATGCAAATTAGTTAATTGAACCGTTTTAAGAAATCTCTCAAAAAATCAGCTCGATAAAAATTTTAAGAGGTCGCTCACGAATTTCTACATTTCGAGAGCAAACCCTTAAATTTAGGATTTGCTAATTTAGTCCAGGCTATGGTTTTTTACGTATTTCTCAAAAATGGTTATCCTTCACTAAAAAGTGGTTTTGTCCAAAATTGAAGCTAAAAAATTTATTACAAAAATGTTTCTATTTTTTTTCTGTAACTGTTGAAGTTTTTGAGGTATACCTATACTTTGTAAAATTCGGAAATTTTTAAAATACTTTATTTTACCTAACGTTTTTGATAAACTTTGCATTTTAACTTCTTTATCGTTTATTTGAAACGAAAGTCCTTCGAGAAGGAGTTTAAGAGCTTAAGCTTTTTTTAAAGCAATTTGAAAATTTTGAGGTATATCTATATGACACAAAATCATGTATTGGCACTTTCTCGTTACGCAAGCTAATGTTTCCAAAATTTTGGAAAGGATTATTAGCTTAAGAAGTCTGAAAATTAGCTTAAATGATTCTCAAGCCTAACTGTCAATGTGTTTTTATAATTATAAGGACATATAAGGCATATGCATATTAACAAAATTTTGGTTATTAAATCTAGACAAAAATAATGTAAATTGAAAAATACGTTTAAGGTTAACGCCCGTATTCACAAACGTCTGTAAAACTTTTAACAAGCCGTTAAATTTAACAAACTAATGGAAATTATCCCTTAGTACAAGCAAGCCACGCCCTGTTTCAAAGTTTCGTGAATACGGGGGCATTACTGAGTAAGAAAATGTGTTAAATTTGGTCAACTCTTGATCAACTTTTTTGGTGTACCTACAAAATTTTGATATTTTTATTATAATTCAACTAGAATAATTCAAATAGCTACTCTAAATGCTGACCCTGTAATATATTTTTTTGAAATACACGATTTTGTGTCAGGTATTCTCGAAATTTTGAAATTGCTATAAGTTGTGATCAATTTAAGCAAAAATATTGAATAACTGTTGTAATATGTAATGTAATGTATATGTAATGTATGTAAATATTGATAAAATCCTAATTTTAAAGGAAAATTCATATTCTAAAACTGTATTTTTCAAGGATTCTCTTCTTACATGAACGGAAAGAAGTTAAGAAGTTATAAAATAACGTGTAAAAAAAGTTTCTTGAAAATTTATGAATTTCATACCTCGAAAAATATAACAGATATACACAAATAAAAATGAGTAGGAACTTCCTTGTAGGAAATTGTATCAGATCCGATTTTGTACAGACCATATCTTGGCTACAGCTATTGAGTACCCCTCAATCCCCCAATTCCTAGGTCCAAATATTGGTATATTATACCTCCTAACTAGTACAAACACAGTCCTGAAGACAAAAATTGGGATCTCGACAACTCCAACTAGACTCCCTTCACTGTCAGGACTAATTACACAATAAAATAATTTTCAAAAATTAGTCGATCAACCAGATCGCATAAACTACTCTGTTAAGAATTGCTTCGCGTTATTATTTAGTGCGATACGTGATAAATACGATAATATGGTGAGTAGAGCCAGTAGATCACAAACATTCTTTCAAAAAGGATATTTGAACACACGTGTAAATCAATCGTTGTGTAAAAGTTATTTTCAATAGAAAAAAATAGGTAAGCACTCGTTTTTGTTTTGCATAGAATTACTAACAATTAATAAGGACTTAATCGGATAGCTTTTGTTTCGCGGTTCTACTTTACTGTTTGGGAATATACTTATTATTTTTTATCTCTATGTATGATGAAGATTTTCTCTAATAAAATTAGTCGATTTCAAATTTATCAATTAATTTCTTTGACTCTAGCATTATTTTAATTTTTATCTAGTAACCAACTATCAATTTATCTAAGATTTTAAATGATGCTGGTTGTCAGTTTTCTCGATATGCATAAACCTACACCCCTAGTTGGTCAAAATTTACATGACATGCTTATCAGGTTTCAAAAATACTGAAGTACACTTATTGGACTTACAGCTTCGGAATCTGATAAGACACGTCATGTCAAGTTTGATCATCAGTGGGTAGCTTACAAAACATTAACACATTATACACTGAAAAAAAAGGTTTATCTTATTGATCAAACAATCATAATTTTTGAACCGATCGATGAATAAAATTAATTTTATTGATGAAAAGTTTAATAATCGTATAATGATAAAGTCATAGGGTGCGTTTAGCGAGCGCAGCTGCTTAGAGTCATCAGTCAACTATGTTGCGTATGATGACATTCAGCTATTTACATTTCGCTAAACGGTAAGCTTGCAGTCAACTTAATACATTAAACGTGAAGTAAAAGGGTGAGGTTAAGTTGTGTATATTTTATATCTGGATATTATATATCCTGCCATCGTGCTTCTGAAGATCATTAATAAAACTAAACTGAACCCCGAAACACTCAACACAACGTAACAACATAAACAGAACATAATTTTTAGGTTAAGGGATAGGTGGGAAGGGTCACGTGTTAAATTCATCATTAGTTGAACAACTCAGCGTAAAATTTTTGCGCTGAGGTATTTACTCAACAGTTGTAAGTAAGCGCTTGCTCAGCGTACCGTTTAGCGAAACCGCTGTAGTCAACTTCTCAGCCGCTGACCTTCGCTAAACGCACCCATTGGATTTAAGAATTTTGTTTATTGGTGCAAAAATGATTGTTTTTTCGTCAATATGAGGAACCAAACATTTTCGTTTATAGTCAATTTATGCAAAAATTTATTGTAATTTAATTAAATAAAGGGTATTTTTTTTAGAGCGTTACAACTTTAAATATAAATAAAACAACAATAAATTTATTTTATTATGAAAGAACATTCGATGACATTCAACATTTGAAAACAATTTCCGGCAAATCAGCAAATGTTCGCCACGGCTTCAACTTTCTGCCTGTCCAATTTTTGACCAATTTTTCAGCATTGGGGGCCTTATATTCCCAATAACTTTAGTTATGTTGGCTTTCGATGAATTGGGATTTTCTTCAACACTGGCGTCTACAGCAAGTTTGGAAAAACACACTAATTTTTTTATAATAAATTTCAACAATTTGTAAACGTTGTTGCAGCGAAAGATTTTGCATGATAATTGATCAATGCCTACTGAAAAGAAATGTCAAAACAAAAGTAACATAATATTATCCGTCAAGTAACGAACGTTCTAACGCTCTAAAAAAATACCCTTTATAATGTAAGCATTTAAGAATTCTATTGGGAGTTTTATGTTAATTAAATTGCATTCAAGCTTGCATAAACCTTTATTTAACACATAACATTTTTAAAAATCTGACCTTTTTCTCCGACGATGCCAACTTTCTTGTAATAGAACCCACCTTACCTGAAACAAAAGAAATCAAACATTAAATTTTTTCAAAAGGATTTAAAAAAAAAATTTATGTAACAAAATATTTTTAAACTCCCTGTAGGTGTTCAGTGTTTATAATAAAAATATTAATACAATCAACAATCAATTTATTAAAAAAGTTTATAAAACAAAATTAAAATCAAATGGGTTATTTATAGAAAAAATGACGTCACCTCGAAGACCCCATGTTTTTAAAGGAATATTGAGTCTTACTCAAATATAACGCAAGCGCATTGTAACATTCAAGTAAATTCAAAATTTTCATGTTAAATAACTATAGTTTCCTTCATTTAAATTGAAAGATTCTTTAGTTATACGATGAAATTTAATTTATATTTCAAATGACGCGTAGGTAGTATGCAAGATATGGCGATGACAAAGTAACCCCGAAATGTTTTTTAACGCATCGCGAAAACGAATGGAAATTTTTTCAAAATTTCAACGGAGTAGGCTTTAGCACAAAAAGACTGACCATAAAAGTATAAAAGCATCCTCCGAATTGCCTTTTGATTTTCTGAAAAAGAACTGCGCAGTAAATACTTACACATGAAAGTTGCTCCCTTAAACTTTATTCCTGGTTCCTGAACATCCACCGATAGTTCACTGTTTCACTAAACACCCACAATACACACATAACAAAAGTTTTCACAATTTTCCACTTAAAACTTAAAATATCACCTCATAATCTACACGACGCGTCGCGACGTGTTAACTTGCAGCAACAAAACGAACTGTGAAATTACTACGCCGCAATGTCGCGTCGGTTTATATGTTGTAATTCTCGGAAATGCAGGTAAAAAATTTTATCGAAATAAAACCTTTTATACGAATATTTAAAAATTTGAACACTTTAATTTTAAAAACGAATTTATCAAATTTGTTAGGAATATTAATTACGAAGAACGGGAACAAAGTTACGCCTCTAAACAGGAATAATCAAATTTGTCACGATAAAGTTCTGGGAAAACTAACAGTTACCAGTCAGGACTGGGAATTATTTATTCAATCTAATAATTAAATACTTATTAAATATAGAAGCGTCGGTATTTAAATATTTATTTAAAAATTAAATAATCTGACGAAAACGAATTTTTCAACTATATTAGGAATATGAACTACGAAGAATGGGAACAAAGTTACACCTCTGAACAGGAATAATTCACCTTGTAACGATAAAGTACGAACCGTCATCAGTCCGGACTGGGAATTATTTATTCCCATTTATTTATTATAATTATTTATAAGTTTTGGTGTTTAAATAATTTTTTAAATATTAAATAATCTCACGAGAAATTATTTTTTACAAATTTATTTTTGAATGGAATAAGGGACCGTTCATAAAATACGTCACGCAAAATTTCGCTTTTTTTAGACCCCTCTCTCCCCGTTGGCTTCATTTTCTGGAACCCCCAACAAATAATGCCCCTAATCGACAAAATATCAAATTTTCAACCAGTGTGTGATCATAGTTTATTTTTTTAAGTTAAGCTTTGTTAGAGACCCTTTCAAGGTTTGAATCTCGAACTTCGGGCAATTTCTCACTTTGACTTTCTGGTAGAGATTGGTACTCGGATAGCAAAATTACTACTATACGATGAGGGAACTTAAAATCTAAAAGTCGGTGGTGGGTTCTTAGTTGGCTATTAATTACCACCCAAAAATAAATGCGTTAATTAAGAATTAAGACATTAAAAATCGGAATCTACACTTACCTAAATTTCACCATTCGGCAGGTCGCCGCCGGTGCTCACTAGTTGTATCCAGAAACGGCTTACTTCCTGAGCCGCTTCCTGGGCGAAACGATTTATCCACTTGCTAATATCCAAGTCGGTGGGGTCGTCTTCGTTGTCCGTTAATTATAAACTAGAAATACATTCTTAAATTAATAACTATAAATATTAAAAAAACAAAATTGAGCTTACCTAAGTTTTCCCAACTGAATGACGTCGGCGTCAGGGCTCACTGTTGCATGAAGAACTTGCTTGCTTCCTGGACGAAACGACTTCGCCACTTGAATATTTACAAGTCAGTGGTGGCTTATTCGGTTGCTGTTAATTATCAACTAGAAATAAATTCCTAAATTAATAATAAATAACGTTAATTAAAACGAAATTTGCATACTTAGCTAAGTTTTCCCCTGCTGAATGTCTTCGGCGTCGAAGCTCCCTGTTGTATCCAAAACCTGCCCATTTCCGGAGCTGCTTCTTGGGTGAAACGACTTCCTCACTTGCAGATTTAAAATCGGTGGTGGCTATTCCGTTGGTTTAAAATTATCAACTAGGAATAAATTCCTTTAAATAATAATTAACAATACTAAGAAACCGTACTTGATCTTACCAAAGTTTGCCCATACTGAAGGAGATCGGCGTGGGCACTAGCACTTGCTTGCTCCCGGAACTGTTTCCTGGACGGACGAAACGTCATCCATACTTCCAGATTTCCAAGTCGGTAACGACTTCTGAGTTATCAGTTTGTTATCATCTAGAAGTAAATTGCTAAATTAAGAATCAACACTAATAAAAATTCCAAGTTGTACTTATTGAAAATTATAAGATCCAATTATAAATATAATGAAAAAGATGAACAATACTAACTATTTAAAAGTATAGGATAAAAAATTGACAAAGATGTTGGGCCTATGATTATTCAAATGGAACTACTATACCAAAATTGTGCGTAGCCACTACAACAAGTGAAATAATTATTCGATCAACCTTTGAAATGGCTTTCACGTGCCGTTCTTAGTTTCTTCATTGCTTCTTTGAAAACTCGACTTCTCAAATAATAATTATATTCACGCGCTGTGTAGCTATGTCATAAAAACCTAAACAATAACAAACTATGACAAATATTTAACAATCTATTGAAAGTATGCATTTCCAAATTACACTTTCAATAGTACTTACCTCAGTTTTCCCCTGCTGAAGAACGTCGGTGTAGGTAATAGCAGTTGTAACCTATAACTGATTACTTCCTGGGCGAAACAAATTCACCACTAAGTTTTCCCAACTGAATGACGTCGGCGTCAGGGCTCACTGTTGGCATGAAGAACTTGCTTGCTTCCTGGACGAAACGACTTCGCCACTTGAATATTTCCAAGTCAGTGGTGGCTTCTTCGGTTGCTGTTAATTACCAACTAGAAACAAATTCCTAAATTAACCTCAATAGATGAGGACCTCGTCGTCGTTGGTCACCAGTTGTATCCAGGAACTGCTGGCCTTCGGATCTGCTTACTGGACAAAACAACTGCCTCACTTGCAGATTACCAAGTCGGAGGACTCTTCGTCTTGGCTGTTAATTACCAAGGACAAATAAATTCCTAAATTATTAATTAACTTTATTAAAAATCCGACTTACCCAAGTTTTTGCCTACTGAAAGACGCTGTCGATGATGCCCACAAGCTGCATCCAGGAACTGCTTGTTTCCGGAGTTGCTTCCTGTACGAAACGACTTCCCCACTTGTAGATTTTGAATTCGGTGAATTCTTCTTCGTTGGCTGTTAAATGTCAACTAGAAGTAAATTCCTAAATTAATAATTAAGAATAATAAACACCCGAATTGTTACTTACCGAAGATTTACCATGCTGAAGGACGTCCGCATCGTTTCCTGTTGTATGCCGCAGCTACTTGCCTCCGGATCTGCTTCCTCGTTGAAACAACAACCCCACTTGTAAATTTCCAATTAAAATTAACGATAATAAAATTACCGAAATTTCACTTACCGAAGTTCTTCCCAGTTGAAGGACGACAAAGGAGGTCTTCTTAGTTGTCTTCAGAAATTTCTAACTTCCGGGACTGCTTGCTGGACGAAACTAGATTCCCACTTGCAGATTTCCAAGATCGTAGTGGCTTCTTCGTTGCCTGTTAATTATCAACTAGAAAAAAATTCCAAAATTCAAACTTAAGAATAATAAAACAACGAATATTCACTTACCTTATATGTATTTCTCAGCTGAAGGACGTCGTTGGAGGTCCTCTCAGTGATTTCCCAGAACTTCTTGCTTGCGGATCTATTTCCTGGTTGAAGCGAAACCCAACTGGCCGATTTCGAAGACGGTGGTGGCTTCTTCGTTGGCTACTAATTATCAATTAGAAATCGAATCCCAAATTAATAACTAACAGTATTATAAATCCGAATTTTCACTTCTTTCTCCATACTGAAGGACGTTGGCGTCGTTTCCTCTTGCAGATTTCCAGGTGGATTAGTTCTTCTTCTATCGCCGCACATATTATATTCGCTACAAAATATCAGAGAAGTAAAAAATTTGCAATAAAAATTATTTGAATTTGCACTTACCTAACTTCTTATGTACCTCCCAATGGACGTTGTCCCAGTTTTCTACTGGTATTCACGTTCGCGTCTGTCCTCGGATGTACTCCAGGTGTTGCCTCCTTCTATTCTCGCCTTGCTCTTCTCTTGTATCCACCGTATCGACTGTCCATGTGTTTTATTCCTTCAAAGATGGATCTCTGTTTGTTCCAGGTCCGCGCCCTCGCCGCAACCTTTCCGAGTTGAAATGCCTGGAATTAATTTTCTACATTACTAATTAAGAATATTAGAAATATTATTCCATTCTTACCTTACAAGTATCCCGCACTTGATTATATGACTTCCTGGGTTAGTCGGTGTCTTCTGTTACACCGCATTCCGGAAACTATTCCAACCTAAAACGAATAACCTACATAGCATTTCAACTAACTTACTTAAAATTAATTAAATTTCTAAAAGCTAAATCATGGGCACAAAAACGAATTTTCTTCTGCTCCTGGTGTACATAGTCGTCCTCGGTGTTCACTAGTGGTAGCCAGGATTTGCAAACTTCCGCCATTCCAGGCGGAGGCATACAATGGTTCTTGGTGGTTCTTCTTCTCCCGCTTCATCATTGTTTCCTAGAAATAAATTCCTAAATTAATAATTTTTAAAAAATAAATAAACCTAATTTGTTACACCACATTCGGAAACAAAGAAATTAAGACCAATTCTCAATTTATTAGTAATCAGAAACTTTAATAAGCAGACGTTGTTCTCACCTGTTCAGTACTGTAGGAAGTGGAGGACATCGACTTCGCGGTTCAACTAGGATACATACGTACTGACTAAGCCTTTGCAAATATTTTACAAATATTGCACAACCAAGAATGAACGTTAAACACATAACAAGTCCGACTCATTCGCCGTCATCGGTCCTGCATAAACACGATACACAAATTAAGTGACCAACCACTTTAAAAAAAATATTAATACATACGAATGATATCAAAAAGCAAAGATTAATATTAAACTAACAAACTTGATAAGAATTGTAGACTTGCTGCTGATCATGCCTGTTCTCACATTTGTTCTGTGAAATCTGGCGTCGTGATTTTTCATGATTTTATTCCAGGCCCTGGGGTTCTGAAGCCGATGGAGGTAACTTCTGTAGTTAATGTTATTCCTGGAACATAATAATAATAATTAGCAATTTAAAATTTGAATAAAACACGTTTGTTCATACCTAAATATCTCTGATCCGGTTAAATTAATAATATTAACAATGATAAAACTGCGAAATTTTACAATGCTGAACGACGTCGGCGTCGTTTCCTGATGTATCCAGGAGCTGCTTGCTTCCTGATCTGCTATCTGATTGAAGCTACAACCCCACTTGCAGCATTTCAAGACGGTAGAGTCTTCTTCGTTGACTGTTAATTATCAGCTGTAGATAAATTTCATAATTTAAAATTAAGAAGAATTAAAAACCGAATATTTCCTTACCTAAGTTTTGCCATGCTGTAGGACCTCGGCATCATTTTCTGTTTGATCCAAGAGCTGCTTCCTTTCGGATCTGCTTCCTTGCTGAAGCGACATCCTCGGTTGAAGATTTCCTAGGCGTTCGGTTGTGGCTTCTTGGATGACTGCTAATTTCCAACTAGAAATAAATTCCTAAATTAATAATTAACCATTTAATATTCTGAATTAGAACTTACCTAAGCTTTTGCTTCGCTATAGACGTCGTCGTTCACTAGTTGCAACCAGGATCTGCTACTCTCCGACGCTGCATCATAGATGATACGACTTCTCTTCCGCCCGATTACCATTTTATCGATGTTTTCTTCGTTGTTTCCTTAGTTAACAGCTAGAAATAAAATCCCGAATTAATAATTAACAATATTAATAAAACTAATTTGCACTTACCTAAGTTTCCCCTGCTGAATGAAAGCCATCGGTGTCGGTACTTCAGTTAAACCCAGAAACTGCTTACTTCTGGAGCTGTTGCTGCAACCAAAGTACTTTGCACTTGTAGATAATCATGCTGATAATTTTTAACTTGAACTAAATTCGTAAATTAACAATTTACGAAATTAAAATTCTTATGTAAACTTGCATAAGCTTCCCCCTGCTAAAAGACGTCGGCGGCGGTACTCCCAGTTGCACCCAGTAACAGCCGAAACGACATCCCGACTTTGCAGGATTCCAAGACGATGGAGTCTTCATTGTTGGCTGTTAATTATCAACTAGATATTAATGCTTAATTAATAATTAACAATAATAAAAAGCCGAATTAGAACTTACATAAGTATTTCCCAGCTGAAGGACGTCGGCGGCGGTCCTTCCCCGTTGTCTACAGGAATTTCTTGCTTCTGTTCGAAACAAAATCCCCGCTTGCAGATTTCCTAGTCGGCGGTGGCTTCTACGTTGTCTGTTAATTATCAACTAAAAAGAAAATAATAAAAAAATTAAGAAAATCTTAATTAACGATAATAGAAAACCGAATTTTGACATACCGAAGTTCTTCCTAGCCGAAGGTTGTAAAACTGCGGTCTTCCCAGTTGGATCCAGGAGCTGCTTGCTATCGCCGCTGGTTGCTGGACCAAACGACGTCCCCACTTGCAGCTTTCCAAATCGGTAGGGGACTTCTTCGTTGGCTGATAATTATCATCTAGTAATAAATTCTTAAATTAAAATTAACAAAAATAAAAAATCGGAATTTCATTTACCGAAGTTCATCCCAGCTGAAGAACGTCGGCGGAAGGCCTTTGAGTTGATACTATTAGGACTTTCTTGCTTCCGGATCTGATTCCTGGTTGAAACTACAACCACGCAACTAGAAATGAACTCCTGATAAAAATATTACATTACAAATTTCGAATTTTACAAACCGATGTTCTTCCCAGATGAAGGACGTCAGCGGGAGATGCTCTCAGTTGTTTCCAGGAACTTCTTGCTTCCGGTTCTGCTTCCTGGTTGAAGCGAAACCCTCACTTGCAAATTTCCAAGTAGGTGGTGGCTTCCTCGCCGGCTGTTAATTAACGTCTAGAAATAAAATCATAAATTAATAATTATCAATAATAAAATGCCGAGTTTGCACTTACCGAAGTTTTCCACGCTGTCGGCATCGGTACTCCCGGTTGTATCGAGAGACCGATTGTCTCCGGCGCCGCTTCCTGGACGAAACGACACTTCCACTTGCAGATTACCACGTTGGAAGTGGCTTCTTCGTTGTCTGTTAATTATCAACTAGAAATAAATCCCTAAATTAATAATTAACACTATTACAATTTCGAAGTTGTACTTACCAAAGTTTTCCACTACTGAAGGACGTCGGCGTTGTTGGTACTCGCAGTTGTATTCAACAACTGATTGCTTCCGGTGCTGCTTCCTAGGCGAAACAAGATTCCCATACTTGTCGTCGGCGTCGCTACTCTCTGTTGTATCCAGAAATTGCTTTCTTCTGGAGTAGCTTCCTAAACCAAATGGCATTCCCACTTACAAATTTCCAAGTAGGTGGAAACTTACATTCCCCTGCTGAAGGCCGTCGGGGTCGGTACGCACAGTTGTATCCAGATCTTGCTAGCTTCCGCAGCTCCTTCCAGGCCGAAACTACATCGCCACTTGCAGTTTTCCAAAGAGTGGTGGCTGCTCCCCGTAGGCTATTTATTAAGAATTAGAAATAAATTCCTAGTTTAATAATAACAAATATTAAAAAATCGAATCCAAACTTACCCGAGAATTCCCTGCCGAAGGTCGTCGGCGTCGGTACGCCCAGTTGTCTTCAAAACTTGGATGCTTGCGCAACTGCTTCCTGGACAACACTAGATTCCCACTTGCAGCTTTCGAAGTCGGTGGTGTCCTATTCGTTGGCTGTTAATTATTACCTAGAAATAATAAACCTAAATTAATAATTAACAACAATGAAAAACCGAATTTGAACTTACCCAAAATTTCCGCTGCTGAAGACCGTCGGCGTCGGTAATCCCAGATGTATTCAAAAACAGCTTCTTTCCTGCGCGGCTTCGTGGACGTCAAGGCATCCCGGCTTCTAAAATTACAGGACGGTGGAGTCTTCATCGTTGGCTGTTTTAATCAACTAGAAATAAATTCCTATATTAATAATTAGCAACAAAAAAAAGCCGAATTTGCACTTACCAAGTTTACCCCGCCGATGGACGTGGACGTCCGTACTCGCAGTACTAGCCAGAAATTGCTTGCTTCCTGGACAAAAGGACATCCCCACTTGCAGATTTCCAAGACAGTGATGGCTTCTACATTGGCCGGCAATTTGCTACTCTAAATAAATTCCTATATTAATAATTAACAACAATAAGAAACCTAATTTCCACGTACTTTAATAGTTTTTCCCTGCCGAAAGGCGTATGCGTCTGAGCTCGCAGTTTAACCAGAAAGTGCTTGCTTCCGGAGCTACTTGCTGCATGGACGAAAGGAGTTCCTCACATACAGATTTCCATGTCCACGATGTCATCTTCGTTGGCTACTTTAATTACCAACTTGAAATGAATTCATAAATAATTAATAACTACCGATATTAATAATCCGGTGATATACAGGAACTTCGTTATGCGCCGTTGCATTCAGAAGATGTAATTCCTGTAATAAAACCTGGCGTTGGCAAGTTTCTTCCCTTATTTTTTCCCGAATATGCAGAGGTCGTCCTGTTTGTACTGTACGTGTAACTTATACAGATATAATACCTCCAAATTGGTATTTAAGAGTAGGTAGGTACCTATCGGTTTTCGTTTTCGTCAGCAGATATAGTTAAACTGGAACAGCCGTTCTAAATTATTGTGCAAGTTAAATTAAATGTTAAATTAATTATTATTAAACAGAAATAAAAATGTATAAAGATAATTATATTATACAGCTAGAAAACAACAAGATATTAATACATAATTATAAATGCACATCAAAAGTTATGAAAAAATCATATTAAATCAAATTTGCAAAATATTTTACTAAGCACACACAAAATAAAAATAATAGATAATAATAATAATAAATAAATAAATATAACTAAATAAATTATTAAAAAGTTTGTCATTATCACAAAAGTTAGTAATTAATATAATTCTCTTCTTCTCTTCTTTAGCGAACCGAAGGCGGTTGTGGCTTGACGCTGATGTGCGTCGACTGCTAAGCGGAGAAGCCCGGTGCGAACCAGGCGGAGTAAGAAATTCTGACCGTCTTCCCTCGGAAAACCTCCGAGGTACTTTGCCATGAAAGACGTTTCTCAATCATTGAGAATACGGTCACGACGCTTCTGACAAGAAACAAACGATTACGACATTACGAAGAAGAGAAGAAGAAAGCGCAAAGCACATACTCCTATGAACATTTATGTCCCCGATTTGATTGCTGGGATATTAGTTAGGAAAGGATTAGTATGTAATAAAAATAAAACAAAATATGTAAGTTCATAAACATATGTATTTATTTTAAATAAATATTTATTCAAAATTTAATCATTAAAGTATATAAAATAAATATCCAATTTTTGTTCAATCTCTGAAATTATCATTTTTCATCATCAAATTATGAAAGGAAAAATTGCGCGGATCTGGCCTTAAATTAGATTTCTTTCAGCTGAATAAACGTTTCACATCGACCGATGTGAGCATATTATAATAATGCCGTGATTTCTTTCCGATTTAATTCGATTTCCAAATCTTAGGAAACTTCTTTCCCATTGTGCATGTCAACAATAACCTGCAGGTCGTTCCGGCCCGGGTTTCCTTAAAACTTCCTTCCATAGTAAGAATTTCATACTATTTTAACGAAATATGTGAAAAAATGTAAATATGTCGACATAATAATATGCAATTTAACGAAATATGTAAAAATATGTAAAATATAATAATGACTAAACATTAGTACCTATGTAGCTTAGGAAAAAATATGTACCTACACATAAATCCGTTCCATAAATATCACACACCTATTAATTGGAATACATTAAAAATTTACAATTTATCCGGAGAACTGCCCGCGGGTTGATGTGAAATTTTGTGTTTGAGAAATTGTTCTTCGTCACCTTCTGAAGAAGGAATTTCGAAAATCGACCAATAAGACGGGCCCGCGCGGCGCGTCTGGTATGCATTAATTTCTAGTACGCCACTCGGTGCAACGAAGATTTACCATACATACAAAATCCGTTCAAAATTCAAATATCTGGGGATATTTTGTGTCTCTCAAATCTCGCTCGATTACATAATCATAATATTTTCTTGCCGAGGTTAAGATTTTAATTAATTACCGATATAATAAGTTCTACCTCAAATACTTGAAAATAAAAAGTGCCAAATAATATTAATATTGAAGAAATTCGTAGGTATTGAGAACCAGTTTAGGTTATGATGTACATAGGCTGTCGTTTGGAAAATTCGTGCAAAAAGTAGGTAGTATAATGGTATTATGAAAATCATTTCATGTGGAGTAGCGCAGTCATTTTAAATTAATGAACATAATAGGATCAATAAATTATTATCTAGCCGAATTTTGGTCTACAACTTTATTTGATTGCTAGGAATAATCGATAGGTATGTGAATATCTTCACAATCCCTGGCAAATTGAAACGATTAGGATGTAGCATATTATTTGACAAGACCAAAATTTAACTAGAAGATTATAATTTTTCCGCAATATGTTTTTACAAATTACAACTTTTACTGTTTATAATAATTGGGCTAAAGAAAATTAAAAAAGCTTTCTTGGCGAAAATGATATTTGTTATGTTTGTTCCAGGATATTATTTATTTTTGATGCTTTTGGTAACGAGCACCTGCTTACAAAATTTATAAGTGAACGTCTTGGAAAATGAACAATCACTGTGAATGAATAAACAGCATTTTGCCGATGAGTTCTACGATAACATTTGTTTGAAATCGAGTTGGAAATTTTAAGAACTTCCTATCCTTCCGATTTATTTTATTATCTCAAATAATCGATCATTCGTATCGAATCCTTTTTAAGATGCCAAGCTTTTGTTCCTTGTAATCAATAACTATAATGAGTCCTATTTTCGAAAGGATGCACATTTGGATTAGATCAATTGAGTTCAATCTCACGAGTTTACCGTAAAATAGGATGTTGCTAGAATCGGTCGACAACAACTTAGAGTAAACTCGTCCAATACTACTTGGAGCTAATAGAAAAGTGCACCCATTGGGAAATACAATTTTGTTTTTCGTTCTTTCTAGAAAACCATTACAAAAATTACTTATTTTTCAGTTTCTTGTTACTTTATTTAGTCAATTTTAAAGCTTAGAGAAAGGTTTATGGCACTTTGTATAAAAAGTGTTGCGATTGGTCTATTTCCAGTGTGCATTTTTACCAAAACTTTGTAGGATTACAGAATTACACGTGTGTATCAATTAAGTGCACTTTGAAAAGTTTAACTTCAATAAGTTAGAAACAATGCACCTTTGGTTATCGATAAATGGAGTTCAATCGGCATTATATTCTTGTTCCATGAGTTTATTATAAAGAATTGGTGGTCGAGTTTGGAGACCTGTGTATAACAAACTATGGGGAATTTTGAACCAAATAAGGTGTTAATGAAATGACTATTTTTTTTATTAACGTTTCGAAGATTTATAATATTTCTATTTTTTCAGGGTCTAGAAAAATTATCCATCTGCACTTTGCAATACTAGAATATACCTGATTATCATAATATTGACCAATAAAATTGTCTCAAGATAAAACGACATTTACTTTACTTGTATTTTTTGGCACAAAATACTAATGCGAGGCAAAACTATAGAACTTCTCTCAAAATTGCACGCATATATTAAAATTACAATAAATTACAATTTACAATGCAGATATAGTGTTGCAATGTGATAACATAGCTTAATGTGGAACATAATGTAAATCTTCAAATCCAATACTGGTGGTTTGAAGATTGTGTGTTTTGTCTTGAGTTATTTTATAACGAGACAATTTTATTGGTAAATAAAATGGTAGTATTGCTAATGTGGAGATGGATAATTTTATTGTTCTAGATCCCGATGAAGAATAATTATTACCTATATATCTCTAAACGTTGATTAAAAGAAATTAGTCTTTTGATGAACACCTTAGTTGCTTCAAAAAGCTCCATTATTATGTAAGCAGTTAATAAAAACAACTAGGGTAAGAGACATTGAAATGTAAGAGACATCGACTGTCGAACTTCGTACATAAAAAAAAGAAGGAAATTTCATACTTGTGCCCGATTTCTTCACCTCGAAATGTCTATAAGATCTGAATCTGACAACAACGATTCAAATTCTCAGTAACAAATGAAAAATTTCATTGGTTACTTTGTTAATTTATTTGATGGGTATCTGAAGGTGAAGAAGTCGAGCATTAATAACCTAATATTTAAATTTATACTTGAAAAATTAAACGTTTTAATGTAATTTAAATTTTCAGAATCTTAAAATGTAACGATTCAGATTTCACAATTATTTACGACAGACCAGAATGTACAACTGGAATCACCATTCTACCGATTAGAATTTATCAACACCACATAATTATTGGTACGATGTCATATATGCATTCGAAAAATGTAAGTTTAATTTTATTTTGCAATATAATTAAAAACCAAAATAATTTTTAAATTTGATATGTTTTATTAGACATGATAATCAAGAAGTCAACATCATCTGAATCTTCTTGAACGTATTTTGATTTTTTGGATTACATGGAAATTAATGAAATTTTATTCGGTTATTGAGTTATTTTGTGAATAATTGTACAGAAATTGTTACTACCACTCGAAAAAATTATTTTGCAAAAAGAATAAAAAAATGAAAGAATATATTTTTATATAATATTTTATAATTCTTTATTTATAAAGAATTTACCACTTTAATATAAAGTTGTAATTCCTTTTATCGGTAATCCATTAAACTTTCTCAAATTTTTTAAACATAAATCGGTGTCTTATCATATTTTAGGAAGCCTATAATGACAATGGTAAAATTTATTTCAAAGGTTCTCTTTTTATATTCATTTAAATGTTCAGGTGGGCCTATTAGACCTCGGGTATGCTCTGTAGGGTTAAAGTACCTGAAAAATACGCAACAGGTTGAAATTAAATTATAAATAAATCGAATTTGATTTTGCCCAATACATTAATCTCTATTTATCCCTAACCAATGCATTTTTTCCATTAAATTTAAAATTTTGCTGTTATTAAGGCTGTTCGGTATGTGAGATTTGTGCAAAAAAAATTGTAATACAGTGTATTTATAATAATATTCTTGTAGAACTATTATTTTAGGTAATATTTGTTTATAAAAATAAATTCTAAAACAATTAGTTCAGCCGCAATTTGAACTCAAAATATGGATTTAATTTCGTAGTGCCTGTACGATCCTGAAAAGATATCATAATGGAACTTGTACTAAACGCAAGAATCTTTAATTTACTTTCACATGGCACAATTTTTATTTTGATTTTTTAATTTGAAAATTAAAGATTCTTGCTTTAGTATAAGTTCCATCGTACAGGCACTACAAAATTAAATTCATATTTTGAGTACAAATTGCGGCTAAACTAATTTTTTTAGAATTTATTTATATAAACAAATATTACCTAAAATATGTAGTTCTACGAGAATATTATTATAAATACACTGTATTATAATTTATTTTGCAAAAAATATCTAAATTAGAATAATTTAATGTCACAACCGCATCCGTGGTCACAACTTACAATATTAGATCAAAACTGTTGAATTGAATGATTACAGTTTGTTATACTATGTAGGTCGATAATAGTATTTCGAATTCTCTTCGGGGCCGGTTGTACCAATTAATTTCATCGGGCGTTCAGTTGAACCAAGTTCAGCAAATTTTTAAAACGAATTTTATAAGTTTTAATAAGGAATTGATTCTATAAAATGGTAGTAAATATTTTACAAAAGTTTTAAAAATTTGCTGAACTTGGTTCAACTGAACCCCCGTTGAACTTAATTGGTACAACCGGCCCTCAGACGTATTACTACCTATAAAATACTATGATCGACTAAAGTATTTATAACAAACTATAATCATTTAATTCAATAGTTTTGATCTAACATTGTAAATAGTGACGTTAAATTATTCTAATTTGACACGTAAAAATTCTATAGATACGTACTATGAAACTTGCTCGAAAATTTTATTAGTTTGCGCTGAGCCTTTAAATAATAAGTCAGTAAAAATACAATTTGTGGTTTTTTACAAATTTACTATAACATTTTCTTGTTTCAGTTAATTACTATGATCATTAAATAATTATGGCCCAAACTATGAAGGATTTACACCAAAAGCCAAAGCATCTACAGCAACCTCGTTTCATAAATATTACACAAATAAATCGATGCCGATAGTACAAGAAAATGGTATGTCAATTCACACTTAAATAATTTCTTCTTGGCTAAGTTTGCCGTACTTAAACACTTTCATAGTATTCGGCAAAGCTGACGCGGGGAAGTATCTAAATTAGATGCGGGTCAGCTTTGCCAGAATCGTTGAGATTACGGTCAATAAGAACAATTTTATATTTGGTAGGCAGATAAGGCAGTCATAACTTCCGTCATAAATTAAAAGTAGTTTTTATTTACCGTAATCTCAACGATAACATTTTAACTGCAAAGGCCTTTTTGAGGGCAATTCTAAACATTTATCATTTCCGTGTGGTGGGTGTTTGAGCAAGGATAGCTCAACGAATTACCAAATTTGATATAGACACCCTCGGTTTGCTGTACCTACTAGCGACAGTGTACTTTGCCAAATCGACCCGATTTAATTCACAATGTTTTCAAACATAATTTAAAGCAAAATTGCAACAAATAATGAAATTACTTAACGAAAGGACCAAACAAAAAAAGCTACATCTATTTTGTTTTCTTTAATTTAAACATTTAAAATACAAGAAAGAGAGTTAATAAAAACTTTTTAAATAAAAATAAGAAAATTCTACCTTCAACTTATAGCTTCGGTTTGAGCAGTCATCTTTGAACATTTAAATTCTTGAAATTGAAAGAATAAATTTAGTAACTTCAATTTTTTCAATTATTTACACCACTTTCCGTTAATTTTAAGACAATTAAACTGACATTTCATATTTAAAACGTGCAAAATAGCAAAGAGTACAAAAGACACTGCGACCCAGGTACGCGGAAAATAAACAAATGACAAATGAAGTAACGCGTCATGACGTAAACTTAATAAAAAAACAACTGAGTTTTAAATTTTAAATTAACTACTTTTAACGACTTTTTTCTACAAGTAATTATTTTATCAAATGAATCGATGTTAATAAATTGAATAACGTTAAATTGTTGAAATTTTGGTGCAGATGCAAGGCGTCAGCTGGTCTTCTAAACCTTGCTTTCTTACTTAGTTCGTGGAACTTGATTTCGTTTTAAATAATTCGAATATATGTCAATAGCCCGCAATACAAATTATATTTATATAAGGGCAAAGAGTATAACGGCCTGCCGATGGTGTCAAGTAAAAAAACTAACAAAAATATGAAAGAAATTCCAATTTAGTTGTAACCAAGGCAACGCAACGCTTAAATATTTTAAAATTAAATGAATTTGAACGACCGCATTATTTTAACGAAAACGACAACATTCGAGCACTTTAAATTAAATTTATAACGTTTTCAAGAACTAATTTATAATATTAAAAACATTTTAAAGAGCCATTGTCACACGCGTGACATGAGACAATGAGTACTGGCACGATTCGAAATGAACCAATCAGACGCCAAGTATAATTTGCCTCGTTTTTTGTACCGTTTGAATTCGTAGAAATTAATAAATAGCCTCCGATAATTTTACAAATAAAGTTAATTTTTGGTATTTATCAATACATTTTTGTATAACAACTGTTTCAAATGATTAAGCAACTATAATAATTTTTTCCCTTGAAAGGTCCAGAAAACCAAACCGGAATAGTTAAAAATCTTTAGGAAAAGTTTTCCTTTCCAAATGTATCAAAGAACTTTTTAGATAAGGAATGCAATTCAATTTTGTGCAATTTGTAAAAGGTTACAGAATACTATTGTCAATTTTACTAGTTATCATTATAAAATATTTAAAATTATACTAGTTAAATAAACGTAATAAAACTATAAGTTTCGCAGACTTTTCGTTTGCTTCGTCAGAAAATATCAATTTATGTATTGAAAATATCAATTTATGTATTAATATTACAAGGAATAAAAAAAAGTAGCTAAATTCATAATATTCGGTCAGAAATCTTGTCTTTCATTCTACATCTTATTAAGTTTTTTTCAGTTTGAAATATTGAAAATATGGTCAAACGCGAACTGGAGATTATTTACATGTACACACATTATCTGTAATCTGTTTACTAAGTCTGAAAGTTCCGATCTGTCGGCAATCAGTGTGTCGGTGGCTTTAGTGATCTGCAGATAAACTGGTAGATGTATGGATACCATTACAAGTGATTTTAACAAAAATTAATATTTTATTGTTAAAAATTATAAGAAATCCTAATTTATTACGAAAACTGTTGAACGGGAATTGTAGTCTTCATATTTATTACAACTATAATAATACCTTATCCCTCGATTGTTGCCGAGCCCTAAATGAATTCAAAGAAATAATAAGTAATAAAGCTTTCTTTTAGTTGTTTAATTGGTAGATTAATGTAAAAAAAGTCTTCAGTTTTGTGTCGATCGTTGGTTAGTTAGAAAAAATTCTCAAATTTCAATAGGAAAATGTCAATTGAACAATAATTGTTGTATTGTAAAGAAACTTGGAGTTTTTCCAAGGTTTCTCCCAATAGTAGAATGCATTGTAGTTCAACAACAAGAAACGGAATAATTTTTTGATAAAAAAGAAATAGTGAACGACGACCAACAAATATTGCTGATAAATTTATAAATATTTACAACAGAAAGCCTGATCGATCGACAACTTACAGCATCAGAAACTCCTGAGAAGAAAGTTTACTTGTCAACTTTAAAAACACGATCATTGTCAGTTGGATTAAGCACTGAGCAAAACCACTTCTTTGGCCAATTCTAATATTCTTGTACCACGACATACCGAATTTATTTATGTATCGGAAGAAGAAACGGAAACAGGTGGGAACACCTATTAACTTCGTAATTATTAGAAATATACTTACACTACTGAAATTTGAGATTGAAATTTGTTTAAAAGTATCATAAGATCACTTTTAACCAGGGATCGACACAAAACAACTAAAATAAATTGTTATTACTTACTCGCGTAGCGAACAAAATACAACCCAACAAATTGTTATTTCTATCAATTTATGAGAATAAAATATTATTTTTGTTTAAAATCACTTCTAATTATGTTTAAATCTTATGTATTTAAAATAAGTATACCGGGTATAAATTTTTATTATCATGTTTTAATGTAATTTCAATTTTTAGAACCTTAAAATATAACGATTCAAATTGCACAATTAATACGGAAGATCAATTAATTATAAAGCAATTACCATTTCATGAATTGGAAATTATCAACCCCATGGATATTTATTATTGCGGTGTGGCCGATGCAATTGAAATACTCAGTAATGTAAGTTTAATTTCATTTTAAAATAAAAAATTTTAGTATAGGTATTAAATCACAATGTAGGTACATAAGCATATAAGATAATTGTTATAATAAAATGTAACATTTTACACCTCATTGATATTGAAATAATTTGTATTGAGCTCCTGAAGATGCACGTTGCAAGAAACATGTTGAGTTTTCGCAAATATATATATTATATTATATTAAGCGAAGAAGTATTACATTTTATTTTAACAATAAATTATTGGTTGTTCAATTTTTCTTCGCCAGGTTATTTACCTTAGGTTTTCAATAACTTTACGAGCAATAACTTAGTTCATTCGTTAATTAAACCTTAGTTAAAATATTGGAAGAGAACGCGTAGCAAACTTAATTTTACCTTGGAAGCCACTCATGGACCTCTTAAAAAAACATTTAATATTTAGTTAAGAAGTCTGTGGAGTATTCTAAATATTTAATTTTTATACGAGAACTCGTACTCGTGTATGTCTGAAGCAGCCTGTCAAAGTAACCGCGCTGCGCTGTTAAGTATGAAGAAACCGGGCATTAGAAACGTTTGCTATCGTTAGATATCTATAAGGTAAAATCTAGGTGGGGTGCTGAAAGAATTGCAAGATTATTCCGAGTTATTTTCGTCGAATCTTAGGTATTCCCAAGTATTTTCATGTATTTCCGATACTTCTTAATTATTTAACTCCCCGAGCATATGCATAGGTCCATTTCCCCAGCGCCGCCCATCGCGAATTTTGGTATCGATCGTTTGTGTTAGCATGGTTCGCGAAATATCTTACATTTTCAGTTGGGGCGCTGGGGAAAATGCGAGCGCCGCCCTTCACGAATTTTGGGTAAAATTTGGTATCGATCGTTTGTGTACGTTTGTGTATTTATTATTTTCGTTTGTGTTAGCACCGTTCGCGAAATTTTAAGGATGTAATAAATTAAGTTTATTTCCCTAGCGCACCCATTTTCGGATTTTTGATGAATTATAGTGCCAATGTAACGAATTTGATGTCAATCGTTTGTATATTGTTTGTGTAAGTTTGTGTATTCATTATTTTTGTTTTCATTAGCGCCGTTCGCAAAATATCTTCTATTTAAGTTAGAGGGGAAGAGCACGCGAGTTGGAAACGACCTGTATAAAAAAAAATTTAGATTTTTGGTATTAATCGTTCGTGTAATGTTTCTATTAGTATATCTATTATATCATGTATGTTACCTATGTTCACAAAATATCTTTAAATTAAATGAAGGGGGGGGGGGGGAAGCCCTCACGTTGTATTGTAAACTTTGGGGTAAATTTAGTGGCAATCTTTTGTGTGTTATTTTTAACAACTTCATCTTCTTCTACTTTCAAATTATTTGATTTTGTATCAGGAGAAACGCAGATACTTGGATATTTTCTTTATCAATTATTTATTCAATTGGTTCAGTTGCATCATGGAAACAAGTACTCGCAGTATCACTCTTGAGTTGCTTTAACTGCATTAAATTTAAAAAAAGAGCCCCCCCCCCGTAACTACACCAGCGCTTAACTGCTAAAAGGAAATATTATAATATTAATAGTAGAGTGCCCGAATCAAAATAAAACGATTTCTGTGGGGGTGTCGGGGTTAAAAGCTGAAAACTTGCAGGAATGAAAGGTTAGATGGTATATATTCGTAATCCGAAGGTAATCAAAAATAATCACGCGCAAAAGGGCGCTATTTAAAAAAAATGAGATAATACTATTAGCAGGAAGCCCATAAAATGACGATCAATTTGATATAGATATAATTTGAAATCATTTTTGTACGAAATGTATTTTTTTTTTATGTTTGAAAACTGAAATTTGTTAAGTTGTTACCCCGTTATTTATTTGGGCTTTTTGTTGCCCGGCAGCTGAGCGGAAAATAGCTTGGGCGTAAGTGTTTGAGGGGCAAAAAGGAACTACACAATAATTACAACACCAAAAATAAAATAATATATAATTCCCATAATAAAACACAATATACATAAAAGTTAAGTCTTGCATGCAACAATATAGTCCTTATAGTTAGATAGGTTGATAGATCAACAAAAATCACAAATCTTACTATTTTTAATGTTCGTTTATAATTCTTAAACACACTAACCTTGCATATATCGTAGATAAGACATTGTTTTCTTCATTTCAACGAAGTAAACCCTGTTAAGATGTTCATCCCAAAACTAACTCCACTATTGCCAAAAAGATACTTTTCGTAATCATCTATGATAGTTAAATTTTCCAAAATAATAGATATTAAATTTCCAAATATTCCAAATAGTATTATAAATTTCCAAATATTCCAAATAGTATTATAAATTTCCAAATATACCAAATAGTGTTATAAATTTCCAAATATTCCACAATTTATTTCAGAAAATATAATTAACTGAATACAACGTAATTAGGTATTCCCAAATAACAGATTAATCTCTGATAAAAACAGATTTACAGAAACACTCTTGTGAGTGAAAAACGGAACTTAATTTGAACGTCTTGTTCCTTTAGTAGTTGGAACGCTAGTCCCTGAACGTACCACGAGTAACCAACCCCTCCTAAAACGTACCACCACTTGCAAAGTCTTGCAAGTAAATTCCTGACTTATCGCGGCAATATTTTAATCCAGGGACCCTCAAACTTTTAAAATTGAATAAATTTAAATTTAAAAAATTTAATAGATTGTTGAACGCAACAAAGTCGCTTATGGGGAATCAAATTTTAAATTGCAATTATCTCGGTTCGAACATGGCAAAAATTTTATAATATTTCACAATATTTATTTATATACGCTTCTATTTGCGAAACGAAAGTCTAAATCAAATTTTTTTGCACCTGATAATTATTGTTGCGCATATGTGTGGAGAATCGATTAGTTGAAAAATTATAATTTTTTGTTTAATATTAAACACGATATGAAATTATTAGTAAAATTTTAAATTTTTAATGCGCTCACTACAAAATCACAATTTCCCACTCCAAATTTGTATTGTACAGCACCGGTCATGAAAAGTTCATCGGGAATTAGTTTTTCTGAATCATTTAAAATTTGCAATTTCAACCATTAGAATTAAATTTTAAAGAAGAAACCAAGCCAAAATTTAATTCTAAACGTTGAAATTGCAAATTTTCAATGATTCAGAAAAACTAATTCCCGATAAATTTGTGATTTTGTAGTGAGCGCATTAAAAATTAAAAATTTTAAATTTTACTAATAATTTCATATCGTGTTTAATATTAAACAAAAAATTATAATTTTTCAACTAATCGATTCTCCACACATATGCGCAACAATTATCAGGTGCAAAAAATTTTGATTTAGGCTTTCGTTTCGCAAATAGAAGCGTATATATTATGTAAATAAATATTGTGAAATATTATAAAATTTTGGCAAGTTCGAACCGAGATAATTGCAATTTAAAATTTGATTCCCCATAAGCGACTTAACAAATTTCAGTTTTCAAACATTAAAAAAAAAATACATTTCGTACAAAAATGATTTCAAATTATATCTATATCAAATTGATCGTCATTTTATGGGCTTCCTGCTAATAGTATTATCTCATTTTTTTTAAATATCGCCCTTTTGCGCGTGATTATTTGTGATTACCTTCGGATTACGAATATATGCCATCTAACCTTTCATTCCTGCAAGTTTCAGCTTTTAACCCCGACACCCCCACAGAAGTGAAAATAATTTCATGATAGCACTCTACTATAAAACTATAATACATTTCACTTGAATTATTAAAAATGAACAAATTAAAAATAATAAGACATAGAAACATTACACAAACGATTAATACCAAAAATCTAAATTTTTTTGGTACAAGTCGTTTCCAACTCGGGTGCTCCTCCCCTCTAACTTAAATAGAAGATATTTTGCGAACGGCGCTAATAAAAACAAAAATAATGAATACACAAACTTACACAAACAATATACAAACGAATGACATCAAATTCGTTACATTGGCACTATAATTCATCAAAAATTCGAAAATGGGTGCGCTAGGGAAATAAACTTAATTTATTTCATCCTTAAAATTTCGCGAACGGTGCTAACACAAAAGAAAATAATAAATACACAAATGATTGATATCAAATTTTACCCAAAATTCGTGAAGGGCGGCGCTCGCATTTCCCCAGCGCCCCAACTGAAAATGTAAGATATTTTGCAAACCATGCTAACACAAACAAAAATAATACATACACAAACGATCGATACCAAAATTGACCCAAAATTCGCGATGGGCGGCGCTGGGGAAATGGACCTCATATCATAGCGCTTTAAATAGAAAGAAAATATTATTTCCACTAACAAGCTTTCCTTATTATAAACCTCAATTCTGTTTTCACTTGCTACAAAAATCTGCTAGTCGGGAAGCCGATACATTCAGGAAGTAGTTACACTTGAATGAATTCTGAACATCAAAAAGCTCAGTTATTGCAGCTCTCTGACCAGTGATATTCGTATAAAGTGAAAACGAAATTGAGGTTTACAACTCAATTTGTGTTCGGGTTTTTTATGTTTTTGAGCACGCAGCTGGTTCGACTATCTTTTACTACTTAATCAAACTAGTCTGAAATTGTAGAATTTATTAAACCGAGTTAGGGGCACGGGCGTGAGTTCGATCTCCTACCAAGTAGAAAGTTTCTGACCATGTCAGAAAAATCTTGGCATAATTTTCGTTCCTTCCAGCAAATGATAGATTCAATTTTTCCACGCAAGCGGCTATTTACTGTATAAAAAATCTTGCCATCTATATTTTCAGAACATGTTTAACCTTCAATCTTCAATGGCAAAATAAAGAATGTTAAGAGTCGGTCGGCAAAGAATTTGTCATGAAGGGTGCGGATTTAATTTTCGGATGATTATGGATTTCAAAGATGATATTGATTTTTTGAATTAATAAACGTAGTTCAGGAGATGAGACTGCTGCCCCAAGAAGAAATGTATCAACCTCAAAACTATATAGAACACGATAAATTTGACGCTCTTCTGTTGCACGACCACGAAAGATTTGAAAAAAGTAGATGAGCAAAAACAAATTGAAAAACTTACAAATAGGGAATTCAAATGTATCAATGAAAATTTTAACAATTCTAAAAGAATTTTGGACTTTCATCTTCGAATTTCATCTAGTCTCTACTTAAAGGGTCCAAAATTCTTTTAGAATTGTTAAAATTTTCATTTTTCAGACTGGTCATGAAATAAATTCAATTTAATTTCAAAATAATTACCTTGGAAACTTACATGGCGATGGCCAGGCTTATAAATGAAAATTTTAAAAACTTGAGAAGCATTTTTTAACCCTATAAGTAAAGGTTAGATAAAATCTAATGCTTTTATCATACGTAGTTTATATTTCTGCATTCTCTTTGTGTCTTTCATTTTTTCTCTAAAATAATTAGGGAAGCAGGAATTTGCATAAATAAGTTTTTACGTGTCAATTCCCTATATGTTCGGCTATTCGATTCAGCACCCGGTATAATGTTTGTTCCACCAATCCGTAACTTAAATCAAGATGTCCTAATTGAACTCTTTTGTTTTTATGTACATCTATTTATTCACTTCGTGCAGATGTGGTTGTAGTTTTTAATTATGGGAACCTAAATGGGATACAGCATAATAGAACCTAATATAATTATTATGTATCGGAATATAAAGCGCCTTATTTTCTTGAGATATTTTTGTTAAAAAAAATCACCGAGTATTAACCAACAAGGTTTGTTGGTTGTAATGCAACTCAATTTTTTTCTATTTTATTTCAAGTTATTTACAAAAGTTGTGGGAGTTGATTTTAAGAAATTAAAATTATTTAACAATCGAAATTCGACAAAATCAAATTTCTTAATATCTCTCCAATACAAAAATCATGATCGTTAATACCACTTGGTCAATGTTTTTAACAAAAATAAATAATTTTGAAATTGCGAGACGTGCATATTTTAATTAATATTTTTTTCTATGTGACAGGTCAGTTAGGAAATTTATACCTCCCCGATTACGATATTTTGTTTCCCGGACGTTTAAGTTGCAACAATACACAATGATAAAAACATATGTTTATTATTATAAAAATTAATTAATTTATTAAAAATTTAGTTCCCGAAGGCAGTCTTCCCGATGGTGCCAGCTTTGCCTCCTGTAACTTTTTTCTGTTCCATTTGGTGCCCTTCCTGCCTTAAACATCATGAAGAGGGTCCACAATGTAAATCCTTTAAACATATTCGATTTATGTTCCAAGTACGAAGCGATCGAATTTTTTTCGTTTATTGAACCAGTTTTATATGCACCTTCATATCCCTTCTTTGATTTTGTCGACAGTAAAAAATGGACAGGGGGCAGGGGATGCTACCAATTATACGATTTCAAAATATTCGATGATTTACACAAAAACAGAACGTGTAAATTAAAAATATTGTATTATTGTTACTTACCTGAAGAAAAAAAAGCTAAATAAAAACGACCGTTATTAAGAGACCGCATTATTATCACTAAAAATTAAATAAATAAAAGTTTCCTATCTATACTACATTCTCTTATCTATGGTGTATCTGGCCTCGACCAGGAATACAACCACGGTTTGCCGCTCTCTAGCCTATCGCCAACCTGATAATTATTTAATTTTTAAACTAAATTATAGAAAACCTAAGCTAGATTATTTTAAGTATTTCATGTATTCTAAAATTTGTGAAATTTCAGAAAATTACCAATAACACATAACTTATTGTAACAAGGCACTTTTAGCACTTCACTGAGCCCTACACAAGGAGAAAAGGAGAAAAAAAAGTTTCACCAACCTTTCTGTTTCCTGATGATTAACCCACGCCGTGGAACTTACCTGGAAAAAAATAAATTTATTAGCACTTGTTAATAAATAGGTTTACTTAGGTTAGCCAAACAAACACAATCAAAAGGTTTTCAAATAAATTTTCGTTTCTTACCTTTATCATCTATAGTCCTTGCGCAAATTGGCCGTCCAGATGATCCCTCCGATCGATGAAATCCATCGAAAAGTTCAACAACACTTAATCACCCACATATATTTTAGCGATTTCGATTGAAAGAAATATTTTAAAATTAACACTTTATTACAAGCAAGAACGACCTAGGAAAGCTTTGAATAAGCTTTTGCACTCGCGAAAAACTTATGATTACCGCGTGCACGATTTATTTAACTGCTAATATTTCTTGGCAGATGATCTCCTGAAAGAAAGAAAAGAATTCTTAAAAATTTATAAAATAATTCATTATGTAATTAAAGGTTACAGAATACTATTGTCAATTTTACTAGTTATCAATAAAACATAAAATTTAAGCTATAAATATGTTGAATCTTATAAAATTCCTGACTTGAAAAATTCTGGGTTCGGCTGCTAATTTCTACCCGATTATTGGTCTATTTTGTACTTGATCAATTATTAGTTTATCGCATTTCTGTAGAGCTTAATTTATTATTACAATGCTTAAACGATGTGTTTCTTTTAAAATTATTACTTTGTACGTTTACTGGTGGCATTTCTCGAGTTGCATGTCCCTCTTGGCGTGTTTGCTAAAAACTTGAAGTTTTGGAACCTTTCGATCTTAATTATTCGTTTTTTTTAGTGATAGTGTTTTGTAGAAACCCATGTACCTACGTGTAGATGACAATGATAGGTTGGTATTAAAATAATATTAACATTAAATTGTGAAAGGTAGAAGAAAATTTCGTCGAGAAATTTGCATTGATTATGGCAACGTATGCTTATGAATACTAGGAAATAAATAAAAAATGTATCCGTATTTAGTTAATCAATTATTACGTGGTTTAAGTACATTAATCATATTAATAGTTTAGAAAACCTAAAAAGTGCACACACTTTTTAAAACTAAAATGTTTATAAGTCATCACATAGAAAATACCCCGTAAATATTAATCGCAAAGGTTTTCACCATACTATGGCATCATCAGGAGGATGAACTAGGAATCAGAATCATGAACGGCGATTGTTGGAATACCGGGCAAGGCTCATACTATGTATCTTCAAAATGACTGGTGTCTGATTTGGCATCGGGTTGAGGAATTAGCACACAACCGTCCGCTATTGCCAGAGTTTCATGATGTTATGGTATGGTGAAAACGTTTGCGATTAATATACTCACAATATATTTTAATTGTGATACCTAACTTATAAACATTTTGTTTTAAAAAGTGTTGGCATTTTTTAGGTTTTCTAAAATTGATGTCACTTGAATTTTAATCAAGTAATAGAAAAAAAAATATGTAAAATGTTGAAATTTCGTTTTCATTCAGATTTACTATAAGCAAACATTGAACAATATTTAGTTCCAGTTGCAATTTTTTTTAAAGATAACACAAACAAGAAAAACCTTAATCTAGGGGTTGAGCTGATGAGTCTGGCTCGGTAGAAGAAAATTTCATCAATAATACAGCCGAATTATTATTTTACCTATATGTGTATTATTTGTGACTTATCAACTAAGAATATTAAAACACTAACTTATCGTATAGATCTTAATAATTAACTGGCAAATAATAAAAAAGTATTATTTTTTCAGCAAACGATGGTCCCAAATTGAACCAGAAGATCACGGTGCCGTTTCAAAACTAGAAATATAGGGTTAAAAAACGAGATCCAAAACAAAGTAATAGTTGAATAATGGCTCGAGTACAAATCTCAACTGCACTTCATGGGGAAGGCTTGAACCAAGCTGGGCCAAGTGCTAAGACGAAGAACCTTAAAAGTTTTATGAAACAAATAAAGGTAATAGATAGGAACCAAACTTTGCCTCGTAGATGTTTAAAATCCATCAAATATAACCAATCGGACAACAATAATTTAAATTCTCAATAGCAAATCTAAAATTTCACTGGTTACTTTGTTAATTTATCTGATGGATATCTCGAGGCGAAGAAATCGGGCATTAATGGCCTAATATTTAAATTTATAGTTTCCGAAGCTTAAACAACAACGATTCAGATTTCACAAATAATTACGACAGACCAGTAATGTACAACTCCCCTTGGATACCATTCTACCTATTAAAATGATGTGATTTTTGCATTCGAAAAATGTAAGTTTAATTAATGAATTATTTTCATCAAAATTAATAGTTAATTAAAAATATAGCTGCTATTATAGTTAATACACATCATACGAGCTCGTATTGAATTTTATGAATCAAACATTATGGTGTGATGCCGCATTCGAAAAAAGCACAAATGTTAAAATATTAGAAATTTCAAGTAAATTCACCACCAACCTGTTGAATTTTAGGGGTTTCTTTTTAATTTGTTTTTGATTAATAAATGTACAAATTAGATTAACCTCTTGAACACAAAATAAAAGCGTTAATGCGCCCTTGTTTTCACAAGAAACTTTTAATTATCAATTAATAATACTATGCATAATTTGCCTTCCGCGCACCGTATTAATTTATTACAATATTCACTTTAATTACACAATATTGAAAACGAGATAGATAAACGCGCGCGTACGTATTTCACAAGATGGTGAAATTAAAACAATTGCCAAGTAAAACAACTGCAGTTTTAAGTGACGCGCGAAGCGGCAAATTTAAATACTTCTACTTTAAAACAAAATAAATTATCTTAAGGCAATAAATCGAATGCTATTTTGTTTAATTAACAAACTTTGAATTAAACAACATGTTTGTGCAGGTATATCCTGCACAGACCTAATTTCGTGGAATTAGAAAGATATAAAGTTTGTTTGTTTCAAATTTAATGCCGCATAAATATTGTACAGGACGATGCAAAATATGTATTATTATTATATTTTGTTAACATTTAGTATTTTAAATGAAGTTTTATTGTATTATTGATATAGTATTATTTTTGTTAACACTCCTTACTATATTTCATACAATTCAGTTTACCTTGATGTATAACAAAAAAAAATTAAGATTTTAACGAAATTCGACATTGTCGATTTAGAATTAATGTTCTAAATTACTTCTCGTCTTAACCCAAATTTACCCGGTTACAAGTGATTTTAACAAAAATTTATATTTTATTGTTAAAAATTATAAGAAATCCTAATAATAATTTATTAATAGTTTTCATTAGTTTTTATTAATTTTTGTGACTATGTGTTTTGAATGAAGTAAAAGTAGACAACATCATCCTGCGTTTTATTTATTATGAATAACTTTTACGAAATTTCGGCTAAACAAAATGAAATCCTAATTTATTACGAAAACTGTTGAACGGGAATTGTAGTCTTCATATTTATTACAACTATAATAATACCTTATCCCTCGATAAGTCGATCTCAAGATTAATCTAAAGTTTAGTTAATACCTAGTTCAACTGTATACTGAAATCTTTATGAGTTTTTTTAAACGATGAAGTAATGTAAGACAATTTACAAAATTAATCGGAAAACCTTAACAAATACGATAAAATTACACGTAGTCCAGCCATTACTTAGTGAAAATGGGGTCCTGCATGGAGATAATTATTAACTTCAAGTTTTCTACAACAGATTCAAACCTAAACAGGAGCACATTTGCCAAGAAAAATCTCTAAATCTTAAATTGGCCGTTTCCAGTACTTCCAGTACTACTCGGTAGTGATGCCGTTACCAAAATACCACTAGTCAAGGGAGCTGCACTGGAATACGCAGCATGCTCTCCCGACTAGTGGTAGTGGCATTATTACGTAGTAGGTCAATGTTAGATACTTTGGTTAGAAGGTCGTTTGTCGATTGGTGTATTTTAAATTTTGTTTTCATTTGATGTTTAATGCAGCAATTTATGTAAATTTTACAGAAAATCTGGGGCTTGGAATTCAAGCTCCTGTAACCGCCACACCGTAAATTCAAGCTTTGGGTCTTGTTCTTGAGCTCACTCGACTTGATTCGCAAATAAGCCACATTCGCATTCTCTGAGATATAATAATTTATTCTTATGCGAATCAAGTCGAGTCAACTTGAGAATAGGGCACTTGGGTATACCGGAACATCTTTAATAGGAGTACAATTTATGTGTTGCTTTATTTTACCCGATTCGTAATTAGAACTTCTAAATTCAAAACTAAAGTTCAATTTAACTTCCGTTGAACTTAGTTGGCACAACCGACCCTATACTGCAGAAATGCAAATTAATTAATATTATAGAACCATATCATATTGATGATGAAAATGAGAATATAATGGGCTCTATGATGTATCTCTATTGGGATATCATAACCAGGAGGTGTTTAAATGATTTCACGCCAGTATGAACTTCGGCTTGGTACATGTAATCTGCGGAGTTTATTCAAGTATTAAAGTCATGTTAAAATTATAAAAACAAAATTATTTTATAAATTTAAAAACGATAGTTGTGGACAGAAACATATTGTCATGGATTTTTCATGTTTGGTATTGTTTTGGTTTATTTAATGTGTGTATGGAATTTGTAAATGCCCTGTGTTTGTTAAAATATTGTAAGGTTGTGTTGGTAATTTGGTATGGGGTACTTGCGCGAAAGCAAGGAGATAATGAGGGCTTTTTTGCCAAATTGATCGAAGTGACCAGACGTGAATTTGTACGTCTGGTATAATTTGGATAATTGTATAAAATAAAAAGTGGTAGTTTTTGAAGAATTAGTTTTATTGAGATTTGGATGCCAGTAAAATAACTGTACCAGGGAAATATAAAAAATTTTGCAAAAATTATACCGCAATTAATTGGCACACGGCGAACCAATATTGGATACCGGAGCAGATGGGTGCTCTTATCATTAAATATTAACGTTCCTATTAGAAAATGTATTTGAACGAAAATAATTTTGAAATTGAATTTTTGGAAAATCAGAAGAATAAATTTTAAGTCGGAAATATCATTACAATATATACAGAATCATATTGACATAGGTTTCAAATCAAAACTCAGGAAAACCAACTATCAATGAAGATAGTTTCAACTGTTTACACATAGCGTAGAAGAGAAACGCTCTTTTGTTTCACGACCACGAAAGATTTGAAACAAGTGGATGAGCAAAAATAAATTGAAAAACTTACAAATAGGGAAATCAATTTTTTCCCTCTGTTGATTATTGGAATTTCTTTAAAAATTATTTGGTATTCCTTGAAATTTCGAGTCTTGTGCACACAAATGTTGAGGAATATTTACCCTTTGAGCCGAACAATACGCAACTTAAAAGTTAGGTTGAAGAAACAATTAAATTAATAGACTCGGGACCTCAAGTTTAACAATCACACCGTTGACGCTGCTCAAGTTAGAATTTTTCATAATAAAAAAAGGACGGGAGTAACGTCATAAACCTTATCTAGATCAAAAGTCTAAAAATGTTAACGTGTTGCTACACACTTTCAATTTACATGATTGTAAGTGCATTTGAAAACGATCAACTTTAAATTACTTGTGCACCACACGAAATATCGACTAGTTGTAAAAAAAACTTTTCCAAGTAGGGAAGATTATGGAAGATTATGTTGCGTACTTTACACTAGGACTCATTTCTTCGCCTTCACCTAGCCCAACATAAAAACTTCAACGGCACTAGGACCTGTTGTTCCGTTGCAGTTTAAGGGGTCAGGCCCACTTGCAGATTTATAAAAATCGATTTTTTTTTTATTTCATTTTCTGCAAGTTAAACATTTTAGAAATACTCCCTCAAAGTTTTAAGTAACAAATAATAAAATTCACATTATTATGCTAGTTTGCAGCATCTAAAAAAGAATTTTGGTGATTTGTACTTTTTTAACAGACTTCATAGAAAAGGTAGAGGTTATAATAATATAAAAAAAAAATAAATAAATAAAAAAATAATATTCGACGAGTATGATTTTTTTTTTATGTATGCTCACCGATTTCTTAGAAACGGCTAATCCGATTTAACTAGTTTAACTTGTTTTCTACTAGGCTAGATCCCGAGGTGGTCCCATATATTTTTCTAAGATTTAACACATACCGTTTTCTAGAAAATCTTTAAAAAACAGTATACAATGCAGAATCGTTGTAAAAATTAACGAAAGAGAAGTTCGTAGACAGAGTTAAATTGACATTTTTGAGTCTACAACCTAATCTGAAGATGCACAATATGGGCCTGGAATAGATGACTCAATGTAAGTTGCAAATTAATATTTTATTTTTGAGTACACCTATCTTAAACTTTCAATGCGTTTATCCAGAAATTACATTTTCAACATCGGTGACCACGATATCTTGAAAACTACTACATCGATTTGTTTCAAATTTGGCAGGCTTATTTTTGATATAAGAAACTAGTCCGTGAACGAAGGAATTTAATTTTCGATGTACAGTTTTGTTTTTATTAGCAATAAAAGAGCCATATTTTCATCAAAAATATGACATTTACTTTGAACGTGTGCCATTTTGTCTTAAATTGATATTTTGAAAAACTGTTCGTTCAAGAACTAAATAATTTAATATATTGCATAAATTTTTTGGAATTTCTTATTTTACATAATTCAGAATCGAGCACCAATGGTCACCGCAAAACGTGTTTTTGAAAAGGACCTTCGGAAGAATGGCCGTAACTTTTTTGTTTGCAAATATATTTTATTAAAAAAATTATAATATTGAAGTAAAAACTTGCTGTTTTTTATGTAGTATATCAACATAATCTTAAAAAAGTCTTCGAGTTCTTAAAAAAAAATTCTCCAAGATCGCGTATTTTTTTTACGTTTAACTGGGCATGACCCCTTAAGCCAATAAAAAATATTGGTTATTCTAAACATTTTCGTTTAACTTGCAACTGAACAACTGGGCCTACTTAGGTGAACGTGAATGTCAAGTGCTCGGATCGACTCCGAAAGAAGTAAGAAATTTATATTTTAATGGTTCAAGTAAAAAGTTCTTTTAAATATTTTTGATATTTCGTATAACAGTTCACGAGAAATTTAAGGTGGGTCGTTTTCAAATGCACACCCTGTATATTAAATGTTTGTTCCTCCTATCCGTTATGTATCTATTTATTCACTTCGTGCAGATGTGGTTGTAGTTTTAGTTGAACTTGACTGGAGGAAACCCAGCAGATTGTTTTTACTTTTTTTTTAAATTATGGCAACCTAAATGGGATACAGCATAGAACCTAATATAATTATTATTATGTATCGGAATATAAAGCGACATATTTTCTTGAGATATTTTTGTTAAAACAAATCACCGAGTATTAACCAACAAGGTTCCTTGGTTGTAATGCAACTCAATTTCTTTCTATTTTATTTCAAGTTATTTACTGAAGTTGTGGAAGTTATTTTTAAGAAATTTTAATTATTTAACAATCAAAATTCAACAAATTCAACTAAAATCATGATCGTTAATACAACTTGGTCAATTATTTCAAAAAAAATAAATAATTCTGAAATTGCAAAATTTGCATATTTTAATTAATATTTTTCTCGTAGCGGCAGGTCAGTTAGGAAATTTATACCTACCCGACTACGATATTTTGTTTCCCGAACGTTTTGAAAAATTGTTTACGACAAACTCTAGTCGAAAAAACAAGTGACGAGAACACTGATGCCCGTACTTATAGTCGATGCTTCGCTCGATCTCGGACTTGAGTCTGACTCAAGCACGAAATCAACCAATCAAAATAAACAATTTTGTACTTAAGTCGTGCTCAAGTTTTGCTTCAGCCAAGCATCGACTATAAGTACGGGCATGAGTATCGTCAAGTAAATGTTTTGTCGATCAAACTTCACTTTTTTTTACAAAAGCGCGTCGTTGTTCCATCAACCATGAAAGGAGTTATAGGGAAAATGTTTTAAGATTACACAATAATTTCAACTGCACGTATTGCCTTTTTAATTTTAACCGCAAAAAATTGACTTTACCTGTAAGCAATAAATCGTAGTCACAAAAAACATAACACATGTTGATAACACGAAATTTTAAAATAATTATTGAAACGTTCACCGACTGACACCGTTTTTTTAACAAACAAATGAATGCACAAACTTGAAATTAACTTTTAAAGATTACACATACTCATTCAGAAGAACCTGGAAGTTTTAAGTGACTTTAATAACCTCTAAAATAAACGCGCATTATTTGAATAATATTAGATTCGCCCACCCAAATTTATTTTTAAAAAAATTAAACAATAAGTAAGTTCTGATTGTTGATTGCGTAGCAGCCGAACTTAATGTTTGTTTATCATTGTTAGTCTTAAATTTAAAATTTGGCAAAATTTTAATAATTAAGTTTTACAGGTTGACAAAATGTTTTTCCAACACTTACCTAGCAAGAATTTGCAGCATAAAGTTGATCGAAATACAGGGTGCGCCACAGTCCTATGAAAAGATTTGCTTGCGAAAATGCTGTCGTAATTCTTTCCATTCTAATAATTTGCCACCTAAAAGAAGAAAATTTTTATTTAAGAAACTGCAATTAAATACCTAGCGATAATAAAATGGAATGGAAAATATTGTTTCAAGTTGGTTTATACAAAGGTAATTTAATCTAAAACAACAACCCTGTTCTCGATACAAATAAAGTATGAGTTTGATACTTTTCAGGTATGACAAATTAATTCAAGTTTACTCACCATTTATAATAATGGAACAAGTTACACCAAATTTTCTAAGAAGGACAAGTTTCACCAACACAAAAAAAATCTTAAATTATATTAATTTAAAACGCGAATCTTGAACACAATTATTTTAAATTACTTTAACAATTATTTTATCTTAAAATAAGTAGTTTAAAACCGATTAAATTCAGAAAAACAAAAAAAAGTTTATAAAAATTGGAGACGATTCCGACCGCACTTCATCGCCGACTACTATAAACTGAACAGCGCGTTCGGGTCGTTCGGGTCGGCAAGATTACAACTTTTTTCTTAAATTATGCGTCATCGAAGCGTTCGGGAACCGAGGATTTTTCGACAGCCAATAGGAGTTGCCCGCGAAATTTTGAATATTAGAGATGATTCAAATTTCAAATCGATTTTTTATAATAATTACGATACTTAAAATTATTTTTTCTCTTAATATTGCCTTAAAATAGTCCCAATATTAAAATAAAACACATTTTGTTCACCGAATATGTTCACAATAACTAAAAATGACCACCTTGAAATTTGCTTTTAATAATTTTCTTTATGTTGGATAATACTGCATTGGAAATGATTAAATTCAATAAAATACACCAAATCTAGCTCATTTAGATCTAACTTATTGCTTCAAACGCAATAGCTACTTGGTAACTGCATTTTGAAGCCCCCGAAATCCCAATCACACAAATGTGTATAAATACCCAACCATGCTTTATTTTCATGAAATATTTTGCATAAACGTTATTTTACACATCACCCTTCTGTTGTTACCATTGATAATGCTGTCCGAGCCCATTTTTTAACATTTGATGAAATTTAACCTCAAAATAAATTTTATTAAAATTAACTTATAGGAAATTAAATATGAATGAAAACCAGTGCCAATTACGCTAGCTAACTGAAAATGTCGAAATTTGTCTGCCAATTATGTTATCATGGATCAATTTCCTACTTGAAATTTTTTGGTTTCGGTGTAGATTTCTTGATGAAATCCTGAATTTACGTGGCGTTTCTTATCGAAATGACATTTGTGAATCGTGTATATGATGTAAAAAGAATACTTTTGGTATAAAAAAACCTTGCTGGTATCAAAATTTTAAGTTTGTTTATAAGCGAGCCGAGCGAGAATATTTTTTATTTCAAGTTTTCTGATGTTTGCTAAGATGAATTTTATATCCACCTGTACATTTAAATCGCAATAAGCGGCTCTGCAGTTCCTTATTTGCAAAGAAACTTGCCATTAAAATAAACTGTCACATAATCAAATATTAAGACGCTATAAGATGGTTTAGCTTACTGTTGTCCTCTACGAGAAGGTCATTTATAATAACTAATCTTTTATTAATTGAAATGATAACTTTTTTCATTTTTAGAGCTGCCGTTCCTGGAGATCAGTAGGGAATTTTGTCGATCCTCGCCTTAAATGGATCTGCTAAAGAAAATCATGAATGACCAGTGGCGGTCCGTGTGTAAGTAATTTGGGGAGACTGGAACTATAAAGTACTAATAATAGTATTAATTATTAACAAAACTATGTTAATAAAAATGTTAAACAATCTATCAATCTATCTCCATTCTTTTTCTCCGCCAAAAATTACGCAAGTAAAACAAAACATTTTATTTCGTTTATCGAAACCAGTACCTAAGCACAAAAATTTAGTATACCAACTACAACACCGAAATTTTCTAGTAAATTTACCTTCTCTATAATTATTATTCTAATGAAAAGCTGGGTGTTGGTCTATTAGTTTTTAATTTACCCTTCTGATAAAGCATTATAATTATTTTTCAACAAAAAGTCTATTATATCTATTGTTTAATTCCATTGATGAAAATAATTTAAAAAGCATAATAAAGAAATAAAAGCACAAACACGTAAAAGTTGTAATAGCAAATACATCAAGTATAATATTAATATAGCGTAAACTTTAAAAGAGACTAAACTCATCGTTGGTAGATTTGCTGTATGCAATTTCGCACTCCTTCTCTCTCTAACGCTATGTATTGATAGCATTTAACATTGTAGGTGTATTTTATGTATGAGTCTTTAGAAAGAGCGTCTCATCCAACTGGCAGCCATCGTTATCTCGACATATAGCGTAGCGTAGCGGAGTGACAATGCGAAGCATTTTACCTGAATCTTCTTCATCTGGTGTCTGCAGTTTTGGCGATGAGGTTAAGAAAACAAGTTAAGATACGCTAACGCGGTTTCCCACGTTGATCTGTGAGGCTTGATCTCGACATATCAGTATCACTATTTAATTTTAATCGCAGGCGTTGATTTCAAAAGCTTTTCTTCAGAAAATAATTAGGTAAAAATATAATTAAGAAATTAAAACACCGAATAATTTTCTTGTAAATTATGATTTTTAATAAAACATTTTTTTGTTAGTGGCTGACTTTTTCTGGGGAGACCCAATCTCAAAGACTCCCCTGACGGGCCGCCACTGTGAATGACGGGATAATAAAATATTAGTGGAAAGGCAGCCAACAACCACAAGATGTTGTTTATTTACTTCTTTATGTACATAGATGTTTTGTTCAAGTAAAAAAAAATATCATGTAGCAGAATGTCTTTTTTGAATGGCTCTTTTTGAGGCCCTAAGTACGTACGATGCTGAGTTTCAAATTAAAGTGTTTTTAATAACATTTTTTAAATTTTCTTTTCGAGATGTCAACAAATTTTAAAACAATGATTAGAATAAAAGTTAATTTTTTTCGATAGTTCGCTGGATCAATCAATCGTCCCCGCTGGATCAATTCTCTGGGACCAAACGTCCGGATACCGCCGTGTTAAGTATCGATTACAAAGATTACATTGATAAGTAAATTCCAGAGAAAATGTTTTGTCAAGGGTCGCTGGATACTTTCTTAAGAAATGTCTGAACAAACACAATAATTATTTTCTTACGCAAAAGCAACTAAAATACTAGAAGAGGACAGTTTATTGTTTTACTTTAGAGCGTGCAAAAACTAAGATTTGTATGGAAATTTGAAAATGCTACCTACAGCAAGCACTTTATTCATTCATTAAGAATTTGGACGTTACGTTTTGTGCGCTCTTTCCCAAAATAGCAGTCCAAACCCAAGTTGGACAAAAAATAAAGGAAAAGCTTGAGAAAATCTCTTTTACTCCACCATGCATCGAGTTTCCTATGAATTATTTTTTAAATTTATTTACTTGAGGATATTTTATACATTAAAATATTTAAATATGAATTTTAGAAATAAGCCACGTAAAAATCAAAATATTGTTGAAATTTAAAAGTTTTTAATAAAATATTTTCGATATTTACAACTTAAGGGCACACATTACAAACTTTAAAATGTTCTCTTGTCTATGGTCTAGACATTTTGTTGTAATTTGGATTTGATGACAATTGACAAAGGACATTTATAAATTTTCATGTTGTAATTAAAAAAGTTTGATTATTTATTTTGTGGGAAATGTTCTTCCTGCGCTTAAATCCGGCACTGCTTGTATCCGTATAACTGACACAGGACACAATGGATTTTGGCTAGTAGTTAGGCTACCGTTACTATGCATGCAAATCCTGATGAAAGGTGTTCTAACGATGATAAGTTGGAAGTAACCAATTTTAATCAAATATAGGGGGTGCAAAGTATTTAGTTTTCTTAGGCTTTATGATTTTAAAGGAAAATTCTAATATTTTACGAGCGCCAGCTAATTAGAAACAAAAAATTCAATTTTCTAGGGGGGGGGCATATGCCCTGTTTTGCCCTCCCTATCCGGCGCCTATGCTACAGATTTAAAATTTAACTATGTGTAACAGGGAGGACCGGCGCTAGGATATTTGGCGCCCTAGGCAAAAATCTATTAGTGCCCCCCCCCCCCCATTTATATAGCAGTACTGAGCTGTACCGATCTGATTTGCGCCCTAGGCAGTTGCCTAGCGCTGGCCCTGGTAACAGGTTTTACCTGCTCTCTGAAGACTTTCCGAATTTTCTCAGAAATTTTCAGTAATTAACACAAATCGGGTGCAAACCTGCTTTGAAAGTTTGAAAACACGTAATCGTTTTAGTAATCACAAAAATACGTAATTACGGCGTTGGCGATAATGCGGTATCTTTTATTTGCTTGATTAATAATAACTAGCACATGACCTCGTTTTTGAAAAGTTGTTATCAATGCATTAACGTGGTGATTGTGCCTGAAAATAGATCGACATATCTGTTTCAAATATAACAATATACGAATAAGATGTCCAATTTACCGCCTACATTTGTACCGAAATTTCATATTAAATCGGACGTAGAGAAAATGAAATATAATAATTTTGGAAAAACTGGTATGAAAGTGTCGCAACTATCAATCGGAACAGGTGGATTTTGTTTGCAATATGGGTGAGAAATTATAGTCATTTCTAGGAAGGTACCTAGCTTACAAAATTTCCAAAAAAGTTTAATTCAGTCTAGATTTTTTTTTGAAAAATTGTATCACGAATTTAATTGTACAGACCTTACACTGTCGCGGAATGTAAATCCACGCTTCACAATGCCGTCAAAGCTGGAATAAATTATATCGACACAGCCCCTTGGTATGGACAAGGCGTTTCGGAAGAAGTCTTGGGAAAAGTATTTGACAAAGAAGCAAACATTCCTGTCACTCATTTTAAATGTTTCCAGTGTTTGGAAGGAATACCTCGAGAAGCATACTACCTTGCCACTAAAGTGGGTCGATATGAAGTGGATCCAAAATTAATGTTCGATTTTTCTGATCAAAAAACAAGGAACAGCGTCGAAACAAGTTTGAGAAAATTGGGTGTTGATTACATCGACATAGTACAGGTTTGTTGCTCTCTAGTGCGCATACTTCCAATTCGAAAAAATAAAATTTATCAGGTCCACGACTTCGAGTTTTCTTCATCTTTAGACATCATTATTAATGAAACTTTGCCGGTATTGGAAGAATTTGTACGAAACGGAAAGATTAAATTTATCGGATTGACCGGTTATATTTTATCAATTTTGGACGAATGCACCAAGAAAAGTAAAACTACGATCGATATGGTTTTAAGCTATTCCAGATTATCATTGCTTAACAATGATTTCAAATTATTTTTACCAAACTTCCAGGTGAGTTCTGAAAACGAATAATATTAAAGACAATTGGAAAACAAAATTAATTATTACAATATAACATTTTAAGTATCAAAATTTAGGAATAGTAAATGCAGCCGGAAATTGTATGGGTTTGTTAGTCAACGATGGACCTCAGGCATGGCATCCCGCTCCCAAAAGAATTAGGGATGTATGCGAACTGGTCCGTAATTATTGCAAAGTAAACTAATAACATAAAATTGTAAGAACAAAAATCTTGCAAGTTTACTTTTAGAGTAAAAACGTAGAATTGGCAAAACTTGCACTTTACTACTGCTTGCAGCAACCAGGACCTCATACCCATCTTGTTGGAATGAATACAAATGAATTACTAAAGTCAAATTTGGAAGTATGTCGTAACGGATTATCTGATTTGGAATTGCAAGTTTTGAATGATATTCAAACTAAGTGAGTTGAAGATATTGAATTTTTGTATTTTATAAATTTTTTCTAGTTATTTTTCGAAATTAGAATGTGGCCATTGGGAAGCTGAACAAAAAGAAATGATTAAAAAAATCCTGTCAACTACACTAGAAGTATAAAATTTCATGAAATCAAAATTTTAATTCTTTTAAATGATATATTTTATATTGACTCTAATTTGTAATGTAATATAAAAATAATTAAATTTCTATAAATAGTATTTGTAGGTTTTAATTCAAAGCAAATAAAAAATTTAAAACTTCAACGTTTTAAAGTTCTATTAAAATGATTAAGAATTTTCAAAATAAATAATTACGACAGAAAATTACTCATATTTAATTAAAATCTCAATCTATCAAAAACTAGGTCAATCATTTTAAGATAAAATCTATCTATTTATATACTACATAATTTAATATTTGATAATTGAAAGAAAAAATCCTAATCTTCCGACCAGAGTGAGAAAAATTTTCTCCTACGTCTAAAATAGCTAATATATTGGCGTATAAGCTAGCTGAAGAAAATACATTAACAAACTTGAGTTAATCTGAATACAAAATAAAAAATTTTACTCACGACTATGTAAACAAAATATATAATTCATCTTCCTATGTCAATAGTATTTATGATGAGTTGATGACAAAGAATTTACCAAACGAATAAAATCCAATTCAAAGCTGCTAGTAAATCGATATGATCTTCTCTTCTTCATTACGATATTTACCTACCAATATATTTTGACTATGCAACCAGAATTATCCAACAACTTTCTTGAGGTTTTTCGATTATACAGTACAGCCGTGCAAAAGTTTGCAACCTATGTCACAAGAATCTTGACAAAAAACTAAAAAAATAGTGACTGAAGAACTGGAACCAAAGCTGGTCTGAAATTTACAAGAACAGTACAAATGCAGTCAAACTTAATATTAAAATATTTGGAAATGTACCAATTTTTTCAAAAATTATTCAATTTTAAGGTAGTGGTATATATCAACATCATGCAGATTTACAAATTGTTTCTACGATTTACATTCATATAAGTATGATTAATTGACAGAACATCGGTCATAAACGAAGGAAAAAAAAACTTAAAAATTTCTAATTTAATAAAAACTTACAAAACTGCAAAAAATAAAGCCTTAAATGTATAATTATGGAAAAATAATACAATAATAATATTCTCACACTTTTAGTAGGTATATGTATTATTATCTCAATAGTTACTTTCATCTTCATTTACCCCCAGATTTCGTTTCCTTCTAAAAGTTTTTAAAAATGATGGTACAAAACCGTTATCTGGATGAGGTACTCCAAAACTTGGATCCGGATGATGTTGATCAAGATCTAAACCAATCCTAGATGCTATTTCAGATGAATTGGTTACATTCTGTTGGCCCAGATTTCGATTTGAAATTTCTAATTCTGGTTTTGGCGTGTCCTGATAGAAATTATAAAAATTAGCAAAAAAATTGTGCAGGTAACTAAAGTAAAATACCACTTTAACGACACTTGCTGCAGCACTAGATGCGTTCAAACTACTGTTTGTGACGCTGACCTCGTCAAGTTTAGGAGCAATTAAATCATCGGAATTGCTAGTTTTATTCACCGATGAATCCGAATCAATAGTTAAACCATTCAAAACCTACAGAAACTTTGTTTAAAAAAATAAAATTCAAGACACATACAACAAACCGTAAGGTAAAAGAAAAACACTAAGACAACTCTCGAGTACATTTTGAAAAGTGACGCTCGAAAAATTAATTTCCTATTATTTAAGACTTCTTATCACAAGACTAATTAAAAATGTAATAACATGCTTTACTTTGCTAAATTGCAAATTAATCGAGCACGCCAATAACAAATAATATCATACAATCTTTATTGCACGTATGTTACATTTATTAAAAATACTTTTTAAACTATAAAATTTAAAACAAATAAATTACAATACCTTAAAAAAACTAATTTGGGAGTACAGCAATCTCGAGACAACTAATAGAAATATTTAAGGTGATTGTGTGCTTTGCTTCGGATATTTGAGAATCAAAAAATGCTAGTTGCTGAGAGATTATTGTACCAAATTTTAACAAACAATTTACTAAAATACACTAAAACCTAAAGGCATTCGTACGAAAATGACATCTTAAGCTAAAGATATTTACAAGTCGGGGTGTTTAAAGTAAGCCATAAAGGTATTGGCACATAAAAAATTTGTACATCTTCGCACAACATATAAACCAATTGGCAAGTAAAAATTAAAAGGGGATTTTGTTAATAAAAAATCACAGATAAAATTTTGTACAGGGTAGGAAAATTTCCTTGTATTTGCAACTCCCATAAATATTATATAATATTTAAAATGCTAAAGTGGTTATTTAATTTTTTACGTAATTTAATAACATTTTAAAATAAATATAATGCCCTAAGGAAGTTGGGAATAAAAGTATTCATGCTTACTCCATTTTGATTGAATGATTATTGCGTTATTGCCTGCAAAATCAATGAGATTTGTCTACCTTGTATGCTAAACTACAAAAATTAGTGAAAATAAACCACAAAGAGTGTCTTTCGTAAATTTTAAGTTCTATCTTAATTTCTAATACTGCAAGTACTATACAAGGAACTTATCGATAAGTTATTTATAAAATGCTGAATACATCGAATGTACAAATGGAAATATGAAGAGATCAGCTTTTAGTTTCTAACAGCCGGATCTTTTTGTCTACCAACATTATCGCCATAATCAGGGTCATCTAAAAAATAAAGTACCATTTAAAGTTTATATCGGAAGAGTTGGGCTAAAATTCACTTACCATCTTCTTCGGGATCATTTTCTTCAAGTTGCAAGTCATTTTGCAAAATTTTATCGTAATCTCCGTGGTGAGCATCGAAAGCTTTGTGATGATTTTTATTATTCTTCAATTTCTCGTCGTTGAAACCCAAAGTGTCGATATGTTTTTTATTCAATTGTTTTTCAATTTCGTTGTTACTTATTTTATCATGATCGTCCAGCCCAAAACCGCCGTCCATTTCTAACGGTTTATTTTCGTTCAACGGAGCGTCTAAAACTTCCAATGCGGCGTTATTTTCGTTATTCTCCTTTTCTCCCATGTCAAGCTTTAAACCGTTTTGTTTATCGTTGTTAACTCCTTCGTTTTTTTGTTCAGCTTGTAAAGCCTTGTTTTCATTGGCAATCTCTTTCAGAATTAAGTTAGAACGGTAACGGTTGGGAAAAGCGTTGTCGTTTATTTCATCAGGGAGAATCTTTTCTTCGGTTTCTGCCTTCTTATTGTCACCTTTGGATTCTTCAACAATTTCTGGAGGCGGTACAACTCCAGCAGGTACTCTTTTTTGAGCATAGGGTAACGGTAATACATGAGGGTTCTGTCTAAGAAGATCACTTTCTGGGGATGGTTTAATTTTACCATTACTAGGAGTTACCGATGGCAGTTTTAAAGGGGGAGCAGCAATCAAACCACTTTTGGAAGTTAATTTATCATTGGTTTTAGTTGAGCTCGATTGAAGGTTAGCAATTTGTCCAGGTAATTGAACATTATTTGGTGCAGCAATCACATATTCCTCGTTATTTAAGTTTTCATTTTTATTGCTATCGAATGGTTGAAACATATTATTAGATGGATTATCACCAACGCCGAGAGCTTCGGGTTTTGAACCGGTGATCTCGTTGGTCAATTTCGAAGTATTAAAGTCGCCTATTGGATTATGCTTGATAGAACATTGCGCCTGTAATAATAATATTTCTTTCAGTGTGATGATTTTCAATTGTGGATTTGAACAGAAATTTTAATTAGATTGAAAAATAAAAGCATACTTTTTTGTTCTACCTTTGTCCCGCCACCAAATCCCATAGGTAATTCTTTGTGAATACTTTATGTAAATTAGTTCAACTTTTTCCTTATAAAATCAAAATTAAAAAGAAATTGCTTTTCATAACAATTAACAATTTAATTAAAAAATCTTGTTAATTTTGCCTACGCGCTATTAAATCACCCACACATTAAAACAAACAAAATGTTCCAGTTTAAATTTAAGTAAATAAGTTTTTCATCCGAAACAGTGATATCTCAAACTATTTCTACAACAAAAATTTAAAGAAAATCAGAGCAACTTACGGTTAACGATTCAAATTGTCGTCGGAGTTCATTATACATTTTCTGTACATGATTTTTGTCACTTTCACATGCATGATCATTGGATGATTTGGATCTTATTTGTTGCTCAAGTTCCTTATTCTGAATAGTTAAATCTAAATTATTGGTCTAAAAACAAACACCCAATAAACCCATTAATTAACGAGTACAGAATAACACGTAAAAGTAAATCCATGGGAAGGAATGGGTTAAGGATCAAAATACTGTAAGAATAATTTTTCAATGCCGACTACCAGCATAAAATTTGGTGTTTTCTTTTGTTAATAGTAATAACATATAACAAAAGGGAACACCTCTACACATCATGTTAACTAATGGGATATTAGCTTTTTTTCTAATAACTCAAAAAGAGTGAAAGATGCAAAGAATGTCGAATAGAAAAAGAAATGCCAACATTTAGTGTGTTCTCGGTGATTGAAATGTTGACCATTGCACAGTGATTTCACTGAAACACCTCGAGTTTAATTACCCGAAAATCTGTAATTTTACAAAGGGAGAATCCTCTTCCCTATGTTCGGTTAAACTATGATTAGGCTATCCGAGAATGAACTAACAAATAGTTTTTAATAAATTAATCTTTTTGATTTAGTAAGCTATGTTACGTTACATTAGATTGTTTGTTATAAAACTGGATTCACACTTGGAGGTGGTTCAGCAAATCATTTAATGTGGAAAAACAGCTTTGGTATTATTAATTATTTACCCAAGTTATCAATTTAATGAGGCAATAAAAAATTTTAAATGTTTTTTAAATTCATTCAAGTGTAATAATTGAATTTAAAACTATAATGTACAATTACACACACCCACTCATAACTTAAATTAAAAAAAAATGCATTAAACAAACCTTTAAATTTTCAAACTCTTTTTCTTTATCGTTAATTGCTTGTTTTAATTGGATTTGCACTTCTTTCAATTTTCCTTGCAAACCTGAAATCTTATCTAGATGTTGCTGTTGTATTTTACTATTTTCACCTTTAAAATCCTCGTGCTGCGTCTAAATAAGATCAAGATTAGAATATCACGGTCACTGTAATCTTGTACAAACAAACCTGCAATAAATTATAATGTTGTTGCAGAGAGGAAAATTTTACGTTTGCCTCGTTAAGGGTCTTTTCGTGTTGACTACGTTCTTCCTCCAATTCTTTCTTCAATTGCTGATGCTCTGCCTTTTCAGTTTTCAGAGACTTTTCCAACCTTTGTTTGTAATCGAATATCACTGCAATCGAGTTCAATGAAAAGAGGTTACGGTAAAATTAAGAGTCTTACCCTGAAGTTGTGTCGACAGATTTTCTTGTTGTTGATGACACTGATTGTTAGATTTTCGTACATCTTCCAATTGGGATAATGTATTATTATAGCAAGCAAATATTCCAGTCACTATTATTACTGCACAAACACAAAAAAATATTTTGCTTTTGGTACCCCGAACCACTCTAGACGAAGTCATTACATTTAATTTTTTGCTATTATTAACATTAGAGCAAAATTTCCGAACTTTCACTACGAATTTGCTACGTTGAGTTGATTTCAATTTACATAACCAAACTTTCGTAATTGTCAAACGTAGCGGGAATTTTAAAATTGGCTTATTTTGAAATTTTTAGTTAAATAAATTTCGAACAATTAAAAAAATCAAGGCATTATTTATTTTGCAGAATTTCCATTTAAAATTATGGCTATTATAAACAAAAAATTGATTTGTTCCACGATTCGAGTCGTCAACCTGAAGCGGATGGCTCAAGAATTGCATTTTTACGATTAAAATTTTGAATAATAATATATATGTTATTAAAATGGTGATCCCGATAGAACTGTACGTTCAAAGTTTTTCAAAATGTTGTAATAAGAGTAAGATTATTGCTGATTTTATTGAGAACAAAATTTGTCACGATAGTGCAGACACAAAAAATTACATTTAATCAGTTATTGTAATAATTAGGTACTTACTTTGCTCTTCAAATATTTCTCATGTGGTTTTTCAAAATTTTTGTCCTTTTTGTATTCTATCAATTGCCACAATTTCTTTGCTCTCAAACTTTTCTTCTATAATTTCTCAACATAGCTAAAAAGTCCTGGACAGCCTTTCTGATTTAGCTTCACTGGTTTCTACTGAGAGCTCTGGTCTTTTGTGAATTTCATGGGGTAGGAAATCTACAGGATGCTACAAAAAAAATTACAACAAATTGATTGCGCAGCAGCATAATTTATTTCAGTACAGATATGTTTAAACGATAACAATTTTGTAATAATTAATACTGCGTTACAAATATAATTAAACTACAAACTATTTTCAACATAGATTTATTTTTTTTTATTATTATAGTACCTAGAGCTGTATCATGCAAAGAAGAAAATATGAGTGGTAGTTAATTATCTATTTAGGATTACTCAAATTTAATAATTGTTTCTTTCAAGTTGAGCATTATATTGTTTGTCGAGCATTTTAAAACATGGGTGGCTGTTTTAAATCTTTACAACAAAAACTCCCAAGCTATAGAAATAAAACATCATAAGTTTATTATATAATAATATGTATTATGTAGGTACTCCCCCGTTCACCTTTAAAAGCATTTGAACTTATTTCTTCACTTATCAGGTAAAAAATGTTCTACGATTTATCACAAAGCCAATCCCGAGCCGGTCCTGTGAAATAAGAGTTTTCAACTCGTATTTATTTCATTTGTGCCATTTCTTCACGAAATAATTTAAAAAATCAGCTATCACAACCAATACTGTTTGTTTGAAGTAAAACAAAGTTGTTGAATTTACACACTAAAGAGTTAAAGGAGTATTACTTTCTTTAAACCGATTTATCTATATAAGGTCATTATTCCATCTAAAATCAACCAGTTTTAAATTATCATTTATCAGATTTCAATAATTTTTGTGGTTGCTATTCGGAAAGCATAAATGAATGAATTACAATAAAATTGAGGCTTTCTGAATTACAACTGAGAAAATCCGTAGTTCTAATATTATAAATAATTCCAATTTTGAGTTGTGTTGTAATAAATTTTAAATAAGAGAAAATACTCAAAATTGCTGCAATTTGATATGTTAACACGGCCATAGATTGACCTTTTGTTCTTTAAATGTAACACCAAAAATTACTGAAATCTAAGCCATCGAGGTCTCGAATTAACCAGATCATTTTCCATCAGTTTTATTGTGTAAACCTTAAAAAATTATACCAGTAAACAGCTCAATGGATGTATCAAACAAAATTATGGTTATTGGAATTCCTTATATTAAGTACATATGTACGGCTGACTATTATTATATCTTTTGTAAGTTTAGTAAAGTGCTTTTTTATATAAAAAAGGCGCTTTTTATAGGTTAAAATTAAACTTGTGTAAGCAGTAAAAATTATAATAACCCGAATAGCCCAGTAGAATAAGGTTTCTTACGGGACGAACTGAATAAAAATAAATTTTAACAAAAATAGTCAGTTGGGTTTCTAACACTAAAAGAGTACTCACAGAGACAGACTGTCCACTTGCATAATACAGAAAATTATTTTCGACTTTTAAAGGCAATTTGTGTGATTTTGAAAAACATTATCCCGGCCCAAGTTACGAGTATTGTTCTTATTGCACATTTTTATAATTAGTGTTCGTCTCAGTACAAAGTTGACTTTGTATTGTTGCTGTTTTTAAAATTTACGAAAATAAATACTTGAAGCCAGTTGTATAACAGAAGATCATCTTCGGATCGAAGTTCTAGATGTAGATGAAAATTATATAGGACAGCGGACTGATATCTATTTTAAAAATATTGTGGGGGAACACTGTTAATCTTGTATTTACAAGTAACTACTTTTAATAAGTTAAAAATGAAACCCTACACCGACTATCCCTGCTAAGCTTCATTTCTCTTCAAAATTTCCCGTTCAACGCTACAAAAAAGTGTAATTCTACTGGGTTAGAGGCACAATGCTCGCATTCATACAGTACTATGTAGTTTCACAAGTATTCAAAAATTTTGTTAAGAGCTATTTTTACACATCAAATTTACCACACAAAAAATTTTATCTACTAATGATAAGCTAAGGCATTTAAGGCCTGTTCATTATTTATAAATCAGTAAGAAAATTAGAGCAGTGTTGCCATGCAAGATGACTTGACAAATCCAAGTTATCCATTCTGCTTAGTGATAAAAAAAATTAAGTAAAAAAATAAAATACTCTTCAAGTTAAGTCGTACATTTGCACGATGTTTCTGCATTTCTGCAAAAAAAACGTGCAGTGCACATATTCACGATAAGTGAAATAGAAGCATCATGCGCACCCTTGCGTGGAATCTACCGTTCCATTTCAATCATCGCAATTTTATTGGATTTAAACTACAGAAAAGAGCTTAATCAGATCATTACTTATCACTGGACGAAGCCATTTAAGTCTTCCATTTAAAAAAAATCAACTTTTTTAAACTTAATTGGTAAAAAAATTCTCCAACCTTTTCTAAGGTCCTACCAAAAATATAATATCAACTGACTCGAAAAGAATAAAATAATTTCTTCAAACTTAACAAAACAAAACACTATCAAAAATAAAAGAACTACGTTAAAGTTCCCAATCTCAAACAGGAGTTCCAAAATCTGGATCTCCAATTCCGTCAGCGCTAAACAAATTCGAATTGTAAACGTATCTAGCCAATAACTTTTCCTTTTTGTTATCACTTTTACTACTACTTGTAGTGTTATCAGAAATTTCATCATTTGGACACAAACGCAACGCCTTTCCAATGCGCAAATTTTGTCCATTCAATTTAAAATATTTTTTCGATCCGGTGCTCTTATTAATCATAATGCTACTTTGGTCGCCTAAAGCAAAACTTTTCGAGAACGTTTCCGATAAAAATTGATGAATATTTTCTTCAAACTGAGAATTAACGTCCAAACTGGGAGACTCGTCGCTCGCTTTAGTTTTATCACTCAAATCTTCAACTTTAGCATCGGCAACTTCGTTGCTTTCCACAATTTCGTCGCCAAACTCGGAAGCGGTACTCGAAATATCCGAATAACCATCGCGCCTGTTAAAAATGTTCTGGAGAGTTTTAACTCCAAAATGTTTTTTAATTTTGTGCTTTTTTGAGACCTTTTTGTACTCGCGGTTAATTTTGTGAGACGGAGAACTGTCGCAGCTACCCGAGGAGTTGAGAAGACTTTGATCACTTTTTAAATTGGAAAAATTTTCATTGGATGCATAGGACGTGGAATTTTTGTATGACAAACAAAAGTCATTAAAACGTTTAAGTTCGATCAAGCTTTGATGCGAACTTTTTTTTTCGGAAATAACTTGAGTGTTTTTTGGGGAATGAGAGTCGTTGGAAGCTGCGTCCGTAGAAAATATTTCCGAGTCTAAAAATACGTCGGTGCTAGTTTGCATGGGCGAGGATAAATTATCAGAAACTAAGGAGTTTGTTGAACAATTTAAATTTTCTTCAATATAGGTTTCTGCTTTTTTGAAGATTTCGACTTGGTTTTTGTTGTTTTTGAATTGATTTTTGTTTATAAAATATTCGGGACACTTAAAATTCTCCAATTGGTTCAATTTGTGAGTGTAATTGTCGGTTAGATTCAAATTTTCTGATGATGCGTATCCGGTGGTTGGTTCTGGGATGTGATTGCTATTTATTTCGCCAATCTGTTTATTATCGTTAGCGAGTGACACTTGAACGTCACTTTTATTTGTTGCATTAGTAGTGTTGTCGGTAAAATTGATAAGTTCTGTGTTATTGTTGAAAGTTTGCACATTTTTAGAAAAGTTATGTACTTGTGGTACTAGCTCTGCAGATAAAAAAGATTCGGGTCGTTTATACAATAAGGGGCTTTCAATTCTGCTGCAATTTCTTGATTCCGTGCTGAAACAAGTTGTTATGAACTGCACACGTTAAAATACATTTTTATAGCAAATTGTGCAGTTTACATGCTTTTGTATGAAAATAAATGTAAATAACTTGCAAGATTAACGAAATTGTGGTGCTGTGAGAGAAAAAAAACTGAAATAAAACGTCAAGTACCTGAAAAGCAAAATAAGTTGTTTTTTGTGTTTCAATAATTTAAAATTTTAAAAAAATATATAAATAATCCATGCATTTTAGGAAAATAAACTATAAAATGTATTCCATATAAACTCCTGACTATTTTCGCTTTCCCAATATATATGGATTATTAAAATAAACAAAATAATAAAAACAGCAAAAATCTGAGTCAAAGATATTTAAAAAAATTAAATATGTGCCCGAGATTTGGTGATGAGGAGAGAAGAAAACAATAATTAATAATGACATTTATATTACAAATAATAATAACTCTAATAAAAATATGTGTACACATAACAAACAAAATACAAATTACTATAAAAAATTTTACATGCAGTACATGCTTCCAGTGTGGTTAAAATTACTTCATTTGCACCTTAGGTATACTTTGATAGTGGCACCACTTTAAAATACAATGGCAAACTCAAATTTATACTTAAATTACGCTTTCTTATAATTAAAATCACTAGGAACTTATATAAATTATAAAAGTGCATAAAACTACACCAATAATACTGGACAAATTGTCACCATAAAATTTGAATTCTTTAGTAACTTATCACAATAATGACCATGCCGTTTGAACTAATTTAAACTTACCGACTATGAGACGTTGATTCTGGAGTTCTGGGAGCAGTTGGAGTATTCATTACTCCGGAGGAATGTAACGGATGCAAACTTATCGAATCATTTGGATCGCACACCTCGTTATCGAAAAACCTGCATTAAAATTAAATTACCAAGGTTTAAAAAGCAATTCGAAAGATAACAATTAGTACCTAAAATTTAATCCATCCTCTTCCAATGAGTTGTCGCTTTCGTCAGCAGCTATGTATTGCACCTGAAGTCGACAGTCACCCGATTGTTGCTGAAGAATATCGACAGCTTCACGATGACAAGCTTGTCGCAAATCTCGATCGTTGACAAACAAAATAGCATCTCCTATGTATAGTTGATTGGATAAGGCTGCAGGTCCATTGGGTTCCAGCTCGGATATCAAGATAGGCACACCGTGTTCTCGACCACCCTTAAAAAGCCACATATAATTCACCATTTAATTAAATTTCTTAACTAATTACGGTGATGCTTATTCCTAGACCTTGTCCGGTTTTTCTTCTAACAACGACCATACGAACATCACCAAAATGTTGCGGATTTTCTTCATTAATAACTGGTACGTTTGGTTTCACTCGAGTAATATCCGAATGATTACTCAAAATGCTATTTCTTCTACAGGCTCGCACCACAGTCTTATGTCTCTGTAAAAGGATCTCGGACTCCAGTTGTCGCCACAGCTTATCCCTCACATTTCCTTGCATTTCTCTCCCTTAAAAAAATTAAGTACCAATTTCTAGGATGTACAAAATTTAATTCCCTATTAATAATTCAGATAAGATTAGGCCGACGTCAAAAATAATTTCAAGTACAAAATGTTTTTATTCTTTATCAACTACAAGTTTGTTTACAAATCAACTACTCTTACCTAGGAGTTGCAATTGCTGTATCCTACCGGCCAATTCTTTATCTAAATATTGTGCGGCTAATTTAGCACCGTAAACTTCGCTATTTAACGCAATAATTGAATTTCTAAGTGCAGAATTTTCCATTTGTAATTGTGAATTTTCCGCGCGTATCTGCGACGATTCGACCAAAGTCGGACTAAACTTAAATTCCTCATGTTCTTTCAAATCTAAAAACAACTCGTTAGACTTGAAAAGTAAAAATTCAGAAACCAACTTACTTCCATTCGTCGAATTATGAGTGGGACTACTTTTGATTTCGTCTTCCAATTTCTTTTTTATATTGCTAACGTCGGGTTCAAATTTAGAATTTTGTATTCTATTAGCTGCGAGACCAGATAACTGGCCAAGTTGAAACGAGTGAAGCTGGAGCAACAAGTTGTGCAGTTCCTGTTCCAACAATTCCTTCTTAGCTTTGGATTCGACCAATTCTGCTCTCATGTGAATAAGTTCGGCCTGAAAAAATTAGTCTAGACCAAAAAATTTCACACGCTTTTATTTGCAACAAAATTTCAGACGACATAAAACAGATTATCTTGACGCTTTTTTTTCCTTAGACGCTGAAGATCGAAATAGGAAATTCAAGAAGTTTTTGTCGACATCCTTGAACTTAGTTTAAATATTTAATTTTGTGTTAGCATTTTTTGTTGGTTTTTAAGTAAAAATCGGAACCGTATCGGACTTCTCTAAATAAACAGATAAATTGTGTAAACATTGACTGAATATCAAGTGCGATACGTATACAGAGTGTGATTATAAGAAAATACAAGCACGTTTATGAAAAATTGGATGTTTCGTCTAGGGTTTTATGGACACCCTGTAATATAAATATTCAATAAATCTGGGACAATTCTTATTATCAATGCGCCTAGTATACATTTTACATCATTAAAAATTCCCGAAGTTTCCCATCTTATCAGTTTAGAATTTTTTGTATTTCTAAAATTATTATTTACCCCATGTAAAAAACAAAATTTTATTTTTTCGATATCTCTCAATTGCTCCAATTGTGTGAAAAATAACAAAATTTTCTATGAATAACAGTGCAATCATTATTTAAAGTTTAATGTAAATATAAAATGTTTTCACATTAAATAAGTGGCAAGAGATCAGAAACTGGTTCTGGCTTCAAAGAAAACCAATAATGGGTCCATCGGTGTCTTAAAAATATTGGGGTGCGCGTGGAAGACTAAATTGTTAATGTATCATTACAATAATTGTTGTTAAGTAAAGAAGCTGTGCGTGCTTTGATTATACACGAGAATTATAACATATAATTAACTCGAGATAAAACCAACTGAGTCATTATTTATTCAGATACTCGAGCTGAAGTCTGTAAGAAGAAGACATCACCCTACACGATTAACCTACCACAACGTAAATTTAATTGCTTGTGCTAAATCATTTAGTGAAATTAAAATGTTTTTTGTGTTTCTAATTATTTGCACCTTGGTTGTTGGTAATATTTTTGCGGGACCAACTTATGGAAGTGCTTCTGAAAACAAACTGGACGTGGACTACAAGGTAAACTTTCTATTTTAAATTAAAAAACTTCAATTTGGGTTACTTCACTGTTGTTTGGCTACAGGTAACGTTGCTTTCGATTGAAGATAAATTAAGAAATATTGAAAATTCCTTAAACGTCCAATACGTTACAACCCTCAACGGCAAAATTGATTATTATGGCAGAAAAATCGACAACATTGAAAAGGAGTTATCTCGATTCCAAAGATTCGTGACAATGGAATTGGACAAATTATCTGAAAATATTAGCGCGGGGATTTTTAAAGATAATGTCGCAAACGATAAAACTGCCAGAAAAATAGATGCCATTTACGAAAGAATAAATCACAAATTGGGTAACATCGAGGGCCAAATGGATATATCTTCCATTAAATCTCAGGTAAGAATATTAATTAAATCCGATGACGGTGACCGTTATAAATTGTATTTTTCAGAGTGGAAGAGATATTATTATATCGAAGCTCGACAAAATTGAAGAAACCTTAACGATACGAGACTCGGACATGGAAGCCGAATTAGCAGACGCAATTGCTGCAATTGATGACTTAAAAACGAGCTGCTCCAACATAGAAGGAAATGTAATTAACATGACCAAAGAAACTGCAAAGGTACTTTTTATTTCTCAAGCTAATAAAATTCTTCTTGATGTCGGCAATAATTTTTAGGTGCTGTTTAAACACAGCGATAAAAATCTCAAGAAACATTTCAACCAAACATTTATATTTTTGGAAAAAACCAATCAAAGTTTGTCTAATGGAGTTACAAAATTGGCAGACACAATTAACTCTTTAACTAGCCAAGTAAACGATAATTCAATTTTAATGAACATCACCAATAAGGAATTTAATGAAAATATGAACGACTATGGAAATAAGGTAGATACGGTTTACAAACCAGAAATTTCAATTAACTTTTAATTACAGGGTAAATAAATTTGTGTTAAGATACGTCATTAAGCTAAAACGTTTTCATTAGCGGGATAGCATCAAGTCGGGTCAAAAATTAAAGAAAAAAAGAACGTGGTGGATTAGATGGGAGCCATAACTTTTCTAAACTAATGAAAATCCCTTCGATTTTCTATAAAAATTTACAGCAATTGATAAGCTGCAAGTAGTGACATTTAAACGTTTCGTTACCTGGTGCGTAAAAATAAAATAGTTGAAAAAGTATTAAAGAGGAAAAACACGAAAAATCACAGAAAATTCGGTTCCTTACAAGGTAGACCCAGCTTAAATATTCCACTTAGAAAGATTGCATTTTATTAATTTAGATTAACAATATATTAAACTTGAAAATAACTTTAAAAAATCAAAATTATAGTTTTTATTAATTTAACCTTTTTTTAAATTACAAGATACACTTTTATTTCTGAAAAAGATGGGAAGGGTGCATATACCATACATTTAAATCTACAATATTGTACAACCTTTTCGCTCGCAATTATTTATAATTATAATAATCCATAATTAATTAATTTTTACTTGAATTATATATTTGCAATAAAGTGTTCGGCAATGGTGTAAATGCAAAATTAAGATTAATTCTGGCTACCTACGTCAAGATCTCGCTCATCGTTTTCGTACTAGTCTGACAGAATCTCGTTAATCCAGTTATGGTCCTCCCGTTTTAGATACTTACTAATACTATAAATTGGGACATAAAACTATCGGACTGAGTTTAGCAAAATTATATTTATGTGATCTTCATCACATAACATCAACAGAAACATCCGAACCATAGTGACAACGGGACATGTTCCCTGGAGGGTCACCTGTTCAAGTGGAAAACATATCGCACATTTCTCGACTGCGGTGTTTTAATGGAAACCGGTATTTCCAATGTTTCAGAATATAAATCCAACGACGCGACGTAAAACTAATTACCTAATTAACTTCAAAAGAAAAATTGATTAAAAAGTCGTCGAATTTCCGCATAGAAAGTATAATTTGAAGTCTCACTATAATTCGAATGCCATTGCTATTACTCCATGAGTGCACTTCGTATTCTAAATTCTAGTGTAGCAAACCTATATGACATTGCATGCACAATTTTGATGTGATTAAGTTTTTGCTAGAAAATTAATTAAAAGAGGTAATTTAATGCAACAGAACTAATAAGCGAAGGGGGCTCAAAATGTAGAAAAAAAATGTACAAAATATTTCAAGTGCGAAATCAAGCCTGATACACTTGAATACAATAAATTTATCTAAGCACTGTAATGAATGACTCAATTACCAACAATTTTTCTCGTTTTAATTCGAAAATAGATAGAGATACTGGGTTTCTTAAAATTAATTTGTGTTATCTCAATTATATAAAATAATATTATTTTCATTTAAAAAATTTACAATAAATTTAATCAGCGTTTTTGTTTAAAAATTAAACAGCATTTTTTAACATTTCAGATGATAGATGCATTTTCCGATATGACCGAGACCAGCACGGCGTTAAAAAATAAAATAGAGCACCTGGCGAAAATAGCAAATACGAGTAGATTCGAACAACAAAACAGCTTGAGGGCCCTGACCGTGGAAGTTGGACGAAATGTAGAAAAACCGAGCGAAAGTAAACAAGTTAATTAGTTCCCAATAATAGTTTTCCTCTAAAACTTAAGCTTGTAGCGATCATGAATGATCAAAACTTCAAAATCCTAAGTGACGACATCGAATCAAAATTCGAAAGTATTATGGGAGCCCAAAATCTGTTCATAGAAAGCTGCCATCGGGTTCAAATGGACGAATCGCAGTTAGAGACGCAAATTAGCGTAGTTTTGGATAAATTAATCGATATATTTGTAAACAAGTAAGATCTACTTTAACTTTCGTTCAAATTTAAACTTACGTTACGAACGATTTCAGAACAACCATAGGACCCAAAGACATCCAAAAACTGGAGAATTTGATCCGCATGCACGACGTTACTATCAGAAGAAGTTTTAACCAACTAACAAACGAATTGCTGAAGAGGATCCAACAGATTTCAGCTGAAAATGAAGAAGATGCCAAAAATTTAAAGATTCAGCTCGAGGAAATTTATTTTACCGTGCACGACATTTTAACCTCCAACGATAACTCTAAAAGAATGCAAGCTGTGTTGCATATTTTTCATGTAAGTGTAAGACACGATTTTGTTAAGTGTTAAATAATCTAAAGTCCAATTTCGATTCATTGTTGTAGGTACAAACTTTGTATCTTGAACTGTAAAATCAATAAGTTCCCAAATTATTATTAATTTATTAGAACGTTTCACTCCATTAACTCAATTAACTAAATTAATACTTCTTGTCGATGTCTACATAATACATATTTTTATAATATAATACTTTTCCTTTTAGGATTTACAACAACAATTCAATAAAACTAACAAGCAAGTCCTTAATTCTCTAATTGAAAATTATGCCAATAGTAGTTTGGAAAATAATAAACTCCAAACTATGATTGAAAGTATGCACGGTTTGCTGCGAAAAGTGGCAAATAAAATGAACGAATCAAACCTCGATGAAATTGTAGATCGTTTTGGGGAAAAATTGAAAGATTACATCAGAATTGCCCAAGATGCAGGCGCGGTAAACAACGCAACGAAAAATCACACCAATTTTGAAATTGCACTTTTAGAAATATTCGGAGAAAATCCAGATGATGATGCAGCAAAACGAAATAAAACCAGAGTAGACATTTCTGGCGAAAAAGCGAATGAAAACATGGAAAATGGTTCTGTATTATGTTTTAATTCGGTAAATAATACCAAATGCGAAACCCATACTTTTCCAATGCAGAATATCAGCGATCCCAAACGTGGAATTAAAAAATGTGTTTTTAATTTGACAGAGGCAGGAAATTGCAGTGAATCTATTGACCAACCCCATTCTGGTGATATTGTGGACCTCACGGAAACAGCAGAACAACTTTCAAATTGTTCTTCCAATTACGGAGACCTAATAGATGTTAGGTTTAGAAACAATTTTACAAATTGTAATTCAACTAATGAACAATTCAATGTTGAGAAAAAACAAAACAAAACTGATACCAATGTGGTCTTCAACAATTGCTCTAATTATGGGGATTTAATTGATGTTAGAAGTGGGATTCCTGATTGCACTCCTCAAACGGATCCAATAGAAGTTAGTCAAACTGAAAATAATGTGAAATTTACAAATTGTTCCAATTACGGGGATTTAATAGATGTCGGAAGTGGGATTGCCAATTGTAATCCTCAAACAGATCCATTAGAAGTTGGTCGAACTAACGAAACTGAAAATATTGATAATAAAAATAAAACCGATACACAGGTACAAAGTAATGTGAATTTGCCAAATTGTTCCAATTACAGGGATTTAATTGATGTTAGAAGTGGAAGTCCCGATTGCATTCCAACGATGGATCAAGATGAACAAGTAGACATTGGTCAATCAGAAGTTGACCAAACTATGGATGAATTCAATCTCAATTTTAGTCTTGCACCCGATGACGAATTCCAAGAACTTTTAAGAATCGAAGAAGTTTCAACAACAATTACATCAAATGAAGAACAACTGTGAAAAAATTAGTGTTAAATTTAAATGTCTTGCCATAACTTGCTGTACATCCATGCCGATAATAGTAGATATTTTATTTTGTAATAAATTAAAAAAATTTTTAAGTCAATTGCTTGCAAAGCTTTAATTCCCTATTAATAAAATTAAACTTTATTATGTAATTGGTAAAAGATGTAAAAGAAAAAATTAGTACATATTACCATGAGTTGATAACATTTTTCAAGTAATACAAAAACCAGCAACTGATAAAATTATCAGTATGGAGCTGATAAGTTCATTTTTTGTACCCTACAATAAAATTTCTCCTGCCTATATCAGGAGAATTTGCCTATCTAATTTTTGAATTCATCTCCATTATCCTCACAATTCCTACCTTTCAGTAAAGCAAGAGATCTCAATTTGAGTACTTAATCATTAAAATTGTTATCGTGAACGTGTTATTCATTTAAAAATCGCTGTTTTTTTTCCAAAGGAGATAGAAGAAAGCTGCCTTTCAAAAAAGGAAGTTGCTTCCCTTTTATAATAAACATAAGAACTTTTCAGTGATTTTTATTAATTGTTAGAGACAATATACTAAATTTTCATCACTAATTATAGCTGAACTATAAGTGCTTAATAATTTCCAAACGAATGGAGGATAATAACCATTACTTAATAATTATGTAATAATGAAAAAATTATTGATACAATCAAGCAAATCTACAGGGATTTCTTTTGAAAAACATTTTTAAATATTATGTACATAATATTATGAAGCTTTTTTTAACTAAAACCCTCAGGAATTACCTGTTATACAATAAATTGTAAAAAGTAATATTTTTTCTCAAAACAAGGTCGAATATATGCAATATGCAAAACAAGAAATTTTTAAAAATATGAAATATTGTCAAATTTGTACTCTCCACAAATTATTTTCTTCAATGGAGTTCTTATCGGCTAATTAATTTTAAAATTTAAATTTTTTATTTCAATTTATTTCAGTGCAAAAAATTATATACTTTATGGTAACACTAATTATATTTTTGAGAGAACTCATTTAATTAAAGAATATAATTATCCAGTTTAATTCTAGAAGATATTTTCCTCAACAGCAATCTCGTTCAAGCAAAATGCAATCTTATATTAAACAATACATTTATGGTTCAGGTAGGGTAACGAAAGTTTAGTATATTTAGTCAAACGAACAAAGTAATCTCCTACATTTCTTCATATTTTCTATAACTATTAAGTGTTTTAATAATAAAAATCTAATGCAATTTTCTGGATTCTTACAGCTAAGCACATAATTATTGCCTTAGTACCCCAAAGAAACAATGCCATGTAAAACAGTATTACAAAAAGCATCAAGACTTGGACTGCCATTAACCTCATTGCAAGATAATTCTATTTACAAAACGATTAGAAAAAATCATCAATCGATGGTCCATTATCATGGGTAATTTAAAAGGGAGATAATGTTGGTGCTCAACACTGCACTTCAAAGCCAGGGCTGCGAAACCCCTGATTTTCAAAATTATTAATGATTGTTGCATTGAATCGACAAATACATAAGACAATTTATATAATTTACCTCAATTTTAGCACTATTTTGGAAAATCGTTTGAGCTTTGTGTGTAAGCTGAGCGAAGCACGAACTAAGAGTACACAACTTTTGTCGAACGTTGTAAACGACATCGGGTTCCTCTGAATCCAATTCACCTGAACACAAATACAAGAATTTAGATTGAAAATCAAAACAAAATTATAAATCACATTTAATTCATTAAGCAATTAAACTGATTAAAATTGAGGCACTTAACTTTTAAATTAATTGACAAGCGTAGGCTTAGAAGACGATTGATAAATTATGATTTATTTTTAAAAATTTAATAAACTACAAGGAATGCATGGTTCCTAACCAACCCATCCGGCACTTGTGCAATCAAATTAACAGCTCAAAAAAATAACACGAAAGTAAAAAACTTACCAATGGACAAATCTAAGTCAACAAACGCTTTATCAAACTCTTTTTCTAAAATATCTAGCCACCGAAACCCAACACTTGCCATTTTTAATTTAAAACGTCAACTGGAACATAAATATGTCATGCATCTGTCAAATCTTAACCTGTTTTGGTGAATTTTTGCGCAATCGCGAATCGGTCGGCATCGCCGCCCGATGATCATAAATTTAAAATACGAAGTTTAGCGAACCGAATAATGTGGGAAAACCTGAGACCCTCAAACTTTTATAATAAAGAAACTGTCGGCAGTTTTCAAAAGGTTATAATAACATAAGAAGATTTATTTCAACATTTTTTATTTCTGTTTATACATAACAATTTTCGAAGAATATTAAAATTTTATAACACAAATAGGGAAAGAGGAGAAACTTGGAATATAAGAACAAAAGGCACTTCAACAGCACACCCAGTAAAAATAGATGGGTATACGAGAAAATAAGAGTAGATACCTAATTCAGTCACTATCAACTAAGGGCAAAGCGTAATACTGGTGTATTGGAGTCCACCATGGAGTTAGGAGATTGAGTTTGATTTCTTGAATTATTTTCGGAATATTCAACTTTATCTAAATTTGACACATCTTCTTGATACGAAGAAATGTTTTTTTCACTTCCAATAGGAGCGTAACTAATTTCTGAGCTTAGTAATGGAATATATTCTGGAGTTTGGTAATGGGTGTAAGAAAGGTCGGGATTGTAGTATGTTGGGTAGGATATGTTGGTGATGTTAGTTAAACTAGCTATTGGTGGGTGTTGATAGACTTGTTGGGTGGGCGATTGGCTCGGTGAGATTGGATTTGCGATTTGATGGGGAGGCGGTGGACTGGACGTTAAAGACCAACAGTTAACGGATGGATTGAGAACGGGTGACGAATTTTGGGGTTGAACTGCAGCCCAACTTGTGTAAGATGCCGGAGCCGATGACGTATAAGCAGGTGTCTGCTGAATGTGATCGGGTGGAATGTACACTAGAAGATTTTTATATTTAATACAAAAAATTTTTTATTGAATTTTCCGAAACTTACCATTTGGTGGAGGCGACACGGAAGCCGATTTTGTCCGATCCTGAAGAGAAGAGTAAGGAGAAAATCGACTGCCTCGTAGAGAAGATTTAGAAGGATATCTTTCGCATGACGACAAAGTTGCTGTTACCGTCGGATAAACACTTTGGTGTGGTAAAATCCAAGAACCGTCTAAAACGTAAACTTTATTTAGAAATTAAAAAAAATGTCGACGAATTATATAAACCAATTACATTGGGAATATTGAGTTGGTTGTTGCTGACCATAATTGGGTAAATAATCCCGTTGGTTGTACACAGTTTCGGGCCGTTCCTTAGCATCTAGGAAAGCTTTTGCGAAAGGATTATATCGAATCTTTAACGTAGTTACTTCTTCGTTTTGATAGGCAGTTACTGCTATAAATTGCGTTTCGGGAAAAGGAAACGTCAAGATTCTTCTCTGTTCCGTACCAACTCGAACCAAATGAACTCTGGGTTCGTATTTATGTAACGAGTTCAACATAATTTGTCCGTTACCATTACATTTGTTGGTAAGTTTGACTTTTGCGAACGAAATTGATTCCTTCATCCAGTGAGCTCCAAAATTTGGGGATTCTGGATGAAAATAGATAGCGTTGGAAGGAGGCACTTCTGCTTTTCCGCCAGGAATCCATTCGCCGTTCACATATTTCCACCTGTGATTGTCTATTTGTACAAATTCCAGCAAAACACTGTACATTGCTTTAGGATCCAAACCCGTAACGGAAACTTTAACGACAGGAAACATTCGTCTGAAAAAATTCAAAATCAAGGATTCTTAAGTGCAAAAATACCTACTTTTAATTTATTTATAAAATAATTGTTAACGAGATTACAAACTAAAAAGGCGTTAATTATCGTTCAAGTGTTAATTATTGAATAATAATAGTTTAATTCAGTTAAATTAAGTATCCTAATATGATTTATTTACTCAAAAAATTTGAAATGTTTTTTAATGCAAACAATAAAAACGATATATTAAGTTATATCTATATTACAGTGTGCAGAGCATTACGTAAGAAAGCTTTGTGCTAAACCAGCAGGACCAAGACTTACCGTCCATTTTTAGTGACGATCATTTCGTTGGTAAATCGTTCAAATCGAACCCACAAATCTCTGTCTTCCAACGAAACATTGAGATCTCTTTCTGTGGGGTCACCTTTATTTTTCCCCGATGATATTTCTGATTCAACGGCGGAGAGTATATGTTGATCCATTACTTCGTCAATCAATTTCACCTAAAAAATAAATAGTGAATATTTTTCAAAATGGTTTTCAAGATAAACCAAAAATGTTTCCTAATAATAATTAAAGTTTTGCTATTTTTAATTTCAAGGTAGATAAATAAGTGACGTACGATATTTACCCTGATTTAGAATCAATAGGAGTGTGTAGCTTTATTGAAAAGAGAGGTCATCAAAAAATTGGCATAACAAAGTACCAGGTACCCAACTTTAAAGCATCTCATCTAAACGTTCGCCGTGTAATATTTACACTAAAAATTATTGATAATCATTATGAATACTAAGTCATTCTAATTTTTACTGTGTTTACTATATCGTTACAATTTTGTATTGGATTTTCTAAAATTAGAAAAGTTTGAATATCGAACATTTTCCTAAAATTTCAAAGTTTCCCTAAATGATTCTTCGAAGGCAGTCATTAACGGGGGGGCATGCTTCCTTCAAAACAGTGATCCAAAACTCGGTCAGTCCCCTCCTCTCCAGCTAATTTTTAAAATAATTAAAAAACAAAAGAGGTCCAAACAAAGTTAAACTTTTAACTGCATTAGACGAATTTTGTGACTGAATCTATTCTATTTCTTTTCAGCCCAAAGAAAGTCCTACCGTTTTAGGGTTTCGAAATAAATAATGTTATTCTCAAAATCCGGTTAATAATATAAGAAAAATCGTTGCCAATTCAGTAATCTTGCAGCATTTAGATTGATTTATTTTTCTCTTACGTGGAACATCTTACTTGATTTTTGACCATATCAAAATATAAAAAAAAAATTGAGAGAAACTAAAAATATTGCAATTTTTCTGAAAACATTTTAAGTTGATTTTCTTAAAGACATACATTTGTTTTTAATTTAAAGTAATATTTCCGTCGGAGATAATTATCCAATAAATTACTAAGGACATATAGGGCGAGTATCCCCCTAAAACATTAAATTAAATGAAAAATCTGGGATTTTGGAGAAAAACGAGTTTATTTTCTTTACTTTTAGAAGTATTTTGAGTTTTTAAATAAAATAAAAAAATCCTTCGGCAACCTACTAAACTACCGCATTGGCAGGAATTTTTCTTATGATAATTATAACATAAAATTTTTGAGATTATTTCGAAATCTCAAAATTCCGCTAGCGGGCGTCGGAACTTTTTTTAAGGTGAAAAAGAAGCAAGGGTTTCCTCCCTTATTTTCTATAAACTACACAATACTACAATATAAACTATCAGCGAAAACAAGGTCCGGAACACGAGCTCCACCCAGTCTAGCATCATTTAATGTGATATTAATTACAAAAATTAATATTTTCGAAAGTAATAATAAATCGATATTGAAATTTGGAGAGCATATAGGGGAGTTATCCTTCCAATACATATTAAATTTTCAGATGAAAACGAAGTAGATTTTTTTAGAAAAACAATTTTTAGTTTCTTCAAAAAAGTTGCAATATTTTTGATCTTTTTCAAAATTGTTTGGAGAAAAACAGTCATTTTTATTATGGTAATAATATTTTCGAGTCGTTAAAAATCTCTGAAGTTTCCTTCATCAGACTCGAGCCGAAGGAAAATAAATTTACCGAAGTAGATCCACAAATTCGCAAACTTAAAATTGAAAAAGAATTTTCTTTAAAGTTTTTTGAAATGTCATATCTCAAGAAATATTCAAGTTGCAATATCGAAATTTGTTTTATTTTTGTAAAGAATTTTGTTCTCTTCACTTTAGATTAGGTACGTTAATTTTTCACCTCGGGGGCCTGCACTGAAGTGGAGTTTTTAGCAAAAATGTGAAAAGTGGCAATTTATAGGCAATCAAAATATCAAATAAGAATAAAAGTCTACATCAAATACTGAAAACTACATTGTATAAGTAAATTTTGAAGAAAAATCAGTGCAAACAAAGGGGGAGTTATTTTCACGTAAAAGTACTTCACGACTTGACTAAAAGGCGTCGCGTCGGTAAGTCTTCTTGAAGGTTCGAATCTATATCGGTTTATTGATTAACTATAATTTTGAAAATTTATTGCTGATCACAGTAGTGCTCTGATGCCCTTAAAAAATTATACCACCCAGCGTACCTAGCCACTCAATTTTTTTAAAAAAGTACTGTACACTCGACCTCCTGCTCCATATTATTTGCCCACGGCATCCTTTACCTTATTAAGCGAAGTTTTTCCGAATCCGGGTACAGTACTTTTTCAGTAAATCATATCTCTTCTTAATTTTGTATGGGCCCTTTGAGTCATAAAAAGATTTATAGTTTCCCGACGCGTTCGAATAAATATTTCTCATCAGGACCAAAAATCCTTCCCAACATTGCATTGTTTCACCAGCTCAAAAAAAATTGTTTGATTTTTCTTGGTTTATATATTACAGTAATTTACTAAATCAATTAAAACCATCTAAATAAAAATTTCCTTCGGAAAACTTTCATCAGAAGAGAAATTTAATGAAAGTGCTGAAACTTCCCAAAAAATGACACTTTCCATGGGTGTGTTAATCTTGTTGAAAAACGACATGATTTTATACGTTGTTAAAAGTTTTATGGATTATTTTAATATTATATTATCTCATAAAATCCGCACTATTGCAGAATGCAGATTTGAAATGAAGAAACAAAATATTTACTGCGTGAGCCCTCATATTATTAAAAAAAATTTACTTAAAAAGTTTGTGTCGTAATCGCACGTTCAAGTCTCTTAAATGATAAAATTACTTACTTGCATTCAAAAAATTGAGCAATCGCTTTTAATTACACTTATTTGTTTATTGTTAATTAGACAAATTTTTTCATATTTGATGTCAATCATTCGGTTTGTGTGTATTTGTTAATATTTCGTAAATTAAACGTTTATTATGTATTATTTCACACTACACCGATAAGTACTTCTTATATTTCACAGATTCTAACACATTACCGCGACATAACTAAAAATTTAAGACTACAAAATGAAAATTTTAAAACCACACCTCCCGCGTATCATTGGTCAATCCGCACAGGTAACTTCTCAAAGGTGAGCATCGCTACACCACAAAAAATAATCGTAAGGTATACATCACCATTTCGGAAATCTTTTCAAGTTTTTGTGTTCTTGGTGCATCAAATTTACGTGTCCAGTCTTTTTAATAAAGAATATTTTGTATTCGTCGGTGTGAATTTTTTGGTGAAAGTTGAAATCGAAAATTTCAGGGGGGCGCCGCGCCAGTCACTTGCGATGCAATAAAATTTTAAGTAATCCAAAATTGGGGGCTGTTAATTTTTTTTATTTCCTGTTATTTACTTTGTAGCTGCCCGACGATAAAAGGCTGCGGTTGACCACCCGCAATTTAAAACTTTTACCTATTTATTATACATTAAACATTTTTTTTGCATTTAAATACCAAGCGCGTGTTGACTCTGTTTACGACCTTATTTTTACTTTATAGTTTGTTTTGGCAAGTTCTTTGGTCGAAAGAGATGCCGCACGAGGCTCAAATTATCTTGTTTTATTTTTATATTATTTTACCCGGATACCAAAATTTTGATTAGGTATGTTACGTGGAATTTTGGAAATAGCAGCATTAGAAAATACATTTTTCTACATTAATAACTCGTGTTGGGCGTCTTGAAAATGGAGTTTTTATTTTCGAAAACCAAATCCAAGCTTCAGAGTTTTAGTACTTCGTGCGCAGCTTTCGAGCGAATCCTTAATTAGGATTTGCGCTGAATTTAAACTTGCGTTCCTGCGAACATATCGGTCAGCTGTCGATGGGTACTTTATGCTGCACCTCCAATGTTTTAATCTTAAAATATTTTCGTTAATTTTTTAAAAATAGCTATTTTGTGATAGACCCTGTTTCATCAAATAGGACCGCTTCTCACAGTTTGTAATAATATTTTAATGCTTCCGTCGGCATAAGTACCTATTTTAAGCAAATAAAAATATAATATAGTAACAACATACTGGTCGTATGATCTATCGAAGATAGATACTTCTTTCGCTATTCACATCCAAAGGTTGAGACGAAGTCATGGCAGAACTAACGCATTCCGTCTAGGACCCAATACTTTAATTATTATTCCATTAAGATAATTTACAGTGGTAATACCAGGTGTCCGCCTGTGGTGGACGGCAGCCCACCTTAGCAGACGTTCTGCCACCGTGTAGTCTAACCTTATAAAAAAATAGATTTTACTCCTCAATTTATTATTTATGCACAAAGAATTAATTGGTCGGTCAACTGCTGGTGCGCTACTGTCCGACTACTGGTGAATTTTGACTACATTCAAATAATAATTAATAAAATTATTTCAGTATTTTGTTATATCAAATTTACATCCTAAAATCATTCAAATGGGAGAGATTATGGATTGATTTGTAACATTTTAAATATTCGGTAATACATTTTGAAAAAATATTTACTTAAGTATTTTTGAAATATACAAGTTATATATTATCTGTGTCATTTCTAAATTACCAAACCCAAAATGCGATACAGATAGAAGAAGCAATTACGGGCAGCAGCCATGGTCATTATGGTTTCTTAGTTTGTTCAACACATTAACACCGCCTTTATTTACAAAGGTATGCAATCGTCTTCCATATTTTTACGACAGTTTGTGTATTTTTTATATTACAAGTTGGTTTTTGGTAAAACGAGAACCGGTTGTTGCTTACATATTATTTTTTTAGTTCATATCTTCGCAAACTTCTTCAACTTTTAAAACCATTGCATTAAGCTTCCATTAGATTTTACCGCTAGGGCCAAGCAATGGTACATTGATACTATTGGTATAAGAACGTTGTTCTAAAAATATCAATTATAAAAAATTAAGAATGAAGCAATAAATTCGTATAAATATAATTCGAATTAACAAAAGTGAAACATGTAGGTACCTTTCTGTGTACTATAAACTGGCTAATAAAAGATCAAAGGAACCGCCATCGCGATGGGCACGATTGCCGACCATTGAATCATAAAGACATTAAAACAAGTGCTTCTGATACCTGAAACGTTTTATATTTATTACTATTTAGATTTCATTTCTTACTTCAGTCGTAAAGGATCTGTATATTAACATCATAGAAGAAAATTTTATTGTTTCTACATTTTATTCAAATAAGTCCATTAACTGCTCCAAAGTTGATAAACCTTCCAATTCCAATCTATTAACTCAAACAATACAACGTAATTTTTCAGAAAAAACATATATGCTTCTGATAATTGTGATAGATATAGCGCTTAGCGGGGGAGGTGTCCAAAATATGCAAATACTATTAGTTTGGGCAAATATTAATTTTTCACTTAAAATTGCATTCTTCTTCAGCACCACTGAACTTGGTAATTTATTGCTAAAACAACATTGCATGCTGTGTTGTTTGTAATTCAACGTATTGATTAAATGTAACGCAATTTTATATTATACAAAGTAGGTAGCTATTATAAAACTGTTTATTTTTCAATGTTTATCAGTAATCAATAGAAACTAAGTAAAACATAATTCGAAGCTTTGAATTTAATAATAGATACCAGAATAATCGATCATGCTTTTTTTTCAATTGTTTGAATACTGCCGATTTTACGTTTATTATGGAAATAAACTATAAAATACTCAAAAGGTAGAAGACTGGGTCCGTCGTTCGTGTGATCTATCATTGTAAGCAATGAGTAGGTAATCCCGAAACCGGTAGAACAGTAAACAATGTATTGTTCCAAACTGAAGGACCTGCTATTGGATCGTTTCTAAACTTGGTGGATAGATAGACTAAAGCGGCTATAATGTGCATATCCACAAAGTGTAGGCACGGCATAACTGGAACATAAATAGTTAATTTAAAATAAATACCAACCTTAATTTTTACAACACGATAATTAAAATAATAACGTCATCACAAGGACTTGTAATGGCAGGCAACATTGTTCCACAAAAATTAAATATGTAAAACTATAATAATACCGTTAATATCTTGTAACAAATTCTAATATCGTAAACATGTTTTTTAAATATTGATTTGCGTTACGTAGCGTTTTAACAAATTTGCTTATCAAACATCATTAAAAAATAATAAATTTTTATGTAAATTCAATCAACGTGCACTAAAAAATTAAATAAAAAGTAATCATTTCTCGTATTTGTGATGGGCGAAGTAATAATTTATTAAATTAAAAATAACATAGCAGCCAGCGCCAGTATAATCATTGGCAAAGTTTGAAAATAAAAATAAATCGAGATGAATTGTCCTTTTTCAAAAAAAAAACCAACAATATTTGAAAAATATTTTCACCTGCTGCTATTTTTTTTAAATTACAAAATATTAATTCTTTTAACCAGAGTGGGGGGGGGGGAGGGGGCAGATTGATACCCTGCATATACAATTCGAAACTGTTTGAGAATTTCTGTTTTTATCGATTGTTATTTTTCAAATTATGCGACAAAACAAATACCTCTTTAAACACGCATTTTCCCGGCGTCTAATTAAGTACTTTTCATGCTGTCAGTCCATGTCATTGTGGTATTCATTAGAATATTTAATAAAGCGAGCAAAATGCCATCTACAAAGAAAACGTTCGTTTCCAAATTCGAATCCTACGAAAACTTTAAGAGCACCACTTTTCACAAATTGATCGGAAAAACTCTTCTGATTGCACGGTGTTTCGCAGTTTTTCCCGTGAACGGAATAACTAAAGAAGTCAAAGATCTAAATTTTGAATGGAAATCCTTTTTAGTTTTGTATTCATTGATTGCACTATCAATCAAACTCTTTTACACAACCGTCGTTCTAATGTTTACCGAACTTGACATCAAAGAAATTTTCAGCATAGGTGAGTTTTCATCAATGGCAGCAGTTTGAACCGTTTTGAAACTATCAGACGCACGCACGAATGCCAGTTTAGCTAACAAATAAATGACTAAATTTAAAAAAAAATGCTTGAAGTAAAATTCGATTTTTAGTTTTTATCCTCTGGGATTTTCGAGCAATCAGCGAAATTATTTTATTTATTAGAATAGCTTACAAGTGGCCTAATTTACTTGAGAAATTGTGGAACTTAGAAAAAAGTATGATGAGCTATGGGCCACCAAAACATATAAAACTAAAATTCATAATATTGCCTGTAATTTTTGTCACATTTGGAATTGGTAAAATATAATGCTATCTATAAAATTCGCTATTCATTGAATGATTTTATGATAATTTAGGAGAACACTCGCTATACATCATAATTAAAATGAAGAAAATCTTTAATAATGTCGACGTTGGTGAAGACTTGATGAAAAAATATTTTACAGGCATTTATATCAATTTTTTCTATGGTGTCAACTATGCCCCATGGAAGGGATTTCTCATGGAGGTAAATAATAATCCTATAAAATCATTTTATAGTTTTGTTTTAGCAGCAGTTTCAAACAGTGCGTTTTAAGCTGTTGCAGAAACAAACTAATCAATTGTTGTATTTTCACTATCGCGATTAATTATAAAAATGTTCCAGTTTCAGTCTTGGGTTAGCACCTTTGCATGGCAATTCAATGATATCCTAATTGTTCTAATATCAATCTTCCTAGCGGAAAAATTTAAACAAATTAGTGACAAAATAGGTTCCGAAAAAGTAATTATTATTGAATTTTATTAACAAATTTTAAAGTAGACCTAAATTTCAGAAATTTGATCCGTCAGAATGGGAAGAAATTCGAAGGGCCTACACAAGATTGACCCATTTTTGTAAAATAGTGAATGGTATGATTTTTGAAATGTTGGCAGTTTCCATGGTGGGAAATATTTGTTATTTGTCCGTCTACATTTTTCAAGCATTTAAGTATGTTTCAATTAAGTTACCACAAAGTATATCATTATGATCCAATTGTAGAAATAGAACACTCGGCGAAGCCATCTATTTTTGGTACAACATGATGTTTGTCCTATTCCACTTCATCATCGTTTCTTTGTATACTGCACGAGTAAATGAAGAAAGCGTGAAGCCATTGAAACACATTTTTAACATCAAATCGGAATATATGCATTACGAGGTACGAATTTGGCGAATTGTTATATTTAATATAACAAACAATATTTAAATAATTTTTTAGACGTACATGTTACTTCAACAGTGTGCAATAAATGCTCCAGGAATTACAGTATGCGGCATATTTAAAGTTACAAGGGGTATTATTCTAGATGCAAGTAGAAATAATCTGGATAATCCAGGTATTAGATATTTAAAAAATTTAAATCAATATTTTCAGGTCACAGTGGTGATAGTAACTATACAATTACTTTTATATCAATTTTATGGACACGTCGTTGCTGATGTCTAAAAGATTTGGATCAAAACAGTCTAAAGCACCGAGTGGTTAGTTTTCATTTGAAATTTTTCTTCCTCGTCACAGATTACTCTGAAGGTGATTTCCCATTGTTTCTCCACAGCTTGAGTTTGTTGGTTGAAAAAAATCAATGATACAAAAATAAATAATTTATTATAAATTATAAAATTTATTTAAAATAAATAAGCCATGCAAACTTAACCTCCCCAAGTTAATCTCACTACATGATCGGTTTTTCTCTTAGAGCTTTTGATAAAACCTAAATATTCCAAATCGGCTACTGCTTGAGTAAACCGAGCACTAAAATAAAAATTAGAGTTTATTCGTATCTTATTTTAAAAATAACCTTACTGTAATTCCGGCTTAACAGAATTTCTTTGATCGTCGTCGGTGGGATCGACAAAGGAAAGAAAAGACTGCAGCCAATCGTATAGGTTGATCAGTTTTCCGTACTCTAAGTGAAGTTTGTAGAGGATGCTTATATCCGGCATGCTGGCTTTGATCGAACCATCACTGGAAATTTTACAACAATCGCACTGAAAACCGTAAAGAATAAAAAAACTGAAAGAACATCTTAAACAAAAACAAAACCTGCAAGTGGTTATGTGGATCATTTAAGGCAGTGTGGATGGCCGCACGATGTGAACCGAGAATTTGCTGCTTTATGGATAAATCGTTAAAGAAGAATATTTCATAAAACGTTTTTGTATTTGCTTCCTCCAGATATTGATCAAACATGGCCTTTAAGTAATTTAGCAGTTCCGACTTGAGTTCTTCATATTTACTTCTAGGTTTGCTTTTTTTTGACATTTCCAGTAATTTCTTAAAAGGAAAGAATTAATAAGCAATTTCAAAAGTATAACAAATAAGTACCTCTTTTAGTTTTTTTCTATCCATTTTTGGAGAAGCCACAAGATCATGTTCGATGCTATATTTTGGCATTTCTTCTATGATTGCAGTCGTAGCAGACTCAATGTTTTCCACAAAAGTCTCTAATTTATCTACAATTTCCTCCAAAAGCACTTTACTTGTCTTGTTAGTTTCGAGACCATTTTCGATGGTTTCAACAACTTTAGAAACTTTTACAATCAATTCGTCTTTCGATTGGAATGCAAGAATTTGAAAGCACTCGTTATATTCAGAAGACTTTGTTATATTTTTTGAAACTGCAAAACCATACAATTCGCGCAACTGCAAAATAATTCCGTCAGCTACAAAAATTTCTGAAAAATATTTCTTACTTGTTTCCCTAAAGGGGCTTTTGGTAAATCAGATGTTAAAACCTGAAGGCATTTTAAAAACAAATGCCAAAGATTAATGTAAACAAAAAACTTTTGTAATTCTTCCTGTAACAGAGTCTTAAAGGTTTCGTCGTCCTCTTGAAGTTTCGACTTCTTTTTAGAACTCTCAGTTTTTAACAGATTTTGGAACGAGGGCAATTCCCTCAGCTTATCCAAGTCTTCTTCGTTTAATTGCTCTATGACCTTTTTGACATTTTTTGAATTTGTACACAAGGCATTTTCGTTCCCATTACGGAAATGTTCCAACATGGAAAACTAAAATTTATGAAGTGTAAACAATAATTAAGAGTTCTCAATTTAGTTACCTTAAAATTTTTCACAAAGCCTTTGACGGAAAGATCATAAAATAAAAATATGTCTGTCAGAAGATTATATACTTTTCCGCCTAGATGGAAGGGACAATCTTCGGTAAAAAAAACGTGCTCGATAACGTTGCTTAAGTATGTAGTGGATGGCTGAGAATTAAAAATCTGTACGCTAATTTTTGAAGAAACGTGATATGGTAAAGACTTGTGTAAAGCAGTCGACGATGTTGCCACACCAAAAACCAAAACAAATGGCAAAATATTTAAATAGGAACTGAAATAAATATGGGTTACTTCATTATGAATTATTTTCTATTTTTAAATTTTACCTGACAATTAAAATAAAGTCCTGTATAATTTTTTCATCAAAACTTTCAAAGTCTGGAAAAATTACGACTAAGAGTTTTGAACCGCCCCTTGTTTTGCGTTTCGATGGTGACTTATTTCTAATATCAAAGGTTCCATAAAATGTTTCGTACCACGATTGCAGCAAGGCGAAGTTGCATTGAGATTTTCTAATTTTTGATTTTTTTGACTCGGAGTCGTGGTCGTCCTAAATTTGCCATTAAAAAATCAAATATTATATGTATAATAAAGATCCTACCTCATCGGCGTCTTCGTTGTCCACTTGATTAACAAACTGGTTGACTGCATTTTCCACTAAATGCTTTAAAGTTTGGCAGTCTTGCGAATGTAGCATGGCAACGTTGGGCGAAACGCTTTTTTTAATTTCTCTGGATAAAGAGGAAAATTGTGCCGTGTGATCTGGCATGTTAATACCCGTCAATAAAGTTGCGGTGGGAATTTCAGAAACTTGGTAATTGTAACTATTTTTGACTGATAAAATTAAATTGCTTAAGACGTTTGCAAACATTTCGTCGTTGAGTGTCTAAAATAATCAAGGGTAAAATAAGTTTGAAATAAAATGTTATAAGAATACCTCCAATTTTTTTTCTAGGGTGTTCCACATTTTATTGTACGATTGATACCAGAGTGTTTTAGAAAAAACATTGTTGGTGGTAGTAGTTTGATTTGACCTGCAGCGTTTGTAATCAGAAATACTTCCATTTTTAAATAAAAAGACGCCCTACAAAGAATTACTGTAAATACAAAATTATTTTATAAGCTCCTCCACTTTGAAAACTTATCGAGATTTTCCAAAACAGAAAAATAAAACAGTTTTTTTTTATTTTACTAGTGTTTTATTCTAGGGAACAAATTACTTAATATCAATATTCAAAATTTTAGCACATATGTTATTTAATTTTTTGGAATGGAATTTCAAAATTTTTTATTTTCAAGTACTTGTGAGTAGATAACAGTTCGTTTACGTATAATTTCGACCTTAAATACAAACAAATTTGCTTATCGGACAATTTGGAAGCAAAAGTAACATTTTTTCCACCAATTATTTCGCCCACGCGAAAAACGTATTCCTCGGTAGATATTCCTTCCAATGCAGGTAAAAGGATTGCTTGTTCTTTAGTTGGAAAAATTTGGTACTGATTGATTGCTGGTTCGACTTCCATGGGTAATAAAATTCAATATTGACGTTCACTTCATAAAATTTTGATTGACTTTTCGAAAACAGACGAAAAACAAACCGAGGGACAGAATAGAAAAAAAATAAAAAGATTTCATAACATGAAACGTGTTGCTTCTTCGATTACTGATGGATGAATATATCAAGATAAGATTTCATTGAGACCAATTAAATTTCAATTAAACCAATTAAGGAGTTCTGGCTCTGTTAGGTGTAATGTCGAAGAATCTAAAGGGATGAAAATTTTGAAAACTCACAAGAAGCAATAATATGTCAATCTTTTATATATAAGTAAATAAAGAAACCGTAATAGGGGCTTCCAAGACTATTACAAAACTAATTATTTAAGGAAAATTATTATTTAAATTAATTAGCAACATTTAAGCGGTAAATTATCAACAAGTTGCTGTGGAGTGAGGTTATAAAAATAAAACTTAAATAAAAAATTGTATATTAATTAAAATGAATCTACAAACCTTTGAAACTGAAACGGCAGAAGAATTATCCATTTCTAAATTAGTTTAAAACTTAAAATTGCGAATTAACTCAATTAACATAAAAACTTTTAAAAATAAACAGACTTCAACAAATTATATACTACTAGTGCCATCTGCTTTTACGTTTCTGATTTACATTTTGTATCTGCTGTATGGGTTGCCTAACCTAGATTCAAAATAAGCATTTTTGAAGATGTGGATGAACAGCAGAGCCGGTCTTGGAAACTTTTGAAATGTTCCATCGATGCAAATGCAGTTGAACTTGAAGTAATGGTGGAATTAATTGGAAGATCTGAAGCAACAGTTTCAGGTGGGCTGTATTAGTATTAATAACTAGTTGAAGAGTCCGGTTTCGCTCAATCAGGTTCGACTTCACCCTGAAAAATTAATCCCCCTTGTAAAATTACAAACAAATGAATAGACTGCCTCCCAATCCCTCAGTTTCTCCAAAGAGCTTTTTATCGTATGGGTAACATAAGCCCATAATCTGTTAAGATTTTATCTCGCCCCCCCCCCCAATCCTTCAACTAATCGGGAGACTGGAACATCATTTTAAATTATAATTATCTATTGTAAGTAAAAGAGAGGTACATCCTTGGTAATAATTAGCTTAGGGTTAAAAAAAGTATGAAAAAAGTGTTGAAGACTGGAATACCTAATTTATAATTCACATTATTTAAAAATATAACATTGATTGCTCGTCAGATAAAATTATTTGTACTCATCAAAAGTTTGCAGTGGCTAACTCGCAATTAAAATTTTTCGTCTGCAATTTGTCTATTAATCAAAAAAAGTCCGGAGCAAATAATTAATTACCGCGGGTTAATGCCATCACCGTTTCTACGTGGACTTGTCTCAAAGAGGTAATTGATCAGAAGCAATTCGTGTCGAGAATTACCACCAATTAAAAGGAAGTTACAAATTCTTTTATTCCATATATGAAAGTAGCCAGTAGTAAACATCTTAGCGGAAATGCATTTTATAGGTGCGTTGCGTATACTTGCTCAAGTCGTAAGAAGTGCAACACACTGACATATATTAGATTTTACTATTTCAATACTTCGATCATTCTGTTTAAAATCTTAGAAATCATTGACTTACTTTTCGTTTACAACAAATTGCGAATAAAAATAATTTATTGTTACCGTTAACATTTATTAATTTGCTTTCCTATAGAACAATGAAGCAATGTCTTCCTATATTTTTGAAGTTTCGAATTCTTAACCTTGCGGGGAGGGGGGAAAATATTTAGTTTACTTGCACCCCTATTTATATAGACAGTAATTTAGAAAATTATATTTGTCAAATTTCAAGTGCCAGCGACGGGCGGCGCTAAAGTACTACTTTAGTGCCTTGGCTTTAAAAATAGAAAACGTGATGTTTCAAAATTAATTTTATTAGTCCAGGATAGGTAGGTTAGACAAGACATAATGATGAGTTGAACCAGAAGTCGTGGCTGAAGCAATTGCAAGTTAAGTGGGCGAAAATTCATTCTAGGCTTATTTTGGGTTAGCTTACTTTTAAATCGTCTTCCACGGCTACTAAAACATTGATTAAAAGTTCTAGATTAGATGTAGCAATAATAAATTTCTCTGGAGGCAGTTTCTTCCGGAACGACTCTCATTGAATTTATTGCTTTGCGGTACAGCTAAGTAATTCTGATAGATTAGTAAAATGCATTGCGCACACAAATAATCTCTACACCGGCATAGCGTTATTATAATAGCAGCTGACATAATTATCTATAACAAATCGATAAATTAAAAAGCCCCATTAATTAGTGAAATTCAGCAACATTGAAGAACATTGTTTGACTAGAATTATGGAAAGTTGTTGACAATTTTTATAGAATATTAAAATAACGGCGTAATTTTTCACCCCAAAATCTTTGAAACATCTATTGAACCACTTTTAGTTGATTTTGCCGATGTTATCTGGAAACGGTAGATGTCGCTCTAAGCCGAAGAAAATTAATCAAAAATAATGCTGCTGGTAATTTTTGTTATTTTGAACTTTTTGGCAAGAATTGTTTTTTCTCACGAATAAGAAGTTCAGAGTAATTCGGTATTGTGAGTAATTGGAAATTTTTTGGATCAAGCCTCTCACATACACAGTTATTCTCTTTCCACGAGCTTCCCGAAGACTCTAGAGTGTAGAGTCTAAACAATTGAAACTCTCAGTTTTAGGCCAATTACTTCACAGTTTGAGCTCTTCGGCTAATGATTTTCTCTTAAGTCTATCAATAATTATAATAATTGTTAGAAAATAAAAAAGAAAAATTAGTCACGGTTACATGGCGATTTATTAATACATCGTAAGTAGTTAATTTTCCGAAACTAAAAGCGCCTTGTAGAGTTCAATGACGCTGTGCGCTACAACAACATTTAAATATACTCAAACAAAAAAATGTGTAAACAGGATTGGCGAGTGGCTTTAATCAATCAGAAAAACTATAAGTAAAACAGGACCGTAGCCGAACGTGGTGGCAATGGCCCACGAAAGTGAACTTGTGGTTCCAAAACTCCGTTATGTTAGTACAACGAACTTTCCGCCGACTTAAATTGTATTTACTTGTTAATTATAAAAAGCATAAAAGTGCGTATATTTTAAATTTGATCGTCGCATCCGTTACTCTAATTTGGATCACGCCAAGACCTTGCATTTCGATGGAACTAATTTGGACCAATCGATCGGGAAGTAGGTACTACCAAATTATTTCAAACGGTTAGATTGAATGAAAATTGAAAAATTAAAAGCGATATTTGCAAAAATGATCGGTTTTCTCATTGATGTGAGATAAACCGGTAGTAGTACAAGTGATGTAAGAGAGAATGTAAAATCTGAAAGTAAGCCATTGAACTTGAGTGGCCTACCTTCATCCAAGTTCACAGTTAGTTGATTATAATTTTGCATTGATATTATGTTTTACATAAAATTTTATATTAATAGAAAATTATGCATCGAGATGCATTTGAGATTGCATACGTCACCGCCGCGCCGCTTGGTGCTGGTTCCAAAGGAGGAAATCATCTTTGGTCGTTGCCAAGCAGCAATATTGCTTGTCCTCATGTTTTTCACAAATGTTGTTCAAATTTCAGTTAAAATAATTATCGATAATTTTCTACAACTTCAACTAGGTCCAAAATATTGTTTATAATAATATAATGTAGGCTTAGAGTTCAATGGCACTAATAGTTTTGATTCTGTAATGTACTCTTCTTTTCTTCGTCGACTGCAGAGCAGGTAAGTGGCACGACGTTCGCAAATAACCTAGCAATATAACCTTATTCACTTTGCAGAAAGTCGTCCGCTGACCGATGGGTCCAGTTCAACAATTGCAATTTGATCATAATACAAACCTTTTCAAATGGTATTGGATTTTGACACAACGTTAATTACAAAAGAAAAAGGTGAATGTGGATAGAGATCAGTTATGTCTTTGGCAATTACTTAAGATACCGTTGAACAAATAGCTTACCACAATTACAGCTTTCCGTTTTGGAAATTTCTTATTTAAATAATCGAACTTCAATATTAACACACCAAATTATATCTTGCATAATTTGACCTTTTACCTCCTTAGTTTTCGAGAAAAACAAGACAGAAAAGAAAAAATAGGCTTGCCTTCCGCTACTTTGGAAGTTGGACGAAGAATAAGATTGGAAGAAAGCCTAAATTATTTATAGAGGACGCGCTATCTATAACTTAATATTGGCAATCTTTGACTTGGTAATAAAAATTAGCACAAAATAAGGTCACTTTTTTGCACATCAAAAGTTGCTCTGCGTTTGGTCACAAGAACTCAAAGTGAAACAGAAGTTAAAAGTTTATTCACGGTCAGTGTAACAGATTCGCAAGTTGCGAATGTTCACTATACATTCGCTTTACGGCACGCATTTCTGGTTTTACATCTAAAACTCCTACTTTTGATAGCTCCAACGAGTGATGCAATTTTGACGTCACTGCTACAGGAAGCGAGTAACAGTAAGTCGATGCAAATAATTTAATTAGTCGATAAAAGTTCTTATCTGTTGAACTTGTAGACCAATGTTCCGAATAATACAATCAATCTAATTCGCTGCTAGAAGAGAGTACATAGATTTATTAATTTGGTCAATATTTGCCTAGAGCAAGTAGGTTGCACGTAGGAACTAATAGGCAACGCCGATGACGTCCAAAATATTTACTAATGGAATCCACTAATGGAATCTAGAAACTTTATCCCGAAGAATGTTGGAAGAAATTTGCTAAAAGTTCTTTGCAACAGACGGAAAATACCGAGAAGACCTGTTTTATGCTGATGAGTTCTAATAAGAACGAAGCGAGAATCTACTTTCCGTTTTGCAGTTTTCGCTAAGCAAAAGTCAGATTTTATTTAAAATATTTTTTTAATATAAATAATTTAAAATATAAATAAAAACCATAAATAATCATTTTTTCCAAACCATAGTTTAAACCTAATTTGGAAGTTAGAACCAGTGATGGATTTAACTAATTCAAAAAAAAAAATAAATCACTTCCGTTGGATGAATTTCTAGTTGGTGGTTGACGGTGGTTATAGTGGCCAAATGCAGTAATGGTAACAATCATCAGTTGAATTTTCAAATCGATTAAACTGTTCTAGATCAGAAAATATCGGATTACCTCAATTAATAAAGGTTTTCCATGTACAAGGGATGAAGATCGACGAGTTAAAAACACGTGTCTGCCGTACGTTCTTGAGTTCCAGAATAATTTTTAATACATTAATTAATTTCACCACTAAAATGATCAAATTTTTCTTGAAATTAATTAATTAATTGTTTCCTTAATAATTCGTAATGCAAAAAATGATAAAGATGAACCAAAAATTCAATTTAAATTTCACTTCTTAATTTTATTTCAAATAATTTTAAGAAAGTTTTATGAAAATAGGAAAATCTCTACCCTTTCACATATGTACAAGTAATGGAAATCTGTTTTAAGCAAGGAATAATGCAGCTTTTATCGCGCTTATGCTTTTAAATTCTTTAAAATTGTCACGTTATACTTTCATAAATTTTAAATCCGCAGGGATAGATAAGAAGAAGCTAGTACAATCGCAAAAAAATTGTACGATGTACTAGCTAATATACAAAACGTGTAAAGAAGTTAAAAAGGAATTAGAAACCAAACACTCCGGTATAAAAGTGCAAGAAAATCAATATAGGACTCACAAAATTGTAATATTGATTTTTGTAGCACAAAAGTGAGAACAAATCAGTATAAAAAATGCACTTCTGCAAATTTTTCGTTTTGCTGATGAGTGATTCATAACTTCCGGCTTCAATATTCAACTATATTGGTTGTTATAGAAGTCAAAATTAGAAAATTCATTACGGAATTTATACAAGCCCAGCTCAAAAATTTTTTTTTGAATAAAAATTCCTCCCCAACAATCGTTAATTTTTTTTCAAAGTGTTATTTTAATTATTTATGGTAGATAGTGCAGGAAAATAAAAATAGCTTACCCCACTTGTGATATATTATTTTAAAAGCCAAGGAAATTTTCATAAAATCAAAAATAATTTTATTTTAGAAATTATTTAATTTAAATGTTCTCCGTTATTGGCTATCTTTTACGGACTTTCCCAAATGTTTCTTGACTAATATTTCTGTTTTTGAAGATTTTCAGGCTGAGTTCTGTGAAATACAAAATCCATTTGTTAGGAAATCGTCCTGTATTCCTTCTTGCTGAAAATTATTTTTATTGATCAATAATAATTTGAGCAATTTTACTTTCTGATTGTCCGGTCAAGTTTCAAATCTGTTCAATATTGAAATTTTAAAGAATATCAGCCCACTCACTGACCTTTTGAGGAAACTGTATGATCCTTCCAAAACACGAGCAGAATTTAATTGTTCCAATACTCACAATATTTCTATTTTTTTTACATATGGATCATCTTGATTTCTGTTCGTCTTCGTAATTTGATGCAAAACCAAAAGTTATTTAAATTCACTCCATTTTAAATGAAAAATTTCAGTTCTCATACAGTTCTTCATGGTCAAGATTTGGATGAACCATAATCTGGCGTGAGCGGTAGAACAAGATATGTAGTGAAAACTTCCGCATATTGAATAGTTATCAACTTCCATATAAAATTAGACATAGTTTATTGAATAAATAACAATAGATTCCAACCTAAGTATATAATTATAATCTATTAGTATCATAGTTTCTTGCATCTCTCAGTAAATTAAATTTTTCAAATTTCACTGTATTAAAAACGTTATTCTAAATTCCAAACCTCTTCCTGTCCTTATAATTAATTTTAGCTTTCAATAAAAACCAATATCTCATCAATCAACTTAGAAAATGAATTCAGAAGTATCTTAAATGTTTGTTTTTATGCAATTATCATATATATTGCACTGTAAAATCGTTACAGTTATCTAATTATAATTTTGATTAAAAGTTACTATCATAGTGGTTTACAGTTAATAAGTTGCAATTTTGAGATAATTTGGCCATTCAAAATCGTTCACATTCTTTTAAACTGTTAATTCTTGTAGGAGATAAGCTATAATTACCCAACGAAATATTGCAGGCAATTCAGATTAGAATTTCAATTTTATTAGGCAGATATTTCTTTAGGTAAGTAATGGATTTCTATTAAAGAGACTAATTTACAACGGAGAAGGTAATAAATTTTAAGGAAATCGCACAATTGTTCCATATTGCAACTTCTGTAAACCACAAATCAAAAGAACCATAAAGTAATATTACAATGTCGCACAGGACTCATTCACCTACATCTTTCCCATTATTTTCTATTTCTGTTGAAATTTTTCTCTAAGCTGCCATACCACAAGTTATAAAATTTAAGTTTGTTTTTTGATGCTTTAACCCTTTCAAGGCGATCCACTTGAAGGATGTGCCCACAGAATATAATACAAATGGATAGGTACCGTTACACAAAATCAATGACCGAAGAAATTGTGAAGGTACTGTAAAGTTGCTATAAACACAAAGAATCTGATGAAATTGAAACCGAAATAAAATCGTACAAATCAAAAATTTAAAAATAAGAACACGGTTTTAGATTTTCCGTTTCCAATGGGAAGGTACCCGCATAATTACGTATGTTGATGAAAGAAATGTCAAATGGTTTTACTTTTAATCATAAATTTTAAGTCAAAAGCGTTGAACACCGTTAGGTTTTGTAATATAATTAATTATCAACAAACATCACAAAAAAATTTTAATGTCCAGTAATGAGACAAATATTGAGAAATTCTGTTTCGACACATCTTGTACCAGTGCGAGTGGTAATATGGACTGTTTTTCTACTGTTTAAAATAAAGAAAAAAAAGTTTTGGTAGAGACAAAAATCTGGAATTTTCCTTTTTTAAAATTCATATCTTGGTAAACACTTGGTATTAATTAATCGAGCTAGGAAAAAGTAAATGAGAACATTAAATTTGAATTAATTGTGGCTATTGACGTATTTACAAAATTTCGAACTAACTGTTTTTTTTTTTAAATAAATCCAACTGAATTAATTTGGAAATAAATAATTATGTTTAAAGACGAAAAGTTCTATTTTATCGACGAACAGAAAGCGTAAATTCATGAGCGACGAAGTTGCAAGTGAATTATTTTTCCCAAATCGATAATTAAAATCAAATTAAAATTAAAACATTAAAAAGTTTTCTATTTAATTCTACGTACTACGACAAATTCCTTTTGAGTCCTATAATTTCCAATTTTTTCCTAGGGCTAATGAAACAAAACTTTACCTAATGTTCACTTTTTTCTCGATTCCGTTAGATGCTATAATAATGACTTTACCTGTGTTTTTTGGTGAAGTCTTTGATATCTTGTGACGGTTCGTAAAAAACTGTCTCTTGGACGAATAAACCGCCATAAATGGATAAATTTATTCTGGAAGAAGTGTCATCTCAAGGTTGGCCGTCCTTAAAATTAAAATCACACAGTTATTTTATATGCAGCGTTGATGTGATTGTGTGCAAATGTAAAGGAGTTTTACAGTTGTAGAGAACGCAACCGACGAATTTAACCGCTATTTGAATTTACTTTCATCCAATAACAAGCTCTTTGGAAATAACAGGATTACTAAACTTTAATAACACTTTTCTTTAACTGTTATATCTTGTTTGTTTATTTATCATGCTATAATTTGTATGCCTATGAGGAAACAAAGTTATCGGAATTAAAAATGTAAATTGGAAGCTTTATCGGTCGATTTATCTAAATGTGCGATCCTGAAGTAACGTTAAATTGGACGTTACTACGTCAAAGCACACCTTGAAAGGAGGAAAAAGCCCGAAGAAGAAGAAAAGGCACGAATTGTTTCATTGATTCCATTTCTATGTGTCTCATCTTCTTATTTCTATATTTTATTTTCTTTTCTGTAGATATTGGGCATCGAAATCCCGTTCATCTGGTTTGGAACCTTCTGGAAACCTTTACCTACATGGAATTGTACTTTTATGCCCACTTGATTTAAAATATCAATTTTCTTGTGTAATACGAATACGTTTGTTAAGGTCGATGACCAAAATGTAGACTACATTTTTAAGTTCCGTTATTTGGTATTTTAAGAACAACCAACTGCTTTTCGTGGGACTCGAGATATCAAAATCATCCAATAAGTTCTTGGTCGACTCCATAATGTGATGCAGTGTAAGTTCCTAACGGGATCTTAAGGTGAAAAGAAAATGGGTTTCATTTCAATAAGAAATATATGCTAAGTAAATTTCTTTATAGCAACAGGGAAAAAAATTTCGACGAACGATAATAAAAATCTTAAAATGCATAAAGCGGCGTTCCTAAAAATATTTTAACCCTTTACTGTAAACGGATCCAAAAAAAAATGTGGTCTCATAATCATAAAGCCGCATCTCGATGAGGAACCTCGCATTAAAAAGCTAACAGTAAAACTCAGGAAATGATAGATAGGACAAAAAAGAAGGTCAGGGGTATAACAACCATCGACAACTACCCCATTTTTTGTTGGATTTACGGTACCTTCTTATGCAAGCACATTATTTCCTAGATCTACTGTTACGTGTCAGGTGGTCTGTGTTAAAATATGGAAAGAATATGTATAGAATAACTGGAACTAATAGAATGATGGAAGCGTATTATTTATTGAGGGTTTGTGTAAGAGAACACCTAGCGGTAAAAAGGAAAAAAATAAGATTTATCTGAGATTGCTTTCGTTATAATCAAAAAAGGTAAAATGAATTTCACTAATTTCAGTAAAAATGCGGGTTCGTTGTGCGATCTGCCGTTGGAGTCTCTCTCCCGGTCGCGGTAAACGCTTAGAAGGTGACGAATAGCGGTATATAGAGAGCCCTATAATACTCAACATGAGTGAAAGTAAAACGCGTTGGAGTAAATTAAGTACCTTGTTGTAAAATTTGTAATAGTTTGTATAACTGTAAATTACATATTACATAATAAATTTCGGTAAAATATAACGTTACATTTAAGTTACCAATGTGCATATAATTTTTCAAAATTTTCAGTTTTTGTCGAGAATTTATGTGTTTCAAAGTTTAGACTATGATAAAAATTTGGAACCCCAGTTGCTTTGCTAAAAATAATTTTTTGATTTACGCAGACTTCGCTATTAGGATTTTCAACCAAAATTTCAAAAGGTCATCAAGCATTTTAAGGAAAACTGATGAAAAAAATATTTGCAACGACATTCAAAATCTTAAGGAAATCTGTTTCATTCGGAAGTTAAACTCAGGTCATTTTTTTCAGGTCACAACTTAGAATTGGATTTGATTTACTTTCTAAAAAACAGTTTTTTCAACAACTGATAGGTACCAAATAGTCAATAATGTATTATAAGCCAATAATAATGATTTAAATTGAAGAACCGAATAAGTTTTCAATTTTTTTGAGCAAAGCGCATTTGTAACGGTGAAACTAAGTATAAAATTGTAACTGATAAAAAGAACAACTGCGCAGAATGATACTAGCAGTTCCTTCAATCGGTTATCAAATTTGATATTTGCAAAGAAAATCAGAAAAATCAATTCAAAAATTATGCACTAAAATAATTGATTTGATTATTTCAATAAATTTAAAAGAATTTAAATTCACACCAGTTGAATAAAAAATAACATTACATCACTAGTTAAATAAAGAGCTATTTTTCCAATCGTCAAAGATATCTGACTTTACATTATTTAATAGTAAAAATTAAAGTTTAGAGTTTTGCGAAAGAAATTATTGTGTTATTTTAATAATGGGGACAGACGAAACCATAAAGTTCTTAAGTACTTTAGCTCCGCCGGCACCAAAGTACAACTTCAGTGCTGCTCGTCGCCGGCAGTAAAAACAATGTTAATTAAATTTAATAATAATTTTTTTTATTTAAAGAAAAATAGACACAAACAGTCGAACATTAGCTTCTAATAAAACAATATTCTATTTTCTCAATAAATGTTTAAAAAAACATGACTTTATGTCATTCAATTGGCCGAATTCAATAATTTCACTCTTTTTGAAAAACTTTTTTTCCAATTGTAAAATAAACCTAACTAAGCAAAGGATAAGTATCTCAAATAGTTAATTTCCTTGAATTTCTTGAAAATCTTTCAAATTTTGGTATTTCCTTTGTCAGAATGTCAGACACTTGAATAGGAAAATCAATATTTTCTCTCCACCTTTCCAATTTTGTACATCTACAGCAAAGCAGCTTTATGAAAATTTTAACAATCTTTAATCCGTCTAGAAAAAATCTCAAATTAAATTGGATCCTATCTTGGTGCGTAAAATACTCCACTTTGGAAACTTGGTGTTCAAATAACTATTTTATATCCAAATTATATTAAGTAACACAAATTAAGATGTATGACAAATTGAAAAAACATAGACATTATAAATTATATACACCGTGAGTTTTGTATTCCATACCATGTAATTTTTTTAGTTTTTTCTTAATGTTTTCTCTAATTTGTATCGCTCTTAGCGATTCAATATTCTACTTGTTTCCCGCACTTCCTTTATTTTCAAAGACTTTTTGCTGTTTAACCAGTTCAATTTGTACGTAGGCAGTTCTTCCTTTTAATTTTTATCCGTTTATTCCATTTTTTATTGTTTTTCTCAAATTCAACAATTTTCCTAATAATCAGGTATCAGTTTTGAATCTAAAAGTTAATTAATCCAATTCTATATGCAGAAAGGAAATGGGAGTTTCTTTGAGTAATTAATAGGAAATTTTAACACCTTTGTGCTAATTAACGGACGACATAATAACAAGCAAATTTGATTTATTGAGCACTATTCCAAAAGTGTGCCAATATTTTTTCAAAACTAAATGCATCCAAAATTATTGCTCCCGAATGCAAGGATGCAATATTGAGCAGTAAAAAAAGCTTTTAATTTCACTTTTTAAGTTTTTATCAAAAATGAATTTCTTTTATGCTTGACAACAAACGAAGCATTAAAGTATCTAAAAATTACGCCAATATTGGAAGATAAAAGTTGCATTATCTGCATAAAACGAGTCTGTACGAAGTTGTTCGCGTACACTTGATGCCAGTGAATGAAAGTAGTAACGGGACGTTCTCTTATGCAATGTATTACAGTTATATGAAGTTCATTGGACCTCAAATGCTAATATCTCTTTTGCTCACCTTTACAAAGCGAATTAGTTGTCTTTGTTTTACCTGCATAAAAAGTACCAAGTGAATGTGGGTCAACGTACCAATGTAACCCGAAGAAATGAGTATACGCGGAATTGCAAAAATATAATAAGAGCTTGACATTATTTTTGCATATTTCATTCTCTCTTCTTTTCACATTCGTTATTTATTTTGGGAAAGTCTCATTTGACGATCGTAGGTTTGTTTTTCATATTTCAATAATATAATATAAAATGTGGAGCGACAAAGTATATGCAGTCCACTTGCATGCTGCATAGAAATTTTATTGACCGTGGTTAGTGTTTCCCTTTGATCCTTTGAAGGATAACTAAAATGCTTTTAACGGTTCTATTATTTGGAAGTTAAAATTGATTTGTCGAAAACGGAAACGATTACCAAGTCGACTTAAAAGCGACCTGGAATTTTGGAACCAGGAAAAACTTTGAACAAGCAGAAAAATGAGGAACAATACAATAGCGCAATTTCAGTCGATCGAAACCAGTTTCTATTGCTAGTTCCTATTTTAGTAACTAACTCGGAAGGAAAAGAAAGAGCAAGTCTGAGGCTATTGCAAAATTCTTGTCTCTTCTGGTCGAGGTCACCTACGGACAACGGTCTACTTACCTACACATACCCCACCATAGTGTAAGCATAGAGTAGCATTGAACTTCATGTGTATTTTCAGGTTATACAAGGCGATAATTCACTGATTCTTAAATCGTAATTGCAATCAACTAAGTGGAAATAATAGAATGGTGTAATAAAATATCTGATATTTTACTTAAAAAAAAAAAATATATCGTGGATAACTGAACCAAACCATAAAAAATGAACAGTTTGTTGGTTTATCCAATATATACTTTTTGTAATAAAATCGAATAAATCTCTCTCGGCCATCTTCATGACTTTGCATTACTAATTATGCTTTTATGGACATCATAATTCAATTTAAAAAATATATTACGAAGATGATTTGGCGCAATAAACCAAAGTTAATTTAGTTACCCTTATAAGTCAGAATTTACTGCTTGTAAAGAAATAAAATAATAAACGTTGAACCGTTAGATCTTTAAGGAGCATTAAATATTACACAAAAAAACCTGTAAAACATTTTAAAATTTGCCAAGAAGGTCCTTTGCAAAAAGAAATTCTATGCCACCCTCGCAGACAAAACAGGCCAGGTAAAAAATATATATTTTGCAAGCAAGTATTTCGGAGAAGCTGAAATATCTAACGGTTTCTCAGTGCAATTGCAACATATACCTATTTTCAATTTATTGTTATGTAAGAATATTCAAAATTTTACAACTCAAATTGATGGTTGCGTCTTTAGGTAAGAGATTTTGGGACAGGATAAAGGATGCGCCTTTAAAAATAATTATCAAGTTGAAGTAGCAGATGGTGGACTGGTAAGGTGGTGATTTGACCCACATTTTAGAATTGTGATCAATTTAATCTTACAGCTTCAACCCTTTTCAAATGCTCAAATAACGGGGCTTAAGAGAGCCAAGGAAGGACGTGGCTTGTTAAGCCTTTTGTAAAAAAATTATCAAACGGCAGGTGCTTAGCGCACTAGGTCAGTGATAGAAGGGTAAAAGCGTGCACGAAATAGAGAAAGACCAGTTTTTGGGGAAGGTGTTCCTTATAATGAAGCCTTCAGATAAAACTTTAAATTAACGACGGCCACTTTTCATTAAGCGAAAGATAAAATTCGAATGGTCAGCATTACAGAGCCAAGACTAAACCAATTGTTATTTATTGCAACATTTTATTTGCAAGGACAAAAAAAGTTGTGTAAGGTCAAAAACTGTTTTATGCTTTTTGGAAATCGCTTTGTGCAAGCCAAGTTGGATACGCCAATTTCATAAACTCCAAGGTAACCATGACAAAGCCGCCAGGGCAGTAAAGTATTTTACAAGTGGTCGCAAATCTTTTGCAAATAATTTAAGATGGTTTAATGTTTGACCGATGGCAGAGGCTGTAAATCTTCCATAAGTTAAACTGAAAATTGCACGACGGTCTTTGGTAGTATGTGGGATGCTAATACGTAATAAAATTTTTGGACATTACCATAATATACCTGTTTCGACCCCTAATGAAAGACCACATAAATCTATGTCTGATTTAAAATAGGTGAATCTTCTTGGTAGAAAATTTGCCCTCAGAGAAAATCCTGTATGATTTATAAAAATTAATAGACACATGGCGTAGGAACCAGCGTTTGCAAGTGGCCCAAATATATTTTGAATCCAGTCGACTTTTGCTTGATGAAAAGCTAAAGTGTGCGTAAAAATTAATAAAGGAAATATGTATGTATTTATGCAAAGCAAACTCACTATTCTTCGATTTCTTTCTATGGTTGTCGTTTTCAAGTGCAGAGGTTGTTAACCGAAGAATCCAATGTAGGTAACATAAGTGTGACGTCAGGCTCGTTACCTCTATGTTCTAGTGGTCTAGTTATTTTCTGCCAATCTGGTTTTTGCAGAAATCGCAATCTCCTATAAACTCTTCCTTTAGTTCTTGGGTCAACGAACTACCTACCACTTTGTTTATTATTCCAAAGTCAATATTTTTTCCAAATTTGGATAACAGTTAGCAGTGGAAAATTTCTCATTGGAGTATTTCCAATTATTTTGACTTCCTTGCTGTTTGCAGTAGGAAATCGAAGACTCTAGGAAGACATCATCCAAACGCATCTTTTGACTATGTCGAAGCTGGAATAGTTAAAATGGAATTTTTAACTTAAACTATCAGGAAGTTATTCTTATTGAAAGTTCGACACTGACCCTCAAAAGCTGCTAGTGTCAAGAACTTACTCAACAATTTAACGTCTACACGAATCCTCGGTCAACAACCTTACGCGTAATGTGTTACGCTGTCTTTTGCAAAATGTGAAACGACTCACGTCTCGAGCTCACCAAATTTAATCGTGAAAGCTCTTCAATTTAAGGAAGTCGTAGATTGAACATCAGAGTAGGCGTAAAAATGCCGCGAAATGAGGGCGAAAGGTGATTCGTAAGGTGTAGTAAAACCGAAAGAAGAAAAGTATTTTGCGTTTCATTAAAATTATACTTTTATCGATTCCCAAAAGAATATAACGGAATGTCGATTGAGAAAGCTCTTCAATTTAAACATTTATTTAGTGCAATTTTTTTTTCCAAAAATTACAGGATCAACAATTTTTCAAAAAGGGGGGGAGGTACTAAAATTATTATAATGGTTTACCGCGTACGCTGGTCAGCTATAAACCGACGAAGTTCCAATAAGATAACTTGCGATATCCTTTGTTCGCGTACAAGATGAGATGGCATTGTAAAATTTGACTTTTACTGTTAAATTTTAAGTACAATGACCAGTATTGAACAACTTTTCCTTGCCATCTTCTTGGTTTACGCACGCTGTGAAGTAATTATAATTTTATAATACCGAACCGGTTTACGCAATATTAATTTTATGCGTGTATTGCGTAGCTACGTGTCAGCCTTCACCTTAGATGGCCCGTTATTAAACCTGGCAACATTCCGAGCATTGTTTTGAGCTCCTTGAAAATTTTTAATATTCTTTGTCGCACAAACCAAAGTGCTTTCGCCCATCGGACAAAAATTCTAAACAAACTGTAAATTGTAGAAAATATTTTTAAATGTCAAAGTTGCATTGTTACTTCCTCTACAGGTATTAGACACATCTTGATTATTTTATTTTAAACTATAAAGCAAGTAACAATTACGTTCAAAGTCGCCTAAAATGCATTCAAGATCAAGTTCAACGACTTATCTCGTCATCAGACCAGCTCAAAACAAGAGATTCGAAATGGAAGACCTGCTCAACTTTCAAAATGTTGTAGAACACAAATGCATTAATATATTATTAGAAATTCAAAAGGAGGGATCCGACTTGATTTAATAAAATTGAATACAAAATGTAAGCCAAACCGCGGTTTTAAAATTTCTCGATCAAATTCAAAATCTGAAGGTTGGTAATTTGAATTTTCATTTTGCATGCGTTTTCAAATCAAGATGGGGTGACTTAATACAAAGCCATGGTATGTCCGACCGTGACCTATGCCGCGAAGGTTTAAAATTACTCAGTCGCCACGCACATTAGAAAGCCACTGGAACTTATTCAAAAACAAAATCATACTGCATATTAAAAAAATTTTAATGAAAATTATTTAAACTTTGGTAGCATTTCCATCGTGATATATTTCGGCCGCTATATGACGATACCGCTTTTTAAGAAAAAAAATTTGTCCCGAAGTATAGAAAAGGTTGTCCCACAGTCTCATATTAAGACCATGTTGACCAATTCTGTTAATATTAATTTTCACAGGAAATATAATCATCATGGTGCGAAATTGTATGCAGATATTACAGTTATTAATTACATAAAAAAATTAAGAAACACTCCAAAAATTACAAAGGGATCTCACGGAAATAATGACAAAAATAATCTTGCTGCTAATTAATCGGCTTAAAAGTCAATTAACTAATTATATTATTTTACCAGCAGGAGATAACGGATTAAATTTACATATGTTGTAGAATTTGATATCTCACTTTTATTCCAACAAAAACAATAAAAAAAATATATAAGAAAACTAATGCAGTAACGGTTATTGCCATTATTTTATTTTTAACCAAGGGTGGTTGTCCCCCATAATTAGTAAATCAGCAATATCGAGTCATTTATTTGTAATTTTCAAAAAATTCAAATATTTAAAAACTGAACCGACAATTTTTGCCCAATCAAATGGCTCAGCAGCAAAACTTGATTTATTCTACTAATAAAAGTAAAATTGAATTTGTATTAAAATTGTTGGGGAGTTTGCATGATTGATGGACGAGCGAGAGCGGTGAGTGTCCGAAAATTACAGATAAGTTACTAAAAGTACATTTTCTCCGAATAAACCTGATCTGGTCAGGTTTTTGGACCTTCATGAAGAAGTAATTATATATCTTTTATATTTGAAGTTGTGTGAGGACTTTTTCCAAAAGTCAGCATTATTCTGTTAACATCTCCCTGTATATTTCATGTATTTGTGAAATAAACTCATTGTTATCATAATTCATGAACCCAGAACGTTTTATTAAAGAGTAAATGGTATGCCCATGAGTATATCTTCTATATTTCCCTAGAAATGATGATGGATCATCACCAAATCGATCACAAACACTTCCCGAACTTTGAATTTAATTATTATAAAAAAATAATCATTTTTCATATTTTTGGCAATGCTACATAGCAAATACTAAAAAATTCCTTTAGTAAATTAAACCCGATAGGTAACTATTAATTTTTAAAATATTCAACTCTAATTAGATCCCTCATTAAGACCCATTTAAAATCGGTATTTAGTTTAAAATTCTAATTGCCAAGGTTATTTGAATTTCCTGAGTTTTATTTTTTTAACAAAGATGCAAACTGGTTTATTTTTGCAATGAAAATTGTCCTGACTAGCACAATGAAAGGGTGAAAAAATGATCTTACTGTAAAACTTCCTTTGAAATTTTTTCAAGCAAAAACATTAAGAATAACGGTACAGGCAAAAGTATTTCACTTACACAGAAAAAGTGATTACTTAAATTTTCACCCTTAAAGAAAGTTATTTGTTAAATGTAACTTTCTACCCCCTATCGCGTTGTTGGTAATATACCATAAATCAAATTAGTATTTGTTGCGGTTTACGGTAAACCACCCTTGGTTTTCAAATTTAGAAATTTGCTACTTGTAGCCATAGAAAATCATTTCAAAGCTTTTATTGGGGTATTGAAGATTTTATAATTTCCTAGTATTTGCATAAGATTTTACCTTGAACTTGTCCAAAAGTCATTATCGCTAACGTAAAGTAATTTTTTTTTATTTCATCAATAAAATCAACATTTATCAGTCGGAGACTTCAATGATGCGTAAGAAGAGTAACACGAACTTGATCCTGTGTTGAGTGGTGGACGAGAATATTATGCTGGTACCCTTAGTTCTATCCAATTTTCCTGTCATGGTTATAATTTCACGTTAAACCGTATGATCTATAACACCTTAATTATCGGGAATTAATCTGTTGAGAAATTATTATGCAAGGTGAAAATATGGAAAAAAATAATTTACGTCATCGAAGGACGAATTAGGACAATTAGTACGTAAGTACCTAATGATTGTATGTTGCATGTACTTGAACATAACTCGAGATAATCCTATCGAAATGATTTTTCCGAAAATGATGAAGATGATTTTCTTCAAAAATAAATTTTTGCAAATTTTGAACTTTAGCAACCTTGAACTTTTACTTGCACTTTTTAAAAGTTAATGAACTTTTGAAAAAACTAAAAATTTACAAACAAACAGATAGGAAGCTAATGAGATGGAGGAGAAACAGGAGGTCCAAATATTGATCGGCTGGGCTGTTGTTTATTTCCATTGTTAGTATAATCGATTATTTTGGAAGAACTTCCTCAAACGTAATCCACTACGTTAAGTTTTTTCAAGGTATCTAAGAATTTGAAGGTGAACGACCCAATTTCCCGTTAGTTTGAGCTTCCAACGATCACCGGCATGGCGCTCACTTTGAAATCAACAGGGTCAAGTTTAACTTGCAACATCGTCAGTTTGAAAACGTTTACGAAGGAGGAAGAATATTGTTGCGTGTTTTCACAAACCCTTACCATGCGGTGTTAACAGGTGCTTAGGTGCAGTGATTTGACGTCGAAAGGAAACCAACAATTGTTTATTAGTGAAAAACTTTTTAGTTCATTAATTTGTCAAAATTAAAATTTGGATTATTTGCAAAGTAAATTTTGTTTGGATTATAATCAGCACTTATTCGATCTCATTTTCAAAAATTGTTCAACGCAAGTGTGATAAAATTATTGTGTAGTATTTTTGTGGTGACCACTATAAGGATTTTGTTATTACAATTAGGATACGAACTGATTACATTAAGGATTTACTTAAGGAAAAATTAATTTTAAGGTTAGTACAACTCGAAAAACTCCAATTATTATTGTTTTTTTTGAATTTGAATTTTGAATACATTTGATTTTCAAGCGACAAGGAATTCAAATTTATGAATTAAACTAATTTGGAAGTTTAATATATCTTCTTTGTGTGCAAATTTTGCCTAAACACGACGAATTATGTTATTCTCAATTTTTTCTATAATTAAATTTTAATTGGAGATGCAACAATGCAAGCATGACGATTGTTGAATCAAAATTTCGTACAGCGACACCCGATTAGACGATGCCCCGATATAAGACGTTTCAAACAAACGTTCATTTATCAGCTTTTATTTAGTTATTTGTTCTTGCCATTTTCAAAATAAACATGGACGTAGTGTGTAAAAAGTAAAGGTAGATACGTATACAGGAGGTTCATCGAACTTATTGCTGATGTTAGGTCGTCCTTGCGTCACGTACGTGTAAAGCTCAGGGTCGCTTAACTAGGAACTTGAACTTTAAAGTTGCCACCTTGCTAAGATTTTTGTTTAAAATTTCAGGTTGTTTTAAGTTGCATTTTATTACAATATTTTAAGATGTAATCGCTCGAATCGAATTTTTTTATATGCAAACTTATCTAAATTGCCCATCTCGACCATTATCGACGTAACTGTATTAATTTTGACAAGATGAAAGTTTTTATTTTAACGGTCGCTAAATTTAAATTTTTATGGTGCATAACAAACTCTATTTTAATATTTTTGCACGTTTCGAACCTCAAGATCATCATCAGTAAACAATAATAAAAATTATGAAGCGATTTTTGCGTTTGCTTAGCTTGTTCATTTGTAAATTTTAATTTGATATTCAATGAGCTAATTGGATGCGCTTTTAGCGTGACAGATTAAGCATTACAAAGTGATCTATTTGAATAGTATATAATTTATAAACTTTTCCTAATGCTGTACTGTTTGTTCAATGGCTGTCGTGACCCTTTCTCCTATGTCTACCAGTTCGCGCGGGCTTCAAACACTGCCTCGGTGGTTTGCCATTGTCTTTTGCGAAAACACTCATATTTTTTTTCTTAATTTAAAATTAATATATAATATAATGATTGCAGACTTGGTGATAGAAGTACTTTGAATTTAATTCAAGGAAAGAAATTTTTGAAAATTATTTAATATTTTCGATAATACTTAGAAAATTTTGAAAATCGTTGTATGTTTATTAAAACATACAGTTTTGTACTTCTTTCTTATGAATCTATATACTTTCGCGAAATCTATTAACAAATGCTTGCTCGTTCTACATTCAGTCAATCACGTATCTATCGATTTTTTCTTTGTCCTAACTGTGAAATTAAACAATACTACTAAGCAAACTATTAGATATTCAAAGAATTAACCCTTTCCATGTCGCGTAATTTAATTAAAAAAAAAAATCTTTCGGTATTACAAAATTAACTATAACAGAAACTTCGAGAGACTTCGACGCCTGAGTAAGAAAGAAACCCTGGAAAATTTTTCGTTAGCGAATGACGTAGGAATGTAACACTTTTTTGGTGTTCCATTAATTAAATTAAGAGTGATGACTAATCGAATGATTTTTTTCTCGAAAAACTTTCCCCCTTAAAAGTCCGATCGTCACCCACTTTCAGTTGTTCCAGTACATCTCCTAATTTTCTTCTACGAAAAAAATTGAGTGCCCTGCCCCCTCCCCGCCGTAAAGTTTGCTAAAAAGTATTGCAGTTATTTATTGTAAGTTTGCGAATTGTATAGTTGGTTAGCTTTTCTTTTGCATTAGTAGGACACTGGGACAGTTCAACGTTCTCTTCCGTATACGCATGTTACATATTTTGATAAAAAAAATGTACGCGGCGTTGCACTCAATTTTGTTAAGCATTTTTGAATTTTTTTTTTGGTGTTTCTGATTTTTAGATAAGCGAGTAAATGCACTCAGACCCTTATTTACATGACCAAACCGAAGATAAATTATATCACCTGCCCACGGTAACCGTAACCTACCTCTACCCACAAAATATGTCTAACGGTGACCGATGATATAATGCTGGTATGTGTAACTGTAAAATTTAATATTTAAAAAAATCGTCTATTGTTACAGAATGACTAAACAATACACAAGATTATTTATTTAAATAATTATGCAATTAATATTTTTTTAACAATGATCCTCCTTTTCGGTGTCGAGTCACGAACATCCATGTAAGGGTACCATATAATTTGAACCGCAATTACCGTTTTATTTCTCAAAATCAGGTTTCTTAAATTTCGTAAGTACATACATATTTAATTTCGAAAAAATTAAAAATACAGTTACGAATAACTTACCAGTATATTCCGAGACAAAAACTCGAGGGATCAGAAAATCCATTAAGCTTTATTTATTCACCTAAACTAACTAACCATTTTGCCTCATTTAAGAACCGAATCAACAAGTTGATTTCAATAGAAGCAACCATCTGTCGCCTCCTTTAATAGTTTGAACGGTAATTTGTGGTCAAGTAAACTCTTTCAAGTTTTGTAAAACCGCCGTCCCTAATCCCTTACCCAAAGAATGTCATTTTTAAAATTTATGTCTCGCTACTTGGAATTATGTACAAACAACGAGAGTGATTTGTAAATTTTCGATTTTTTTCTAAAGTTATTTTCGTCATGCCGAAACTCGCACAACAAAAAATTTTCGGTTGTATTGTGGTGATGGAAAGAACACGGAAGTGGAAAACTTGAGTGGGGAAAACTAGGGGAGTAGTTTTACTGTCGAACGTTGAACTCACGTTCTCAATGTTGATATCCTATTTAGAGCTTTTGATCCTTCCATAAAGCACTTAATCTATCCTTGCTATTTTTCCAAGTCAAATTTATTTATTCCTTTAAATGTTTTTAAAACGCACTAAATTTAAAATTATCAAAATTGCGAAAAAGCGAATATTACCGCACAGGGGCTGGTAGGGGGTTGTAAAATTAGCCAAAATTATGAAATCCAAGCTAATAACGATAATGTGTTCGTAATGTATTACATGTACAAAAGACTACTTCTTGTAGGTCAAGTGTAGTTTTTAGGACAAAAGGCCAATAGGCGTATTCGTACACATAGACTTGTTATAGTGCGAAAGTCAAGTTCTTTCATACTATTGGTCAGTTAGTCAAGTTGACCTGATTTATGCCAATCATAGTACAATATAATAATCTAATAGTGTAAAAAAAGTTGATAATAAAATATTTATTTTTATTATATTTACATCTATTAGAACTAACTCTCCATTATGTGTTTTCAACATAAATTTTATTTTATGTTCTAGCACAAGCATAAATTGCAGTCTTATATTTGTGTAACAATTCAAATAAAAATTTCTAATCGTCAAAATTAAATTAAATTTCCATTCTTCCCGATTTCAGCTCTGGCTAATTATTTAATCAGTTCCTTGTATTATAATATTACTGTAATATTGAGTCCTGTAATCGGCAAGCGTCATCGTCGGGTAATTATCCCACTTGCAATTCGTAATTATAGTAATCATCCTAATGCATGAAATTAAAAATAATTAAAAACTGATTCGAGATAAATAACATTTGTTATAACGGAAAATGTGATTGGAAAATTACTAGTAAGCAAGGAAAAATTGAGAGTTCATCGACATTATGACTGCTCTAAGTAATCCCCAAACAAAACCAAAACATTGGAGGGGTAGTTTAACAGAAATGTGCATGCGGAAGGTCCGGGTTTGACCCCGCATGACCTGGGCCAACACTTTCCATGGTAACCGTCACGCAAGTCGGGATTTCGATCGATTCCTGACGCTCCAGACTACTGAAAACTGATAAGAATTATCACACTTACTTTACAATTACAATTTGCCACGAGCGGGTTATTGTAGTATTTTATAATATAAGAGGGAAAACTTATGAATGAACACATCAACCTGTTTGTGTTATTGTATGTTAATTTCACATTTTTCACTCTGCGACTTTAAGAATTTTCCACTGCTTCATTTTCTTGAACGATTGCACGAATTAAAAGTGCATTTACTACTTTTCGAAACGAGTGCTTATTTGGAAAGGCTGCATTTTTTATTAAAATTCCCGATACCCCGATTTTGCCCTGGAATCTCCGGGTTGAATGTTCCCTGCCTAGTAAGTTCGTTGAACCACTATTGATCTCCGTAATTTCACTTTTATTTTGTTTTCGTAAAAGTGCATTTGCTAAATTTGAATTAATCAAATGCTATTTGAGGATATAGCAAATGTAAATTTAACATTGCAAGCAAAAATTTAATTTTTTTCCTATGACTCAATAGAACATTCGATTATTTATTGGAAAACACCATTAAGGCGGTCGTTTGCACGCTACGTCAATATATAAAATTCAGACTGCAATTTTTTTAGCGCAAGGTTTGGTCTACGGGTTTATGTGCGATTAGCTTGACCGACTAAAATCGTAGCCAAGATTTGAAAGCTTTAGAAAAATTTTTACTGAAAATAATAGGACGTTTTTGTTGTTAAAATCAAATTATTGTGATGAAAGGAAATTGAAAATAATTAATTGCTTAGTTAATTAACAGCCTGAAGGGCAAAAGGAAAACAAAAAGCTTAAAAGCAAATAGAAATGAAAAATAAAACGGATAAGAAAGTTAATGAACATTGTATGCTTTTAATTTTTTGATTCAAAATTTTTTTAGATAAATGAAAATTTTTACAATTTGAAATTTATAATTTATAATTAATAATTTTTAAAATTTAATTATTAAAAATATTCCGATTTCCTTTGTTTTTCCCTACTGTGAAAATGGTATTATAAAAAATAATAACTATATAATTGAAATCAAACTAGCAAATACAAAATTATTTAAATATTATTAATTTAAATGAGATATTAAAAAATAATAAAATTTGAACATTTAAATTTTTCTATATTATTATATAATCTTTATATACTATTGTCAAACCTCCCCCGGAAAATATATCTCGACATCCCTTCCTTTTCAGGGATCTATTGGGCGGAAGGATCAAAATATATTTTTTATTGGATATTTTTTAAATTGAAAAATTATTTCTTAATATTTACAATCGAAGAACCTAGTAAATCCAGTACTAAAAATAAAGTTGACAGTGAAGCTGAAGATGTAAAAGTTTAATTACCTACATTTTAATGTAATAATAAAAGTTAAGAAAAATATGTCAACAATAATATTATTCAATTTTTACTTTTGAATAGTAAAAATTAACTTGATTTTATTTATAAAAATTTACTGAGTTTTATTCGTAGTACCCATTAATTTAAAATAGTATATTATGATTGAAGTGCTTAAGGAGATGTTTTTTACAACTTTGTAAATTTCAGAACCGAACGATTTTATTTATTACACATAGCAAAAAAATATCTGATTAATAATAATTATTTCAAATAATAGCAGAGAAAAGTTAAGTACAGTATAACTCGAAAATTGATGACATTTTTTTTATTGTTTGTTTTAATCGATTAAATTGACAAAATACTCAAATAAAATCAGGTTAAATAAGTAATACTTTTTTTTTATATATCTGGATTAGCACAGTTCAATTCTGGGTTGCACCTATTACTGTATATTACCTAAATCATTGTCACCTGGATACTGCGTTTGTGTTGCCAAGCGTAACTGTGAACTAGGTTTACACATCATAAAGCGTGCGATTTTGATTACTTTTTTGATGGTAGTCAGCACCACCCCACGAGTATAGGGCGCTTAATCAAATTAAATAATTTTAAAATTTAAAAGGTTATTGAAAAAAGAATGCTTTTGATTTTTAAGTACTTGGGTTCCTTGGATTTTTTCCTACTACCACAAAAAGGAACCAAAACTATACATTTTACGATGTGCCAAGTTATTTACTGATCACAATAGCGCGCTCTACGATGTGGGAAGGACCATTTAAAGGCATTTGTCAATTTATAAAAATAAATATTCTACAAATTAAAAAATTAAAAAGAATTTTTTTTGAGATGATAGATTCATCTTCAGTTCGTTCTGAGGTTATCAAACTTGTAAAATATCATCTCTTTATGCATGTGGAAACACCCTTCACCGCTCAAATAAAATATTTTTGTGAATTTGTTAAATTTTATTTATAATTTGAGTTCTTCAGGAGTTAATAAGAGCGGAAAACTTCCAAATAGTAATAAAAAATTTGTCAATAAGCTGATAGTCGATATCAATATTGTGAAATGAAAGTTGAAAAACCTTGCGAACGCTGTTATACAACGACGAATATTTCTATGAAATAATTAAAATAATCCTATCATGAAAAGATTTTCTTTTAATTGTCCGAAATAAAATAGCATTTTTACGATTTGATTATGCGCTTGTAAGGATGCACATGCACAAGATTTAGAGAACGCAGTATAATGCAATGTTGCATAAGTACACGCCAGAGTGTGTTGTGCTAGGTCGGCGTCGAGACGCTCAGTAGGCTAACAGCCGGTGCATTTCCCAATTCTCCGCGAGTGCTCCCGCCAAAATTTGTGAATCTTGGTGCGTTTCTAAGCTGTGCGTAACGAGAAACTCACTTTTTGAGCACCACGTCATTAAAAAAAATATGCGCCGTTTATTCCAAAGATTATCGAAAATAAATAAATATTTGTTATAACAACAGTAGCATATTTACGAACAATAAATTATAATTAAAATTTATTGTTGAATGTCACTTTTTACAATGGATATCAGTGCATTTAATTAACGTTTTAACCTTTAACAACTCTGCAGTATTAATTTGATTTCCGCTAATCAAATGTCGTAATTTAAGTTGGTCTCTAATTTTTTAACAATAAGAATCTGCGTTGTAAAATTATTTAAAATCTCCTGAATTTTTTTTATAAAATCGTTAATTTTTATAACAAAAAAAAACAAGGTTGAATTTGGACAAATATAAACGATACGAAATAATAAATTACAAAAGGGACCCCCCCGACCCCAGTGGTGGTGAAGAAACGTTCAATTTTCTCAATTAAAGTGAATTAATATGTTAAAACATTGAAAAGTGATAACGAAACTGTTATTGATCGGTCTATTTTTGGATCACCATTGCACAAATCTCGCAAGAACAATTTTCAAAATTTTGTAATCGCAATAAAAAAAGTAAAAAAAAATAAAAGGATTTTTGAAAGCGACATTTGAAAAAATCAAGTAAAAATAAGTGAAAAAATTTCCTTTTTGTGTGTTCGATATATTCAAAAGTGAAAATTCAAAATGGCCGACTCTTCGTTTCCGTTGATAATACGTAGAAAACGACGCCCTTCAAGCAAGTTATTTTAAAATACCAAACATCTGTCAAGGTAATTTTTGTATGTGGTATTGTTTAATAATAAATTAACCTCACGATGTTTGCCAAAAATCGTAAAAAAAGAACTTCTTTTGGAATTTTTTTTACGACCCTCTTTGACCTTTATTTGATTTTTAATAATAATTGTTTTAAGACTAAATTCCAATTAAATTCAACATACAATTTGCCATAAATATTATCTTATAATTAAGATGCAGTAATCCAATGTCAGATAAAGCAAATTATTTATTTTCAATAATGTTCAGTTTCAAGTGCATTTCAAGGTTAGTAGAAAATTATTGCAAATTGTTTATGTAACATCAGTTTAACTATAACCCATTTGATGTAATTAATCTAATTATTCGTTAATTGATTGGATAAAAAAAAATTCGGAATATTAAAATCCATAATCCATAATATACGATTTAAATTTTAAGGGGTCCTCGGCGCCTGGACCGTCCTAAATTATATAATCCAGCTGCATTGCCGATCCGGAATTTTTGTAAAAACATATTTAAAAAATTAATAGATTTATTAAGAAGTGAAAATCCGCCATTTTGTTTTGTTTTTGATGAAACGAAAGTGAATTCAACGCAATTTTGCTGTGAGGTGATTGAACGAACAATCAAAGTTTAAAATGCAGTAATAACACCGGAAGCATAATTTAGCAAAAATCAAGATCAAGGATTAAAAAACCGAATTATTCCTCTTTAATTGGACACTTAAAACTTAACGAATCCGTCATTGCTATGCAGTGCAAGAAAATTGTTTTCATCAATTCTGAATTTAGTTGTTACCGAAATTTTGCTTTTGTGACATCCGAAACTCCTAAGATTTCTGATCTTATTTTTCCATTCCATCTTCGAGCATTGTCTTCGATCGTCTGCCATTGTTTTGTTGATTTTTTTCCTCGACAAGATTGGAAAATTAAATTATTGTTTTTCTTTAATTTTAACAAATACAATTTGAAGTTTAAATTGGAAAGGCCCCATTTAATTTTCGTATCGATAGATCCTAAAATATCAAATCTTTTCGTATTGGAAAACCAAAAAATACCGTGTTTAATCCAAAAAATTGAATACTAATAAAATAATTTCGAACGCAAACATCAATTATCTTATGGTTAATCTACGAGTTATTTAATGTTGCACTAATAATAGTGCAAGGTTGGATCGTGCATAAATGACATCACGTAGTAGGTTTTCTTCTTCCACAGAGTGCATTTCCTAGTGCTCTCTTGCTTTGCAACCTTGCTACTGTTTGGTTATTTGTACGACCCTGACGGATCTTTATGCTGCGTTCAATGTTAGGCAAATTATTGAATCGTGATGCAGTTGTGGTATCAAAAATGCACTTAAGTTGTGCAACTCTTATTTTTTCCAAACATGCAAACTTCGGCGTCCCCCCCTGTTCAAATAGCCCGATAACCAAACTTTCGTGTCCGGCATGAAAGTGAATTAATTCCTATTGGGATAAAATATTGATTTTCGAAGACTTCTTGGTGTAGCTGCAGTTGTCTAATTTTTTTTTCTTTTGCAGATTTTTGTGATGCCCTATTAAAATTAGAAGAACCAACACCAATTTCAAAATGCGACAGGTGAGAAATTTATTTTTGTAATGTAAAAATTTGCATGGTTTAGTGTTCAAAATTTTGTGACGTCAGAAATGCAATGACGTAAAATAGAATGCAACTAGCGTCGCGGCGTCGGTCGATAGCAAGTGCACTTACTGACCCATATCTTCCTTTCACTTTGCACTTGCTATATCGATTATAAAATTTGAAAAAAAAATAATTTTTTGATTGTCAATAAGCGCTTTCTCCTGCCCTTCGTTACCGAATTGCTAATACAGTTAATTATTATTGAAATTTTATACATTAAACTTATGCAACATTAGCTTCATTGACTACTTCCTTGGGCAGGGGTAGAGGTCACACTATTAGGTTTTTTATTTCACTATTGAACCGAATTCGAAGAAAACCGATTAATGAATATTGATACTTTTTAATCACCGAAACATCAAATTATGAGCTTTCTCTTCTCTAGAGAAGCTAACACACCGTTTGAAATGTGCTTAATTTTAATAAAATTGCAGGATATAATGGAAGTTGATGCAGCTGCGTCATCCGAAGATGACTACAACTGCAACACCATGTGCGAAGAAGATTTTGAAAAACAATGTACCTACATAGTTCCTGACATAAACGTACCTATTGGAACTCCAAATAGGGCAGAGCTAACTCTTCCCAGGAATCTCGTTTTGAAACAGTCGCAAGCTTTACCCGACGTAAGCACATACTTTCCCAAATGAAATTTTCCCAATTAAATTTTTCTGTTCTTAAAATAGTTTCAAGGAGTTTGGAGTACCAGTTACATTCCACGAGGAACACGATTTGGACCTCTGGTGGGCTTGGAGTACGATAGAAACGAAGTCTCAAATGAAGCCAATAAAAAATTCTATTGGAGGGTAAGTTTAAATATCTGCATATTTTCGAGTTATCACTAAATTTGTCCACCTTCAGGTTCAGTTACGAGAAGACTGTTTGGAAAAGAATTCTGCAAAGCATAAGGTATGTTTTCCTTCAATAATAAAGCCAACCGATTAAATGTTAGAAAACTTTAGAGTTATAAATAATTTGAAACCGAAAGCATTGATTGCTTAACAAAAGTCTTAAATTAGAAGTACGCGAGGGCTCGAATCTTATATTTGCCAAAACAAATTTAGAAATAATTTTTATTAAACTTATTCTAATTTTCAGATGTTCAAAGATCGAAAAGAATTCTATTACATCGATGCAATGGATACTTCCATAGCGAATTGGATGAGGTACGTCAACCCTGCCTACTGCACAAGCTGGCAAAACCTAATTGCCTGTCAGTATAAAATGGGGATATACTTTTATACCATAAAGCACATTTTACCAAACGAAGAACTTCTGGTCTGGTATTGTCGGGAATTTGCGGCCAGACTTTCCTACCCTTTGACCGGAGAGCTCATGTTGATGAAATTGCGTAAGCTTGATAACGTTGGATCGCGTTCGAAACATTACCGAACTTTTTGTTTAGGTGAACAACAAGCCGAAGCCGAAAAGCAAGCTCAACAAATTCAGCAATCTTCGACTAACGTAATATTGGCCAGCGAAGCGGTTTCCATTAAGGACGTACAATACGAGCAACACCAATTGACGCCAACCGATGGAAGCGTACGTTCCGACGAAGGCTATCACAGCAACGAGTATCACGACGATGCGTTTACACCGCCAGAAGATTCGAGCGATTCGGACGGCGACGATAATTACGTTCTCGATTTTAGCAAAAAATCGACTTCCCCAAAAATTGTTCAGCAACCGTCGTTTGCTTGCGAGGAAAAGAACGACTTTCGCAAAATTAAGATTAAGATCCCGAAACCTTACAAAAATGGCAAAAGTTGCGAAAGTGATTACGAAAAGGAAATTCGTACAGATTCTTTTCAAGAAGTTACTCCCAAAATGACACCGTCGCTGCCCACAGTGATAGTCATCGATTCGCCTCCCGCAGAAGTTCCTATTAAACAGTACTACGAATCCGATGTGAAAGGTCCGCTCATAACCACCAGATACTCTCCCCCGACCTCTAGTATACTCGAGAATATATTACTCAACAGAACTGATACAAATAATAACGACAACAATGAACGTCACTCGAATGCAACGCCGCCTCCGACGTCTCCCACGGAAATGGCATATTCTTACAAGAAGAGTCATCGTTATGGAACCGTTTCGTGCAGTAGTCCAGATTCGAGTTCCAGCTTAGTCATTCACAACGTGGATTCTCCACCCCCAATGATTCACGAAGATAGATCTCCAAGTCCGCAACCGTCAGACGCCATTTATATTCCACCCGAAAACTACTCGAACCACATACAATCGAACAATTACTACAACATTTATCAATCCAACAACATAGTTCACTCCTCGACACCTCCCACGCCATACTCCATCTCCAATGGTACCAGTTACGGAAGTAATCATCACTCAAACTCCGCAAATCTAATCATCCAAAATCCCCACATAATATCCCACAATTTACTAACACCGTTAAATCCGATACAACATTCGAACGGCAGGCCGAGCTCCTCGAACTCCCTGAGCCCGGATCACACGTCAAACGGAAGAAGCTGTAGTCCCCTAAGTCCACACTCGCCCAGAGGCTACAAAAGTCTGCCGTATCCCTTAAAGAAGAAAGATGGAAAAATGCACTACGAATGCAACGTGTGTTCAAAAACGTTTGGTCAGCTATCAAATTTAAAAGTTCATCTTAGAACACACAGCGGCGAAAGACCCTTCAAATGCAACGTCTGCACCAAATCCTTCACACAACTTGCCCATTTACAAAAACACCATCTGGTGCACACGGGCGAAAGACCGCACGAATGCAACGTATGCAAAAAACGCTTCTCCTCAACTTCAAATTTGAAAACACACTTAAGGCTGCATAGCGGGCAAAAACCATACGCCTGCGACTTTTGTCCCGCTAAATTTACGCAGTTCGTGCACCTGAAATTGCACAAAAGGTTGCACACTAATGAGCGACCGTTTGTTTGTAGCGGTTGTGGAAAAAATTACATCAGCGCATCCGGTCTCCGAACGCATTGGAAAACTACGAATTGTACGGTAGTCGACGAAGAGACCAGCGATTTGAGATCTCCAAAAGGTTACTACGAATATGCCGGATCAGACGGAAGTATAAGTAAGTTGAACGAACCGCGGAAGTTTGTTCGCCTGGCTAACTTTTTTTTCCTATCAGGTTCTTTGGAGTCGAACAAGGAAATTCACGATAATTCGAGAGAATCCTTCGATATTCACAATCAAGCGCAGTCTCCAAACAGTCATCCGGGTTTTCATTCGAATTTGCCTAGGCAACTTCCGGCAAATTCCCTGCAGCCCGTAACGCATAGAACCGTACCTTCTTCGTCGAGTCATCCAAATAAAGAGCCGAGGCCGAGTGTAATTGAGTCGTCTCAACCACACATAATCGAATGTACCTAAGATGTATTTTCTGTGCTCATTAGTTTTTAAGTGTTGTTAAGTTTTAAAAGTTTATTTATTTTAGCATAGTGTTTCGTTCCACTGTTGCTTTGAGAAAATCTTCATTTTGTAAAATGGCGATTTAATTAAAAGGGCAGAAATATTCTCAAGACAAAGTTATTTATTTGTAAATTAAATTTCGTTTTAATGTGAGAGAGAACCGAATTTTATATTTAGACTGATTATTACAAAAGAGCAATATTTGAATATCTGTAGCCTAAAATTTTATGTCCGAAGCTGTAGTACGTTCCATACGTTCGTGTTTAGATAATGTAGGTGGTGCATCACGATCGTGTAGCACTTTGAGATGATATTCTGTAATTTGTTTATAATATTAATAACATAGTTCGACATCGTTTTTGGTTCGAGTTGCGGTGCGAGTGAGTAATAATAAACCGTAATTGGCCGAAAAAAGATTGGTGCAAATTTATTTTTATTCATATCAGCTCGCAACTCGATCTCTGGTTTGGCACCTATTTTTATTAGCTTCAATAATGTAAAAGCTTTCGTGTTGATTTGTGAAAATTCAGTAGAGTAGGTGCTAATACAACCAAGCAAGATATTGTACGATACATTTAAAGCAGAACAACATACGAGGGCGTTTCGAAAACGAACACCAAAGATTTTAAGTTTGAAAGTAAAGAAATGAGCATTCTCGTATAAAATCCAAAATATTTATCGCTGTTGCTGTTTGTATTTACAAAATTTCGGTGTATATGCATTTAAGTGTACCTATCCTATGTTGTGTGCACATTTTAATTAAATAAGCTTGAGTGTTCAAAAAACAAACGATAACTTTTATACCTGTTTGAAAAACGCATTGTAAATATTGGAAAAGCATCCGTCTTTAGGTACCTACTTTAAATTAATGTAATTAAGAGAAATATGTTTAAAATTTGTGTTGAAATAAAATGGAGCTTGCACGTTATCTCATTCACACACACACAAACACTTCTGTCGACATATTATTTACAATTTTCTAATATAGTGCCTCGCGTGCTGCGACCAAAATAGCACAATCGGAGCGGAACCTATCGTGGCACCTACCATCCTATTTTAGCTACCTTGGTCTCAAATCTATTGTACAGGTGGAGCACATACAGCAAGTGTCCCGTTTTTGAAAAATAGAACCAAATATTTTAGAGTTAATTTTGTATTTCAAAAATCACGTTTTTAATTTTTTTTGTATAGTTTAATCAATAGTATAATACAGTGTTATAATTTCTGGTATGTACCGTGTACAATGCATTACTACGTGTTTGTTGTTATTTTATGGTCAATGTAGATTTTTATTTATAATTTTGTACTTACGTCTGCTAGTTTGGGTTTTAAGTACAAAAACTGTGGTTGTTAGTTGTTCAATTTTTTACGTATGGATTTAGTTAATTTATTTTCTACCTACTTATTTTAAAATTAGTTTAAGTAGGTACCTTTTATAAAATGAATAAAATTTCTGAATTGCAGAATAATTTAAGACTAAAAATCAGTACCTTGTAATTATTTATTTTATCATCGTCATTTATTGTTATCATTTTGTCTCATAAAAGTACTTTATATGTAAAAATGTTCATAAATATTAAAGGCAAATATAAAATTATTGTTTTAATTTCCCTCTTATAATAAATCATGACCTTTTTCAACATAATAATAATTTGGAGGTATTAAAGACGTTAGAAAAAGTTGTATCAGGTAACAGAAAAATATTTAAAAAAAAGAGAATTTTAATTGCTATAATTAATTTGAACAACCTAAAATTATATGAATTCAGTAGAATAATTTTTTAATTACGAAATATCTAAATACAATTCGAAACCTACCAAATCGGAGACTTTCATTAACAAATTTAAAAAACTATTCCGAACGAATTTCTAGAAAATCGTAAAACTACATTTACTACTAATTCCAAGAAAATAATAAATATAAACCAATAAAGAATTTTTTCGAGGAACTTACGGATTTCCGCATTTTAATGGGGATTCCAAGAAAATTAAAATAAAGAATTTTTTCCTGGACCTTTAGGGATTCCGCATTTTTAACTATTCCTAGAAAATAATAAAAATAAACAATTTCTTCGGTGTTTGAAAATTGGATCTTATTAAAATATTATATTTAAATCACATTACCGATTTCCCGAATTAATTGGAAAACAAATAATTTTCTTACCATAACAGTTCCAAACACTGCTTACATTAAAAAAAAAATGTAGTTTCCATAATTCCATCCATGGACACCACATACAAGTTCATAAACACTCATACAATTTTTAATGTTCACCGATAATTTTATTTTAGTGAACACTGATCACTAACATTAAAACTAAGTTTTAAATCAAAAATGAATCGCAATTATTTAAAGCTTCCATCAAGCCTTTCCACAAGTTACGAACTTGACACCACACTATCGCGACCGCAAAAACCGACTAATTTAATTATGTTTTTTTGCGACCACGAATCCTGGACTACTTAAAACTTAAAAAAATTGTGAAATACCTGAAAAGCAACACAGAAGAAAGGTTATAACTGTATGGACCTTGGTTATTCCTGATATGGCATAGAGCAGAATCAATGAATAGGCTAAAATAAAACACCCGATAAACAAGGATTAATATACGTAAATATGGAAAAACCAGCAAGATGCTTACCTTAACAATTTTAAACACGGTTTACATTTAAAAGAAAATGTAGTTTTTACAATTTTTGACACTCTTCCACAATAACTCACTGCTACATCACTTGAAAAAAATTGTTCACTAACCTGAATTGTTGACAAACCCACGAAGTGGACCCTACCTATAAATAGAACGAAACATTTAATGTTTTTCCGTACGTGTTGTTAAAAAAACTTACCTTTCTCACTGAAGTCCTACCGCAGTCGTCGTCTAACGTCCAATTCCATCCTTGGACACCACACACAAGTTCACAATCACTCACACAATTTTTAACGTCCACGAATAATTTTATTTTAATGAACACTGATCACTCACTAACTTTACACCAAATTTTAAATCAAAAATGAATTTCGGCTATTTAAAGCTTCCATCAAGCTTTTCTACAAGTTACGAACTCGCCACCACACACTCCCGACCGCGAAAACCGACAGATTTAATTTTTATTTTTGCGTACGCGAATCCGGGACAACTTATCTGCAAATAAAGAAATTAAAGGTCAAGATTAGTATGACTAAAAACTGCAAATAAAAATTGTGAAATACCTGGAAATGGAAAAACAACATCGGCGAAAGGTAATAACTGTGTGGACCTCGGTTATTCCTGATATGTGCCAGAGCAGCACCAAAAAATCAGCTAAAATCAAACACCCGATAAACAAGCATCAAGGTAAATGTGGAAAAATCAGCAAGTTGCTTACCTTAACAATTTTAAAAGTACTTTACATTTAAAAGAAAATGTAGTTTTCACAATTTTTGACACTCTTCCACAATAACTCACTGCTACATCACTTGAAAAAAATTGTTCACTAACCTGAATTGTTGACAAACCCACGAAGTGGACCCTACCTATAAATAGAACGAAACATTTAATGGTTTTCCGTACGTGTTGTTAAAAAAACTTACCTTTCTCACTGAAGTCCTACCGCAGTCGTCGTCTAACGTCCAATTCCATCCTTGGACACCACACACAAGTTCACAATCACTCACACAATTTTTAACGTCCACGAATAATTTTATTTTAATGAACACTGATCACTCACTAACTTTACACAAAAATTTAAATCAAAAATGAATTTCGGCTATTTAAAGCTTCCATCAAGCTTTTCTACAAGTTACGAACTCGCCACCATACACTCCCGACCGCGAAAACCGACCGTTTTAATTTTTATTTTTGCGTACGCGAATCCTGGACAACTTATCTGCAAATAAAGAAATTAAAGGTCAAGATTAGTATGACTAAAAACTGCAAGCAAAATTGTGAAATACATGGAAATGGAAAAACAACATCGGCGAAAGGTAATAACTGTGTGGACCTCGGTTATTCCTGATATGTGCCAGAGCAGCACCAAAAAATCAGCTAAAATCAAACACCCGATAAACAAGCATCAAGGTAAATGTGGAAAAATCAGCAAGTTGCTTACCTTAACAATTTTAAAAGTACTTTACATTTAAAAGAAAATGTAGTTTTCACAATTTTTGACACTCTTCCACAATAACTCACTGCTACATCACTTGAAAAAAATTGTTCACTAACCTGAATTGTTGACAAACCCACGAAGTGGACCCTACCTATAAATAGAACGAAACATTTAATGGTTTTCCGTACGTGTTGTTAAAAAAACTTACCTTTCTCACTGAAGTCCTACCGCAGTCGTCGTCTAACGTCCAATTCCATCCTTGGACACCACACACAAGTTCACAATCACTCACACAATTTTTAACGTCCACGAATAATTTTATTTTAATGAACACTAATCACTCACTAACTTTACACCAAATTTTAAATCAAAAATGAATTTCGGCTATTTAAAGCTTCCATCAAGCTTTTCTACAAGTTACGAACTCGCCACCACACACTCCCGACCGCGAAAACCGACAGATTTAATTTTTATTTTTGCGTACGCGAATCCGGGACAACTTATCTGCAAATAAAGAAATTAAAGGTCAAGATTAGTATGACTAAAAACTGCAAATAAAAATTGTGAAATACCTGGAAATGGAAAAACAACATCGGCGAAAGGTAATAACTGTGTGGACCTCGGTTATTCCTGATATGTGCCAGAGCAGCACCAATAAATCAGCTAAAATCAAACACCCGATAAACAAGCATCAAGGTAAATGTGGAAAAATCAGCAAGTTGCTTACCTTAACAATTTTAAAAGTACTTTACATTTAAAAGAAAATGTAGTTTTCACAATTTTTGACACTCTTCCACAATAACTCACTGCTACATCACTTGAAAAAAATTGTTCACTAACCTGAATTGTTGACAAACCCACGAAGTGGACCCTACCTATAAATAGAACGAAACATTTAATGTTTTTCCGTACGTGTTGTTAAAAAAACTTACCTTTCTCACTGAAGTCCTACCGCAGTCGTCGTCTAACGTCCAATTCCATCCTTGGACAACACACACAAGTTCACAATCACTCACACAATTTTTAACGTCCACGAATAATTTTATTTTAATGAACACTGATCACTTACTTTAAAACCAAAATTGAAATCAAAAATGAATCGCGATTATTTAAAGTTTTTATCAAACTTTTCCACAAATTACGAACTCGTCACCACACTCGCGAACGCGAAAACTTGCCGAAAAACTTATCTGTGATACAGCCAATTGTAGGTAAAATTTCGTATATGTAAACTTTTCAAAAAAGTTGCTTCGTCCAAATAAAATTCGTTAATGTGACGCATACTATATCATAATTGCTAATGGAAAATTAAATGTTCCATATCATAAAGGCTTGATAGAATTCTGCAAAAAATAATGTATAAGAACAGCATTCTCAATATAACTTTAAACTTACTTTCTTTGTTCTTGGAGTATTTCGGAAAATCTGCTAGTCGATGCAATGCTAACTGTTTTTCCAATTTCTTTCTTTGAATTGACGCTGACTAGTTAATGTCTACGTCATGAAGCAAACCATAACGGCCGAATAAAATTCTGCACAACAAAAATTTATTTTAAATTTTCTCCATAGAAGGAAACCACCACGTTTTGGTTATCATCAAAATGAATGAAACTTGTAAAATTTAGTTTGTGCAACAAAATTTTCTTAAAAATGCAAAATATTACATAATAATTATTATTATAACTCACCCTCTTCTAATTTGCTGATATTCAAGAAATACAATTTTCAATTTGATGGAAAATAACAAAACAACCCCAGTTGAATTCAACGCACCAGTTTCAAGAGTTTCTAGGTAACAACATTACCAAAATGTCCAAATAAAATTTGATTCTCCATGAAAATCATCGCAGAACCAAAAATTTTTACCCGAGTGGAAAATAACAAACACATTAAGAATAAAATTTTGCGACTTTCTTGGACAACGTTTAGACCAAGACTGTGCTGAGTAAACATTTGTTAGTTAATTTTTGTTTCTAAAATTTTTTGTAATTTAAAAGGTGAGCGTCAACGATAACGCTATCACATTATGTGTTAAGTCGAAAGTTACAAAAATTAAAATTTTTTGAATTTTATTTAAGTTGATTTAAACGTCTACAAGGTGAAAGTGAAAAATTATTTAATAATTTATAGTTTTCAACCATAGAAAACCTAACGTCCAAATATTTTTGGAAGTCCTTATGAAATAGTTATTGGGCCCCTTAGTGCTGAACAAGATTTTACCCCAAACCCTGAATTTTATTTGTTTTAAAACTTCAACGAATAATGTAGTAGATTGGTATTTTGGAGAAAAACTTTCCCACAAAGGTTTTTCCGGTTTGGTGTTATTTTATAATGCAATACATATTTCTTTGTAGGAAAGTCGATAAAAAAGAACAAATATTTCGTTAATATTATTTTTTAAGGATTCTGTCGGCAGGAAATTCTTATGAACGCAGTTTGCCTATTATGTCATAGAGAGCGTTGCTACCACGTAGTTTTCGAATGAAACGAATAAACCTGGCAACATTGGAGTTAATTATATTCCGCCATATTGTATTTAAATTCTTTTGAAAATACTAAATAATTCACTATGAAATCAAAATGCCTAATGGCCTTAAATTTTTGGAATAAAAGTTTGGTATAAAGGCCCTTTACTTTATTTTTTGAAATAATTGAATTTAATTTATAATATTTTCGATTCATTTGGGTTTTGTAGATCAAGTAAAAACTGAAGTTAATCTAAGTATAGGTACTAATCAGCAATTAATCGAAAAAAAAGTTATATTGCTTATTGGTAGTTAATGAATCGAATGATTAATTTACAAAACAATGCATTGCGAATAAGTGCTATTAACTGTACATACTTACCTTAATGAATAATTAGTTGTCAATTTGATTAAGTAATAGGTAGATACTTGGAAAATTGATAACATACGAATTGGTTGCTTTTACAATTTGGGTAGTAGAGCACAAGCTGTTTGAATAATTTTTTTAAGATTTACCTGAAAATGTTTTTTTTTCCAGGACCATTAGAGCATTAAACAGGGAGTCAGTGCTCCATGTACACAATTATTGCCAGAGTTAATTAAATTTAATTAACCTTTAGTTTTTTCCAATAACTCAACTCTTTGGGCTAAAGTAAATTTTTATAGCGGTTAAAGATGAAGCACAATAGTTATATCCCGAAAGATACAAGAATAAGTCATTTAACAGTGCAATTCGTAATGTAGGCAATGCACTACCTCCTTTTATTGATGATATTGCTTATTTGCAGCTGGTATTAGCTATAAGCTTTATATTTTCAAAAAAAGACAGGCTATGGCAAACCACCGAGATTAATCCTCATAGTTAAATGAAATGGTCACCCAAGATCAATTATATGCTTCAATCTCCAATGTGAAAAATAGCAACGACGAGGTGTTCTTGAAACAGTCACCCATCTAAGTAAAAAAACATTCTTAGCCATTCTTATTGCTATAAGTTTGATTTTGAAAAGTTTTTAAAATGTAAGTTTTGAAAATTATCCTGTAAAATTACATAAACAGTCGCATTCAGATTTCAGAGTGCAGTAATCCTTTCAAAATTTTCTTTAAAAAAATTTCCTTTCTGGAAATCAAAATGAAATAAACAAAAATTACAATAACAACAGAAAACTCATCTAATATTATTGAATTACAAGTTAATATTTATTTGTCCAACTAAGCTCGTCAGCTATAAGGAATAAATAAAAATTTGGATAAAATTGATGAAATTTCCCCGAGTTCGTGCGTAAAGAAAATCAATTAAAAAAATTATTGTAACAATCTCTCGTTAATTTTAGGGCGGCCTGCGTGTAGTAAGTGCCCCATATAAAAAGCCATGTAACAAACAATGTTACACAAAGCATTGAAATTTGGCTTTTCAGTTAACAGCAGATTGTTATTGGGTAGGTAAAATAGTTAAAAAACAAGGGTAAACTTTTCACCCTCTTTTTACTAACCAATCGTAATTTTTGACATAGGGGAAATTGCACCAATAGAATTATACGATTATATTTTGCTGATATTTCATGACTCACAGAAAAATTAATATTTGATATTGATTGATTATTTTACTTCATGCTGTTAATAATTACGGTCAACCATGCTATAATTGTATATTTCAAGTCTGTTAATGCAGCGTCATTTCAATATTCATCCAACGAAGCAAAACTGCTTCCACAAAATATATAAAAGAAATAACATTTTTGTAAAAATGTATGAAATTGCCTCAATAAAAGACAGATTAGGATTTGCAAGTGCCAGAAAAAAATATTGTGATCCCCCCATTGTGCGAATGATAAAAAATCTTTTGTTGTGATTTTATGAATTTGACCGTTGCCCTACATGCACTTTTTCATCCCATTTTTTGCAGGGGTAAAAAACTAAATGGACACATGACACGTGCCAAAACATAAAGCAAATATTTGATCCTGCTTTTTCTAAGATAAACACACTTACGCAATATTGATTGTTACAAAAACCTCATCAGCAGATTTGAAGTTTTAAAACGAAAATTCAAATTTAGCAAAATTTTTCGTTTTGACGAATGCAGAAAGCGAACTGTGGATTTGTGAATTTTGTGCATCTAACAAAGCTTATTGTCCAGACAGCTTTTGTGATTTGCAACTGACCAGATTGAGCCTCTCCTGTGATTTCTGATTGACGGGTAATTGTTGGTGCCCATTCTAGCAAATAGTACAAAGCTCATGGGTATAAGTGCTTTTGACGTGCCCAAACAATGGATACATTTCCATATACACAAATTTCATACCAATTTGTTTCCAAAAAATGCGATTTACTTTAAAAATTATAGCGATGCCTGATGGAAAAAGTTTCCAAGTAGAATTTACTACATTGTGGTTTTATAGAATCAATAATGCTTTTTGAATGTGATTTTAATGCGATGTAAAAATTTGATACTTCATTCTGAATTATTTATTTAATGACTAGGAATATAAAATATTTAAATGTCAAATTATTTTCGGTATTGATTTAAAAAAATTATTTTACTTCTGTTTGTTATTATCTTACCCAACCGATGGTTAATTTTCAATTTTCCGAATAACAATTTGTCAGTTCTATAATTTCCATTAGCCAGACCGTCCGACCTTTTGTGATGATTGTACTTTCAAAATTTCATCCATCAGTAAGTACAATTTAAAATTTTTCGGGTTCGAACAATTTTGGGAAATCAAAAATTCTTCACATCTTAAGCTATCAGGTTGCACCTGCGAACCTCATAAAAACTAAAATTTTAACCATTACTTAATTGACTCCTGCAGGATGTGTTTTAAATGTTATCGCGTATTGTTGGTTGTGTTTTTCTAATATTTAAGTTATTTTGAACGGAGTGCAAAATCAACATCGGTCGGTCCCCCATTTTGGCGTTTGCTAGTTCTATACAATTGTCCGCTTGTCCCTCAATTGCAGTGGGTCATTTCAACACCACAATGACAGCAGATGGCCATCGAGCTGACCAGGTGAAGATATGCGATTCTAATGTAAATACAAATATGAAAGTTTATCTGGGATGCAACAACATGTTTTCGAAGCATTTTAAATTGGACTTTAGAAAGTCCGACAGTTGCAGATTTTGTTAGCAGAATTTTTCCTTTATTTGTTATTTTTGTTACGTTATTTCGGAACATTACAACTTCAATGGAGTTAATTTTCGAAATTTTTAAGCAATCGGAAGGCCGCCTTCTCCAATCAAACCGAATTTAATCGTCGCTTTTTTTGACAAGGATTGATGATTTCTAATAAAATCTCAAACCACAATAAAAGGAAAACCGATGTCCTTCGAGTGTATAAAATTTGATTTTTCTTTTGTTGTTGACAAATGGAAGTGGGATTCTTGAAAACTTGCAAACATTCTTAAATTGATTTGTCATAAGAGCGATGACATTCTTATTTTTCCATTGTACGAATTTTGAGTTGAGAGTCACCAAGCAAATAGGACACTTAGCATTTAGAAAAAAAAAACGCTATGTTTAATTTACCGCTTTGGTTAATTATCACACATCACAAATTAAATTAATGCGTTAACCCATTCATTTGCTACATAACAAGGTCACGGTGAAGAAAAACCGCGGAATGTAGAACAACTTCCGATATAAACAACTTTCAGTTACTTAATACTTACAATAGTTTTAATATTCCAACTCGAAATTTAAAATTCAAAGAAATTATCTAATGTTTATGGTTTCACAACAGGATATGGAATTGATAAGAATATTGATAATTCGTATTTATTATTTGCTAAGTTTATCTTTGTTAGAGCAGGAACATGGAAAAGGGAGATTTTACACTCCGCCCTTTTTATATTATCTTTCCACACCCTTCACATTTTTAATATAAAGTGATCAATAATATTTTTGCTGCGTGATTAATAATTGGCGTCAAAATAAAACAAATATTCTTTAAAAAGAATATGGTTTCTTGGGTGGAGGGGATTAAACGTACACATGAAACGCGAAGGTTTTTTGACAAATTTTTTCGTGATTTATCAAAATTATTTCTGGACCGGAATATTACAAATTCAAGAGAATAAATAAGAATTTCATGCATTCTAATGCTGCTCACTATTAAACATATTTGTGATCTACGTTAGAAACAAAATGAGTTCATCGAATAAAAATGGTATTTTATGTTTGGAACCTGAAGAGTTCCAAAAAGACGAAACCATTGCATAGCGGAACAGAAGTCATATGAAATTTCTGTTCATTACTGAGCTACCCCCTTTAAAATATTTAAAATAAAATCGAAATCTTGATTTTAGAATAAATATTTTATTCGGAGTAAATGTACGTTTTGTGCTTTGTCTTTGGGTTGCATGTTTTTTTCATTTAGCCACATCAAGTCCAACATTTTAGCTCCTAATTGAAATACCACATTTTATACAATTCAATTTATTATTTCTGCAACCACTCGAAAATGATGATTTTTTGATTTAATTTCATAATATAAAAACTCTTTTAAAAATATTGTTGAGTAATGAATTTTCTTCTTGGAGTCCAACGAGATCCTTTCCTACAAAGGTTAAAAAAAAGCTATTCAACTGACACAGATATTATAATTATTATTATTTATATTGAAGTGAACAACAAAAATTATGTTTTATGTGAAAATTTATCCAATTTTTTTGATTTCTGATATTTATCGGACGTAAATTTTTGACGAATAAAAAATATATTCACACAAAGGTTAATAATAATAATTTAAAACTGCGTTGAAATGAATAACATCCGGAATATTTTCACTGTTAATTTCATTTTAATTATTACATTAATTCTTGTTTTTAAATTCCCAAGGACTGATAATCTTCGCGAGAACATTTAAGATAAGAAAATGTCTTTGTTTCACTGTCGTTAACGAATTTTTTTTAAATAATAAATTTTTGCATGCTACATCTACATTATGTTGAATTTGAAACGACGGAGTAAATTTATTAATAAACAATATAAATATGAAGGATTTTTCATTTATTAATAGTGGGTCCAAGGATGAGTCCATCCGGCCTTCCTCTGGCGACGCCGCTGGTGGTATGATAAAATAGAAGAACTGTTTTTAATATATTTTTAAAATAAAATTAGTTTGTTTAGTCCAAAAATGTTTAATCTTATCTCGAATGTGATAAAACAAAAAACTCAGTTTAAAGATATCCTTGCATGTCTTTATAGTCGTATTTATAAAAATAATTTTCTTCCATTTATCAATGAATTAATGTTCATAAATTTTCCGTCTAAAAATGTTACCCAAAACTTGATTGTTATATCCCCAAATATATTACGTAGTACTTATTATCAAAATTATAAATGTAATATTTTATAATAATTTTTAAAAAAATTTTAATTATGTTTAAAAAAAATTAAATGCGGATTTAATAAAAATTAGCAGTGATAAAGAAAACACCTGGCCAAAAAGCAATGGAGTTCCAAAGCGCCATAGAAAGTTTTGCGGTCTGCATAATATAAACTCGCAAAATCTGTGACTACCAATTCGAATACCCCTCTCCTAATAATAGTAGCGATTCTGTTGATTCGCTAATGGCTAAAAAAGAAAATTCGCCATTTTGTTGAATTAGCAGTCTTTTACTTTATATTATACCCATTAATTTGGCTTTAACCGGAAATCTATTTACTTTTCTAAGAAATCTCTTGTTTAAGAATAAAAAACTCAAGCTGTTCATGTTCGTATTATAATCGTTATAATAATTAGCTTTTGAAGTTAATTATAGCACAAAAATCTCTTTATTAATGATCAGTTGCATTACCATATCCTTTATTCGTCTACACAAAACTCACCAGGATAATTTAAAAGGGGTTGGCTTTCAATTTAAAGAAAAACAAACTATAATTTAATTTTTTTTATCAGCAAATCAACAAATAACAATGAAAACTAGAAATATGATTTTATCAGTTTAATATTGCGTTGTGTCTTAAAATTTTCAAAAATGCATTTTTAATGTCATATCCAAAAGGAAAAAATACTTAAAATGCTATTAGGAAGGTTCGGTGATTGCGATATAATTTGCAATTAAATAATTTCGTAAATGGATCATTTGCCAAGCTACTTTTTGTTGGAGTCGTTATTAATTTGTTTCATTTTATTATGGGGATAAAATTTGAAAAAAAGGTGAAAATTTGCTCGAAAACTAACCATTTTTGAGATTTCTTTTGTTAAACGTGCGATAGCTCAGAATACTAATTATTGGGTCTATTTTTGAAGACAAGTTCTTTTCTATTTTCTCATGTCATACTGATGTCATGGAAAAATGATAATTTTTCTAAATTTGTAACACAAAAATTGGAATAATTGGTTTTGGTTAGCTTGGTCTGAATTTTTCGTATCAGCGATTTTATTTTTAATTTCTTTTATCAACAAAAGCTGAAAAAATACTGTTATGCCACCCTCGCATCAAACGACAGCTTAGGGATAAAATTTGAACCGATCACAAAGAATTGCTGATCTCTAGCCTCCGGATTGATTTTTGAGACGATAAATATGTCAGCTAAAAAAGGGAATAGTTTCCAAAACAACCAAAAGGTTATTTTTAAATTTCTGCACAATTTTTTATGAATTTTACAAATATAAGATTATTTTTTGACTTCAGGATTCAATGAAGGTAGTTATGTCAATATTTTTCTCAAAATGTATTGTATCTACCTATTTACTATGGTTTTGGAATGAATTAAAAAAAAAATTACATTCGTATGTTGCAAGTAAGGATCCAGGATTCAGGGATCCTTACTGCCCACCTAAATGCTTGTGGATTCGCTTATTTATAGGTTCTTTTCCGTTTTTCGTATTGTTTATAACAAATTAGTTAATATCATAACCATGAAAAAGAAGTACATATTTTGTAAATTAATTCCCTCTCTTCCCAGAATGAAAAACTGAGTCTACAGATTCATAATATAATTTTTTCTTTCATTTCATATTTTACTGAAACCTTTCGTAGTAATAAAATTTTCAGATAGTTAGCAATTTTACAAGAAAAAAAATTAATTGCAGGAATTGTAAATCAAGGAATTGTAGAAATTAGGAGCAAAAAGGAAGAAACCGAGTTTACTGCTTAGTTTTTACCATACTATGGCATCTTCAGATGATAAATTGTTCAATTACTTCCACAAAAGAGTGAGCCTTGAGGAGAAACATAAGGAATATTATAAAAACCAGTGTACGATCAGTGAAAGAAAGCGTTTTTCGATTTCATTTTACCGCACTCGTTTGAAAAAGCCATGGTTCTTAATTTCGAATTAAAAAAAGTAAAAACTCGAAATTTTACTCCGGGTGTTTCACTCCGGATTTTACTCCGGAGTATTTATTAAATGACCGAATAAACTGGGAAACCGTCACCTCTAAAAAATGGCGCTTATGAAACTCGAGACTTAAACTCTCGAAATAATTTATTATACGTTTTAAATTTTATTATTTATTTATTAAAATTAAAAATGCAACGTAACGAAGTTTTTAAACAATATCAATTAGGTGCTATCAATTATGTAATCCTGAAAAGGACACTGTTTTTGCTGACAAGTAAATAGATGTCTAGTCTTGTTTCATAAGATATTTTATCTACTGTTCGAAAAAGCTTATTTTCGACACCCATTTGCGTTAGGAAATGCTCCACTTTCATGTATTCCGGTATTGAAAGTAAGTACTTATCGTTGATCTCATTGTTTATTATTTTATCACAGTCAGAAGTGCATTCAACCTTCGAAAATAAAATATAAGTCAAAATGGCTAATAACATAATAAAAATAAATCTTACGAAAGCCTGTTTAGACTATATAATTTTGCTGTCGATTTACTTACGATAATTTGGGTAATGTTCACATCATACGACCTGTAAAATAAAAAAAAGGAATGGTTTTACCCTTAATTTTGATTTATTTGGATTAAAAGTTATTTAGTTTTCTTTGTTTTATACTTTTTTTGTATTTAACAGATCTGCTTTTCTATTGTAACTTCAGTGAGGTAAAGTAAAATTATCAACTCCAATTACGAAAATCCAGACGTAACTTCTATAACAAACCGTATTAAAAAGAAAAAAATTAAGTCAATTTAACTATTTCAGATTTTGCATTACAAATTGCGAATTTTAAAATAAAAAGCGAATTTTCAAAGCAGTTTGCAAACATTTAAATAATCAAAGCGTTGTTCTGGGCTGCTATTGGAAAAATTAAATTGTTAGTTTATTTTTCTTGCATTTCCAATTGAGAATTTTCAATTTGGTTACGTTTTGTTACTTCAGATTAAAAGGAGAATATAAAAAAGAAGGTTTTTCAACAGGAAGAGAAAAAGTAATTTGTCTCCTACTTTTGTGGAAAATATGGCACTTTACTTCCTGAAAATGGAGTAAAAATAAAAGATTTCTTGTACACTTGGAAATGAATCAATTTCAATATTTTTAAAAAATTGTCAGTCGACAAACAGTTAATAAAAATATTCTTTAAATAATGTATACATTTTATTGATTTATTAATATATTAATTAATTTTATATTAAATTATCAATAATTTATTACCATCAACGAGCGGCACTAAAAGTTGAAGAGAAAATAGCAAACGGCAGGAAATTACACAATTTACATGTTTTTTCACCATCTTATATTTACCATATTGAATTTTTCAAAAATTGGTTGTATTATGGAAAAATAATCATAAATAGTAAAAAAAAAACATGGAAAAATTGAGGTTTTATTTCAAAATTGCAAAATTTGTTGGTTCATTCAATAAGGAAAACTTTTGGAAAAAAATAATAATTTTAATAAGTAGCTTTTCATTTTCTATTCCTAATTTTAGTTTTCACTCTGTAAAAATACTACAATTAGTCGGGGAGCTGCATGTAAATAAGAGCATTACCTTAAAGTAACTGAGCTGTTCTGAGGTTTACAATTTATCGAAGTATAATTTTTTTTTAGTTTTTATTACTTTTTACATCCCACGATTGTTTTATTTTAATTTTCATATTTTTAATTCAAAACTGATAAAATTTAGATATGTTTATCCAGACATTACGAATACATCTTTCTATAAGGAATCAAAATATTATGACATCCCATTTGCCAAGAGGTCGAAAATTTCTTTCAAAATTCAGCTTTTTTATGGAGCTTTCGGCGTTATATTACATTTTTGATTAGTTACTACCAAAATTCATACAATTTAATTTAATTTGAAGTTTCAGTGCTAACGCTTTTGGTTATCACCCAGAAAATTTGATTTTCAAATGAAAAACAGTTGCTATTAACTGCTGAAGAGCTTTATGCTCTCCTGCAAGTGGCCCATCCAACATTTGCCTCATTTTCTGGTTCAGTCCGGACCTGTTCCTAAATAAAATTTACCATGTTTACGAATTTTAATAAAATAAAGGAGAGAAGAACTTTTTTACAAAAGCAACTGCGGTTTCCAGTTCTCGAAAGTTATTTAGGTTTTCCGCATCAATTTTTTTAAATCAATGTTTTTAAAATGGATTTATTTTTTGTAACTTGTACAGCAAGAAATGTATTTCTTTACAATATTTTGTCATGGTACACATTTTGAAATTACCTGAAAATGCTTACAAACCTACCCCTAAAGCGTACCGCCATAAATACTACCTTCATGACATTTTAATGCTTTCAAAATGATAAAAGTTATTATTTTTACGATTCTCAGAGTCGCAGAGCAGTTTAGATTATTTCAAATCTTGCACGATTTGAATTTTTTTTTTAAATTATTCAAATTCATTTTCGCGTTAGGAGTTTGTTGCACACAAAGTGTATATTTTATGTGTTACAAATTGAATCCTCCCATATTGTAGAGAAAGTTAAAGCATCAACACAAGGGGTGTTTTGTAGATAAATCAGAAAGAATTTACAGATTTAGGGGATGTTGGAGTGGGGGTGGAAGAACTATTCAAGAACGGCGTGAACAATTCAATGCACTACGGGGTAAAACGACACTGTGCCTATAAGTTAACATATCTTTTTATTGTTTTTTTAAGTTGTGGTGAAGTTAACTGTGTGATTTTTTCAATTTTATTAAATTATAGTGTTTGTTTTTAACGAAATGAAGTAAAATTTTAAATCTACTTTCGTATTACTTTATTAATGACTGCTGCTGTTATCAACACAACTGTAAGTTTGAAGTTCACTTGATAGTAAATTGTTAGAAAATAATTACACGATATTTAATTTTTCTGATGATAAAATTGCGTAGATGTTGGTAGTAAAAATGAATAATTGTCGAAATTGCTTGATAAACTAGCAAATTTTATTCTAAAAATAATTTTTTTAAATTTATTCCACGTGGTAGGCACTATTTTGAAATATTACAAAAGTGGTCGCCTAATCACCTTATAAGAACGTTAGATTTTGCCTCTCAATTTTGAATTTATTCAACTTAAGATAATTAAAAATTAAAATTTTATTGTTTTAGATCCCCATGACGATACCAGTAATGGTGGATGAAGACAGTGGAGTTGAAATATCGCATCTTCAAATAGAAAGTGGTAATTCAAAATAAAATATTTCTTATTTAAGCGTCCCTTGCCGAATTTTAAAAAAAACACGTTAATTAAAGCAAGTCGAAAAAATTCTTCCACGAATTTTAAATGCATTCAAAAATCGAAAGCGTTCTCATAATAAGAGCTTATAAATATGTTAATAAATATTCTTCAACCATTCATTATCAGGTTACGGAATCGAAAAGTTTGGGGATACAATAAAATTAATCAAAAGGTTTAAATAGCAACCTGCAAGAGTATTCCATTGGACCACTGCATTCTTTAAAAACATAAAAAACGTATTGAAATTTTTGACGGGGTGCTTACTTTTACTGATGATCCAAAATGTAAAAATCCAATTCCGACATTTTTTTACTTGTAACGAGGAGGATTTTCAAATTTACTGGTTCACAATTCTGTTAACAGGATAATTTCGAAAATATTTACCTTTGGTACCAAAAAGAGAGTGTAGGTATTTCTTCACAGGTAAACAAAAATCTAAACCGGTTTTCGTGTAGAAAATATTTGGTTACCTCGGTGTCACTTTTACCCTTACAAATTCTGTTAGACTTTTTTTTAATCAACTGGAAAAAAATTTTGTTTAAATGGTAAAGGAGAATTAAAATTGTGGAACTAATTTTTGCGATAATATACGATGTGAAAATGACAATTTAATTAATGTGTACTGTACACGCACTATCATCAATTTTATTGCATAATGAGTTTGTCATTCCCTATCGATTTTATCGGTTTAACGAGTAAAAATTACATTTCGATTATTTACGGAAAAAGTGGCAGTTTTTAAACCTTGAGCTACACATTTTGTTCTCAAGTGTAAATGAAAAGATTTACTTAACGCGTAATTAACAAATATGGTGGGACCAATTTGACCCTGGTTAGGTGTCCTAGGGTTAACGAGAACAAATAACTGCGTTACTACTTGTCCTAATATTACGCAGTAAATTTAGTGTTTCCATATGTGGTTCTAAAAAAAACGACAACTGGATGCATTTCCGGCTGATGATAGTGTGGAGCTTCAAACTTATGATTATCTTGGGCTCGTTTAAGTTTTATATTTACATACATTATTTGAGTAAAACATGCTAACCGCTTTAAAAATTTCCATTATTTAAAAAAATTTACATGAATTTCGGAGCAGGAAAGTGCGTAGAATTTTTTAGATATTTTTTGAATTTTGAAACAAATTTCGGATCTAGACATGTAAATCTAAAAATTTAAATTTCTATACAAATCGATGATATCTCGAAAAGTGTCACACGATTATTTTTGTGATGTATGGTAAACATATTCTAAAAATTAATATAAAGAGACAACAAGTTAAGGGTTATCATTATATACTGACATAAAGTTTAATAAAAGTTGTTGACGTACGATTAATAATAAGGGCACACAGTTAAGCGTTTAAAAAATGCGGGTTAATTCATTTGAAAATATATGGATTTCCCTTACGCTGGAGGGAAGGTCGTTTTTGTTTTGATATTTTTGGACAAAAATTAAATAACTTCTGAAAAATATTTCATATAGAAAGACGCCATTATAAAGTAAGGGCGTCTCTAAGCAACGTCCAATCATTCACGGCGTCGTTTATGACGTCACAAATACGATATTCTGCTGAGAGTGTTGAAATCAATACTTTATTTGTTAATAAAATAGAAAACTTTTTCCAACACTTACTTCCTCAACAGAAGTTATATTTAATAAATTTTGTGTGTGTTTGTGATGCCTTGTAATTGATATTCGAGAGAAGCAAATACCGCGGCAAAGCTTATGGGCTATAATGGAAAAAATTAATTTGAATATAGCTAACATTTTCTTTTATTCGCCTGAAATTTTAACCAACGAGCGGGGCCATAAAAAATTTTGATTAAGAAAAAAAAAGTTTATGGAATCATTAGCAGGTTAAGTTTTTGCTACTTAAAAGCCCTAATGAAGAGCTCCATTAAAAGAACAAAACGCACGATTAAATATTCATTAACTAAGAAAAAAACAATCATCATTAGCACACCATAACGTTTAGATGCTTTTTATACAGGATTTTTTATCCAAAAATTCGCCACAAGTTAGCACAAGTCAAAATAATGGATAATGGACATTTTTCGATTAACAATATTTAATCTCAAGATTATACCTAAAGTTATTCAAATTAATTTAAGCTTGTGGCAACAACAAGATTACAGTCTTTTGTTGGATTATTTCACTTCTGTTCCTAATTAATTGCGACCAGAGAGTCTGGGAGGTATGGCATAATTCTCAGTTTTAATGTGCGAGTAAAAAGTGAAGGAGGTAATTACATGTTGATTATAACATGAAAAACATCTGAAAAGCACGAGAGGTGGTGTCTCCTCTGAGACAACCCAGAATCCGACTCTCTGATTTGTCTAAATAGCCTGATATATTATTCGAATGAAGCGAATAACTTTTCTGGTCAATTATTTTTGATGTGTTGAAAAGTATTATTATCAAACTTGCGTGATTATATCACGCTAATATCATAGCCGTTCGTTAATGATTTACTTTCCAAACTAATATCATAAACTACTATTATTAACTTATAAGTTGTATTTATGGAACGCGAATGATTGACTATGAATAGTCAAATTGTTATGAATAGAAGGGGTTTTTGTTTCAACATAAATTTCCCCTTCTTCTGGCTTGATAATGATGAAAAAATACTTTTTAAAGTAATTTTATGTTGACTAGTAACTAGCAAAACAGCCAAAGTAAAAGCAATAAAAGTTTATAGCTTCGACTTCGAGGTGAAAATAATTACAAATTCTACCAGTATGGCGCGTGCGCTTGTGGCGCAATCGAATTAAAATCTGCTCTCCGTACGTGAAAAAATGGCGACTTCCACTGTGCTGAAACGTTGCAAGCACTAAAATTGTCAAACCGAACACCAAAAAGCTGCGTAAGCTCTCAACTAGAACGCAGCCTGGATATCCTAGTCTACCATTCCGCCAGCATTTTTATCAAACAGTGCTATGAGCAGAAGTTTTCGAGATATTGAGAGTATGTCGTGTTTTTGTGACTATCATAACTCGTAAAGTTATAATTTTCAAGCATAGGAGTTGGTGAACTATAGATTTATTTAGTTTATTCAAAATAAAATTTATTTTCAAATCTAAACCTCCACATAAATGCGACAGATACTTTCAGCGCAACTTTAGCAGGTTACGCTCTCTAGTGGCATGCACATGAGAGATTTGCAAGCGTCCTTTATTTACGTATAAAAAACTATATTAAAATTTAACTATATTGTTTGCTATGCTTCCAATCAGCTTATTTGGGATTGAAACACTGGAAGCCGCTTTGTCGGAATATAAAAGGAGTGGCATATTGTAAGTTCCTTCTAGAAAAGATTTAGAGCAATTTATGTCTATCTTCACCTGAGTCGTCTTATAAAAGCAATAATTTAAACCCGGGTTATATTTTGTTTTCGTTAATTAATATAACTTGGTGTTTACAATCAATTATTCAAAAAATTTAAACCACCGGGAGTATTTTTATATTAATCTTCAAAATAAATTAAAAGATGCGGGTACCTAACTCGGGAAGCTTAAGTAGTTGTAATCTTTCCTCGTTATTTAGTAAATTCAATTTAACCATTTAATTGATTCTCTTTTAAATTGCTGTTGGTTTATCCACTGCAATAGAAGAGACAATTATTACCTTTTTTTTTATCAATTATTACTTTGGAGCTTTATTCAACAGGAGGGTATAATATGCAAATATGAACTTGTCCAACAGGAAGTAGTGCACATAAAAAGATATATCTAATATTATTCCCTTGTACGCAATGCTTTTAAACTATCTAGCCTCTTCCAACAAGTTTTGAGAAGAAGAGAACACCTCGGCGTTCCAAATTTTTATTTATACGACTGGAACCTTCCCGAAATATAATAATTTTTAATTTTGAGATTCCGAGGTTCAGTAAAATTGTAAAAAAATGTGCTCCAATTACGTCCCATTAAAACCATATTGCGTTGAGGATGAGCAAGCTGTCAAAAAACTCTTCCGTCCTTGAACTCTTCTCCTGTGAAGAAAATTCAAATATTAGTTCGGTACACAATACGCAATAAAATAATACATTAAGGCAGCATTTCCTTTTTATTTTCTGAAAAACGAACAATTTTTGCGACGCGAAAATGAAAGGGAAATGCTTTTCTTCTCACATTACACAATAATATAATGTTGAGGATGTTTCGGTAGTTCACACGCGGTAGATAAAAGTTGTATTTAAGAATGGAATGCGGCGATAAGTTGTTTATTTATTGAAAATGGGTTAAAGTTACTACCATAAGGAACGGCGAAAGAATTTTATGAATGATTTTAACGCGCGCTCATGCTAACGTAGTAAACTACATAATTTATTCAAAACAACTTATACCATTTTATACTTTATGAAACTTATAAAGAAGGTCGAAGTAGATTTCTAATAGCCGAAATATGATTGGCCCGAACGTTTTTTAAGGTTTCTTAGTTCCTAGTGCGTTAGTACGGTGCATATAGTCTATGAGTACGGGTAGTTTGAAATGTAGTCTTCCATTATGTATAAATATTTTTATTTCTGTAATTATTATATTTTGAGTTTTGTTATATAAATTTAATTTTACGTTAATGGAGAGACCTGAATTGGAGAATGGAAGAGGTAGGAATTAATTATGGCATTTAACCTTCATTATTTTAATCAAATTCTACGCAATTTGTTTTTAACGATATTTATGTTCTTGCGTAGTTCATTTAAGCCTACAATTGTATATTATTATTAATAATAATAATAATTTTATATCAAAAAATTTATATTATTTCTATGCGCACTTCTTGCATATTTGTGTAACTCGTGGAAACAGTTATGTTGTTGTCCACTTTCTATTAGCTTTAAAATATTTTTATTCACCTCAAATTTATTTTACGCACAATTTTAAGCGTGCAAGGCGAAACGAAAAAGTGCGTTCTTACAAAAATCGGCCCGTAATTATTTATAAAAAATTTGAGAAATTGTTGGTTTTCTTTATTCAAGTTTCCGGCAGGTGCTGATTCACCTCGCTGATAATCGTTAAATCATTCTAAGAATGCAACGCATTTTACTAGTGCGTAACACGATAAATTTAATTTAGGAAACCCAGATTAAGGCGCCTCGATACCTACTTTTCTTTTGCAATTTCCACCCAGTAGGTAAACAACGCATCGATTAATCCGCCACAAATAATTGGGTTAACGCTCGAAAATTCTGTTTTTTTTTATACGAAAGTGAGTTGTATATTCCACAAATTTCATTTAAATATAATTAATGAATCAAATATTAACGGATATTACGTGGTCAGCTTCATAAAATTGTGCTATGTCGTTTAACTGTTACTATAAAAATGTAGAATTAGGAATGCGTTTTGAAATGCTCACTCAATTATGGGATCCGTGTTTCAGAAAATTTCAAAACTTTCTTAATAAGATTTGAAAAGGTCGCTATACTCTCAATTTTAATTGTTTTTTATGTCGGGAAAGAATTTCCCAATTTTGAAGCAGCTACAAAAATATTTTTCAAATAGCATTCCACGAATTCTTCCTAATAAAGCTTCAAACTTCAAATGCTCCAATAAGATGATAATTTTGATGAGTTTATACATTTTTTTCTGCAAACAACATTTCCAACGAGATTACCCAAACTTGTGGTCTAACCTAATTCTTCCACGTGAGATGTGATTGTCACCAACAGAGTCACAAACAAATTTAGAAAAAGCGGTTTTCATTTAGCGAATCATCATCGTAAGTTGAAATGAAATTAATTTTTGAAGAGAATTAATGGTTCATCTTTAAGTTAGGTACCATTTAAGGGAACCGAAGGGGGCAATTTAATTTTTTTAAGGAAGAGAGATCTTCGATTTTACCCTATCTGTTGTTATAAGGGGAGATTGCCTTCAAAATTTATTCATACATTCAACAATATACATTGAAAGGTTTCAAATCACCTTTAAAATACCTAAAGAATTTCCGTAATTAATTTGTCAAATTCAGTTTAGCAGGACTGCGACAGGAAGTAGAAAAAATAAATTTAGTAAAACTAAATCTCATATTGATTTGATCAAGTTTAGGTTTTTCCGACACGAAAAATAAAGGTTTTTGCATTGGGTAAGCGGCTCAACTGCTCAAATAATGATAATTTTTTATTTCCGGAATATTTTGGTATAACTAACAACTCGTATTCAAAATATTTCGAAGAAATATAAATTAAACATTAACGTACAGGACCGGATTTTCAAATATTTTAATATATTGGAAGAAAAACACTACATTAACTTGTGATAATTACTTTAAATTAATTTATAATTATGATTCAGTTCCAAATCCTGGCATTTTAATAGTACAAGTTTGAGAAACCTTTGTCACATTATGTTGATTTTAATAACTTTTGCAAAAACTTTGACTACCGGATATTTACCGGGTAGCCTGCCATTTCCTCCAAACATATGTAAATTTAAACAAGGTAAAATCGTATCAATCAAAAGAGATTTTATTGTACGTCTCTAAGATACACCCAACATTTGCAATTTGCTCTGTAAAAGCGAAATATCGTTTAAAAATTACTTTAATGACTCTATATCCGAAATCATCCAGTATAGCACACTCTAACTGAAGTGAGAAGGCAGGTCTAAACATATTTTAAAATGATAACAAAAATTAAATAAGGTGGAGTCATGGAAATTATGAATTTTCTTTAATTTAATATTATTAGGTAAATAAATTGAAAGGCGGGCTCGATAATTCAATACGGTATTATTTCATAGCTACTTCAATCATCAGTTCTCAAAAACTGATAAATTTTACTAGCAAAAATTCCGCTCCACGTGGACATAATTTTTTTGTTGGTCAAAACAGGAAAGGAAATTTACGAAAATGCAATCCTTAGACTGTAATTTGCTATTTGCACTCTTGCGTAACTTATTATTTGACTTATTAATTGATAATTTTGTGAGGTCACAGCGTTCCTTGAAATACAAATTTAAAAAAAATTGTTTTTTATAATTTGTTTTTATTATTTTTTTATGGAAGCTGTGACGTGGCAAAATCGTGTTTTTTGAATTAATTAATATAATAGGAGTATAATAAACTTAAGTCTGTCAGAAAGGTATTTGTTTATTGGCCCGTTAATTTATTATTAAACGAATCAGAAGTGCGTTATAAGTTAAAAAATTAGTGGATGTCAAATTGACTGCAAGATGACAGGCCTGTAGTGGAACAAATTCATATCTAACAGGATGATAGGCGGAACAGTATTAATTATTTAGTAAGGTAATGGTACACTGCGGCCAACAGGCCGCATACCCTGGTAATCCAGACAACAAAAATCATTTGGTTTCACGAAAAGCGAATTTTTGCCTGGTATTAATACTTTTTTTAAAATGGAATGAACTGAAAATGAACATTTTAACGAAAAAAGTAGTTGAAACGAACCGAAAAATAGACTATAATTCAAAATTGAGAAAATAAATATTAAGTCTGCAATTTTTTCCTTTTAAAAATTTGAAAATACATAATTTTTAAACCGAACTTCTACATTTCGTAAGCTTGCAAGACTACCGTAATGGAAACAGCGATTATCAACCTTAAAATATCATTTTGCTTCCTTCCCCTTTTTCCTATTACTAAATTTAGAATGAAATTAAAAACATATTCTAAATTTGACAACGTTAAAAAAATTCAGGAACCATTTTTAAGTCTGCTGCACGTCCAGCAAACCCGGTAATTTTTATTTGTGAAAAACTGGATAACGCATTCCTGTTTTGAAAGGGGTGTGTTTTGTTTGAAAATTGCTTGGTTGAGATTTTAAGTTAACGTTTTAGAAACCAAAATAGAATATTATAAAGTGCATTGCACCCAAAGTGTGGGATTTGGATGGTTCAAACTACCCCTAACTTCCCGGGACCGTTTCCCATGCCGTTCCAATATAATCTATGACCTGTTTAGTACGGTTTCTTATTTCAGTGAATCGGCACATTTTTAGAACGTATAATTTTGTTCCGAAACGATTATCAAAAAAATATCTATCGAAATATGTATCGTAAAATTATTAAAAATTTGTTTAGTGAACCATTAGTGTAATTTGAATTTTATTATCATGGTGTAGTTTAAATTATTTTTTGTTGATATTGGACGCCACTGTATCTAGGTAACTAGATATTATTGCAGGTATTGTTGAAATGTACCCTTGTCTAGTAACCCTTATAATATGCGGTGCAGTATCTTGAAACGGGCCATTGTAATCGCGGGAAAATGTTGGTAGTATAAGGATCTAGGACTATTTTGGCCTAGCAGTTGAATAAGAATGTATAATTTAAGAGGTTTAGTTTTGTATTCACCATTCTTATTAACAATTGATGTATTACAATTGGTTTTAATGCGACCGTTACATCAAATTCATTTTGATGCCGGTAGTAGTGAAAAACTGGACAAGAAAATTTATTTTACCGGTCAGCAGTGCAATAATCTAAACTTGAATTTGAAAATAAAATTTTACGCAAAAGTACTACCAAACTAGAACATTGCGAGTTTGAATCCAACTTCAATTTTCGAATCTTCAAGTATTAATAATGGAAAGTAAGTAAAAAATCCGCGGAAGTGCATTCGGTTTTCAAAAAAAACTTTTCAAATGCAAGTGGAAGACCCCAGTTGGTCGAATATTTTTGTTAAATTATTTCTAGAAATTTCTAAATTATTTTTTAATAAGTAGGGTGTGCAACGAAGTGCCCACGTAGACCGCAGAAGGGAAGGTGTTATTATTTTGTATTTAAGACTGCATTAAAAAAATATTTTGAAAATTTTAAAAATTTTCATCAGCAGTAACAATTATTTCTATTATTTATCTTCCGACAATTAAATAGTTTTTGTGTTTATTGCGCAAAAAATAGTACGCATAGAAAGGCGTACAAAGAGATGGTAAAAAACTCAATTATGGGTGATTATCCACCATTGAGGAAGTAAACCATTACAAGTTTTACATGTCCAACTTGTTTTCGAAAATTCAAATATTTTTATTTGTACTTACAATAAACTGATATGGCACAATTTTTAAAATTGTTTTATAATTTTCTAAAATTTAGCTTAAAATATAAAAAAAACTTTTTTTGTTTCGGATTTTCCTTGCAGTTTTGTACCTTAAAAATTCAAATATGGTAATAATGTTATGAAATGTTACCAGTACACTGTTTTCTTATAGAATAAACAGATTTATCGGCCGATAAAATATTATCAATCGATTGAATGTTCCTTATCAGTTAAACTGCTCTTTTTTATTTATTTCGTAAATGTTTTTCTCAAAAATTACGTAAGTACCTCACATCCTAACGTGTTTTCAGAAGTGACCCCCAAATAATAAACTCGTAATATGAGATCATAAAAAATAGCTTTCTTTTATACGAAACGGTCGAGGAACCCTTAAAAATTAATAAATAAATAAGTTTGATTGCGGTTTAAAAGTAGGGGGTCACGCATGTTCAATTATATAAAATTGCGTGGAAGATGTCAATATGACAAAAAATTGAATAAAAAATTTGAAATTTTAGGCAGGTAAATCGGTGGTTTACAACGGTGCGGTTAAAGATATTTATAATATTTATTATTACTATTGAATTTAAATTAATAAAAATAGTTCCTTTGCTTTCAGGATCGGAAGGTGGAACTGCCAGCCAAGGAGGCTCCGAAGCAAGTTTTGGAGTTAGAAGAGGCAAGTGCAAATGGTTCAATGTTGCCAAAGGATGGGGTTTTATTACTCCCGATGATGGTGGACAGGACGTGTTCGTGCACCAGGTAAATACAAAATTTAATGTTTTCGAAAAGTCGCATTGAGCAAAACTTGTTCCATTTTGTTAGATTATTTAACAGGATGTAACACATTTTAAGCCCCTCATCTGCAGAAGCTGGAACCTGAAAGTTGCATCAGGTCTTCCATTATGGTTACTATAATTGAACGCGACTCCCTTTTGACTTATTTTTAGTAACTCGAATAAAACATTTTAGTTACCGTAAACTGGGGTGAAGTGAATCACTTTTGACGGTTTTTTTTCATTTACAACTTTCTATGACTAGGAATGTACTTCTAATTAAGGGTAGACAATGTTTCATCCTTCTTCGACCATTCCCTCTCATAATGTTGGTAAAATTTCCGAAGGACTCAGAGTGACGGCCATTAGAAGTCTGATTATCTTCACCCCGTTAGGTGGGGTGAAATGAATCACTCATGTAAATCATTTAATAATTTCTTTCAAACGCCATGTGAGGTGAAACAAATCATGTTATTATATCCTCAGGAGTCTGTTAGAATTATTATAGTTCAATTTACAGAACTTTACAGCTTTACAGAACTAAAAAACAATTAAAATCAAAGATAACATTTTTTATTCTATATCACTCAATGTTATACATTTTAAATTGTCCAACAATATATAACGCCCGCGGCGTATCTTTCACCCTCACTTTCTTTATAATATTATAACGGACAACTAACTGTTCATCCTTGATTTGAGGATATATAAAATAATTTAATTTTAAACCTTCTTTCTGCCTTAAAAAATGTATACCGAAGCGTGATTCGCATCACCCCACGATTTGTCGAATAAAATTTTTAAACACTACTGTGCAATGCATAGATGAAATTTTGAAAATTTTTTTTTTGCTTTTTTTATATGAATCTTATGGTTGCCAAATAAAAAATAATTCATCGCTGCAACACCATAATTGTATGTGGTGCATGTGTTTCATTTTTTATTTTCTAAAATGAGAAAAATTCTACAATTTTTATGAAAATTAATTACTTACCACCAAGAACTTTAAATCACTACTAAATATAAAAAAAAAGGTTGCAGAAGTATATAGCTATTGATAAGTACCAATATAAATACAAGAAATTTTTGGCCAATCAAAAAACCCGCAAAATTCAAAATATTTCGGCTGTGATTAGCTTCACCCCATCTGATTAACTTCACCCCGTTCTACGGTACTTTAAAAAACACAATTTAGTATTAATAGCTTTCCAAGTGTTTATTTACGATTAACAATGAAAATTTATTTTGCAAACTCTTCTAACTAATTAACCCAAGAATCAACTTCATCCGCATGCATGAAATGTAGCAAAAAATGAAAAATTCCTTTTAAGAAATTTAACTTGATTTGGCAACGATTGGTCAACTTTGTCTCAAAGCTCTTAAAATAATGTAAAACTACTTAAAAAGCAATCTTTCAAGGAATTAGGTAAAATTTTCTGTGCTTTTTGCAAAATTAAAAATTTTAATAAAAAACTTTACCGAATAAAATATTAGAATATGTGAATTAACAATAATATGTAGAAATTTTATCAAAACACTCTGTTTTTGTTCATCTTTGTTAACTGGGTTGGACTAAAACTTTGTATTAAAAAGTGAAGAAATGCAAAATATTTGAAAATGATGACTTCAACTTTTAGGATCTCAAAACGTCTAAAATTCGATACTCACATAGTATGGCTTTTGAAATTGTCCTTCAGTAATCAATTAAATAATTTTGCTGTAAGCTGATGTCACAGACACAATATAAAACTTGAAATTAATAACTGAAGAAGCAAAAATTACTAAAACTAGAAAAGAAACTGCAATGTACAGAGATTTCAAATTTTTACATTTCACATGCTGGATAAATTGTCCCGAGCTTAATAAAAAAGAAAAAATCAGCCTATAAAATCGTATATGTAGTAATTTAATTCTTATTCGTGCCTTATAGCCGAAATTAAAATGAAATATTAGAAATAAAGCAAAAAAGAAAATATTATTTAGAAACGCATAATCGCGAAATATTTTTGTTATATCCTACGAATATCCCTAAAAAGGAAATAATCTCGAAAATTAACATAATTTATTGTCAAATACCTTAAAAAATATTTAAAGTTTCCTTGAGTCCTTGCAAGAGTGTAGTTATTTAAATTTAAAAATTATAAAATTGTTAAAAAAAAATAATCAAGATTAGGTAGTTTCCAAAACATTTCCAAAATATATTTACATTTAAATGATTCAATTTGCAGCAATGACGCAATTTTTCTGTTAAATGGCAATAAAAACTTGAATAAAACGCTAAAATATTTGTAAATTTTAATTGAGTTTAGATACATAAAACATTTGTTTATCAAAAAATGTAATATTTAAAAAAAAATTTCATTGCTCATCATCAATTGAATTTATTAAAAATAAAGCAAGCGAATCGAGAAATTACAATAACATTTTTGGATTCTATAGCGAAGATTTGGAGATGTTCACATGGCCATTAACTGGATCTATTGTTTAACCTCTTTCTGAAGTCTGAACAGTCTTAATCTCAAGATAGGGATTGTGGTTGGTAAAGTACTTCTAACACAAACACCAATTTACGATATAGAATTCGCTTTTTACAATTATTATTTAATAAATTTATTTTAAAAACTGACTACATAATATGTAATTTTGCAAACCAAACTATTATAGTAGTAAAATGGAGTATTTACCCTAATTATTCACGCTACATAATTTTAAAAACAAAGTAAAAGAGATATTAATCATAAAAATGGACGAAACGATTAGCTTCACGAAATTTGCTAGTTAAGCAGCTTTGGTATGCAGTGCCAATTTCCTTTGGACGTTAAGGTCCTTCGTTTTATTTTTTCATTTTGTATTTCCAAAGACAATTAATTTTTACCAAAAATGAAAAAGGCTTTTTTTTTTCTTCTTCCGCATAAAATGTTTTTGGGTTTGCGATTTTAAATTGTAGTTTAATTATTCATGATTTGTTACTTTTAATTTTAAGCGATTACTCATTGTATTTTCGCAAATAAATGCTGCCATTGAAGAAAACGTAATATTCATCGATTAACCACGTCATATCATAATCTTGTCTGATTCACTAACTTAAGTTTTCGTTATGTTTGTGTTCAAACATAATTCACTTTCTAATAAAATATAAATTATTTATAAATTGAAAAAATATTATAGATTCCGGCTAATACACAAATAATAATATAGAATTATTAAAATACAGAATCAATGATAATATGGTAATTTCTTTTATTTTCCATAATTTCAGAACAGAAGAAAATTCTTTCTTTTTCCAATCACATAATATATTAATTTTAATCTCGAGTTTGAGTTTTAGTATCTACTTATAAATATGTATTTATTTTGTCGTTAAATAAATTTAAATAATTCAAGCGAAAATTGCTCATAGAATTTTCAAAATTTTTAATTGGATCATTTAAAAAGAAGTCTAAAAATAAATTGGTAAAATGTAAAAAGGGGACGAATTCGGAATATTCGTCCCAGTCGGTGTAATAAAAATTATTGTTTAACAAGTTTTTAATTTTAATATTTAAATTTTTGATGTTGGAAACAATTAACTAATAAATTACATAACATCCGTTTTATATTAATTTTATTAAAGCACGACGCTTTCAAAAAGTTGATATATTAAAACGAGCGTACGCACACGCCATGCTAGAAGTAATTAACATAAAGAAAATAACGCTCGTTTGGAATCGAGCACTTTTTTTCTATAATTTACCATCATTTTGAACGATTGCGCGGGGTAAAGTTAATCGTCCCAACCAAATTACCCCACAATCATTAAGCATTTCAATTCCGATTGGAGACAAAAGTGCAAAATCCCGCCTTAACTTTTCAGCTCGTTACAAATTTTACAATAATTTTAGTTTCCAATATTATTCTCCAACGGTACTTTAACTTGCAATAAAAGTTTTTAAATTATTTATCTGCACATAGACAACAGGTGCAAATTAAACTAAATAATTATAACAGTGAATTTGACTGCTGGTAAATTTTTCCTCTGTCCGAATTTCTCGACCACACGCAGAAGTGACATTTTGAGCGTTAAAATCGAAAATTTATGTTTTTTATCTCTTAATTACGGTTTAATACCTCGTCATGTGTTTTCAAAATAATAAAATTTGTGGCGGGCAATTCTCTTTTGGTGGGCTAGTATTTACTAATTTGTTTAAAAGCGACTTTTTCCTCCATCGCCAGCTGCCGAAAGAAACCGTTCATTATAACACCTAAGCATTGTAATTTTATTTTTTCCAAAAATGTGACCTTTTTTAAAACAAAAATTACATTTCTTAATTTTTTTTAATGAGCTCCATTCAGTTACGGGAGCAATTTCGATGATGGTAACCCATTCGAAAAATCAAGCATAAGAGAGTGCACACTCATAATGGGGAGGTTGTTAACGGCATACTTTATGTAGTAGGTACCCTTAGCGCTTTGTTGTTACCCTCTTTATTACACTGTTTTTTAGCAATAAGCAGGTATTTGCAGTCGGTGAATGTATTGACCATTATATGATTGTCACACTGGTTTATGTTGAGCTTGTCAGAAATCATAAACGTTAATGTGATTTATCGAACCTTAATCGTTGCGCATTTTGACTCCAATTTATTATTATCGACTTTTAATTTGTCGAAAGAGCTAACCTGATGATGATTGTTACAGAGCGTAATACAAATGAATGGATTTCGGTCACTAGGTGATGAAGAAGAAGTCGAATTTGAATGCAAAGTTTCGGATAAAGGATTAGAAGCCACTAGGGTCACAGGTCCTAGCAGTGGCGATTGTCAAGGATCCCACCGTAGACCAGTAACAAAAAAACGCTTTAGAAAAATTAGGTTTGTATTTTAAATTTAAACATTCTCCAAATATCTCTAAAATATAAATGTTCTCAGTTTTGTTTCAAATTTAAACTTGACAATTTTTTGGTCAAGTCAAAGCGGCAATGATTTTAACTGCTTAATTTTGAAAATATCTGCTTCAAAACAAAAAATAGGCAAATTTTCTCTATATCTTCTGCAATAAAAAAAGACATTTTCATAAACAAAAATGTATCTAAAATTAAAAATCACACTTTCAGTTTATATTTTCAAAGTTTAAATTTTATAAGGTATAATTTTTTGATTTTGAAAATATCTCTCCGAGAGCAGAAGTATAATTTTGAAGAGGAAAATTTGAAATTTAAATAAAACAAAAACAAAAAATGTTGAATACAATTAATTATGAATACAAAATTTATAGACATTTCAAAATAGAGTGAAAAAGCCAAACTTAAGCAAAATCTCTTATATTGTGGTCCACATCGAGAGAAAAAATTTGTAGAAGTAACTAATTTTTTATTAGAAATAGTAGGTACCATCAAATTTATTTCAATTAAATAATAGTTTGTTGTTGGGGTCGTGGAGTGCAAGGAACAACATTATTATAAACCATGTTGCCAATATTTTTTACAATTTCTGATTAAACTATCATATATTTCCTGTCTACATACATACATAGTAAGAATTATGAAATAAAAGCTTTTTAATGATATTAAAATATTTTATAAAAAATAATAAAAAAGAGTTAATTAGTCAAGAATTCAAAGTTAAAAATAGTTGAGAAATTCTGCGGAATCACCAGAAAGTCTGGCGATACTAAGCTATTATTAGAGGTGGGCCAAAAATATGTATGTATTCTTTTATCTTGCCTAACTTGGCCTTACGGTGATCTAAAAAATTATAATTTTATGAAAAGGGAAAAACCAGGAATTCATAGATTTTTGGGTTTCTTTCTAGCTAATGCTGAGATCAAAAGAGTTTTAATTCTTGCCAGGATCATCTAATTACATTGTTATTGTTAGTCGAATAGTTTCACTGACTAAAATGGTTAAATTATAATATTAATTACAATTATATATTAATATATTAATTTATTTTTTATTTTAAATTTAATTTAAAATAAAAAATTAAAATTAATATATTGTTATAGCATTTTTATAACATTACTGTAGGTTGGAAACAATTTATCAGACCAAACATGGTTTTCAGCAAAAGTTTCCGGAAATTGTTTCCGTTATATTTTAATATATTGCAATAAAATAGTTTTAGTCGTCATTTTAATGGAATAGTTCAATTTTGCGTTCAAACGGCACCACTAGTCTTATTTTTTAACCGATTTTTAAAATTATATAAGCTAACGCGGTTTGAAAGTCGTAAAATGTTTATTTACAATAAGACAAACAAATATTTGACGATAGAAAATATAATTAATTTTATTAATCCAGGTTGAACCGAAGTCAACTCCCTGGCATTACCACTGTAGAATTTTAAATTCCAATTTTTGGAATTTGAACTCTCGATGCCATCGTGGAGTATTAAGAATATAGAAGAATACAACTAATAATTAGAATATAAATTTCCAGGGAACCGTAATTAATATTATTTTCATGAAAAATAAACTTATTCCGCCTAATATAAATTATTATGTTTATTAATAAATGTTGTATTACAATAAAAATGATTAAATTGATCACAAAAACGTCAGTAAAAATATTAACAGTGTATTTTCATGAAATTGTTGTTCAACAAAAGTTCTTAAAATTGCAAAATAGGAGTTGATAACGTTTTGATTTTATTTTTAAATATTTTTGAAAAGGCAACATTTAATTTAAAAACGATATTTTTGAAAAAGCGATATTTCTTATCTTAACTAGCAATTTTGAAAGTTTTTAATATAATACAATGCTTACCGCGATGTTCTATGTATTAGGAAATACAAATATAAATCTTAATTATTTTTAAGTTAATTAACTATTTATTATTTAATATTAATAAAAGCTACTTAATAAATATATCCAAAAATAACTTTTAAATGAAACGTTCAAATCAAACAGATTTTTCATCTCTTTCATAATTTTCTATCGAATTGTTATTATTATTATGTAATTGAAGGTTTCACTTAAATGTATTTTTCGGACAATTTTTAATGTTTAAATTATTTATTTTAATATATTTTTCGAATGATTGCCTGAAACATTCCGAAATCAAAATATAAAATCAAGTTTTAATGGTTCCCTTAACTACATAATGAACATAATAAAAAATATAATTGATAATTAGGAGGCAGGATATCATATTTTGTTAATACAAAATTATATTAACATAGAATTTCATTTAAATTTTTAAAAATGTAGTTTGTGTTGTTTTTTTGCTAGATTTGGGCGATAACAAAAATTGAAGTTATGGAAAATGGAATCATTAGGAATCATAAAAAAATCTAATTGTTAATGGACAATGTCGGTTTGATATTAAAAATTTGTGTTAAACTTACATTAGAATTTTATTTCGGATCATTTAAAAGAAATTATTGTGTAAATACCAAATAGTGTGGTATATAACAAAGCAATTATTTTATATCTATATTGTAATCAATTTTGTGTAATATAATATTCAAAATTTTGATGAACTCACCAGATAGAGTAAATAATCATTAGGGCAAAATTGCTTTAAAATGAAGTAAACTACTATACATATGACTAAATTGACAATAATTGAAAACCAATATTTTTGTGTTTGTTTTTGCTATATTTAACCGAGTGTCGTTTATTCATTGTTCTAGGTGTTATAATTGTGGCGAATTTGCAAACCACATTGCCGTGAAGTGTACGATGGGACCCCAACCAAAAAGATGTCATAATTGCAAAAGCGAAGACCACTTAATAGCCGATTGTCCTACAAGAACGGAAAGACAACGATCGGGTGGTTCTAGCGAATCTCAGCCAGAGCAACCACAAAAAGCTGCGGAAGAATTGTCGACATCTCCGACCGCTCCCGCAGAGTAGAATAAAATCAACCACAATACGACTGAGGGCCCAATTTTTGGGCTAAATCACCAATTTGTGTTCATTACTTTGTAGGTGGCAGTGTGTATAAATTTATTTAAATTGCTTTTGTACCACCAAGTAAAACTACATATTTACTTTATTTTACAATTTAGGTGTTAAGAGTATCATTATTGTTCAATCATATTTTACTTGGTTCGATTTCGATTACAATTGCCAATTTTAAAATTTTTCGAAAAACAACTTCTAATAGCACGTGTTGCAAGATGTCATCCTGCAGGCGATTGTAATGACAAATTTACCTACCCCCTACAACACCCTTGTCCCGACCGGTTGGTTCGACACCAAATTTTTTTCAAATTGAAGCTAAATTATAACACGAAGACGCAAATAGTGCAATGCAATAATTACAGATGGCAACAGGTGGTCAATAAAAAATTTATCGAATTTACATATCGTGCTGTGAAAAGGATTATAAGTTTTAACAAAAATTTTCGTCCCAATCGAGGTTCTCTTCGTCGCGAAGAGGAAAGAGATGGGGGGCGGCGTTTAATAATTTATTTCAAAAATGTAATCGACGTTTCACGTACCGCGTAATCTAAGAAATATATTTTTGTAATTTTCAAAATACATACAAGTAGTACGACACCATTATTCTTGAAGGAGACGCAAATTCTAAATTTGTATTTATTTATATATTTATTTTGAACTAAATTATTTATAAATTTAAATCTAATAATTGTTTAAAAAGTTTTTTCAAATTATGACAACATTAATCATTTTTTTGGGTGTTTTTATTAGTGGTTTTGTTTTTGTAAATTTTAATTTGTTTATTTGAAGTATTTAGTTTGTAAATTAGTGGAAAAAGTTGATTGGATAAAATACGTTTGTAATGTTTTATCTAGTTAAGCTTGGAATAATACGGTGATGCTGTTTTCTAATTTAAAAAATATGGCGTCGAACTACACAAAATGGTACTTATTACAAAATGGCATCTACTTAAATTTTAATGTAGTACTTTTTTTCAGAATCGTTTTTTGTCGATTAGTTCTTTAAGTTTAATGTTTAGCTTTTAGTTGATTACCAGGGTACCTTTGTGGAAGGTGCAAGGAATTTTATTATACAACATTCTACCTCTTTATGAAGATATTACTTTAATTTTCCTATCTTGAAAGGGTTCCTATACGATTGTGCCACTTACACTAAGAATAGAGTAGATATTATCTGTACCTGATATTTTTTGGGACAGCTAATTTTATTGTACCTTTATATTAATAAAAAACGGTTGGTCCTTGTTTAAAATTTTAACACTAATTAAATTAATTGAGTATTTTAAGCAAGGATAACTGCAGACACTTTTTTAACCATCACTACAATTTAATGACCACAGTATTTTTTATTTAGACGGATTATGTTTGCAACTCAGGGATCACAGTTCAAACCAATTTAATATCATGTAACTTCTTACATTATTTACATGCAGAAAAATAAAAATAGTTGTAAATTTTTCAATATATAATATATAAGGTAGTTTGCGATTTTATTATTTTACTTGTCAAGTTTCAAAAGCACGAAAAAATTATTAAATATCTACTGCCCGCTGAATTACAACAACAAAATTTTGAAAAATAAATAATATGGAAGATTATTCCAGTTATTGTGCTTACAACATAAGTTTCATCGTGGTAAATAACCATTATACCATCAGGATTTTATAAAAAATATTAATCAATTTCCACTGGAGTGTTATTCTGCATATTATTAATCTATTAATAATATTTTAAACTATAACAAAGTTAATTAAACGCTTAAATATTTTAAAAGAAATATTTTAAAAGAAATATTTAAGCGTTTAATTAACTTTGTTATAGTTTAAAATATTATTAATAATTTTATCAAAAGTTACGAATTCTAAAATTTATATATTATTAATCTAGAAAAAAATTTACCTTTTCCTCCCAATCAAAGCTATCTTGTTTGTTTCTTCTCTTTGAAGAATCTATGAATATTATGATGGGCCTAGAAAAATTTATTTCGAATAGCTGCAATTTCGGTGCTAATTGAAACAAGAAAATATGCATTACATTTTTTTTTTATATCAAACAAAGACGAGATCAAGATTTTCGTACATTGCTTAAGACAAAAACAAAAAGATAATATATTTTTCACAAGATTTCAGCCAGCATGCAACAGTAAAGAAAATCTGTTATTGAGCTTTGAAAATTTAGAAAAAATTACTGTCGTGTGAAATGCCGACGTCTACAAGAAAAATCATAGCAGGAAAATTGGCTTCACGTCCTTCGAGAGGCAGTTTATTACTGCCGTATAAAATTTTACTTTAATTTTTATTCACTTCCCAAGACATCTTATTTATTTAAAAATAATTAGTGATGGTTAATAAAATTTTTAGGGTAGATTATTCGAAATTTCAAAATAAAACAGAACCATTTTTGATTAAGAGAGGACTCCATCGGGTGACGAAGGGAATTTTTACAAATATAGAAGCGTCGCAAGACGTCGCTTTTACAGATTTCAACATACACATTTGGTTTCGGTTCATTGATTTGAAAGAACAAGTTGAAATTCTCGATAGAGGGCGACATACTCAAAATAATATAAGAATTTATTTATTTGATTATTTTTTGATTACTTATTGTTTAATTCTTTTAATAAATTTTTATTTATTTTTTAAGTTACTTTATGTTTTTTCTTAATAACATTTTTTTAATATTTAAATTCAATTAAGTAATAAATTAAAAATTACAGCTTTCTTTTCTACAATATTAGATTTGAATTTATAATAACTTCACCGGCAAGAATAAAAATGTTTGAAAAATGTTCTAATGTAGAAAGATGCATTTAGACTTTCAAATGAAAATTTCGGCAAATTTTCATTTTAAAATTCAATAAAAAATTATTAGTGCAATTTATTTTTTCGGCGTCAAAATGCAATTTAAATAAAAATCAGATCAAATACATACCAAAAGTAATATGAATAATAAAACAAAAACAGAGAAGAAAAATAAAAATATAAAAAAAGGGAAAAGTTTGAAATATTAAATTTTAACATGAACGACTAAACGTCTTGAAATTTATCACACAGGTATTTTAGAGTAGAGACAGTTTTGAGCCGATATTGATGGCATATTAAGAAGCAATGATAACCACATGATATTAAAATGCTTTCTACACGGGGCACCACCTCGTAGCACATGAGACGGGCGTAGCTGGCTGATGCTCACGGTTACGATATTTACACGCCTGGAATCAATATTTCGGTAAGGTGCGGTCATTACGCCGACTTCCGAAACGTTTTGCAGTATTAAACTTCAACATAACCCAGTATAAGTCTATTGATTTCATCGCTGCACAAATGCACATGTGGGTTGATCATTCACCAGAGTTGACATGCTTTTAAAAATTCCGTCATCAACGGAATCAAATTCATACATTAGCAAAATAAACAGACATTAGAATGTTACTTGAAACAATCACGAACATTTTAGATGAGGATATACTTAGGTAAATAATTTAGTGTAGCAGAGCTAGAGCTTTACTTGGATGGTTTTTCCCCATCGCAAATTTTTGGAATAGCTATGACAATTTTGAATATTTCTGTAAACGTACTACCAAGTCAAAATATTATATTGTTATTTTTTTAACTAGATATTTTTTCAAAAAAAGGTGACTACACTAACAGTTTTTTGTTAAGGCATGAGGTAATTTCCGGTGCACAATAAACAGAAAACTTTTAGCTAATTTTGTTAAATATTTTAAAATTTTGATAATATGTAAAAAATATTCAATTGTCACCGGGTGTTACAAATAGAATTTGGAATGTCTAAAAAAAACTTTATTTTTGTTTACGTTTTTTTTGACTTGAAATTTCCTTCCCAGGTGAATTTTAAAACATGTAAAACTGTTCTGGAATATAAATGTATCTTGAGGAGGACGCCCGATGTGGGAAGGAATCTTTAAAACTAACTTTTTAAAACGAGAATGGAAACATTAAAAAAATGTACTATTTACTTTCAAAAATTAGCGTAATAATTAAATCATCCTTACTGTTATCCTTATTATTATTTTTTCAATTCAGATACAAAATCTGATAATTGTAGAAATTTCAGTAATTAAGATTAAAAAAGATGCCTTCCAGGCTATCAGGCAACTCGGAAAAACATCGTGTTGCGTGATGCCTTGGGCAATCTCTTATTTTTCTTTTAATTTTTTAAGATATTTCGATATCCGTAATACTGAAAAAATAATAAAAATTATAGTAATGGTAAACATGATTAATATTTATTATGTTATCGAAGACTTCCTAGATTTAAATTTTAATTTTATGGTCTGCTGAAAATGATAACCTTGCTAATGTTTTACAAAATCAATAAATAAGAAATATATTGGAAAAAATTGGTTTTAGCTAAATTTGTAGCATTATGATTCCCGTTTCCTTAAAAATGTGTTATACTAAGGCCCGAACTAGTAATGGTTATGTTAGCGAGCAATTCCAAATTTTCAGGAATATTTTTCTTAAACAATCCTTGAAGAAAATTTTATAAATAAAGGGGAGCATATTATAAATTTTAAAAAATCTGAAACAAATACAAAACTTTGCAATGTACTGCAAAAAATGGATTTTAAAGGAACTCGTCGTTCTTTACATGTTAAATGATGTAATAACAATAAAATTTAATTGCAACCAAGCAATACCAAATTGATATTGAATTTAATTGCGATATAATCAACGATTGTTTGGATAAGTTGTGCAATTGCAATTTGATACAAGTATATGATAAAATAAATTATATATTTCATACTACTTCGATGTGGGACATTCTTAATCTTATGTATATTATTAAGTCGAGCGTAGCGAAACTAATCATGTACAGGTTTAATTAAACATCTTGTTCATGGATTTTTATAAAAATTTAGATAAACTTTCGTATGGATGGAAATAATTTTAATTATTAGTGATTATGCTACTATTTTTTTCTTTCCAACTCCAATAAGAAGTTTTTCTCTAAACAATTCAGAGCATTGATTGCAAAATATTTTGTAAGTGAACATATTCAATGTTAATGTAAATAAAGAGTGTTTTGATCTTAATAAATAATGTAAGTTATGAAATTAAATTTATTAATTTAACATTATCGAAATTAAAAACCCTTATAAATTTTTATTCACATTTATTTAGGTACATCTAATTTTTAAGACCACGGATTTTTAAATAAAGTTAAAATTATATTTTACAAAATAATACTCCTAACATAAAAAAGTATGTTAAATTATATTGTAAGATTTCTTTATTATATTATAATGTATAGAGTTCAACAGATTTTCCTTTAAAAACTAAATTTTCTTGTAGGTCAACATATTGTTTTCTATATGTTACTACTTTCCACCACTAAAAAATAAAGAAGAATTACTAAACATTCAGATAATATAGTGGAAAGGTACATACTAGCCTGGTTTACCACTGCTGGCGCTTGAAGCTACTTTAATACCGCCTTGACTTCCGTAGCTGCTACCATATCCTAGACCATATCCGCCTCCGGTACTACTACTACCTCCTCCGCCACCACCTCCGGCTCCGCCGAAACCTCCACCATATCCGCCACCACTTCCTCCTCCAAATCCACCTCCACTTCCAAGACCTCCTCCATGACCACCTCCTAACCCACCTAGACCTCCAAGTCCTCCACCTAACCCAAGTCCGCCACCTCCTCCTAGTCCTCCGCCACCTCCGTGACCTCCTCCTAGCCCGCCTCCACCTCCGTGACCTCCTCCTAATCCGCCTCCACCTCCGTGGCCTCCTCCTAGTCCACCTCCGTGACCTCCTCCTAGTCCGCCACCACCTCCGTGACCTCCTCCAAGTCCGCCACCACCTCCGTGACCTCCTCCAAGTCCACCGCCATTTCCATGGCCACCTCCTATACCGTTTCCACCTTCTATTTCAATAATTAATCCACCACTTCCGCCATTTCCTCCACCAATTCCGCCTCCCAATCCTCCTCCATGTCCTCCACCAAGTCCACCTCCTCCTCCGAGACCACCACTTCCACCGTGACCTCCTCCTAGTCCACCATTGCCTCCCAATCCTCCACCATGTCCGCCACCTCCTCCCAGTCCACTACCACCACCCAATCCCCCTTCATGTCCACCACCAATTCCACCGTGTCCTCCGTGTCCACCACCAATTCCACCGTGTCCACCACCAATTCCACCGTGTCCACCACCAATTCCACCGTGTCCTCCATGTCCACCACTTCCACCGTATCCTCCTAGTCCCCCACCAAGTCCACCGCCTCCTCCTAGTCCACCACCACCACCCAATCCCCCACCGTGTCCTCCTCCAATTCCACCACTTCCTCCATGTCCCCCACCAATTCCTCCACTTCCACCATGTCCACCACCTCCGCCATGTCCTCCTCCCAATCCACCACTTCCTCCTAGTCCTCCTCCAATTCCACCGCTTCCTCCTAACCCACCACCACCACCTAATCCCCCACCGTGTCCTCCCCCAATTTCGCCACTTCCTCCATGTCCCCCACCAATTCCTCCACTTCCACTATGTCCCCCACCAAGTCCACCGCCTCCTCCTAGTCCACCACCACCACCCAACCCCCCACCGTGTCCTCCTCCAATTCCACCACTTCCTCCATGTCCCCCTCCAATTCCTCCACTTCCACCATGTCCCCCACCTCCGCCTAGTCCACCACCACTTCCTCCTCCAAGTCCACCTCCGTGACCTCCCCCTAGTCCTCCACTACCTCCTATGCCACCTTCGTGTCCACCACCGATTCCACCATTTCCTCCTCCTCCGCCACCTCCACCAAGTCCACCACTAATTCCACTTCCACCTCCAATTCCGCCTCCATTTCCGTGACCCCCTCCTAGTCCACTACTTCCACCGTGTTCAAGTCCACCTCCAATTCCACCACCTCCTATTCCAATACCAATTCCACTACCACTTCCACTGCCTCCTCCGTATCCACCTCCACCACCTCCGCCGCTACCACTTCCTTTTCCTCCTCCAAATCCGCCTCCGAATCCACCACCACCTCCTCCTCCTCCACCTCCTCCTCCGCTACCTCCTCCACTACCACCGCCGAATCCAAATCCAAATCCCCCACCGCCACCTCCTCCACCGCCACCGGAATATTTAGAGGCATATCTTTTCTTCACAACTTTTTCCTGGCTTAGCAAACTCTTCTGAAAATATTTAAAAATTTAATTTAAATAACGTAAATTATTGTAAATGCTTTTTTCATAATTACTTCGTATTGTAACGAGGCTGCTTCGTCCTTTGGTCTGTAATAAATGCCGTCGGGAAGTTCTTCACTTTCACTAACTTTTTTAATATCTTTTTTGTTATAGAAGCCGTCGTTAAGTGATCCAATTAAATAAATAGTACTATCTTGATTGGACGGTACATTTTTCTCCTCCGAGATAACGCTAACTATCTCTAAGGACAGGAACGTTAATAAAATTACACTTCTTAACACCTTCATCGCGTACACTTGATTAATTGAAAACTAATTAGCAGACGCTTTTATATGTCGTGTTCCACTGTTTTTTTTCTAATTTTATATGAATCGATTATCTGTGGTCACGTTTTATTATATAATAACATAGTTCTCTATTGAAAATCCGCTTATTAAGCAGTTCTTGTTATTGCGATATTACAAAAATGGTTCATCTCGAATCGAAAAAATATCAAATAAAATTAATAATTTCTTTACACCACAAAAAATCACGATAAGACTTCTCTTTTGAGCTGTAGATAAGCGCAAATTGCGCTTCATAGATAATATATTTATTTAAAAAAGGAAGATTTATGAAATTTCAGATTAAATGCTGTTTTGAAACTGTTAAAAACTGTAATTCAAAGAAATTTTGAATACGTAAAACTTTTACAGACAGCTAGGACCAAATTGTTGTTTTTTTTCGATAAGGATAAGGCACTCTTATTGCAGTAATTTGTAGTTATATTTTTTATATTAATTCTCGAAAAGGCAAGAAGTCAGGGTCAGTGAAGAAAAACAACTTGCATAATTATTTCTTAAAATTTTTTTGTTTCTTCTTTGTTTTCAAAATACATAGAAAAACAATCAGCATAGTATTAATTAAATTATATTATTAGATTTCTGCAAGGATTCACATTAATTATTTTGTGTTTTTATTAGAATATCTTGACCAACTCTGTATTTTTTTATGTATCATATTATAATATAATATTATGTGGAAGATGTAGGTACTCTGGAAATTTAGACAGCGTCAGCATAATAAATAATAATTATTATTAAGACCTTCAATTATTTTTTTATTGAAGAGCAACTTTTTATTGAAGAAAGCAATTAATGCAGTAAATCAGCGGTTCTTAAACTTAAATAGTAGTCCCAGGACCTCTTTAGCAACGAGAGAATTGTCCGAAGATCTCGGTTCTTTAACTAGTGGAAAATTGTTTCTGTGCTGAGTTCGAAAATAATAATAGAAATCCTAGAACGTTTTCTTAAGGAGTACCACACAATTTGAATACAACAAAGTAATTGAATAAACTGGAAAAACCTTTGGTGCATTTTTTTATAGATTTATGTTTCCGATTTGCACACAATAGAAAAACTAGCACGAAATTAGAAGGAAGGTCAATATTGTTATTACTTTTGCCATCTTTGAATTTTATAGATTATCTCATAATAATTCTCATAAACAAATAAGATTTTGCAAGATTAAAAGTGTAAAGTTGAATTATTATCCTTGACGTGTCGTAACCGTAACAATAAAATACAAATGATTTGTATAAATTTTAAATATTCTGGAAACGTACTTATGCAAATTATTTAAGTATAATTGTTGGAACAACCTGCAAACATTAATACCATCGATCAATATCTTGTTTTTCAAACACACAACTTACATAAAAAATACGACCGCAAACAAAAACATGATTTTGTTCATTTATGCATCCTGCTAGGGTGTTCTAAAAAAATTAAATTACACCAAAAACTCAGCATTTCGGTAAATTCATAATATAAAATAACCAATTAAATTTCGCGGGTAAGACAACACAATTTCATCTAAATTATAGACACATAAATCGTATTAAACCAAAAATATTGATGCAAAATCTAATTAACAATAAAAAGCCATTCGAAAAGTGTGTAAGTGCTGATAAAAGTCAATTAAACTTATTTAATTAGTTCGATAAAAATTGGTAAACTTCTTCAAACTGTGAGGTACTTACGGCAGAGTGAATTAAAGATTTTTATTTTTACTTTCATTTAATCTTTTAATTAAGTTTAGATACTAATTAATAAAATATTCAATCAAAATGTATTAAAATTATTTAACGTGGAACTTCGCCATAGGGGCAATTTTTTATTACTATAACTTAATAGACAGTGCGAATCTTTTATTCCTATTTAATTGAAAGATTGCGATGATTGATTTAATGCTGTTATTTCGATTTTTTCCGAATTAATGTTCATTCAATTAGATATTTTACTCTGACATAGAAGCTCTTGAAAAATAGACTGATTAAACTGTAAACACCAAATAAATAATTTCTTTATTATGAGGGGAGAAAAGTAATATTAAATTTGATCAAAATTCCTATTTTTAAATTTAATTTTGATTTATTTTTAAGTCACTGTAATTTTTTTCAAGATCCGGAGTGGATCCGTGAGAACGCAGCTCGAGGACAGGAAATCTCGCTTGTCTATGCCATGGGGTTTTTCCAGACGTGAAATTTTCTATTTCCAGATTTTTTAAATAAGAATAAAAATTATTATTTGTTATTCAACATATTTGTTCCCTGCAAACCAAAGCTTTTATTTAATAAAATAATATGTTTTCCACAAAAAGTATTTTAATAAAATTTTGTTTAATTTGATTTATACAAGTGGATGTTCTATCGCTGTTCTGTTCAAGGAAATTTTGAAGTTAAAAAGTTAAAAGCTGATTTTCTAAATTTTAATAAAAGTGGTGTTTTGGTGGTCTCAAATTTGTTCGTTTCTGTAAATTTTTGAATTGAGCAAGTTTTACAGTATCTACTAAAAAAAATAAATAATATACAATACATATTATTATTTATCATTAGATTTTTGCGACACCAGATGAAGCATAACGTAAATGACAAGATGTGATTATAAAATTTGCAATAAAGAAGTGTAGTTTAATATAATAATAAAATTTGGGCACAGATAATCGATTGAAATAAGATTTAAAAAATCAATAAAACTTGACATATAAAAGTGTCCGTTTATTAGCTTTCAATTAATCTAGTGCACACGATGAAGGTGTCCAGAAGCTCAATTCTATTCACCCTTCTGTCATTACAAATAGGTATTGTTATTTCGAAAGAGAAAGATGTACCTTCTGCTCAGGGTGGCATTACTAATCTAATTGCATCACTTAACGATGGTTTCCATAACAAAAGAAATGTGAGACAAGCTGGAGAAAGTGGCGAACAACTCGATGGCATTTACTATCAACCGAACGACCTGGCAACTGCAATTGAATATCAAGTAATTACACAAAATATTTAAGATAGCAATTAATTTAATGAAATATTAAATAATTCCAGAATTTACAAACCAATGAAAAAGTAGTGAAAAAGAGAGCAGGCGGAGGTGGTGGAGGTGGAGGATTTGGGAGTGGTGGAGGGTTTGGAGCAGGCAGTGGTTTTGGAAGCGGAGCAGGAGGTGGAGGAGGTGGCGGAGGAGGTGGTGGGGGTACCGCAAATGGGGGAGGGAGTGGAATGGGCTTTGGTGGGGGAAGCGGAGTAGGTAGTGGGGGAGGACAAGGTCAAGGTGGGGGACCAGCAGGTATGGGAGGAATGTTTCAGCTTAATAAACTTGGCTCAATGTTTAGTCAATTCATGGGTGGCGGTGGTTTTGGTGGAGGTATGGGCGGAGGAGCTGGGGGCGGAGGTGGTGGTGGAGGAGGCGGTGGAGGAGGCGGTGGTATAGGTTTTGGAGGGGGTAACGGTGGCGGAAATGGAGCAGGTAATGGGGGAGGTAGTGGAAATGGTGGAGGTGATGGAAATAGTAATGGTGGAGGTGGTGGAAATGGGGGAGGTAGTGGTAATAGTGGAGGTGGTGGAAATGGGGGAGGTAGTGGTAATGGTGGAGGTAGTGGTGGAGGAGGTGGATTTGGTAATGGAGGAGGTAGTGGTAATGGGGGAGGTAGTGGCAATGGTAATGGGGGAGGTGGTGGATTTGGTAATGGAGGAGGTAGTGGAAATGGTAATGGGGGAGGTAGTGGAAATGGTAATGGGGGATGGAGTGGAAATGGTAATGGGGGAGGTAGTGGCAATGGTAATGGGGGAGGTAGTGGCAATGGTAATGGGGGAGGTAGCGGTGGAGGTGGTGGATTTGGTAATGGAGGAGGTAATGGTAATGGGGGAGGTAGTGGTGGAGGTGGTGGATTTGGTAATGGAGGGGGTAATGGTAATGGGGGAGGTAGTGGTGGAGGTGGTGGATTTGGTAATGGAGGAGGTAGTGCAAATGGTAATGGGGGAGGTAGTGCAAATGGTAATGGGGGAGGTAGTGCAAATAGTAATGGGGGAGGAGGTGGATATGGTAACGGGGGAGGTAGTGGCAATGGAGGAGGTGGTGGAAATGGTTATGGGGGAGGTAGTGGCAATGGTGGAGGTGGTGGAAATGGTAACGGAGGAGGTAGTGGCAATGGAGGAGGTGGTGGAAATGGTAATGGGGGAGGTAGTGGAAATGGTAATGGGGGAGGTAGTGGAAATGGTAATGGGGGAGGTAGTGGGGTAGGTGGAGGTAATGGAAGTGGAGGAGGAAATGGTGGAGGCAATGGCGCAGGTGGAGGAATGTTTGATATGTTTGCTAATATAATGGGTGGTGTAATGGGAGGAGGATCTGGCGGAGGTGGTGGTGGTGGTGGTGGTGGAGGAAACGGCGGAAGTGGTAGCGGATTTGGCTTTGGTCAAGGAGGGGGCAGTGGCGGTGGTGGTGGAGGAGGTGGTGGCGGCGGTGGTGGTGAAAACGGTGGAAATGGTAGCGGATTTGGTTTCGGTCAAGGAGGAGGCAGTGGCGGTGGTGGTGGTGGAGGAGGAGGTGGCGGCGGTGGTGGTGAAAATGGTGGAAGTGGTAGCGGATTTGGTTTCGGTCAAGGAGGGGGCAGTAGCGGTGGTGGAGGAGGTGGTGGTGGCGGTGGAGGAAATGGCGGAAGTGGTAGTGGATTTGGATTTGGTCAAGGAGGGGGCAGTAACGGTGGTGGTGGAGGAGGTGGTGGTGGTGGTGGTGGCGGAAGAAGTGGAGTTTCCGGATTTGGCGGTGGCTTTGCCGGAGAAAGTGGTGGAATCGGATATCGTGCAGAATCTTTTAGCGGTGTTGGAAATGATGATAATTCTAAGAATCCTTCATATATTATTACATATGGTACAGAAGACGTGTAAGTATTTCCCACAGGAAGTACTGGACACCTTGCTAACGAAATTTTGTATATTTTAGAGCAAACCAATAATTTTATAAACCTGGAAGGAATTTTTCTGCGAATGGAAAATCTAGTTCAACTTTTGTACCTAATAAGTTAATAAATGCTTATACAACATTGAATTATAATTACTCTATCTGTTTAAATAGGCGTTATTGGACGTTATTATTTATTGGAGAAATATATTTAATACTGTAACCGGAACAGGAATTTCAAAAGTCAATTTCTTCAATTTAAATAAAATAAAAACACTGTAAATTAGCTTTCAACGCCTGTGCTGAAAGTAAATCGTTAGGGCGTTAAAGTAACCCATTACTTAACCCAGATCAGTGTAGATAATGAGCTATTACGTAACAGTAATAGATAAATAATTTTTATTGAATGAAATTAAGCGCCCTTAAGTTTTCAACTAGGGGAAATCCGGTTTACATGTAAAAAAAATTCAATAAATTAAAAAAATTTAGCTTATTATCATAATGCTATAATAAATTACTTTCACGTACTTTCTATGCAAAAAAATCGTTAAAATCAATTAAATTAAACCATAATTTGAGTTCACCCATAGTTTAATCGCTTCCTTTTTCAAAAATTTAGTTACAAAAGCATCCATTGAAAAGAGTAGGCCATCGTATTTGTTGCACAACAAATTAGCCAAGTCATAAATCTTAGCTAAGTTACTTTAAAATTCTTTGACTAATTAATAAGTTTCCAAAAGTCTGGAATTGAGTAAAAATTTTTGAACAGCTTGCAAAGTTTGCATTTGACTGCAGTAAAAATATATTATCAAATTTTGCGATTCTAGCTGTAGCATATCGCAATGATAATAATATGCGCAAATTAAATTGTGCAATCAAAATGTACTAATACAATAAAAAAAATTTACCACAGATAATCGATTGAAATTAGATTTAAAAAAAAACAATAAAACTTGAGATATAAAAACGTGTTTTTATTAACTTTCAATCAATGAAATGTACGCGATGAAGGTGTTAAGAAGCGCAATTATATTCGTGCTTCTGTCTTTTGGAATAGTTACAGTTATATCGGAAGAGAAAAATGTACCTTTTGCTCAGGATGATTCTATTGGATCACTTATCGATGGTTCCTTTAACAGAGATACTAAAACAAACAATCAGGTAGCTGCAGTTGAACACGTTTACAATATTTACAAAATATTTTAAATTGAAATTAATTAAATATAATTTTAAATAATTACAGGAAAATTTACAAAGCAATGAAAAATCTGTGAAAAAAAGAAATGATAATGGTGGCGGATGGCTAGGAAGTGGGGGACACGGTAGAATGAACATGGATTTTGGAGGTGGTAGATGGATGAATAGGTGGAGACAGGGTGGAATTGGCATGAATTTTGGAGGTACTAGATGGATGAATGGGTGGAAACCCGGCGTAATGGGCATGAATTTCAGGGGTGGCGGAAGGCCGGAAAGTTGGAGATTCGCCAAAATGAACATGGGCTTGGGAGGCAGCGGACGGCCGGGAAGTGGCATGAGTTGGGGAGTTGTTCGTGCAGGTGGTCATGGAAGTTCGGGATATGCAATGAGTTTGGCTGTGGTGGGAAATAAGGCGGTGATGGCGAGTAAAACGCTAAGAACGTAACATGCAAAATGTATGTTGCAGAATATGAGAAATTCGGTGAGTTAGCCTGTTGGCGACCTTTGCTGGTTCTCATCCACCTTATTACGATATACCTATACTTATCATGTAAATTAAATGCGCGTAAATTTAATAAATAAAAAGTAAAAGAATTATGTATGTAATGTAGTATTTCACCAAAAATTCAGCTACGTAACAGAACGAAAACAGGCGAACTCGTTTTATATTACATAATTACAATTCGAAGTTTAGTCTAATACATGTTGGTACTATGAAATAGATATTTATTTAACCAGTAATGAAATGCACTTTTTATTTCATCGAATATGCTAGAACGAGGGAGCGGTTAACTCCTCTTTCTCTATGAGTCTATCCGCTACCTTGTTGAAACTGATAGACAGTGCATTATAGCCAATAATTCTGTTCTAGTCCTACTTTCGGCGAATTAATTGTTTCCAAAATCGATAACTTCGAGTACCTACATTTTTGGATTACAATATTCAAAACGTAGCAACTAAGAGTTTTCCTGTTTTACATCAACTTTTTTTGTTCAATTGAAAGGTGTAACGAGGGTGTTCTTTTGTCGGGTTTATTACAACAAAAACCTTTGCTCTATTAATAAGTTTTAGTGTAACGAATTCACCGAAGGACTTTTTATTTCAAGAGAGATTAATTCGTGCAGATTTATAACGGTTTTGTTTGAAAGGGATGAAAATGGTGACTGTAATATTAAGTTTCTTCTAAAAGTTTCTAATAAAGAAAGGGGTTGAAAACTAATCTACAGAATAATGAGAGCCAGAGCGATTTTTTGTATTGTTTAGGGTGACTGGTGCGGAATAAATTATTGTTTGATTGCTTAGGAGATCTCACACGGAAGAAAATTGTTTCGTGCTGCACGATACTGCAGCTTGATAAAGGAACAGTTTAATTAGCTAGAAATATATAAAGCACGAATTTTCCTCGTTATTTTTATGCGATATAGATGGCGTAACAATATGTTTCTAAAATACCCTTTAAATGGCTTTGAAATTATTTAAATAAAACGCGATATTATATATATTGCAATGATCATCCTCAATTAGTTGTTATTAAACAATTTTAAATTTACTGGATTTCGTACAGCGTTACGGTTTCTCTTTGCTATTTAAATCAACATGGTTTATGTTTTAATTAAATTTATTTAAAAAAAAATGAAAAGTTATCGGGATTGGCTACTTTTGAAAGGACGAACCCTGTATATGAGTAAATTTGAAGTTTTTAATAATTTTATGAATGTAATTTAGTTTGCACACTTAAAGCGTGATTATTAGGCAGTTCTTGAGCGATATCGAGCTTTTCCGTGTAGGGTCGACGATTTTGAATTTTGTAGCTTTGGAGAAGACGTCGAGACGCCGCTATGCACGGTGAGCAGATCGTGTACTACATCGAGGAGGGTGCACACGCCCGTATAATGTTATACATTATTAACAATCTTGTTACTCCTAAACAATCGCTCAAATAACCTTATTAACCATCAATTTGCAGTGGTCCTAAATTATCATGTAAAGCGTGTGATTTTACGCAAAGTGTGCTGTGATTTTTAATTGAGTTTCGTTACATATACATATTTTTTAATTAAATAATATAACAATAAACAAAATAGGAAGTACGTAATAAAAAATTGCGCTCAAGTTTCAGGTATAAAATCGTAGTAGTATCTATCATATTTGCGTAAAAAAATTTTGATTTATAGAATAGAGGCTTGCTCGTGGGCTTGTTATTTTATTTAATTTTTTGAAACACAATGACTAGTCGTCACTAAAACATTACAAACGAAATTAACGTATTGTTGGTCTAAATGCGAAGGTGTAAATTTAAGCTTATCTTTTTGTTGAACAAATTTTTTATGCTGTTAGCATTTTATTTGTATTATTTTTGTAAAAAATAAAATATAAATGAAAAAAGTTGTTTATTACTTTTTATTTTTCAAAGCTGTTAGTACAACACCTTAACTTATGCTTTTATTATGCTTCTAACTTTCTTCATTTTCTTTTTCAGATTTCTTAAAAAAATTAATTTAAAAATTTAAATAATAATAAAAACTGTTAAATAGTTGACTAAATAATTGTTAATATAAAACTTTATGTATACACTTGTTAAAATAGTTAATTAAAAAACTAATTAAAAATTTATCTAAAGTTGTTGAGACGTTAAATCTACTATTATCAAGCTTCCCAAAATTTTATGATACGGTAAGTAGTTTAAACCATTTTTTGAGTGTTTTGTAGGTAGAAAATGTTTAGATGAGTACGCCCATTTTTTCAAAAAATTAACCAAAACAAACGAAGTCGATTTTGAGACGGCAGCGCCAAATCGTGGGCGGCTGGATTAGGAACCTGCCACGCCCGCTGTCCCGGGAATCACTAGGTGCCCACACAAATTTTCATCTTCCCGCTTTTCAATGTTTTTTTTTTAATTTAAATTCTAAGTTGTAAACATTAAGATACGCTTAAATTCCACACAGTTTCGTAAGCCTCCAATTTGTCCAAAGCCCGCTCGGAATGCGAAAGTGTGTAAACATTTTCGACTCGAACATTTTTATAAATAATTAAAAAATTATAAACAAAGTCATATTAACGCTTTTATTTACTTTAAAGTGTGCTAGGTGAAAAGCTTAGAGCTTGACGTCTGTTTTAGACGCCTGCGTCGCGTTCAGTGTCTTCTTGCGGAGAGCTTTCGAACTTCAGTCTGACCCGAAGTGTTGCATTCGTAGTAGTCAAATTTATTGGTGATAAAAATTATAAATTTAGTGTTTTTCCATTAATTTCACAATCTATGTGCATATCTATCGACCCGCAGTGCCAAATTGTGAATGAAAAAATAATTAGTAAATTTTTACCACGTTTTGTTGTTCCAAAAATATTAATTTTATTAAAAAATAACAAAACCATACTGAACTAGTGCCAAATTTTAAACAATATCTTATAAGTACACAAGTTTTTTAAATTTGTTTTTTTATAATCGGGTATATTGTGTAGTTAATAAGTCATGGGAGCAAAAGGGAGCGTGGAGGCTGCTAAAATCAATGCACAAAACTGGAATAACCTAGAGGTGAGATAAACTAAAATATAAAATTTTAATCTTAATTTTCTTGTACAATTAAAGTTACTTTGTAATCTTCTCGTGCCCAAACAAAAAATAACCGACATCCTCTGAACTTTGACAGTTCACACCCCTAAATTTTGTCATTACACAATAAAACCGCTACATCTTCTTTTATAATCTCCGAAATTATAAAAATTTACAGAAAGGAAAAAAACGGTACGAACTAAATTAGCAGTTGCGTTTTAATTGGATAAAATTAATTATTTCCAAAAAGCAATTAGAGACATTCGTTTCCATCTTTATAATTTTTCGATTAAAAAATCGTTAATTATTTAAATTTATTGTTGTTTTTATTATACTGCAATGACGTAAAAGCTGTGCCAAAATCATATTTTTGGGATGCCAAATTTTCAAATTACACCACACCTAAACATTCAATAATTTTCTAACCGGAATAACATTAAAGTATTTTTATTACCCGAACTTTTAGTTTTAGATAAAAGTGGTCGATCAGTCAAGTTTTATAATCCTCTTCCTTTTTGTTTATTTAAGGTGTTAATAGATAAATGGCTAAGCTGATAAGAAAGATTTATGTATGTTGCGCTTTTTATTGAAGATGATTTCAAAATATTTCGAGTTAACCTTTCCATTTCAAATGTTTAACTTCCCCCAAAAGCTTATATTTCAATATTTTTTCCACGTCCATTCTCTCATTTAAACTGCATTATTTTGCCAAATTTACCAATTCTTTGATGACCTATATATGCGTAAACTCACGTTACAGTTTTACATATCAAACGTTGCACTATTGTTTTTCAATGTTCTCACTGAGCAGCCAAAATGCTGATTTAACCTTTGACATTAACAGTTAACTGGAAACGCTGGCCTTTAGCTCAGCTCAGGCATTCAGAATCCAGACCGAAATTCGTTTGCGCTGCGTACGAATTTTTTCCTGCATTTATAAAACTTTCCTCTTCATCGGGATTTAGCACAAATTATGTGGGGCTTTGAGCGTTTAAAAAGTTTACGGTTCAAGCCCTGGAGCACACTTGTTCCTTACCACAATTTCGATGTTTGTGCTTAATAATGGGGTAAACGATGAGAAACTACCCTATTACTTTTATGTTTCCTCAGCATAATGAACACTGCTATCCGGGGACGTCACTTTAAGAAGAAAAATAGTTTGTTAATGTAATAAGGAAATATGAAGAAAGACCAAAAATGTGCTCATCGGTAAAGTAAGCAGAATTTATCTTTTTACAACCAACAGCAGAACCCTCCAGAAGTAAACGAATGGAAAATTTAATTTGAAATCACTCTAATATGAGGGACAGCCTTTTCACGAGTGTAAGGGGTGCAATCACAAGAAGCTTCAGGAGGCCAAAAGCATTAAATTTCGTCGTAAAATGCAATTAAACATTTATTTTGTTTTTTCTAGTGATTTTGGGTTGACTGAAACCGAATCATAAAGATGTCTATTGTTTGATTGATAAAGAAGTGCGACGAAGTCAAATTAGCAGATAATCGATACGTCAGGATATAACGGATATAAATACCAAATTTTCTCAACCACATTTTCGCTTAGGGAACGTCACGACGTGTAATTTGGAACGGATGTCTGTATATTTGTCTTGGTGAAAACTTGCGAATGGAATACTCCAGCTGTAAAGCTATAGCAAACCAATGCAAACATCTGTCGTTTTCTCTCTCTTTCAGATGGTTATAATATAATATTTATATCAATACATAGAAAAAAGTTACTTTTAAATTCCAGAATATAAGACAAAAGCAAATAAAATAGAAAAGTTAAACTGCAAACTTGAGTTTACATGTTAATTAATCATCATAGCTTCAACCAAATTGCAGAACACAATAAGCATAATGTAATATTATTTTTGTCGGCTTAAATATTATACAATATGCTGCCCCACTAAGCACGAGGGGGTAACTGCAGTCTCCATTGCTTTGAGTTAATATGGAAATACAAAATTAGAAAAGCATTTTCAGATACCCCGATGTGCTTGGTGAGGAGGGGAAAGGGTTCTTGAACTACAAAGACCATGATTTATCTTAAAAATACCCTGATTTAAAGCCATGAAACCTTTAGGCATTCAGAGTTGTCGCTACTACTTAATTCTTACGACTGGCTACCACTAAACCTGTCTTATTCGCTCCTAGTTCGATTATTTTGATTAGTTGAGATGTATGGTGTAAAACCAGTTTTTAATCTAAAAACCGAAAATTAACATTTTTAATTCTGATCTTTAAGTGCGTTTTAAAAAGCCCCATCCACTAAGCTCTGGTTAAAAGCTCAATTCGGCACCACCAGCAAAAATAGCAATAAAATGAGAATATTTCAAGGATTTACAGTAACTTAGAGAAAAATATTTACATTTTACAAAATAAAGAGTAAAACAAAACCGGAGGACAAGAATAAATAGTCCCTCTTTTAGTCCTTTACATCGATCAAGGATTAAGAGGTCACTACATTGATAAATAGTGTAATTTTTCAGTTGGAATTCCAAATTGAGAAAATAACTGCACTCATTTTACACTTTAAAAACTTTTGTCGTCTGATTTTTTAGAAACGTTGTAAATTTTTATAAAAGTTGAACTAATATTTTGCCATGACCAAGGGATTTAAATTACTAATTTTTCAAATTTAACAAAACCCACCGAAAAGAAACAAGAAATAGAAGAAAAATAAAAAGACAAATGTTTGGGTTAAACGGATACGTTTGTCCTAGATAAATAGAATAAATGTCTCGTATTTAGTTTTATTTTTAAAACTAAGGGGTAATTTAATTTTAGTTTTAATTGCCTTTCAAATTTTTATTGAATTATTGTTAATTCGATTGAAAACATAAAATAGAACTTTTCTTTTGGAATAAATTAAACGTTCGCTGATTAATCCTGATGGACTCGAAACAGACAGTTTCGTGCTACATCGCTGTCAAAAATATCGTACAGGACTTAAATACAATATTATTTTTGTAAGCTTACATTGGGTAAATGAGTCAAATTAGAACATTAAATTTGATCTACAACTTAATTTACTGCGTTGCTCTTAATAGAGAGGCGGCACAATTAAGTAGTCCATAAGATGGGCTGGAGTATATATCGAACACGCAATCTAAGCAATTAGTGTTAAAAGGAAATTTTGATGGACTTGGAGATAAAAATAATTTTGAAACGTTTCAAAATTTTTCAGCAAAAGGTTTCGATCAATTGTTTTTCAACTGATCCAATTTATTAAATCTCATTGTTCTCTGATCTCGATTGGGATATTGACAGACACTGCACTGCTTATAATATAGAGCGTGGGCGTTCCTTAAGCAACTTATAAAAATAGTTTTTATAATTTCAAGTCAAAGTATCAGATATGTTAAAGAAGTCGGTAGCAAAATTTTTACGCAGTTCCTCGTGCCTGAAGTTTATGGGTAAGATGCACAAATATTGCTTTTTCAAAGTTTATTTTGATATGTAAATTTCGAAAAACATCAAAAATATGAAAATGAAGTGTTTACTTTTTTGAAAAAGAATTCCAAGACATTTTGTCATATTTTTATTCATTGGAAATTGCTAACCTTTTAGATGTAAAGTTTTAGTGCAATCAATAACCACTTTCTGTCCCCTATTCTCTCAATTTATTCAACTTCAATCTAATTTTAAATTCTAAGTTGACTTGCTAGGGAATTTAGCGTTTGATTTCCTCATCGCTATTAACTCACAAACCGAAAAGGTGGAATTATTCCAATTACATTTAAAAAAATATTGTTCGAACGAAATCTGCTATCATTTTTTTTTGCAATATGTAACGTTAGGGGGAATTTTAAATCATCTAGGCATTGATGAACTTAACGATTCAGGTAGGCGAGGCGAATGAAATTATTACAACAGTAGTAGTTTTTGAGTCCACCCTTGAAGAGAAAGAATTGAATTCTAGAAATCCAAGTGCTATTGGAAATCGAAAATTTATTTTATTGCTGTCCGAAATAACGCGAGAGCAAATGTAACTGTGCACCTCAACATAACTAGCAGCGGTAACAAAATTTTCCAATCTTACAAGCCCGAATTGTGCTATTTTCTTTACAAAAGCATTTCTTTCTTAATTGAGTTTGTAATAAGCCTATCATTTCATTATCAACATCTGGATTTTCTTAATGGTAATGCATGCAGAAGTGCAGAGTGTCTATAGGATTTTTCCACAGGCAGGGTCGAACCCAAATTTGGTCTTTTAACAAAGTTAAAAAAAATTATTCTTTTGATTTCGTTTTAAATCTGAATATATACAAATAATTAAAATGTAGAGACCACTGAAGGGGGGGGGAGTGATTTTCGCCTTTAAAACAGAAGGGTACGTGTCCCTTAAAAAGCTAGGAAAAATTTAATTGTCATAAATTAATATTAAAAAAATTGTAAGCTACAAGTTTTTGTTTTAAAAAAAGACAAAATTATAAAACTTAATTGCTCGTAATGTCGTTACAAATTTAATAAGGCACTACTAATTAACACCCACGCCAGATCGTAACAGTAAATATTAAATTCCATATTAAAGGGTTAACTGGAAATTCTGCATGAAGTTATCACTTCGGGTTTATCTATAAAATATATATTATTTTTTTTATAAAATAAATGTCTCATATTGTGATTTCGTTACAGCCACATTAACAATTTTTATTTGTAACATTAAAATAAAATTAATTACGTCTACAGCTGTGGTTGAGTTAAGGTGAGAAAATTCTGAGTTAGAAGCTGAGCTTCTCAGCTAACTTTTATAAAGATACTAGTAAGTAACAACCTGCTTGTATAAATTTGAAAAAAATTATAAATTTTTTTTATAACGAAAGCTTTTATTGGTAAACTGTAAAGTAAAAACAGCTTTACTTTCACTAACTTTTACGAAAAATAATTACTTGTGCGATCTCATAAAATATAGTTTTGAATCTCGATGAAGTTAACTTTTTATAGTTTTATCTCGTTGGAAAAGTTTTTAAATTTCTGACAGTAAATCATTAAAAAAATAGGTATACAAAATACTTTTCGGAACTAAAATTTAACATATAAAAACACTGAAAGTATATTATTTGCTTGTCCTATTATTTTGTATACTATTTTACTCCACCCACTAAACTAAAATACAGGTATTAAAACGTTTCGTTTATTTTCCAAAGGAAATCTCGGTATTTGCTTAACCCAACGTAGTAGATTAATAAAAATACTCTCATTTCGTGTCAATTTTTATAGATGTTCAAGTGCGATGGCTTGGAAAGGGGGTCGATGGTAAAATTACAATTTAAAAATTTTTTTCACTCAAAAATTATGATTAAAAATTAATTTGGTAACCTCTTATTTTTATTAAAACGATAATCTTCGTGAACCTTTCTCAGGTGATTAAAAATGCACAAAGCCATCCAATTAATTTTAAATTTAAATTTCGAAAAAAGTGCAAGTTTTAATGTCAAATTGTGTACTCGATTTTAACATCAGTTATTATTTTTTCTGGATAAGAATTTAACAAGAAGAAAACATCAATTTTTCAATTTTCATGTCATTAACAGTTAAAACATCTTTAATACCAATTGTAATTTTTTAATTAATTAGCATGGGATTAAAAACTTGCAGGTTAAATTAAATTATTTTATTGTTTTTGTTAAATGTTTTCATGAAGTCAATAGGATTATATCGTCAGTTTTATTAAATTTATATTATACCTAGTTGAATTTAATTTGTGACTTTCAACAAAATTTAGGAATAGAAATTTAGCTCCTTTTCAAGGAAGTTTTTTAATTACCATCGTCAAATGATTACAATACGAAATTATTAATTTTTTTAGAGCAAATTGTTAAACTAAGCACTAACTCTTTCTTGTCCAAAATCAACATGTTCGGAATTATGTTTTAATTAAATGGAAAAACGCATAATTGAGAAGCCATTGATTATAAGAATCTTGTTTGTAGATATTTTCACGCTTTTTAATATTTTAGAATAGTGAACAATTTTCACTGAAAATCAATAGTTTTAGGCAACTGGACGAAATATGAACAAAGCTCCTTTAGGATTGAATTTCTCCAGTATCCTTTGGTGTTGCCCTTATTTTATTAATTTAAATTTGCCTTCAAAAATTAGTCACAAACGATCCGATTTTGACGGGTGGAAAAGTATAGGGCTCCTTTTTGGAATGACGCTCTTTGAAGCTTTCAGCACCGGATAGAAAATGTGTTTCTTCTGATTATACGGCTAAGCTGTAACCACTACAATAGGAAATAGCTTCGTTCCAATTATTTTCATAAAAGAACACATATTATGGTTGATGCTTCCCTCAAATAGTTTTAAAATTAATTACGTAACTGCTACCTTCGCAAAACGGTGACTGATCTAAATTATGCTCCAAAAGTAATCTCGAGGAAACCAAAAACGAGATGCATTTTCCCGCCATCTCACTTATTGTCTATTTTCTATAAGTAATCGGAGGAATTTCGAGCGTTAACATGATATAATTTGTAACGTAGCACCAAAAAGAAAGAAAAATGGTCAAATAAATTTCGATAAACAAATTTCTTCGATGTCAAAGAACTATTAATTTTAGTTGCAGTGGAAGTTGGAATTTTTTGAAGCAAGTTCCGGTGTGTTTCGAGTTACTTATTTGTAATACATATTCACTTGATATTTCATAGAAATTTACGACCCCGCATTGCACACACCGTATCATTCACTCATTTCTAAGTTATTTTATTTCCTTTTTTCCGCAATTTATCATTTCAAGAATCAATAACCTCTTTGACACCGGATCTTTAAATTTATACTTGACGGTACCAGCTCTTCATATTGAAATTTAACTGCTTACTGCATCACTCACTTTGTTGTAAAGTGTACTTCGGATTTTAATCTCGACATCAGCAGAATTTATTTGAATACAATTTACCTCCTTTCCTTGTTTTATTAGAAACTGTTCGATGTTGTGACATCTCATAATGTTTGCTAATCGATGGGATGTGCAATAACTTTACAAAAATATTTTGTATCTAAGTTTACAGGCGAACTCGAAACACAATTGCAAAATTGATTCCGACGAAATTGGGGATATCTGGAGTAATTGAAAGATCCTATCAACCATTACACAGAATCGGTCAATGCCTTTAGCGCTTTCGCGAAGGGAAGACGATAATGTATTTACTTTATAATTGCTTGGAGTTCAATTTAATTAGATGTTTAGAAATTTGTCGCTTTTAAAAGAATTTTTAAACTCCCTTATCGCCGAAATGGTTAATGATTACATGTACCGCGTCTGCTGGAGGGTTATATTATGATTAATTAAATTTTAAAATGATAATCGACTTAAATGGAAAACGTATAGAAAACAAACAAAATGCAAATGGAGGAGGTTTAAAAAATTTTGGTATTCAAATTAAGCAAAATATAGTCGACACTTGTAAAGGCCACAACCACTTCAAACCTACGATATACAAAAAGTTGGGTAACTATTTGAATATGTTTTGGTAAATTTACCTAGCTAGACTATAATTTAAGGTTCCAGTGATAAATTATGCATTAGAACACCAATAGTTGAAATTTTAAATTTTTTCGGCAATTTCTTCAACAGGAAATTAAATTTATCTGAGTGTAGTTGCATAAATTTGAATAACCAACTTTTGTAGAGGCCAATTTTTAATTTCTTACATTTTTCGGTTTTTAAACTTACTAAAACTCCACAGTGTGTAGAAATTAAACCGCAATGACGACGAAGCAACAGGATTTTTTAAATTTAAATAAATTCAAATTTGATTGGCTCGTTTTTAAAACACGGGTAAATCTACTTACAATAAAAAAATTCCAAGTTGTAAGCTGAATAATAATTTTCCAATTTTTACCGTTATAAAAAGAAAATAAAAACGATTAAAACGATAACGTTGAGCTTTTAAAATTTTCCGATCCGAAGGGATCCTCTTGCACACCGATTGTATCAAACGACCCGACCAGTTTGATAAATTGCAAACATTTCCTATTCATCAATAAAGTAGATTGATTTAATCGAAATTTTATTGTTAATTAATGAATTGCGGTTATAATTACATCTGGAGGTACCTACACTTATAATATTGATGTATAAACGTTCGATAACTGGGAAAACAATCGGGAATGTAGTAGATAGAACGTAATGTTTAGACGGTGGAGGTGACGTCATCCGCCCGGATACTTGGATCGATGTGCTGCCTCTCCCTAACCAACGCATCCAGACGGATGCTGTGTTGGTATCAAAACCTAGATAAATGTGTGCCTATTGTAAAACTTCCTAAATATAACAGACACATTTTAAACTTCAAATTTCTCATTTTAACCTCGGCGAAAATTATGTTGTATAAAAATATAGGGTGAAACCTAATGTATTCAAATTGTTAACCACGTGGAATGGAATACCACGTGTTTAATGAAAATGATTACGAAAATTTTACTGGCTCTAAAAAAGATTGTTAAATTTTTTTAGAAGCAATCAATTTCGCATAATGGAAATGGTTCCCTAAATTTTTTTATACTTTTTAAACTTTTATATCGAAGGATAAATTAAATCCTAATTTTTAGATAAAGTTTTTACAACGTCGACTTTTTTAAGAACTTTTGTTATACAATATTCTGCAACATTAAGCTAATAAGTTAAAAAATTACTTTATGGTAACAATTTTGCTTCCTATAGGAATTTAGTAAAATTCATAACATTAAAATTGCCTCATTCTAGCAAAAACTAAAGCAGTTTCCAAATTGGAAAAATCAGTTCTAAAACTAAGATGTTTTCGTAGTGGACGAATTCTGATCACTGACAAGGATTTGTCTTCAATAGATGGTACATAATTAATTTTAACAAAAATCTTAAAATATTATTTTTCGAAATCAGATTTAGATAGGTATAAAAGTTGTTTACAAATTTCGCATATTCTAATAGTCCAATGAAAAACTTTTAAATTTTTAATGAATGTTCCATTGTTCTGACTCGAACTACTCAAAGTTTTATAAAAAAAAATTCAAAATCAAGGTAAAATTCCAGCTTAAAATTGAAAAATACATTAAATATTAATTTTATATTGGGGCACGCACACCGCTGCCCCCACGAAGAATAAATCCCTTTATGTTAATTTTCGAGAAATTATAGTTTATAATTTTATTTTTGAAGAAGAAAAAGCAATTAAAATTTGCAAGGAAGAAAATGGAAAACTTATAATATTGCCTTTATGTAAAAAATACAACAGAAGACTTGCCCGGCTTTGCCTTAATCAATTAAATTCAATTAAAAATTCAAGTTTACTTAATCGATATTTAAACATCTCGGGAAAGCTTTATCTACGAAAATAGTAATCTAACAAGACACGAACCAAACTAATAAATATTAATGTTGATCTGTGATCTATTCCAAAACGTAGTTTGAGCAAAATTTACTTATAACGAATCTAAAAATAATTAATCATTTTGAATGTCAATTAAAGTCGACTATCATAAATTTTAAAATAAATTACTTTTTTTAACATAAAAAGTAGTAGCAAAAGTTTTAAGATTAATTTATAAAATTTTAAGTCTGCAGTGTGGTGCTAACGTTTCCGGTCTGTAGACGTACATAAACTTAATATTTCATTGTAATTTAATAAAAAATGCAATATTGTTAAATAACTTTCTCATTTCAGCACAAACACAAATCTGTACATCAACGGTCTCAGTCGCTGAACCGTGGTGTACGAGGACAGTGGGGCTCTCGTGGTCCCGAAATCGGTCACGGAGATATGTGGTGACAACGGGGGCAGTGCCAGTGCCCCGCAGCGATGGGCAACAAACTTAGCTGTTCTTGCGCCCCCCTTATAAGGAAAGCTTACCGCTACGAAGATTCCCCTTGGCAGACTTCGAGAAGACGCGATGGTCATTTATTACGGTACGTATCGAAATTATCGATCTAATCGCGTAATTGAACTTGATAAAATTAAAAATTTCTCTTTAAGCTTCGTGGGCGTACCAAAGTATTACGATGACGTTTGATGAAAATCAACTTCTATTTTGTGTTTAATAAATAAAATTGTGTCACGCAAATTTTTTCAATTACGATACGATGTTATGAGCGCATTAACGCTCGATCTAATTTAAATTACATAAAAAATTTATGAAAGTGACAAATCAAAAATAATTAATTGATACATCAGAAAATTTGCCATAAACATTGATTTTCAATAAAAGCCCGGCTGCTGTTTCAAATTACATACTAAACCAAACGACAAATAATATAATAAATTAGTATTTAAATTTATTTACGAAAACAAGAAAAATCTATTTTTTATAAAATTCAACTGCATGGGTCGCAATTTTGCAAGAGCTTTTCATTGAATTTCCTCTTTTGCAAACAACAGTAAATAGATAGCTACCATATATAGTTGGGAAAACTTGAGTTAATCTATAAATTTGTTAGAGTTGAGAAGTTTGTGGTTAAAATTGAAACTGGAAGCACGAAACGCTAAAAGAGAAAAACCTAAATGCAGTTGTGAAAAGTTAAACTTAAAGAAAAAAGGAAATACGTAATTTAGCAAGCTTTGGCTTTCCAGTTTTATCTTTTAAACAATGACAATATCGGATACATAAAAGATGCTAGGTTACAGTTTTCGTATCTTGATCTTCACAAGAAAATGATGAAAAAACATGCGACACTGCCCGTGGCATCGCCTTTATTGAATTTTAATATGGCTATCAGTTTAAACAATGCATACACTTTTCCGTTTCTGCTTAATTTAAAGTTTTCCTTTTTTCCGAATTATAGAAATATTGTTGACTTTTGCACCGAACAATTAATTGCATAAAGTTCTAGGTTATTCAATCACATTTCATTTAAAAAATGCAAAATATGGACCATAGCTACCGTAGGTGGCAGAGAAAGTCGTTCGGAATTGCACAAATTAAAAAATTTTATTTGAAAATTATGAATATTTGAAATATTGATTACGTAACTACGCACTGGCGGCTGTTATGTTTATCATTTCAAATCAATTTAGGAAATAATTTTTCTCTAACAAACAAAAAAATTTTCTTTACAACATCCAGTCAAGATTTTGGTCAAGGACTAACTAATTACCACTATCGGAGGTTCTTTGGCATTGCTACGGTGCACTGAGTTCATAGCGGTCTAAATAAGGATAACATCGTCCTATATTTTACGCGGTCAATAAAATCTTGTCACCTTAATACTTATCATTTTTTTGATAATAAAAAAACTGAAATTACAAAAAAAAATTATACAATTAATGTCATCCGTTCAATGACAAATTGACTTTCAGTCAGACTTCAATCAAAAGATAATAATAAAAAGATAAATAAAACAGCAAATCGAGCAAAAACTCAATTATGCCAATATCAAATTATTTAACAAAAGCCAGAAGAGCTGACAGATAACAAAATTCGAAAAAGTCAGAGTTTTATCCGCTTCTGCCTGCTTAAGGATGTATTTTGCTCTCAGTTATGATTAGCATAAACGAAAATTTATTTGCTATGATAAATTATTTTATAAGACTTTAGTTTTTAATTTTGAAAATTTTTAAAAATTGTACCGACTAAATTTTATGAAGATTTGGACATTAAAAAAATTATTGAGCTAGTGAAAGTCCTTCAACATATAGCTTTTCTGACGGATTTTTAAATGATCAGGAAGTGAAGAGTCCTTACTCCAAGTGAGTGGAATATTCCAACAATATACTACATACCATAGACTGATTTTTATAAAATTAATAAACTTTTGTATGTCGACGCCCATGCACTAAATTACCGAGGATTAGCTAACTTGTAGGTGTTTAATGTGTCAAGCGATGTCGTGGTTGATAAAAGCTACGTCTTCCTTCAGATTAAAATTCAACCACGTAGGAAATTTAATCTATGCAATTATAGATTTATCATCAAAGCCATATGACACCAAACAACAATAAAATCAAACAGAAAAAAGCAGAGCAGCTTCCACAAACGAGTTTAAATTTAAAAATAAGTTTGGAATCCCCTAAAAGTGAATATTTATAATAAAGTGATATTTAGTAAATAATATTACTTTTCCCAATTCATCTGGATGAAAAATAATTATTACACGCCAAGCTGGATTTAAAATTTACGTTATTGATGTAAAATTGATAAAATATCTATAAGAATTTATTGTGCACAAATCCACAGCGTTCACATGCTTTTCAATCAAATTAAATCAAAATATAGGAAATTACAGCATTAAATTTCTACCAAAAAATAAGCTTCATTATCAGAAAAATTACAACGATTAAGCCACAGTGCGAACTTTAATAATTTATGCAAATTGACACAAATCAAAATAAATAATTAAATTAAAACTTAACTTCACTTCTTGATCCTGTAACGATGACAGGACTAGGAACGCAATGCAATGTTTATCGTAGTCTAGACTCGGCAGTATTTCGGATCTCAACCGACCCTTCTGATTTTGAACTACCAATTTATCATAATATTTTATTTCAGGTTATGGGCGGAAGTTTTTCATGTATCGGCAAGTGGTGCAGGAACCGTGAAATGGCAGCAGGTGAGCGAGGACCTCGTACCAGTAAATATAACATGCATTCAGGACTCACCCGAATGTGTATTTCACATTACGGCTTACAATTCCCAAGTTGACAAGATCCTGGATGTACGATTAGTTCAACCTGGTAAGTCGCAGTCGATGTTTTATGTTAATAAAAACAAACAGTTATCAATCACCTGCATCTAATCCATTACGGTATATCGATTTTATTTAAGAGAAACAAAAGAACCAAATGGGAGTTTACTAAAAACTTTTTTGATTTCGATTGTTTACTTAAAAAAAATGCAAAACAAAAGTTAATTAATAAGTTTCACAAATAATGTACACTGTGAGTACATTTTTTTTGCAAATTAACCGGTTGTTTTATTTTTAGGTACGAGAATTGGGCAAGCTTCGGAATGTTTTGTGTACTGGAAGGATCCTATGACCAATGATACGTGGGGCTTAAATTTTACTTCTCCAATCGATGCCAAACAATTTAGAGAGTGTTGCGTAAGTATCATCAGTTGTCAAAAATAGTTTTGATCGCATGAATTTTTCTACAATTTGATCGACAAGCACAATAAATTGCAAAACATTAAGTAAAAATTTTAAGGCAGAAATTTGTTCATTCATTTAATTTGCAATGCCTTGCAGTTGAAATGTAATAAAATTATAATATAATTTAGTGCGTCTTGTAATATTCTTGAATGAAAATAAAACGAAATTTCGTTATGCCAATTTAGACATAAGTAAATTAGGACTTTAAACTAATTTTACGTTAAATGCCTATAACACAATTTATTTGAATTATACACTCATCCACTTGTGCAATATTAATATTAAAAATTGGAAACTATAAAAAGAATTATAATATATTGTCATCAATTTTACCTTAAATTTTAAACGGTTTTCGGAAATTAGATTTTTGAATGAATAATAAATTTCAATGATCGATATGTGGTTTTTAAATTTGAAATATGAATATGTATGCGGTTCGGCACAAACCGTACTTTAATCAAATTGAGTCCCACGTACGCCATTTTTTTAGCAAGTTTTATTTTGTACTAAAATTCTTCTCGTCGGTAGGGTCCATCTGGACCGAAGCTCAGTTTTTAACTTTTCTTAAATCGTCAAAAATTTATAGGAAGTGGACCCTTTAATTTGTCCTAGACCAGTTTGTAGAAGTCAATATTTTTAGTTAAAAGGAAACTGTAATTTTTTTATACTTAATAATAATGGAGAACATGGTGAGCATTAAGTTACCTAACGTAATCCCTTTTGTACAACTTTAACTTCCATCCACCCAGTGTAATGTTTTTAGAACAAGAGAATGTTTTTATTGCATGTTTAAGTGTACTTTAAATTTTTAACAAAACTTACGATTAATTCACTTCCTATTATTGTTTTATTAACGCACAGTTAGTGTATTCTAAATGTACTTATTATTAACAGTGTGATCAATTGCAGTCGCCGTCTTTCAAGTTCTCAAGGAAGGCGTCATCGTCGTATTCTTTGAAGTTGGAACCGCCGAGTAAGCAAAAGTTTAAAACAAAACGGAAGCCAGTTAGTACGCCAGCATCTCCTAGCCGATCGAGAGAACCGCAATGTACCTGCATGACAGCGGAACAATATGCAAGACTGCGTGCTCAAGATCCTCGATATAGAGGTTAGAACAACCATCACTTAATTTAGTGTAGTGGTCGCTTTAAAAGGTTTTTTCCGAAATATGAAGTTGAATCCAAGATCCAAAGGGGGGCAATTGGACAGAAAGTTAGACGTCAAACTTAATTCTTAATAATTGCAATGACCTCATTTCCTAACTAGTAGCATAAATAGCTATTTATGCCACTAAAAGAAAAACAATGAAATAATAACAATAAAATAAAAAAAAATTCAGAACAAAAACCAAAATACATAAAGAAGTTGAAAGGAATTTTTTATTTTTATGTAAATTGAATAATCGAATAAAACGCTAAAAAATAAACCTATTGGAAAAGGTAGAAGTAATTCAACTTTTTTCCTACACTGGAAATTTTTTTCGACCAATGAATTTATTTATGAAATTTTCCTAAATACTGGCTTTTGATACTTTTTACCGTTGTGGCAGTGTTGGCAGTAGAAAGACGCGGCTTAATTTTTCAAAATTTAGTTATTTTTAAGCTTGAATGGCTCGAGTTCAATCTAGTTTACTGATTTATTAGACATTTATAATATTATGTTTGCTTTTCGGAGAGTATAAAATTATTCTCGGAAAAAATTATATGAGATAACTAAAATCTCATTTTTTGAATTAAACCACTCGAATACATGTAACCTGAACTCACCTTTAATCGAATATTAATGTAGCTACATTGCGAACAATCCAAAAATTGTACGAAACTACGCACGCAAGCTGATTATTATTTTTTTAATTAATTGTGGACAGAAAACAAACCACTAACTAAATTAAAAATATTTTTACTTACAATAGCAATTCCATCGTATCATGTTGGATTAAATAATTAGTTAGAAATATAAATTGGGCACGCTATATTTAATTAAAGCAATCCTAACATCACAAACATAAAGTTTACGTCGTTATTAATAAATCAGCAAAGTAAAATTTGTTAGTATTAAATAATTTAATTTTATATAAAACATGATCAGGAAATGTGAGTAAATATTGTATAAATTCGTATTTGAAAAGTTTGTAGAAAATCTTGTTAGGTAGATACATATGGATTTTGCTAACTAAGCAAATTTAATTTATTTTGCGGAATAATGTGAATGTATAAATATATTTATTAGGTTGTATTACGTTTGTTGCTTTGCGAAGGATAAACGTTTTGATAAGATGTTTGATATCTGCACTCCATTCACGTACAGTTTGAACCCAGAGCTTTCAAAGCAAATCATGCATAAGTGATTTATTCTTTCAGGGTCTTCGACATTACCGAGAGCTCAAACTAGAACCACATCAGATTCGGAAACTAGAACAGATAAAGTTACTGCTGCTACTTCTTCCACAAGCCTTTATGATAATGTTGGTGCTACTTCACAGACTGGACCTACTACGCAAGGTAAAAGCTAATCTCTTCTCTTAGACCAGTTCTTGCTAATTTTTGTATAACCAGCAGCTACGAAAGGAACACAAAGAGAAGGAAGTCAAACGAGACCGACACGAGACCGCGGTGTACAGCAGCAATCGCAAGAAACGAGTACCATGACTTCCAACACTTCAACTGGACCAAAGACTGTAACTGCTTCAATAGGAACTCAGAATAACGTCGGTTCCCAGGTATGCGCCATCAAATTCTAAGTAACTCTACTAATTTTTATCCTTTTCCAGGCTGCTCAAACCGAAACTCCATCACAAACTCAATTACCAGAATCATGCAAATCGGAAGGAATACAGGCTGGTGGAACTCTTCAATCAAACACAAAATCGTCATCCACTTCCACTCGACCACCATTCCGAGAAAATTTACACCACGTTTTAACCAACACCCGGTCGGTCGACTATCCAGACATGGACATGGTACGAGAATCGGCTCATCATCATAACCTCCTCAACAACAATATTAGTAGTAGGCGAAGCAAATCAAAAAGTACTGAAGATATGAATGCTCAAAACAGCATGAACTTAGATAGTAATACTATTAAGCGAATGTTAAAACCAATGCCTAGTGCCGAAAGTCCCGTTACATCGCCCGAAATGGGACGTAAAAGATATAATTACTACAATACTCATCATCACCGTCATCCAAACAATAACGGGCGATATTCTGAACCTGAAACTACAAGACTGCTTCCTAGATCTGCAATGGCACAAAATTCACGATTTTCCGGATCTAGGTAATTTTAATAAAGTTTAAAATCCCTTTTATTAGACCAAATTTGCAGATCGTCTCACGAAATAGGACGAGGTTATCCTGGGCGTGGATTATACTTAGAATTAGAACGGGGTGCAGCTGGCGATCTTTCTCCACCATCTGATAATGTTTTGTTTGATAATCAATGTTATGCAACAACGCCGAGTTCGAGTAATGGAAATTCTGATCCGGAACAGGGAACACATTATCACGGCAGAAGTCAAAGACACGGTCATCATCATCCGGTAAGAAATTTCAATCCAATTATAACTTAAATAAACTTTCTGATTGTTTTGCAGAACGTAAACGAATCGTCGGCGTCGGGTTCACCCACAAGCCGCCTTCTTCTCGAATACGAAATGCATCTACGAAATACTTTGGCGAAAGGCATGGACGCCGAAAGTTATAGTTTGCACACTTTTGAAGCACTTTTGACGCAAAGTATGGAAAATTTAGGTAAAGATAAACTTGCAGTTAGTTTAAAGTTATGTCAGTACCTACTGCGGTGTTTGTTTTAGAATTTGCTGAAAGTTTGCCAGGGTCTAATCAACGAAGTCCGTATCCTTCGAGAAAAAGTGAGTACTTCATTTTTTATGCACCAAATTATAAATGTTAACCTTTTCGCACTTGGTCGTCGTAGGACCAGCTTCCTCTAGTTCGTCCATAAACAAGTCTTCGACCTTACCTTTATCCCATAGATTGAGTGTTGATCGTTCTTCAGGTGCTAGAGATAGAGATCGAGAACGTGACGGATATTACAGCGACCGCAACGAATTAATCCGAGAAAGAGAAAAAGAACGAGAACGCGAGAGAGGATATCTCAGCGACCACAATACAGGGTAACTATCATCATTATTATTGGTAAGAGGATTGAAGTATATCAAACCGTTCGTTTTAGTTATAATTCGAGATGCGCATCTTGCATTGGAGAATCTAGTAGAGCTCAATGGTTTCGTCATTCTGATGGATGGCGATCTGGTAGTTCCACTTATAGTTCAACACAAGGATTACCACCCAGTGGTCATAAACGATCGCCGTGGGATTCGTTACCATCTCTTCGACAAGATAGTAGCCTCAACGATAGTGGTTATAAGAGTGCAAGAACAGACTCTTTTGAGCAGAGGTATAACTTATTATTTTAGTTTTGTCGTACCTAATTCTTGTAATCTCGTCTTCGATTTTTAATTCTCATCTTAAAATCTGGCTTTTTCCATATTTTGTGGAAAAAATGTAAACTCCATTTTTATTAAAATTTAGATATCTGTTGTAGAAAATGTTCAAACCGATTGTCAAGAAAAAAAGAACACGTCATGAGTGCACTAAATACTCTTATTTTGAGTGCCTAGTTTGTCTTTTTTGAATATCTTCTATATTTGAAGTTGAGGTCTTCTCAAGAGGATAACAATATGTCATTTCAATATTTTTGTTATCAACAGTCTCTACGTTATCTCCTTTGATCTCTTTATTCGCTTTTGTCGCGTTCTACCGACAAGCTAAAAGCTTTATTATGGTTTTCTGTTAAAAGAAGCTGTCGTATAAAAATTCAAGATAAATTCAGATAGATTTTTAAAAGTTAATTCAACTCTAAGGGTCCAAGAAGTTTTTTTTTGTGTTGGGGAGGTCAGGGAAAATACCATGTCCCAAATGCATAATTTTTGATTTTTTGTATGTTTAAAGTTGGCATCAATAATTTAAAAATCAAAATAACACTCCTACTTTTTTAGTGTCATTTTTAAAAATGTGTGTACTATCTCACATGGTTAAATTTTAAGTTATGATAAATAAATGTATGTAGTTTTTTTCTTTTAAATGAATACATATTTTTATTATGAATTGCAGACTGATATCATGTTTTCAAATTTTATTTCTCCAGAGTTTTTATTTTATTTAAAAAAGTAATAAAAAAATTCAAAATTAATTTATATGGCCAAGTATGAAAACATTTTTTGAATACAGAATAATGACCACTTTCAATATTATTTCTATTTAAGTTTTTGATGTGTTTATTTCTATACCAAGCGTGACTATATATTGTGGTTGGATTTATGGTTTAGATTTACTACTTAAGTAAAATTTTGTCAAATCTCAAAAAAAAAAAAATTGTAGACCTAAAAATGTCCTCAATTTAAGGCATTGCTGAATAATATACTAAATTTTCTAATATTTTATTTGTCCAAATGCCCATCTTACAATTTATTTCTCAAATTTTGCATGTAGATACGTATTACTTCCCCATTATTGCTCATAGAAATCGATGAAGCCGATATTGCAGGAAATTTTCAGATTTAGAATTATTTTTCTAGGGTTTATCAAAATTTTACTAATAATATTGTAGTAATATGTGATTTTCACTCATATTACTCAGAAAACTCAAATAAACCAGAGGTTGAGGTCCTTTGAATTTTAGTACATTGTTGAACAATGTCCTTGGGACACCGAAACCACTTTTCATATTTTTTACTGGGATTAAAACCAGATTTAAACTGAAAAATTTAATTTTTTAAATTTTCTATAGAAAAATGTCACGAGATACAAGCAATGCTTAGCAGTAAGCCTACAATTCGGGTATATTTTACATTCAGGGGATAGTAATGTTATGTTTGGACTGCTAATTTTCAAATGAGATTCCAAGATAATTTATAGTTAGTAATTCTACCAAAAGCTATTGAAATCAGGACACTAACCTGTCTGGGTTTTTGATGGGTCATAAAGGATTTAGTTCCCCCCCCCCCTTTGTATACGCCTTTGTTTATAATTGGAACATATCCGTCCTGTTCAGGAAATGGAGGCTCGAGGACTTGAAAAAATAAACTATATGCAAAGAAGTTTAATTACTATACTAATATCTGAATAATCTCCCAATATAAAATTTGAAACCTCAAATGAGGGGCCTAGAAGTAAAAGGGTTCAAGTGACTTTTTTTAAACAATGCAGAATATCATACTTAAAGGGTATTCTAACTTGGAGGTAAAATGATTTTTGGATTTTTCTTTTCGCTTTTAATTAACATTAAGACAATAATTCAGTTTTCAAAACTTATTCCTGGAATTTTGAATTTATTTCAGAACTACTGAAAATGCACTTGAATCCTTTTACTGTTAGACCTCTCAATTGCAATGGTGATAATATAAAACTGATGAGGTTTAGCATACCTCGATAATTTTATTTCGATAATGTAAAAAAACTTTTGGCTGAATAGAATCACGCTGTTAATTTTACAGCAAATATACAATATATAAACTCTATTTTCAAAGATTTGGACCAAATTTTTAGCTTATCGGAAACAAATGTACATATTATAGCGTTTCTATACGCTTTTGTCTTAAATAAATTATATAATTTTGTCCCATAGGCGGAATCAACTGTAATAATGCCATTGATTAATATAAATATGTGTGGGTATTACTAAGCCAAAGCTTAGGACCCACGCTTGAGTAAATATCTACCCAAACAAAACATAATAAATGGAAAAAAATTTCTATCTGCGTATATAAAATATATTGTAGAAGTAATTTAAAAAAAATTGTATAATTTATTAAGTTTGTTAGTATTATAATAATAATATAGTATAATATAATAAACTGTATTTTGTAAACACAATATTTATTCTCACAAAGGTCTCCAATATTATTTCAGCGTGGGTCTTTCCAAATTAAAAATAAAATTCATATAAATTGGATGTATTGATTTTGAATCTATTTTTTTAAAATTTTTTGGGAAGTTAGTTTAATTTATTTTTTTAACATTAATTTAGCATCCAATTTTGGATATAAAATGTAATCGATAATCTACATATTTCAATGACTTCCACTTATAATTTGTATTGGTGATTACTTTTTGGTTTAATTAATTTTTTATTTGAAAACTAGTTGCGTTCTTAATATAGATAGTTTACAAACTATGTAACTAGTTTAAAATTTAATAAAAATATTGATTTTTGGCTGAAGCAAACCTAACAAGAAAACACAGCAATATATAATAATTTTTTCTCTTTTTATATTCGTGAAAAAGTAAGCTTGCTGTATTATTTCTTAGCGAAGGAAAGTAACTTTTTCTTAAATTTACTTTTTACGATCTTTAATATGAATTATCTCCATTAACCTGTCACCGTGTCAGATTTTAAATTGACATATTACATTAATTTTTAGATTTAATGCATCTCCGTCTGCTTGAATAATAAAAGTAGATATTTTCTAAAAAAATTTCAAGTTAAAAACTTCACAATTTAATATTTTATTTTGTGATTTTAAATAAAAACTTTTACGACTTTTGAATTTATTATAAAGAATCGTTCGTAATATTGTCAAAATTACTGGTTATATTTTTGATTTTATAATTTTTCTTCATTACTTTTCATTTTTATAAACTTTTTAGTATTATTGTTTGAATTCATTCCTTAATAAAAATAGAACTTAAATTAAAATTAATGTAGATATTTAACTAACTTCAAAAAAAATTCTGAAAGTCAAATTCAAACGTACTACTATTTTTACTTCATTTTTTTCATTTCAATTTAAGAAATGGGAGAATTTAAGGGAAATTTGGGGTGCGGCGTGCAGTGTTTTTAAATCGGTCACTATGCGGTCACCCATTTAAGTGCAAACCGCTAGGCTGTTTTCTTAATTAAATTTTTAATAATAATATAATAGGTTGATGTTCGGAATCCTGAATTTCTCCTCGCAACCCAGCCGGTGATCACATCGAACCACAGCACTGCTGTGGCTTTTTTTGAAAAGTTAATTTGATATTCTATAGATTACTCGGACTCGTCCAATATAATTTAATTATTTTCATAATTTGTTTGTCGATCCATATTATTTAATTAGACAAGTTTTTCTTTTTAGCTTTGTTTAGCAAGTTCAATTTATTCTTTTAACGAGTTGATTCCATTCCTTATTTTGAAATGGAAAACATGAGGTTTTTACAGTAACTAAGTAATTCAATTAAATAAAAAGGTTTCGGGAAATTTTTTCTTCAAATTCGGAATAAGCTAAATTTTTTTATTAAAATTACAACTTCCGTTATAAAATATTTATTTAAGAAGAAATTTTTTTTATTACTTGAAATTTAAATTGAAATTAAAGCTGCGTTACTAATTTTATTTGGATGTTAACGAATAACCGAATTTTTCTTTTATTTGTAGGGGAATATTTGATAGACAAGATAGTCTTCGATCTGATTACATGAGCGATAGGGAATCGAGGTACGGAATCGTTCAACAAGCTTCCATCGAAAGTGCTGACTCCAAATTATGCTACCTTACATCGTCGGAGGTAAGTGATTTATATATTTCGTTATGAAATTGAATGTGGAAAAAAAACTGTCTTTAAGGCAAAGCTCTCGATGTAGCTGGATGGCTTCGCTTTTTCATAGTAAATTATTGTGATAGCGCATAGGATAATCCAATTAGAAATAAATCTCGAAAAGAATTTATCGATCCTCTCAGTCGAGTTAACATTTTCTTGTTTCGGTTTGTAAGTTTTCAAAATTTTTATATAATAGCAAATTTTCACACGCAAACATGCTTAACCCAATTACATAATTTTTTGCAAAATTGAATTTTATGCCAAGTCGTAAATTTAGAACATTCCATTTCCGAACCAAACATTTGCTTTATTAAATATAATTTTGATTATTCCTGCAAAATAACGCTCGAATGGCCTAACTTAAATTTATGGCACACATTAGCAGATAATAATGTGAATTTCGTTTCTTATTGAGGAAACTCAATTAAACAAAGTTTATTTTATAAAAATAGAAAATGTGGAACTCGCAAAACTGGAATGCATAATTCAAAAAAATTATAATTACAAATGGTTGCATTATTTATCATTTTGCATAATACTTACGCCCACACTTTCGGTTATATTTTAAGATTGATTTATACAAAACTTAGTATTGCAAAAAATGTACATAAATAAAATGGAAATTTAAGAAAATGGAAAAACCCTGAAAGCATTTCATTTCTGAAATTGCAAAATTCTTTTGCGTTATTAAATATCTTCTTAAAATTTATTTAAGTTATTAAACGAGACAAGTATCGAACCGAAATTTTGAGAAAATTTAAAAATCAAAATTATGAATTTTATTCGTGCATTGGAATACATAATCCGGCTAATACAATTATTTGCAAGTCCTTCGTCAACTGTAACGTGCCAATGTAACTTTAGTCAACATTAATCTCTTCAAATATTGGATGGATTTTAAAATTTTCCTCTTAAAGCGAATGAAATTGACACAACTTAAAATTGTCTTTCAGGTTAAACTCAATTCTTATCATATTTAAAGCTTTTTGCTTAGGACTCCTCGAATCCTTCGCGCTGACGCTGACGGTTTTTATGCAGGTTCGTTTTTGCTAATTGATAACATCGTCTGTAATGTTTTTATCATTACTTTTAGATTAAGTCAACTTGAGCAACATTAACAACTTTTTACTTTTATTACGTTTCATTTTTTTTAAGCCAATGATTTTTCGCAGGTTTACGAAGGCGATCATTTTTCATTCCGCTTTTACGTTATGATGTGTTTGTTGACACGTTCTTCCCATTTCAGTCTCACACTTCGTTTCACATTTTTTTGCATTATTTTTATAAGGTAATTCGTTTCAACTTTGTTTTCCCCGCATTTATTTTATTATTATAATTTTTAATTTCCTACGACGATTGGTAATTTTCCCGAGAAGTGAGATGCAATTCGAGAGACAAAACAAAGTTTTTTAATTTAAAATATTGGGCGGTGAATATCTCGGTCTCTACTTTATCATTACATTTTTACGTTCAAAACTTGTTAACAAAATATATTTTCAATGGTTCAAATGGCAAAATATCGGGAATTACTTAACTGAGCGTGTAAAATTGGGATTGAACGCGAGAAAGTTACAGAAGGATCATCGATGAAGAATCGGCGAGGATTTGAAATGAAAGAGCGAGCTTTTCCATTGACAAGATGTAGTTTTTTATACAGAAAAAGCTATCACATAGATGCAATTTCCAATTTTTATTAGAAAATCTTCCTGAAAGGTAACATATCCGACCGAACGTAAAAGTTGCATTTGAAAGTTTTAAAAATTTAAAATGTCTTCGATAGCGGAATAATTATTTTCTATTGCGTTTTACTGGGTATAGGTTTTGTAACAAACAGGAAAAGTGACAAATTTATGTACAGGTCAAACTCGTACCTCTTTCGTTTTCAATTGCAGAGGGTGAAAATGATGAAAAGTACGGAAACTTTGGTGGTAATTGTTTTTCATTGCTTGCACTAGAACAAGTATAATAGAATTTAAGCGACCAAGCACTGAGCGAAACGGCTTTATCAATTACACTTGATTTAGTTTAAGTACAGAAATTATCAACGAGTAATAAGTTTTTATTTTACTGTTTTGCGAATTTTCTTTGTAATTAGATTTTCCATAATAAGATTTATCAAGAAAAATTTATTGTTGTTGTGGAAGCATTTAAATTGCAGATTTTTTACGTTTGAATGAACCGAGCACAAAGCTTTGAAAAAATAATTTATGTTAATATTTGACAAGCGAAATAAATCTGGAAATTGTAAGGAAAACGTCAGTTTATGCGATCCTTAAAAATACGGCACCGGGAAAAATTTATTTTGACTGTTGTAACTGTAAATCTAAATTTTTTCAATTTAACATTTTGTATCCATAATCTGTAATTTTCTCGTGTTTTTATGCCTACTTATTCAAGTGAATTATTGTTTTCCGTAAAATCGGAATTGTATGAGGTTAACACTGGAAAAGCATCGCCGAAAACAAGAAAGTTTACGCTTGAAATATCAGAAAAATATCTTGTTTTGGTAATTGAATAAATGCCGAGGTTTTGATTTTCTTTGCCCTACTTGAATGCCAAATCAGTCCGTAATCTCCTAGTTAGACGATTTAAATTTATTTGGCAAAGAACATTTTTGAAATATTGTGAAAGCTTTTTTTGCGTTACCGAAACTTTGCTAATTTTCAAAAATTATAACAAACGACTGCAATAAATTTAAATTAATGTAACGTAAAATTGTACAAGTTTCAGCTACTCACCATAACTCAGGTTTCAATTTGAGTTGTTTAATTAAACCTGCGGAGTACTTGAAACAAGTTTGCCAAAAGACAACCGCAATCTTATATCGAATGCAACATGTTCCGTCGTTTCGTCTGTCTGGTTCTCCTCTCCATTACTCCCAACTCATTATTTCGAAAACTTTCACTTATTACTTTATATTTTAGGAAGTAAGGACCCATTTTGTTTGTTCTTGATGGTTTTTAGTATGTAATAGTTTAGATATAAAAACAAATTACCTCTTGACAATGAAACCATAAAAAGAGAATCGATGTGAACACTCCAGGAATATCCAATTACACGAGGCAAATCGTTTCGTCATTATTGTTGAATTTCTTTGTTTTATGGTTTCGCAATGTAAATAATAACTCAAAAAAGTAATCTAAATTACTGCAGTATACATTTAAAAGTTCTAGAGCAAAACTCATAATTGCCCTAAAGGTACCCACCTTACCTTTTATCCATGTTAAGGCGAAAAAAAAGAAGCAAAATCACAATTTACTAATTAAGAGAAACCTAAATTTAACGTTCGGGACGGTAAAATTGCTTAATTAAAAACTTGAATCTTAGTTTAATTGTACGTGAAATTGTGCAGATGAAATAATAGGCCAAGATTTTGCAAATTGAAATTCCATTGATTTGAACTCTTCAATATTCAGTCTAGACTGCTCCAGAGATTCAACTCTTTTTTAAATTAATTTGGAAAATTAAATTGTCTTACCAATTTTCTATGACGAAAACTTGCAGAATTATTCTGTGGGATTCCCCGCTTGCAGAATTTTTATTTTACAACAAAACTTATTATTTCCTTAATTATATTCAAAGTAACACGAAATCTTAATGAATTTGAAATTACGGGTTCTTCACATGTTAATTTAGGAGTACGATGAAAGGTACATCAAAAGCTAAGGATCACTTGAACATTCTGCACTTGAAGGAAGAAATTACGTATAGAATTTATTGAAATAGTTAAAATAGATTTAATTAAAACGTAAGAGTATTGAATGCAAATTATGACAGAAGTAACGATGGAAGAACCCGCATTAGTTAAACATTCACATTTTTTCTCCAAAATACTTAGAGGAACCAATCAGAACGCGAGATTTTAAGTTGGTCGATAAGTGGTGATACAAACAGTTTGTAGATATGATTAATATTCAAGGTTTGCTATCCGAACAGTCTTTTAGTATCGATTGCCCCAAAGCTGAGGTCTGCTTTGTTCATTACAAATATCCTTCGTGGACGGTAGGATCAGTCGAAAAGCCGGATTTAGAACCTGTATATAAACAATAACAGTACTGACCAAACAAATTATATGACATAATAAATATATTAGGGGGTTACCCTGACACAGCCTTTTCTCGGATTTGTATTCAGAAACTGTGATTATTCTGCTGTGAAATGTGAAGTAAAAGTACAATTTTATTAGAATTGAAACTCGGGCCAGGAATTACATGCATTAATTTAATTTAATTTAATTAAAGAAAGAAACCGGGCGAAGCCTGGTTCTAAAAATAAATAGATAAGAGAAGATGATAAATAATAACCTCTTTCATGAATGTAAACCGGTAGAATATTTTATCTTTCGATATATTTATAAGGGTTTACTCTCCCGCACTTCTATTGAGAAAGGGGTAGAAATCCAAATCAGAAATGGATGAATGCCAGAACCGAACACTTCATTACGTTAAGAAGCCGCTGCTTGCGGAATTTTTCTCTAAATTCATGTTTCGCTTTCCGTAGACAAAGGTTTACTTTTAATTAAATTCAAGTTACGATTGAGATCATAATATTATTACATAAAAAAATGTAATTACCCGTTTTTTCTCGCAATTTTTCTGTTTATTTTAAAAATATTTGAATTTCCCTTTAAAGCTGTCCTATAGATATCCTACACCGCAGTTGCGTATTTGCATAATCCTTAACTTTTATCCAAAAATTTCCTGCAATAAATTTAATTGTTCAAAAGTAAAATCTAAAAATTTTCGCGCGAATTACTAAAAACTTTATGCAAATTCGAGAAGCAAATTCACACCTATTGCTATGACCATCATTTACGCCTTTCCTATATAACACCCAGCTCACCCTAATTAAAAAATTTGCATACGCATTTTCGTTATGTTGAAATTTAGTTTTTGAATTCCACGTGGACGTAAAGCGAAAATTGGAATTATTTTCGCTAAAATAGAAATTCTTTATTGATTTTCGTCGACGTGATTTTGAAAGAAATCAAATATTGACATTGAATTTCGACAACAGTTCCTACTAAACTCTTTCTTAAGTGAACCAGATCATGGTCCTTAAATTGATTCCACCAAAAGTACAGCAATGGCTTGGCCCGGCCTTGTCCTTATTTCCTTCCGGGTGCCGGGAGCTTGCGCAAAATGCCACCTCGGAATGTCATATCCTAGTGCGCGAAAAGCTGCTACAGGCAATGTGTGTTTGCATTTAATTTAATTGTTTTGAAACTTTGTCGACCAGAGTCATCGCATACCTTTTTAATTAAATACGAAAAACATATCGACGTTTTAATTCCACTCTTTCCCTCTAATGTTAACCAATCTGGAATTTCCTTTGGGTAATTATTAACCTGTGCGTGCTCATCATGACTTGTTTTAGACTTATTTGGTTTGTTAATTAGTAAATATGTACAAATCAGATACCGAAATGAGTGAAACCCCATTTATACTCCTTTTTAAATCAAATAGAAAACATTCTCTTAGTTTGTTTATAAAAGGATGTCTAAGGTACGCAAGCGCATTGTGTCTGCGATAATGAGACTGGTATGTATGAAAATGTAAAAAAATTGTTATCAGCTGAGCTGGAATGTAATTAATTCACAGAGAGCTTTAGTAATTACTTTCGATGTAATTTATAAGCACGCAAAATTATAGTTAACCATTTCCCGCCATTATTTATTGCCGAATCGGGCTGCTGTTCAATCCGGGGAGACTTTTTAATAAATTTGATTAAAACTTATTTCGCTTTTTGTATAAGCAAACGTCGATGGATTTCGAGTTACGAAAACAGAATGACAAAAACTGCGGTTCTCAGCAAAACGAAAACCACCATTTATCGTTCAAACGCTTTCCAATTAAAAAAGGAAAATTTTATTTTTTCGTCCTCGTCAAAAACAATGAAACAGTAAAACCGAGCGAAATTTTTTGCTACTACCTTGGTTATCCTTCTAAGGGTTATTTATCGGCGGGATTTAAAATGAAACTTTAGGTTGGCTTGCTTAGAAAATTTATTAAAAGATTTTGTTTATCTTGTGAAACTGTTTGGTTAAAATGCATTGTTAAAAATTTCCAAGGAAGAATTGAGCAATTAATAATAAATTTCCCAACAATTCCGTTTTATTGTGTCAGCATTATGTCTACAGGGTGTTCTACCAATAAAAACTTTTACAATAAACCTACTCGATGATAATAAAACTGGGAGGAAAATATTAAATCCACCACGCATAGGTACAAATGTACAGGTGGAAACATTAAAATGAAAACTTGTTCCTAATATTTTGCCCATTATAAACTTTCCAAGTTTTTTATGGCAATTTTTGCAATTTAAGTTTTTTATTATGGCATAAATTCATAATAAATAATAAATTTAGTTGTGTGTGTACTTTTACAAAGTAGTAAATTTCAGTTTTACGCGGATTAATTTTTTACATTGTGACCTACAAACTTTTGTTCCATATTGAAATATAAAATTTGCGAAATTACCAACAATAAACGACAATTTTGATACAAATTCTTTTTAATTAAACGGAACCGACGATTGGTAATAATCGAACTAAGTTTGGTGAATGGTAAAGCTCGTTACATTCGCGTAATTTAAAAAACATAAAAATAGGTCACCAAGTTTAAAATTGTTTTTCACCAGAATAGAAAGCTTCAAAACGAAAACTTTCCCTCAATAAGTTTAAACTTGCTAATTAAAAATTTTCAAAGCGGTTGGATTAAATTTTAAAACTTTTTGCAACAATCAATCAATTAAAGTTTTTGACAGTTTAATCATAAAAGATTTTGGTAAATTATTGTGTTTGTATTTTGCTTTCGGCTTTTGTTTAGTTTCTAAGTTTTGATACAAATAATGTAAGACCTTTTAAAATTATCTTTGTAATTTACTTTACAGGCGTTTTGCTTGCAAAATTTATTTACAAACTGACAATAAATTAAGTGAGTTTTCACTAAAAGTTTGTTTAGGGTGCTTAATTTTAAATTATTTTGGTATTAAGTGATAATGAAATACTTAAACGGGCTCTAACGATATTTGTTTACATTTTTTAGTAATTTATAAAATTTGAAAAATTAATTAAGATACATTATCTCTTTAATCGTCGGTAAATTTGAATCTTAACGGTGTAAATTTGAAATTAACTGAATATGAACGAAAAGAAATTTTCATCTTCAATTCTACTTTTCTATTTTAATAATTTATTACTGTTTAAAAATTCTAGACTAAATTATGATATATATCTTGAAATTAATTTTTCATCGACTGAAATATATCTCCGCTTAAAGTAAAGCAATTTGAATTGAATTACGAAGTAAACTTTTAAAGCTTCCAAGGTAGAATCGGTAAAAGTCAAAAAATCTTCTTTCATTATAATACGCATAAAATAAATATAAAAGTGGAAAAATGTTGTCAAAATTAATAATTTATTTTTGATTGGAAAATTTTCTGCGTTAAGAACATCAAATTAAATGAATTTTGATTAAAAAATGTTTTATGAAAAGTCAATTTATGGTTTGGTTTTACACAATGACTTTACATTGTTGTTTTGAAATGAGTTGAAAAAATCGAAGATGAATAATTGTGAATTTAAATTGAAATTAAATTTTTTTAATGTGTAAATGAAGAGAAGCAGCGGTGAAAATCGTCTATAATAAATTTCCCCGATGAGCGTTTTTGAAAATCTGAAAGTTTGTTTGGAACTTTAATTTATTTCCATAATGCCTTTTACGTAATGTAAAGATAAACCTTTTTGTTTATTGCAAAACATGTTCAACACATTAACTGTGTAATGTAATAATTAATAGTAATAATAATAATTAATATGTAAATAATGCATTTTCCACCTTTGTTGGGAAATTGCTAACGGTAGACAGTATTGTTTGACTGCTTTGATAACAAAATTTAACTATAAATTTCAGAAAATGCAACAATAAAATGAAATTAAGCTCAACCGCTGAGAAAATAACGTCGGTATTAGAAAAAAAGCAATTAATCCCTTTCACACGGAGAAAAATTATCACCAAGTTTTAAATTAAAATTTTTAAATTTGTACAATTAATTGGCAATAGCTTGTAAAATCAAAAGTTAGAACTTTGATTGCGTACCTAATTAGCAGCACAACAAAATTTGTAATGCTCGATTAGGTTACTAAAGAACTAAAGTTATGAAGTTTTAACTTTTTCATCGTAGTAAATCAAATTACATTAGAGTGTAATATGGTCGAGCAGTTAATAAATTTTTACTTTTCAATATGCATGCAAAATTTTCATAAGATGGTTTTAATAAATCACAGCTAAGTATAAAATAAGGAAAAATAATTTTTAGAGCAAGTCTGCATGTAAACAAAATGAAAACTAAAAACTTTGTCGAAAGACCGCAGTTTCGTGCTTATCCGCGATTTTTTTTATTATTTTATAATTAAAGTTTGGGTAAAAATATACGAAGTTTGAAATTGATCAATTTTGGTAAGCAAATGAATACTGACATCTCGAATTACAGTTTTCTCAGGTTTTATAGAAAATGTAATTTAAATTTAAAGAATTTAACAGAGTTCATGTAATTTTATACCTTTGCCTAGGAGTAACTTTAAATGACGTACAATAACCAAAATGTAAAAATAAAAGTTTTATCCAATTTAAAAATTGACAGTAATTCGGTGGAAGGGATCTAGAGATTTAAAAAAAATTTAGGTAACGACAACATCGCCACTGACAAATAGCTATTTTTCAGAAAATTCAAATGAACGGCTTGTGTTTTTATTCTATAAAGATCCACGTTCATTTTATATGCAAAGAGATCAAACAAGGGGTCGAGAGTTATTGAAGGTATCAAGCGAACACAATAAAATGCGTGAAATTGAAACGATTGTTAAATTTAAAAACACGAAAGGAGGATCACGTATTTCGGATAAAAACATTTGGTTCTAATTTCAACAGTATCCACTTCTATGTAAATTAAAAAATTAGGACTTTCCATTTCTGTATTGATATCAGATCTTACTAATTTTACGAACAGGTTATGAGAAAAGTTTAGACAACCTATAATTGCAGACGTAATTATGTTAACGATGGTCTTTGTTCGGTTGCTAACTCTAAATGAACCCACCAGATGATTAGCGCGATGGAGAATAAAATTACCCAAATTAAATTTTGAATAGCAGGATGTTAATTGTAACTACCTCTTTTTCTTTCAAAAGTTTAAGATTACACTTTCTTGCTTCGTCTGGAATTGAACCGGGTGTTCAACTTTAGCAATCACGCACTTGCAGGTCGCTCACGTAATTTTACCACTTTCTGTATAATTAATTTTGTATACGATTACGTTTAATAAGAATTCCAAATTTAACGAAAAATAGACACAGAAAATTAATTAACAAACTACAGTACCTAATGTAATTAACAATGCATTAACGATGTGAATTCATACACTCGTGTATAGTGCAAAACAGTAAATAGAGTAAACATAGCAAATGTGTAGCAAATTACAATTTTAGTTATCAGGAAACAATTTTATATAAACGTATGATACAAAATAAAATCGTTTGTTGTTTAATGTAAATTTCAATCAAACAGTTGAAAGCAATTACTTAGATTCGGTAATTACTAATATTATTACAAATTGATAAATAAATATAACAATAATTCTTGGTCAAAATTGATGGGCGCCAGGTAAAAATAATAGTAAGGATTATAGGAGAAAAATGATAAAATTAACATTATTCTTTCATGATTATTATACGTTTAAACCGATTGCTAATAAATTATTGGTTTAATTTGAGTGAAAATTTATCTTAGATGTTTTTACTTTATACTTGTGGCCAATCCAGGAGATCAATAAATAAAAATAAAAAAATTCAAGAACTTCCAGTAGAACTACATTTCCAAAACATAAATTGGCGCCTTTTTAATTCGAAGACAAACGAAGGCTAAGACAAAAAGTTTAATCAGGAAACTAGTAATTGCTTCGCTCAACTATTAACTAATTTAAGAAGCCATTTAATTTATGCTGTCAATTAACACAAGTTGTCTGGTTCGTTTGCTTGAAAAAATGCGAAAAGATTAGGATTACTGAAAATTGATTTCTGCTTTACGCTTTCCACCACTAGAGGGTGCAACAAGTGCTGCGGCAGCAAATAATATAAGTTTTTCTCTTTTTAAATAATTTCAACAATTCGCTAGGATTTATTTATCCAACTAATTTAATTGTTTGATTTTATTTTATGGAACTTTTAAAACAATTACTTGATTCAATATTTGTCGTATTATTTCAATGTATTTGCGCTTTTATATCAAGTTTAAATTACATTTAAAGGAAATTATTCAGAAAATACAAATGAGGACGAACGTAAATGGCTGGAAAAATTCAATAGGTGATGATGCTACTTCAATGTGTACACAAATATGCAACAATGTTGAATGTTGCACGATCATTAATTGCTCTGCGAATTTGCCAGCTTTCCAATTTCAGTAGCTGAATAGGTCTTCGAAATTTCGAAACAGCGATCTTATTCGCGATTCGGGCAAAAATAAATTTTTTCAGTCGACGCTGAAACTTCAAAGATGAACCCTATTGCCAAATATTCTAGTTTTACGATTATACTATAAAAAATGTCCACTATAAAATGGCACAGTCTGTATGATAGGATAAAATGCTTTCTTTAATGTTGGAATAAATATACTTAACAAAATTAATTACCCCTCTACGATCAAAAGAGCGGCTTGACGGTTTAATTTATGACGCCTGGAGGAGTTAACCGAATATATTTTATTACTGCATATGAAGTATATTTATATGCTGGAGTTGTAAATCAAAATGCTACTATACATTCTGGCTATTCACGTTTACACTATATTTACATTAATATCATACAAAGTTACTTATAATCACTGTTCACTGACACTATATTTACGTATTATGGTAGAAACTTTCAACAGACCCAACTCTAATCTGGGTATTATATTCACCATGTGAAACGAGATAACCAAGCGTTTTACATATTGTGTGAATAAAAGTTTTACGGTAAAACTCTCGTCATTTAGCAAAAACGTGAAAAATAGGTTAAACTGATTTTGTTTCCATCAGAAAACTCTGTGTTAATATTTTTGCTGAATGCAGAAAATTAATATTTGCGCAAATTGAGTGTAGATGATGCACTTTAATATTATAAAATGCAGAGAAGTAGTCGAAGGAAATTTAATATCAGAGTTTTACGTTAAAAATTAAATTTTATTAAAATTAAAATTGTTTTTCAAGTAAACTCTAGCGCAAATTTCCAACTTTATCGCATTAAATTACAATAACTACAAATTTTAATTAGGTTTCGACGTATGTATATAAGGATTTTCGATTTAGGTTTTTTTTTCGGTCCGATTCAAATAAGATATTGGTCACGTTTGTTGCTTCAAGCAAAATACTACTCGAGTATTTGTCGAGACATCCCAATAGATTCCTATTTTCAGCGCACATATTGAAGTAAGGCGTAAAGGTTATCATCGAGTTTTCTATTCGAGTTAATTTGAATTCTATTTATAATTTATTTCCAGCTTTCAAACGAATTTTATTTCATAAATATTGATCGAATTGGAATATTTGCTATCCGAACGAGTTGGGTTAGCAACAAACAATGTTCGAAAGTTTTGCGAATTCAACATTATAATGAGGACATCATTTAACACCACGTACTTTCGTGCATAATTTTCTCTTAAATTTTGTTTTCAAAATATCACATTTCTGACACTTTGTAAACGGTTAACTGCAAACAAGGACTGCTTTAGTCCTTTTGATGTGTATCCTGAACATAATTATAAACATGTTGAGTATGATTGATATTCCCGAATTTAAACAAAGAGTTTACAGCTCTAGCCAAAGAAAGTTTTAATGGTTTTGACCTTTATCAAGAAATATTTAGTTTGGAGAAGTTGTTATGCTAGAATCAATTGAATTTTTATGTCGTGTGATGTTCAACTCAGGTTAAGCATAAGCGGCATCCACAATTTTTCTCCTTTTTTGAGTTTACATAAGAAAAAATGAGCTGCCTTATTACAAAGTGCGTCTACAATAGTCCTTTGTTGTTGGTAACAAATATGAAATAAATCCTTTAATCCGTTTTTTATTTTCATCCTAACAAGACTTAAATAGCATTACTATTCATGCTGGTTTTAGAATTCATTAAACTCACCAAATTCGCTCTAAAACCAACGTCCAGTGGTTTCAGTAACAAAATAAAAACCTCAAATATTTAAACAACTTGGTTAGAATAATTTTTCTCGATTATTTTCATTTGTAGGTAATTTGTAAGTGGTTTTCGCTAAACTGTTGATAACGTAACGTAAATAACTATTATTATAAATAATGTGATTCAACAGGAAGCTCGGTTTGCTCATCTGACACCACCAGTTTGATAATTTAGTCTATTATGCTTTTGGATTATAATAAATAGTACATTATGCGTCAAGACGGTCAAGTGCCACTTCTGAAGTACATTTTTAAAATTAAAACTTTTGTTAAAAGAGGGAGAGAGAGCAAAAATGTATTTTTGCAATGTTTACATCACGACGCGACGGACGGTTCCATACGCATAAGCAAAGATAGAATTTAATTAATTTTGTTTGAATTATCAATTATAATTGTGATGTTGATAATGAAATGATCGAGTTCTCCAAACAAGCATTTGACAAATTTAATTAATTTTCTTTTTAATATTACGAGGCTACAATGGGCAGATTACCAAGTTAAACCTTCAAATTATTTTGAATCTACTACAGTTTGGAATAAGGATAAGTCCGTCAATAGCAATAGATGGACCGATAAGTTTTCTCTTTAAGGATTTTATTTTCTAAAGAGTTCGATTAGTTTTGAACAATTGTCGTTTGATCTTTACCTTCAGTTTTATCTTTTATGGGAGAAACGTTTTCTTCCAAATATTCGCCTCGGGCACCTTAATTTAGAACGAGTTGGGAAAGTTATTTTATTTTGTTACCGGAACCATGGAAGTTGTTTTAAATACGTCGGGCTGACGGAGCGGTCGTTATGGGTTCCAACCTTGCAATTTACTCTTTTGGTTTGCATTTCAAAGTAATCCAGTCGTATCGTGAAAGATCAATAAATTAAGACCGTTTATCTGAAATAGTTTACTAAAACTTCGTGTCCCAAATGGAATATCTGGGTATTTCTAATTGGTCACATGTAAATTTCATTCTCGAGCCAATGCCCAGCCGTCTTGTTAGTTTATTATTGTGGGCATTACATACCGTGCTGTTCTGGAATTTTACGCAAACTTAAAACTTATATGATCAGAATTTAATTGCATGCCTGGATATTGCAAATCAAACTATTACATTTCTCACAGGAAATCTAATATATTAATAATTAATTGGATACTTTTTTAAAAGTTAAATTATATCGAAATTAATATTATTTAACCGAACGAGGTGAACCGAAACGGCCACGTCTAAATCTTTGTTCCTCAAATAAACATGATCAAATTTTGTTTTTTAAAACCCATCAATTTGAAAGCTACGTTTCCCACAACATTACAATTTTAAATTCAAAATATAATAGGTATTAAAAATGGATTGCTTGAGAAACCTATCTTGAAAGAGTCAACACCCACCTCTAAGAATAAATTGTATATACATATAGATGGGAAAATCTTTAAGCATTAGTTTAAAATTTTCTTTTGCCTTTATCTTTACTTTTAATTCTTCTATATAATATATTGAAATTGACAATTATAAAAACAACGTAATTGCATTTTTGTATCGAATTAGAAAAATAATATGTACGAATAAATATTATTTGACATCATTATGGCATCCTCGGTGGATTAATAAATATTCAAATTATCTGCAAATGCATGCAATAAATCCAAAAACTGTTTGTTATTACGAAATCGCGCAATAAACGCAATTGATTGAATAACCACGTCAATATTAAACCACACAATGGTTATCGAATTGGACAAAATACAAAAATTCAAAAATAATATGGAATTATTGAGATTTTCTCTGATATATTTGAAGATCTCGACTCAACCTGTACCTGTCTGCAACCACGTTAGACTAACTCAATCTATCGATTACCAAACACATACGAGTGCTCTCATTCTACTAATAATTCGAAAAGTTAGAAATAAGAATTTCGCGTACTTTAAATCTTTGGGAAAAGGTTTATTGAAGTTCTTTCAATCACGACGAATGTAAAAGCTTTTGCTTAACAATACTCAATATTAAACGAAACTGGCATAGGAAATTTTGAAATTTTTTTGCATAATATATATGTATCTATATGTTTTAACTTTCAAAGAGATATCTACTTGTATCCTAAAGGCATTCTAAAATATATTTACATAACTTCTCAGAGCAAACAAAGTTTGAAGCCATTCTCTTGTTAGATAAAAATCTTGATAAAGTAATTTTTGTAATTTGGCAAGTTTGGTTTACAACAATTGAAACTAATCTTAATATGTGTCACGAATTCAGGTAATTTCTTGAACCAAACATTCCATTTCTGCCTAATCTAGATAATCTGTCTAGAGTTAGTTATTTATAACACTTGTGTTGCGTGTTAGTAATACTTGAAGATAACAATTACGTGAGCCAGTCTGAAGTTTCCAAATTCTTCCTTCCACTACCCATACAAATTTTCTCAAAATAATCCGCATGAATTTTTAAATCTCGAAAACGTTAAGCAATAAATTCAATATCAATATAAATATAAATATTTTATTATTTTCAATTTTTCCAATTTCTATATTGCATTTTAGATAACTCAAGTAAAAATCAATCGGTGTCAAACTCAGGGAACAGTCAACAGGCTTTCCCCGATCCGTTCATCTATGAAGGACCCGAAAATCTAATATAAAATAAGCAGACATATTTTATTTTAAAATAATTTAGGATCCACACTAAATTTTTTTTATGGGGTCACCAATTCCAAAAGAAATATGTATGATGTATTTATTATGTATACGCGATAAAAGTATTGCCATAGTTAAACCCATAAAAATATTGGGAAAAAATAAAACTGTCCGAAAACCGTACACTACATAATACGATGCTACGTAATTTACAGTTCAATATTTTTTTTCTATATTCCGTCACTATATTTCTTGTTTGCGACAAAAACAAGAAAATTCAGCTCTGCGTGAAAAACAACTCCTATCCGTCAAAATTAAGAATCCGTATTAATCGGTTGTTAAGAAGAAGAGGAGGAAGTAAATTACATCAGCCATAAATCTATTTAATAAAGATACTCGGATATTCACGTTTTATTTGCAATTTGAAATCTTAGTTTAAGTACCGAACTGATACGTCTTTAATGTTTTAAAAGCTTTTAGATGTTGCACATCTCTCACGATTTACGTTTTTACTTCAAATTTGATGAGTTTTTTAAGTGTAACTTATGTACTGTGCATTATGACGTGTCTGCCGTTCATCCTCAATTTTATAAATTTTAATTCACCTCCTACTATATTGCAGTACAAAACGTTTGTTTGCTGTTCAAAATTTGCGTTTCGAGAAAACAATTATTATTAATTTCCACTTAACATTTCAATATATTTCGAATAAACCTTTTTTTGTGTAGGTAGACGACGAGGAATGAAAGACAATAATTGTTATTTGGAAGTAGGAGAGCGTAAAAATGTAATGGCAACGTCAGTCGCATTAAAAAGAAAAATGGCTAAGCGATAATGCGCTTATATAGTATACATCTATATTGCACGAAAGGCATTAGGAATAATATGTGAATTGAATATTAAATTTAGTTAGAATAAATGCAAAAACTACACAAATTTGTAACGATCGACGTTAACATCTTTCGGTGAAAATTTTTAGAACAAATGATGTTACCGATTAAGCGATGTTTGAAAACCAATTGCATTTTAGTCGAGATCACAGTATGTCGGGATATCTGTGTGTGCCGCCTTGGAAAATCCAGAACAGGATGCGCATTGATCCGAAGTAGTTCTAGATTTTCCCGCTTCGAGCTTTTCGTGTTGAAGCTTTCAGCTCAGTTTGACGTCATGGCTCGGCTCGAAGTCACGTAGCTCTGTTGTTATCAACTGGTCTACGTAGACGTTAGTACGGTGTGTCTGAAAAAATATTCTTTTTAATTTTCACAAATTAATAAAAATTATTAAACGTAGCAAAGTAATTTACTTCTCTATTCTTAAAATATTGATGATAAAAAAAATATTTTATAAACATTTATCGCAGGATTAATAAACAACAATAGTTGGTTGTGTAGTAATAAATCTGATTATCTTAGCGAAACAACAATTAAATTAAATTAAATTAAATCGTTGTTGTGTTTTGAATGTAAAACACGAACTTGAAATTTTAACATGCTGTGATACAATCAAAACTGTGCAAAATTTCGCCTTATGTATACGGCTTACATATTAATCATTAGTGTGAAATTTTAAATTAACGGTGCCTTCGTCTTGTCGATATTAACACCAAACAAAAAAAATAAGAAGAAAATCTGTTTAAGGTTGACGAAGTAAAATATAAAAAAAAGTTTATGAAAATGTTAAATAGAAATTAAATTTTTGTAATAAAATGGTTGAATCAAATGCGAGTTGCAGTCAAAAATGTACAAGGAATACGGACCTTGTAAGTCCAGACAAAGGCTGTTCGATATCGCGTAGACGACGACATAAAACTGTACATTTTGGTGATAACTTATTATTGCAAGTTTGTGCTAATGCAAATATAAGTTCACATGTGACTACCAAAATGGAACCAAATGTGCAACAGCTTTTCAGCTTCATCGAAGCCGTATTAAGCGCCTGGGTTACCGAAGATGGACTGACGTCTCAAGGCGAAGTTAGTGAAGTTGACGAAAAAACCTTGCAAAAGAGACGATACAAAAAACATTGCGCCAAAATTAAACGATTGGACATAAAGCGGCTTTGTAAGGAAGTTGGTAACTTAAACGGTACTAGATTCATAGGTGCAGTTCGGTTTCGGCACATACATTGGAAAGGAAAACCGGACGCCGATGGGTGCAACGAACATTTTCTTAAAAAAGTGAGTAATTTCAAATTCGAAATGCGATAATGCACATTCATCAATTACTTGCATAAGCCACGAAATTGGGACAATGGAAATCGATATTTTTATGTAACAATGAAACGCCTCAAAATGTAATAATCCCGATTTTCTCATTTTTCTAAAATAGGTAACTCGGAGGGCACGAGCAATTTTTGTTTCGGCAAACTCAGTTATTTTCATTGCAATATTTCCATTTATTCCAGAAATAATATTGGAGAAATTATTTTAGGAACAATTTCAAAATTTTATTGTTTACCTTGCTCATCCTACCCCAAAGGTACATCTTCTAACACTAAACGACTTACGAAATCCCTTTACTATCAACTGAAATTTGAACTCATTTGAAGGAATTCATAATTATTATTTTATCTTCTGTGAGATAAATTATGAGCTTTTTCTCTATTTTCTCATTATCCAAACACGATTTTCTGATTATTTATTAACCCTTGTGGAAACCACACTGTTGCCACCGGAAAATTGTTTCTGTTTATCAAAAATCAATCTTTCTGAAATGATTTCTAAAATTGGAATCTGTTCAAAAATTTTAGTGGCATGCGGATTTTATAAAAAGATTCTTTTTCGAAACTACATGACACCTCAATATCGGAAATAAAATACTAAAATGTTGTATTCGCTTTGAAAGAAAATCACGAACAACATCGGCCAACTTGGCTATTCAAGTTTCATAAATTTTGTAATTAATGTGGCTTCCAGTGTACACCGCCGAGTTAAAGGGCTAAACAGCTTTAGGAGATATCTGGATGTTAAACAAAAAATTTAAAATATGCTTACAAAGTGGTCTTGACGCGGAAAGCACGCATTTTTTATGTAAGGAATTTCGTTAAAAAATAGCTTTTCCACTACTGCGGAGTTAAATTTCATAATTTTTCATTTTGGTTATTATATTTTTAAATAGACGAATGTTTATTATATTATGTTGTGCGGTTAAAGTGATTACACTAATTACATTTCAAACTTCAATAATAATATAGTCGAGGATTAGGTCTATACGTGTTCAGGACCGCATTACAACGCATCTGTCATTCGGATAAATATAATTAATTTTTGGAAACTCTTCTCCTTTTTTTTAATGTTTATCATTCTGCACACCTGCATAGACAGCATGTCAACATGGTATTTAAATTTCATTGCTTCCTTGTCGCTTTCGAAAATCAAGATTGACGTAAAGCTTTGTCGTTTGCTTGCCTGCAGAGTTTTCTGTCGCTGTTTTCAACCTGATTTACTTTTTAGCTGATACGAACATAGCTTTGCAGATTAACCAGTGACGTTTTCTACAGCTGAGCGCATAAATTTTTTATCACTTAAGAGACAAATTATATTTGGAAACTAACGAGTTTGAAAGAAGTCTCTATCTTTAGTTGCGCAGTGTCGCTATGGTTACAACATACCAGATAAGACGAAACTGATGTAATTAAATTAGTTCATCATCGTCAACCTGGCTGATGATATTACTCTTGCCATCCCGACATCGAAAGTTTGAATCCTCCGACGTGAATAGTTCTTGAAATGCTTGCTTTCATCTAAAACACGCGTTAGCTAGTTTGATTACTTCAAATGCAGCACCGAGAGCGTATATTTCCAAAATTCGTCGAAAATGAACTTTATTCGAAGGATAACGGAGTCACATGACAGAAATCTGCTATTATATCAAATTCAACAGAGATCCCATAATGGAGTAGTATTTACACAAAAAGATATTTACGGAAGTAATATAAGTACATTCATATGGGATGTCCTTTGCCATGTAACAACTTTTTTTGCTGTGCAACTCATTATTATGTAATTATCCAAAAAAGCAGAGCTTTAAACCAAATAAACCAAATTTAGACATATTTTGTAATTAATTCATTAATTGCGTATTGTGCAAATCAAATATAGCACAGAAATATGCTACATGGCACAAAGGACAATAAAAGAATTTTATTAAAAATTTTTAAATCAAAAAATAAGTTATTAACAATGCATAAAATTATAAAAAAATCAAAATGAAAAACAAAAACAGGAGATTAAAGGATTTACATATACCCTGCAGACCCTCTGGATTTACAACTAAGTCTTGTGTCTTTAAGAGCAAGTTTTATAATAGCAGCTTAAGGTTAACTCAGTTGAACCGAAGCTTATTTAATTTTAAGAATCAATTTTAGAAGTTTTAACAACGAATTACGATATTTTTAATACAATTAAATTAAATTAAATGTACATCCTAATTTTTCTAATGGTTGGTTTTCCTTCAAGATTTAAATTTTCAGCAATTTAGCTATTGCTATAAACAAAATAGAACTAAAATGATGAAAGGAGGATAATATTTTTGCCCATTACTTCCTATGGGAAGTTGAAAGGGGGGTTGAAAGATATTTTTTATCTCATAGTTTTATTTGGTATAAATTGTCTTTTGACGTAGTACAACCTACCCCAATAGCGAATTTGGGAGGATTCCCTGTGGTTATACGCTGTAAACTTTTCCCATATCTCGGAAATAGCAAATGCGAACAAATATAGCAAATATTTTCTTAGAAACCCTAGTAATTTGAGTTTTTAATGCTTTTTATAAGTGTAATACTTACTGTAGGGCATGATTCCCATCCGTCGCTTCGCCATATGCCGTAATAACCAGAGACGGTTATAGCACACACATGGCAAAATAAGCGTCTCGAATTTTAATATTTCGTCTGGATTTGAATAAGAAATATTAAATTTTAATTGTCCTTTAAGGAGCAACACATATTTGTAATCACTGGGTCGTCAACCCTTTCATTTGAACTTATTTCATTAGGAAGTTGTTTCCCAATAATTCTTTTGTATAATAATTCGCAGAGAACCGATTAATTTAATTAGTTGAAAATGGCATTCCAAGATCGCAGATAGGAAGTCTGATTAGTGACCTACTATGGTGCATTTACGAGTGCTTTTAATGTTTTTGACTTTCCTTTTTCCCAACCCTTCGTGAGCACCATATGTTTAAATTGGTTTCGATACAATATTATTTAGCAATACTATTGATTCCTTAGAAATGCTTTTAGCTATAGAAAGTGAACTAATAAATTTACTTTAATTTAATCATGTTTAAAAATTTCTGTTTGAAATAAATCCGTAAAAAGAAATAATATTTCAATATTTCAAAAAAAAGTTAATCTAGGATTGGATTTTTCCAATTAATTTTCCACCCTGGTTTACGTTTGATTCTTTTGAAACGGAAAGTTAAAACAACGTAAAAATATTTTTTTTAGCTGAAAATATTACAAAAGCAAAAATTTGAAAACATATTCCGCAATTAGTGAACGAAAGATAGGAGCAGGAGAGTTATTGGGGCGTGATGGGATTAAACAAATCCTAAATGTCACATGTTGAAAATGAAGAAGTTCATTTTTAGAACAAAAATAAGTCTTGGAAAATAATTTGTCCTTACTTTTTCTTGTCGGGACGTTTTTTTGCGTTTTAAAATGGTAAAATAATCTTTATGCTGACCACAACAAAAAAGTTTGCCCATTTATCAAAAGTTTTATATGCGAACGTGTTACGGTGTCAAAAGTTCGTATTTCTCTATTTATTGGATTTTAGTTTTCAATTACGTATTGATTTTATATTTGCGTTATGTTGTAATAATTTACGTTTTCGTGAAAATGACAAGTTGAAACAAAATATGACGAACGAGATGTTTATGTATGCAGGATCCAGCTCAATGAGGCTCTCACCGGGAGGCGCCCTTATTTTATTTTCTGTCTTTCCTTCTGGAGAGCAAAATGAATTAAACCAAAAAATTAACTACTGTGAAAAATTGTTTTCAACTTTTAACAAAACAAGAAAGTTTTGCAAGTTTTCCATATTCCTATACATAACTGAATTTAAAGTTTCTACAAAGAATAACTTAGCATAATTTTAATGCTATAATTTCTATTATTACAGCGAAGTTTAGCAAATCTCGATGCAGTTTATGGTCTGTAATACTGCATGCATAAAGTTTCAAGTTGAACAAGTTGTCGCATCTGTTATTTTTCAGACCGTTTTTCGGGTTGTGCAGGGTAAAACAGGTCTTATTAAGTTGGAAAATCATACATTACTTATTTTAATCCTTGCAGAAGGAACGGCATTCTTTTCATTTTGTAAGGAAAGAAAAGGTGAAGGAATTTTTATTGGTGGTTCTACCAATTTTGGAACTGATTTTGCTTACAGACATTTTAATTGACGATTTTCATTTCAGAGCCAAAAATGAAAGGTTGAATTTCCGTTATCCTTTTTTTTTAAATTAAATTAAAAATGTTATCGTGCTGATAATTTTTAATACGGCTGGAGGGTCCACTACTGAACACAATTAATAATTCCGAATATTATGAAGTTTGCAAATTTTAAACATTATAGACTAAATACCAGGAGATCCTTCCGGACCACTTAAACATTTCTCAAGTTTCCTTCTTACCGCTTTACATGTTTTAAAGTATTCAAAATTACGGTATTATGTAAAATCTTATCTTTAGACATAATAATTTGCATACCAATAAAAATGTTGCTTTCGCGTTTCTTTCGAATTTGGTACCAAATTAAATATCCCTACGATTATACTATATTAAATTTTTTATATTTATAAAAATTTGTTTCGTTTCCAGACGATTTCTCTAAAACCAATTTTATATAGCAGTTCTTCACATTTTACATTCGGGAATAAGCTCGTTTGTTATTAAATTTGCAATATAGCTACCTACCCATTTTATTATATTATTAAAAATTCTTTTCGTTTTAGTCAAAAATCAACTACGTCAAGCTTACGTTAAGTAATTTTTTAATAATTACTGAAAGTACAATTATTATTTTGTAGCCCCTGGTTGTAACAAGAAACGATCCGCCACTGCGGTAGCTGGGAAGAATATAACAAAGTACATTGTTAATTTAAAATATAAACGATTGTGTACTACATAATGAGGAACTCTAAAAAGGATTTAGTAACTTCATCACAATTACAATAATTATCAAAGAAAAGCAGACTTCGTAAGGAATCGTGAATATTTTAAAATTGTAAGGATAATTATAAAAGTAAACAGTTTCCAAAAATTAAGTAGAAAATCAGGTTACAAGATTTTAATTCATTGTCATTAGGAAATTTGTTATAGAAAATTACAAGTTACTTAAGAGGAAAATACATGCATTTTATTTTACTTTCCTTCATCGCGTTTTTATAATTACGACGTTTTCTTCTTCTACTGTAGGACAGTGGAGGAACAGCATTAATTCTTGGTATATTATGTTAATTTTATTTTAAAAAATAGTTTAATTAAACAAAAGATTCAGCTGAACAAACTCAAGGATGGGTCGCTGATTTTAGTCCTAACTAGACGTTCCTCAACGTAGTTTCAATTCTCAGAGCACATGCTTTGCTGTGACGTCTACTAAATAATTACACCCACGACATATTATGATTATTTACAATCCTAAGTGTGTTTAAGTATTAATTTAATTTAGGAAGTTCGGTGAAGATCTTTGTAGATTACCTGTAGGTTGACTCTGAACAACTTCAAAGAGTATTGTATGTTTACCCGAAATTGCTGCCTTTATTAGCAGGATTTATATCCAAGTCAATTTACACACGAATTTAAATATTGCCAAATTTTACGCGGGTCATAAACTTGCCCCCCAGTTCCTATTTTATTTAATCCTGTCGTCAGGATATTTGGAACCCATGGATCAGGTCCCAACAAAACTTGTGGTGAATTTTTAAAATCATCAGATTTTACAGTCCTGGTTAGGCTCAAATAATTCATGATTCATCAATACATTCACATTTTCTGTTATCGGTGAGTAAAAACTATCGGATTTTAAGAAACAAAAAGTTATAAAATTTAGCAAATATATTTTAAATGATAATTTTTTGAAAAATTTCATCTGTTTTGTCTGTCTAGCCATTTCGTGCATGATCTAATTGAATATCCGTCTGCATAATAAAACAAAGTTAATTAATCTTTTTATTAGTGATTACTTTTGTACGAATATAGAAATCAAGGTTACGATCGTGAAGGAAACGATAAGGCAGACAAAAAAGATGACTCGACCAACAGAAAAACTGAATTTTTATTTTCACAAAATAAATAAACAACATGGAAGTTTTGAAAAGAAATTTGCCATTACGTTATTATTTAGTAAAAAGTAAAGACAAAGTTGTTTATTGAAAATCTGATAGGAAGAGGCAAAAAGGCGTTGAAATAAATGGTTTCGCTATCAGAATAGCTGTGAACAAATTTATGATTACGTAAAAGCTTGCTCTACATTAGTTTTAAGCAAAGCTCTTCTGTTTTGCCTTTCTTGTATGACTTATTTGTGTAGATAAATATTTCAAGCAAGCAAACATTTCGGAGGCCATTACATCGACAATTTTACAGAAATTTTGTTATTTATGCGAAGCAATTTAATTAATGTTAATAAATTTGTTTTCAAATTTATATTTAAGCCAAATTAAGCGTGTATGGGTAATATGTAAAGCACTAGCGATGTAGAAATTGAACTAATCTTGATTGATGATGAAGTTTTCAATACATAAAGTAAATATAGTTCTTTGTCAAAAGAATTTTACAAAATTTTTTCAAGTGGAAGTGTTTCCCCAAGGTATAACATAAAAAACCAATCTTTTCGAGCAACTTCAAATCGGTTTCTTATCATATTTGACTACTATGTTTTTTAGTATTTCGTGCCGGGTAGTAGCCACATTTTTTAAGTATATTAAAATTTATTGCTCCTTATATTATGGGAATTAAAAGAAAAATTTTCTCTCGCTCAAATATAAAACACTTTTATCTCTTAATTTGCTTGACTCTTGCGCCCAACAAAACCAGACCGTATCTGTACAGTGTTTAGTGCTTAATCTAATATTGAAAGCTTTTACAAAATTTATCGTATCTTGGTTTCGCAAATTTTCTTAAAGGTTTTACATACTAATATTGCATTACATAATAATTAATGTAAAACTTATCGACAATTTATAAATACATTTTAATATATGTATGTATTATATAAGATGCCTTCGTAGCGTTAAACGCCCCAAGGAATAATAAAATAACAGGGCGCATCTTGTTTTCTTAACCGAATATATTCTACCCGACAAAATACACGCAAATAATACACTAAAATTCAAAATTTCTCTATCGAATGTAACCGAAGCAAGAAATTTTTAAAACTTTATAAATTAACGATTCGGATACTCATCTTCGCAAACCGAAACTAATTAATCTTCATGATTTGTTGTGCATAAATCGCACTAGGAACGACTGCATAATTTGAAATTATATTCTCGTTAAATATATCAAACCGAAAAATTCGCTACGTGACTATTGGATAATTGGATAGCTGATTCGTTATTATGATAAAATTGCAATCAACGATTAGCTGAGCTTTCGCGCTAGTTTTATCGTTGGCAATAATATTATTGCCATTTAATATTGGTTTGGTATTGGAAGTTTTATATTACAAACCCTAAAAGTACGCGGAGGGTAACTGTTGATTTGTTAAAATTAAGTTGAACATAATAAACTCTGCAAAAAACAGAGGGAGATATTGTAACAGGGGACATTCCCATAGTTCATACTCATATTATAAGACAAAAAATGAAATAGTAGATTATCCTGTTTTTCAACACAATGTATGTAAAATCTATAATATTTCAAAAGTTGTCTGATAATTAGCCAGAAACAAATTTGTCAACTAAATACAAAAATTTCATCTCATTGAAGTAGTAAATGAATGCCTGTGGAAATTTACAGGCAGCTTTTACAATACAAAAATATATTTGAATGAAAATTAAAATTTTTTTGAAATATTTGATCATCTCCGCACACATAGAGCTTTTGTTTATGTGTGTACGTGATGTTTGAAAGCTGTAGTGTTTCTTATAAATAATGAAACTGTTGAAAAAGCATCCACATATTAAATTTAATTAAAGAGCGGAAAAAACTTTTTTTAGTTAAAAGCAGGAGGCGTTAATAAAAAAAGGCAATAAATAATAGGAAAATGTGTAATAAATGGAAGTCCATTGTTCTCTTGTAAAAGTAGAAAAATGACTCTCTTAACTAAGACTAAACAAAAAATTGTAGCAAACAATGTCTTGATTTTTTGAAAAATTGTTCGCCATCGTTTCGAGAAATTACACGTGGCGAAAATCGTTAACTGAAAAGTTATAGTTTTAAGTGCCATTTGATTTAATAAACGTTTAATATGGCTGGATTGGCACATTAATTTATTGTCACCGGGATATAACGAAATTACCTCCGGCGTATTTCATAAATTAAATATTGACGGCTTGGAATTGGCAAAATATTAAATCGAAGTTGAAAATACTTCTTTATTACTGGAAACTTGGTGTTCGGCATGGTCTAATAAAAACGTTTGCTTGCAAGTGTCAGGCTGTTGTCGTACATTTCCCAGATGGAATTCAATTGACGGTTTTTAAATTATTATTTCGTCGAGCAAAAGCATTCGCGATGAAATTACGCACGACTAACAATTCAGGTAATTTATTGCCAATTAGTCGTTTAACCCTTCAATTTAAAATGAAGTTTTAATATTTATCCCAATGAGTTGATGTACAAATTTTAATTTTATTAAATTAAAGGTCGACTTTTTAATTTGTGTTACACCCTGGTTTTCTTTATTTTTTTTAGAAAGTCAATTTGTTTCGGTACTTACTACGTTTCCAACTCGGTGTACATTACAATTTGAGTCTGTACTTAAAAATGTACTCTAATTATTGTTCTCTATTAATCTTTCTTTCATGCACTAAACAGACAGAGAAACGGCTCTAGAATTTATCCGGTTGTGTTAATTTAATCACCCTTAAGTTTATTTAGAAAATATTTGTATTCCTCTGGTAATTACAGTCGACTCAAGGGTATTTTTGATAACACTTCCACTATTATTTACTTATAAGCTTAATACAATTTGTAGTTGAGCTTATTTGTTCCTAGCAAGTCTGTTAGCATATTTGTGAATCTATCGAGGAAATGGAAAACAAATCGAGAAAAGCAATTACGTAATTGGGATATTTAAATTTTTTATAAATATCAAGATAAGATATTTAAATACAATCAGGTTTTTTGCTTTTTCTAAATACCTCTTGTGAAAAAACTGAAAACCTGATTAGTCAAATACAATTTGCTTTATGTTTTTCCACTTGTTTCCCTATTTCCTTGACATCGCAGATACGTATGTTATTGGCAATTACTTAGGTAATAAAAAATATATAACTGGAAATACTTCTACGATATTGGTTGTATTGTACCATTGTATGTTAGTATTTTATATTAACTATATCGTGAATTTCGAGATTCGCCAATTTTTAAATAAAATTTATAAAAATTTGATGATAGAAAATGCTATTTATACCTTCATTTCTTTTCGACGAACTGTTGAATTACAATTTCCTCATTCCACCTTCAAGCCTACATCCTTTTCCTACAGGCTTTAAAATCTAAATAAGTAACTCAATCAAGCCAGGGTAAATTACGAATTTATTTTCATCGGTGGAATTTTTCACAAATTTGCGTTATTTCGTAATTACCGTTATTGAATTGAATCTTTTAATTTGATTTTGTGGAGTGGCTGTTGCTCTACCGTTCCGTCATCCTGTCAGATTTTAATTTGACTTCGAATATGATATTGACTACTTCAGTTGGCGAGGATATGATTTTAATTTTATACAAACAATTTAAACTAATTAATTTAATTTATTTTAATAAAATAGAACCCTCAAATTCTATATTTTCAATCTCAGTTCAAATTTAAAAAATATATAGAATTTCAGGATTTTCTTTATAAAATAATAATTGCCTTACTTTGAAACAGTAAAGGTAACAAAACAAAATTAACAATATAATTGAACATTCTCACAATCAGAGTTTGTTCAAAAAAAACGAAGCTGTAATTAGGCCGCTAGGTTCTCGTCGTTTTTTTTTACAAACTGCCGGTAAAATAATCTAGAGCTTAGTTCGGAAAGCAGGACTCGTTCTATTTTATTCGCTGGGGAGTTGTACGGGTCGAACACGAACATTTTTCATTTGGCACTAACAGATTCTTAAGGGAATAATATGCTAGCTATTGGGAAAAATGAACAGATTTGAATAGAAATATTAATGTGACTATTTACTAGCCAGACGCGAAAGTAAATACTGGGATCAATAGTTTAACGTGCAATACAAACCACGGCATAAATATTTTTTGGTAGTTGAATATCCGAAGTAGAAACGAAAAATAATAAAATAAAACTTAAGTTTCTTTTAAATTTATCGAATTTTGTAGAAAATTGTTTTAAAAATTCGTAACATAGCAAACTGAAAACTTCCAGTGGAAAAGTTACGACCATGGCCATCAGGGAAAATTAATTATAGCGTATGCTGAAGCAACGATATCGATAAAACTTTTAATTATATTAAAATGTTATAAGACACTTTTATTAAATGAATATAAAATCGTAGTGCGATTTTTCAAAAGCAATTTTTAAAACATTTACGTTTTTATATCGCAATTTTTAACAAAATTGCTGCAATTTTTCGAGAAAGCTCAAACTTTTCTAAGATTAAATAGGTTTCGAGGCGTTTTAAATAAAAAACAAATCAAAAAAGTAAAATTGCAGTGATTATATCCAACTTTTCGAAATTATTCATCTGCTTGTGTTTTGCACTCAAATAATTTTTGTGTCGTGCCATTTAATCTCAGAGTAATCCGTGGGTCGGATTCCACGTTACCTTTCGCCACAAAAACTGGATTGATGCTATTTTTATGTCTGGGTTATTGTTTTGAACAGGCGCGGTTCTTTTCGATTCCAAATGCAATATCATAGAAAGAAGTCCAGGCAATAAATCAAAGGGGAATCGCAATAAAACAACCTGTACACCGGCAAAACAAATACCTACTCCTACCTATGCAACTTTATCCGTGATGGTTCTGGAAACACACAAATTCCATTATAAGTGGGTTTGTGATACCGAAATACCATGTTTTACATTTTGCAATCAATCATCTCTAAAAGGAATCTGATTTTTTAGCTGCTCCATACAAATAAATTTTATTGTCATTACTTATGTAAACAAACAGCCGGATTATAAATTGGAAGGGACGTATCTAGAGTATTTTTTAAATTTCCTTTCAAAATAAGAACTTTTCCAAAGTAAAATGTTTAGTTTCTGCGTTTAAATAATGAATTACAGAAAATTGCACGGTTTTCCAGTTATTCCCAAGTCAAAGCTAGACACAACTTTAAATCGGTAACCTTAAAAGTTGGAAGTAGAGAGTTAGAGATACTTTGTATTTCATTTTACTCTAAAATGTGGTTGCTTATTTTGCAAGACAAATTTCTATTCAAGCAAGAATAAGTGGTTAAAGACGCTTCAAGTTTTCGAAACTTTACCTGCTTATTAATAGAAGTTGGAAATTTAATGCGTTAATTAGTGCTTATTAAACTACATTATGTTGCAGCAAATGCTCAACACTTGCTATATCTAAAAACAATTAATTAATTTATATGTCGTTAGTATACCACGTCAAGCTGCTTCGGTGGTTTTAGCACAGAGTATACCTCTACTGTATTAATTTAATTTAATTTCGAACGTATTTACAAGTTAAATTGAACTTAGTTTTCTTTAAATTTTGCTTGTATACACGTGTTTCGCTTTGAGTTAAGCTCGTCAGATAATTATACTTGATGCCATGGCGGATAGATACAAATTATTAATAAAATGAAACAAAGTTGCACAAGCTAATTTTAAATGAATGCTAACAAAATTAAAATATATTCGTATATAATTTTCTTGAAAATTAAGCGGCAATTGCATTAGCAATTATTTTCTATTCAGGTTGAAGAAAATGAAGTGTATAGGTAACATTTTAAATAAACCTACGGCAATTTTCTTTTAAATTTTAATTTAGAGAACAAATAATCCTAATTGGAATTTAGAAAGAAGTAATATAAGGAAGGAATTATTTTCGGTAGCTAATACAAAGCAAAGAAACTACAATGTATTTATCAGAAAAGTTTGCATAAAGAAATGAGGATCTTGTAAGAGTTCTCAAGATTTTTAATAAAAAGTCGTTTTAGAAATTCTCAAATGATGGTGAATACCGTCAGGATTCTATTTTGAAGAACAAAGCGTTTTGTGAACATTCAACAATATCTATAAAAAATCATCATCGACTTACATGTAGTACTCTCCAGCAATGAAGAGCTTTGTTGCTCGCAGGATTTTTACAGGAACTCTTTACATAAAGTGGTTACATTCTTTTGCACGACAGGATATTCTATTTTTCAAACTCACAAAGTTTGCAATTAATTATGAGTTTCTACGAGCAAAATTTAGTTGGTTAAAGTTAAAACTCAAATAGCATTTCATATTAATTTCGTTAAATTTTAACGATTTTACAGATGCAAAATTTGCTTAATAAATAATTTAATTCCTTTAAACGCATTTTCACCCGTTTCGATTCAGAATCCCAATTTGACCAACCCAAATATCTGTTAACGTAAAATGGAATGAAACTTTAGTCCAACTTATCTCACTAACCATGGAATGCTGAAGTGCCTGCTAATTAAATAAAATTTTCAGGAAATAAAGCCGTTTAACTTTGAACTAGAATATTTCATTTTACAAAGTCGTTTGGAACAACCAAATTCTTGTAACATTAGAAAGAAATTTTAAATATTTGCAAATATAACAATTATTACCCCAATTTATCAACTACGTCGTTCAAATCGACATTTTTAGAGATTATGCAAAATTTACATAATTTTAATTTACTATTGTATAAATACAAAAGCACAATTAATTTAGATTATTTAAAATTGTTCGAATTTTATGGAATATTTACGTTTTATTTTGTAAATATTAAAATTTCAAAATGTATTTCTCATTTTACAAAAGGATTATGCAAATTGTTTCTGTAATAATCGCAAATCCTATGTAAAATTCATCCTAATCTTTTCGGAGTTAGATTGTAATGTACGAAAAAGCGATTATTGCATTTCGTCATCATTTGTGATAACACACAATATTTTGATTTTCAAATTTTATTTCGTTAATAAAATTCTATTCGCCCCTCGTTGGGTGCCAAAAATTTATTGAACTTTCGGTATGTTGGTTTTATTTTTTAACAATTCGGGTAAGAAGGGGGGAGTTTCTTTCGTAAATGACAAAACTTGTTTGTCATTGTAATCCAATAACCTATCGAAAATTAATTAACATTATTTTAGTTTTGACAGGGAAACAAAACCTCACCTTTATTTTTAAAAGCTCGCGTTTCATTATTTTATTTTTTCGCTTCGGTTATTATATTGCAAGAAAATTAACTATGGAGGAATCAATTTGTAATTTATTATTCTGCGTAGGAATAATCGATGGCACGTTATCTGATGTTGATTTATTGCTGCAGGAATTTGAATTTATTTTTAAATACACAAAAACAAAACTGTATGTAGCATGTGCGTACTGTGGAAGTATAATGAGAATATCGAACAATTAACACTTCTGTTGTAATTATTTATACAATGTGCCTGCCGCTTCATACAAAAACATTAATACCGAAGGAACTCCAATTCACTTTAAATGACCAATAAGCTTCAAATAATTGATTATAATGTGAAATCTGCGAAGGGGTTTGATAAAACAGGGTTTCCTGTTCATCTCACTAATTGTTCCAAATGGAATAGTAATAATTAATAACGAAGAAAGTAAGTCGTCCAACCCAAATTATTAATTTGTTTTGCCAATAGAGCACAAAGAGCTTTTAATTAACTTTCGGATTAAATTCTGCACTAAAAATACTTATGCTATTCGTACTTTTTTCAACTTAAATTATCATGCGACGAAGAAAATGAAATCCTCCCGATGATTTATGAACGATAACGACCAATATCACCACGTCAGCATATTTTTGTGTATATCAGAATTTCCAGACAAAACATAACCATAAAATATTTTTTTGCTGAAATATTACCTTAACTTCTCCCTGCATTACGACTAAAGATTTTCTTCTGTATCGAATTCAATAGAATTTAAGTTTCTAATTTTAACTTGAAATATGTAAATATGACTCGAGGAAAAATCGCGAACATCTAAAGGACGGAAATTTAAATGAAAGGTGTTGGTATTTTTGTTCGCAAATGTATTTTATTTAACCCGACAGGGTTCACTATAAATTATTATTTTCTCTGCAAGGGGACTTTTTAACAAAACGAAAATGTATATTTTCTTTTTCAGATTTCGGATGATGAGCGTATGTCCCTTACCACTGCTGTTTCGGACGACGACGATGGAGAAAGCGTAATGAACTCACCTTACAAAGCCAAACAAACGGGAACAGCAGCTGCATCATTTAATTGTACCGGAGCTGTAAGAAAAGCGGGGTGAGTGATTTTCTCTATTTTCCTTCATATCCAAGTCTACCATTTTTAGAATTTTCTCACATATCCTTAGTGCAATATTGTTACTTCCACTTGAGCGTCAATCCTGAGCGAATAAAGTGAAGCAACTGTCAGAAAGCTGTATATAAATAATGAGGGAGTTATATAGTAAAACGTGCAACACATAAAATACCAAAATATTTTCAAGTAGTTTACTCGTTAGTTTGACAAAGGTGCTATTTACTGGCGTGACAATAAATTATCGTATTGTTCAAGTGGCGACAAAAAGGACGAGTAATTTTCGTGTTTATTAACATAAATCTGATGCTACAAAAACCTGTTAATTTTTCAACTTCGTCCTTTACTCGGCTCTCTAAATTTACTCATCAAGAAAAGACGCTCCAAATTTCCTTTAGGGTTATCTTTAATCCTTTTTGAAAGTTTCTTTGACAACTTCTTTAGATCTTTCAAGTTTTTTTTTATATTGTGATGGCATTTTTCTTTGAGTAGGTACACTACGTGGATGAAGCCCCAGTTAACTTTACAACGTTAAATTATTATACGATGACCTGGAAAAATCAATTGCTTATTTGTTAATGAAGTAAAAAAAATTTATCATTGAGCAATTATTTGAACCTCTTCGATGGTCATTAAATTTTAATATTCCTCGGTTATGACGCCATGACGAAAAACTAAATTAAATAATCAATCAGCAGCTTGCGCTCTACCAAGCTTTTAATTTGGTGTAAACATTTTGTTACTCACTGTCAGTAAGATAAATGAGAGAAAATATCAACGATTTATAAACGTGACACCGCACCCGTAAGAGTAGTTCAAATAAAACAAATCGTAAACGTAAAAACTCTCTAGAGTCACCTCTACATTTTGAGCTGGTAAAATTACTTTTGCGTGGCTGTAAGGATCAACAATCATATCTATGTGATCAAAAACCTTCATCATCCACTTGTACCATTGCTGAGTATCACTTAAACAAACCAAACGGCACCTTTCGTTTAATTAATTTTATGTTGTGTTTGACCAATCGAAACCCATTTCACAAACATTAAGTAACATTCGCACAACGAATGGGTTTAACGTGGTCATTAGTGCAAGTGGGCGTAGGACACTCAAAAATTGGTTTCGCTCAAGTGCTCTTCTTCAAATTGTAAAACGCAGTAATATTTTTTTCAGATAAAATGAAATAATCAACTTCTTAGTTTGTTTTCTTAGTCGCAACCTCTGACAAATTATGATGTTTAATATTCTTGCTTGCACTTGCGCTCCATTACTGTTACGCGACAAATTAGTCTCGACATAATTCTTATTGATTTGTTCTATTTTCTCCGTTAGGAAAGCTTAGAAGTTATTTTAGTCTTCGCAAAATAAAACTTTCTAAATGTCGAAGTTTCCTGCTTACGTACGCATTTCACGACAATTCTAAACAACAAATTCTTTGCGTATTTGTACTGTAGGTTGACTCCGCGCTGCCATGCGCCAATATGACAGACGCGCGTAAAAATGTTTGTCCGATTTCAACAAAGTACTGATCTTGACGTTCAGAAATTATCTAATTTCGTTAATTTATCGAATATCGTTTGGTTTACTTAAATTATTATTATTATGAAGCTAAATCTCGAGTTACATTACCGTCCGAACGTTTGCAGCTGTTTAAAGAAAAATTGTTTTGGTTACGCATTTGCATTTGGGTAATACAATACGTACAGTATCCCCGCAGAAAATTTTAACTTTAATTGAGGGAATTATAAAGAAACCATTGTTAGTCAATGCGTAGAGGAATTCATCCTGTTTTTCGAATAATTAAGTAGCGAAGATGGACGAAATCCAGTGTATTATTTTTATTCCATTGTGTTCTTAATTGATTTTTGGTCATTGTTTAATTTAAGCTTTAGTTGTAGTTTACTAATTCGAAATTTCATCAATTTGTTTAATTAAATTTAAGGGGATAAATTTTATACGTGTGGCCACATCAAATTATTTGCTTTGTTCGATTTTCATTCTCGATTTAATAGTTAATTTATCAAATTATTGATCCTACTTAATTATTATGCTAAGTTCAGTCTTTAATTTTGATAAAAAAAATTCTCTCACCACCGGCACCGTCAGGTTCTCGAGAACATTTATTTATTCTAGCGATTTAACATTTTCTTTTTTTGTAAATTAAATATAAGATACTTAAATGGTAAGAAATTGCTTTTCGTTAAACGTACGAAATGTAAGTACTTTACATATTATATAGGAAAGTGGTGCTTTATTCAACCTAAATGGAAAGTAAATCTTTTCGTACCTAGGGCGAAAAATAAATTAAAATCTTTTGCTTGTTTTTTACCGCTTAAATCACACCGACTTCCCTGTGGTAGATGAAATAAAATCATATTTAAATATTAATTCTACGTTTTTTAACGTTCCGATCGGTCACATCGAAAGGTCATGGGACCGGATAAAATTGAAAACACAATTTAAAGAAATACTTTGAGAAAAAAGCCGACGTGCAACTAAATCATAGAGTAAATGCGAATTTCGATTTACAATTCTTTCCATCAGACTGGAAACTTTCGGTTTTTTGCTACCGATTCACAAACCGAACAAACCCAACGCAACCGGAAAGTTTCAGTTCGATCAGCCTGCTCAATATTATTTTGAAATTTACATACAAAATTACACTCGACCGATTTCAACGGCAAGAAACCATAATTTCGAAAAACGCCAATTTGTATTCACGAAAGGACACAGCAAATTTTAATAAAGTTATATCGGTAAATTAAGGTATAATTAATTCGTTACAAATTTTACACCCACCTAATACAATTAATACACATTCGTGTCTTCTTTTGCGTGCTGTGACTGTAAAAATCGGTATTTCAAGAGACGAACAATGCCCTGTACGCAGACGACACTGCCATTTACGCACACTCACACAAACAATCGCACATTGTATAAAAATTAAAACTAAATTCATGAAGGGCTTTCCACAAGTTCTATAAATTTGCATTTAAAAACAATATTTGACATGACACTTGGTTTTCTGAACACCACCGGTGCTGGCTGGTGCATTTAATACTCCACACCAAGGTTTCTTTAATTATAATAATTAAAATTATTTTAGTTATAGCTTAAAAATCTGGCCTTGTTATTTCGTACGACAATAAAAAATAATTCCTTAAGAACTTATTTAAAATTTTCTTAATTAAAATTGCATAAACCCTTAAGAGTTGCTTTGCTAAGTAATCAAGAAAAATGCCCAATTTTAACGTCGAATTTTTCAGTTTTACTTTTAATGGCATTTATCTTCTTAATTCCTCTTCTTTACATTTTTGTTCGCAATTTAATATTTAAGGTTCGTTTATGACTAAAACTACTTATTGAATTACCAGCCTCATTGATTCTTGTTCTTTGCGTCGAAACCCCAAAATTTAAATAACAAACCAAGATTTTTAGTTTTTTCGTACATTAACATACAATTACCCAACGAATGACTTTCAAAATAAATTTGCAACGAATAAAAATGAATTGAAGCTTTTTTTAAAACCTCGCTCTCATTCTTTGCAATATAACCACCGAGGTAAAATTTGCTTTCTGGAATCATAATGCAGCCTCGTTACCGTAATTAAAATTCATAACTTCTTCAAATTTACTAAGCGCTATTGTTTGAATATAATAAATAAAAAATTATAATTAATTTAGATGACATTTTTACAGAAACTTGCCTTCGTAAATTTTAAGATTTTGGTTCAGCATAAAAATAGTAATGTGTTGGAAGTAGAGGGAAATTCTTTGTTCCTCAAAAAGAAATTAATATTAAATTTGATACCAAAACCGAAAATTTGGGTTCATGGATCAATAGTACTACATCACAGGTATTATGTATGAGGTGTTATAAAATAAGCATACTCGATCAAATATTATCGAGCGACAGTGATTCGATTCCGGCCGCATATTTGAATTTTAACTTTGAGTTTGATATACGTACATACGTATAAATTTCATTCGCGAGACGTTTTTCAAGACATTTGGTTACACTTTCTAACAGGACGGGATCAAAAATATTTTGACTAAAAAAAAAGTAGTTGAGCTTGAAACTCTTCTATATCTTTACTACTATAATTTATGCTTCAAATAAAGGTTTGTAATCTTTATTATCAACTTTAGATCTTTTCAGTAGCTCGAAAAGTTTTAGTAAAATCGACGAAGCAGGTTTGTATCGGGATCACGTTTTTGTACTTTTGTATCAGAGAAAATAACTCCTTTTGTTCTCAAGACATTACAAAATGTAAAGTGTGTACCTAATACTACTTAGCATAAATTCTTAAATGATTTGATTAATTAGGATAATTACACCATGGTTATCTATTTATTTTATAAGCCAAAACTAAAAATTGAAACCTATCAGTTGGGTAGGTACTTCATCAAAAACACTACACCCTCAAGTATTTATCGATGAAGTGCTATTCTAGACTATTTAAAGATTTCCACGATTAAATTAAATTGATTAATTAAATTAACAGCGCAATTAATATCGAACAAGCAATAATTTATAATTATGAAAATTTCCTTAAGTTTTAAACGCCGCTCCTGTTTTTTTATCCTTATAAAAAATTATAAATTCAATTCTTTGACTAACTAGCATTAATTTAATTCTTATCTAGCAATCAACTATAAGATTTCAAATAATTCTGGTAGTCAGTTTTCTCGATATGCATAGAGACACCCTTAGGTGGTCAAACTTGACATGACATGCCTATCAGGGTTCAAAAATACTGAAGTTCACTTATTAGAATTATAGCTTCGGTATCTTTAAAATCTGAGAGACACATGATCGACACAATTTTAGAACCCCCCCCCCCCGACTCCATGGTCGCAAATCATCACGCAAGTCTAACCTCCCCCCCCCCTAAAATAATTTTGTCTCTAGAATTGAATCCGGATTATCGACGGTCCGGATTTTCGACGTCCGGATTATCGAGGTTCTACTGTAATCGGATAATGATAAAGTCATTTATGAATGTTTACATTTATTCAAGTTTTTCGTCAATATGAAGAATCATTTTTCTTAGTATGTACGTGTACTGCTTCAAATTATAGCAAAATATTTTCGTTTATAGTCAATTTATGTAAACATTTAGTGTAATTTAATTGATATAATATAAGCATTTAAGAATTCTATTGGTAGTTTTAAAACAAGAGCCAGCCATCCACCCACCCACCAATAAAATCCTTGAAATCCCTAAGTTATGTTAATTAAATTGCAATAAAGCTTGCCTTTATTTATTACACAAAATTTATAAAAATCAGACCTTTATCTCCGACGATGCCAACTTTCTTGTAATGGAACCTACCTTACCTGAAACAAAAGAAACCAAACATTAAATTTTTTCTAAAAGTTTTGAAAGCCAAAGTGTTTGAAACAATCAACAATCAATTAAAAATAATTATAAAACAAATTTATTAAATTCAAATGGGCTATTTATAGAACAAGATGACGTCACGTCGATGACGCCTCCACTCAAATATAACGCAAGCGCATTGTAAAATACAAGTGAATTTGAAAATTTTCATGAGAAATAACTAATTTCCTTCATTTAAACTGTAAGATTCATTAGTTACGCGAAAAAAATTAATTTATATTTAAAATGACGCGTAGTTAACATTCAAGATGGCGATCATCAAAAAACGCCGATATGTTTTTTAACGCATCGCGAAAACGAATGGAAATTTTATCAAAATTCCAACGTAGTAGGCTTTAGCACAAAAACACTGATCATAAAAGTATAAAGGCACCCTCGGATTTGCCTTTTGATTTTTCGAAAAATATAACTGCGCAATAAGTACTTACACAAGAAAATTGCCCGCTTAAACTTTATTCCGGGAGTCTCGTTCCAACACCCACTGTTAGTTCACTGTTTCACTGAACACCCACAATATACACATCATCAAAGTTTTCACAATTTTCCACTTAAAACTTAAAAAATCACCTCATAATCTGCGTGACATCTAACCCGGCTTAAAACACTACCAACTATGAAATTACTACGCCGCGTGCCGCAATATCTGCCTAAATGTTGCAATTCTTGGAAATTCACCGCAGGTAAAAAGTTTTATTAAAATAAAACCGTTTAAACGAATATTTAAAAATTTGAATACATTTTTTTTTAAAACAAACTTGTCAACTAAGTTAGGAATATGAACTATGAACTATGAAACTATGAAACTCAGAACTGGGAATTATTTATTCAATATAATAATTAAATATAGAAGTGTTGGTATTTAAATAATTTAAATAATTAAATTTTTTTTTAAATAATTCTAAATTATCATTATTTAATCTATGGCTAATACCTAGTCGGATAGACTTTGAATTGTGATGAAAAGTAGGAACTTGCCATTCTTTCAAAACAAAACATAACGGTACACTGAAAAACATAATTAATAAAACATTCATTATTTTTCAGCCGATTTAACAAATTCATCAAATTGATGAAAAAAATCTTTATTGTGATGAATTTTGTTCATCAATTTGATTAATTTTTAACATCGGCTGAAAAAAGATGATTTTTTCATCAATATGGTGAATCTTTTTTTCAGTGTATCGTAGTGATACGCACCGGGGGGGTCTGGGGGGTATGGAATACCCCTCAGTACACCCGAATTGTATGCACATCTTTTAGGATGTGTAGATTAAAAAGAAACACATTCAGATTTTGACTCCCTCAAGCTTGAATTCTAAAAATTGCTAATAACAAAAAGGAGTTCCATTACAATAACAATGGCGCTCAACGTGGGACGTGCTTATATATTTTCTCCTTGTAATCTCGATGGTTAGATATAAAATATGTTTGTATTGTTTTGCACTGAAAGCAATTTTAATATTCTGCAAACAAGCATTAGGATTTAATTAAATTTACAAACCAATACGAGAACTTCTTTGTTTTTACCAAACCTACGCTGGTATATACTACCACTTTAAAATTTATTATTGCTCTGTTGAAGTCATACGAAACGATTTTCAATAAAGTTAGTATCTTATCAAATATTAAACTTCCTCTTACGTTTACTATGCACTTTAAACATTCAATAGCTTATTGAACCGATTGTTTATGCTCTTAAACACGTAAAGATGTTCAGAATATAACTCTATTGATTGCAAAGTGTAAGGATTCGATAGCATCCTCAAATTTTATGCGCAGCTTCAATTTGATATATTAACGCTTCGTAATGTCGCCCAGCAAGTAAACAAATGCATTTTTTTTTATGGCAAACAATAATTTTTTATAAAGGCTGTATGCAATTGCTTAAAAAGAATTGAGTGTTGAAAATTAATAATTCAGTGGAATTTGGCCAAGGTAGTAACGATAATTCACGAATAAAGAATGGTTTTCTTTAATTTTTAAACAGCTTTACTCGAGGTGGCACATAAATTTAAAATTTAGCAGTCCCGATTCGCTATTTCTTAAAATTTTAATCCTTTAAAGATTGTATCGTATTTTTTATTCAAAATCCATGTAAATCTTAGGTTTATTATTTAATAAGCCAATGTAATGGAACATTGCACTATATGGGTTTAACTTGGTATATTTTTCATTTCATTTCAATTTGAATTTCAGTTCTTATGTAAATGTTCGCATCCCTCTACTGTGCTATTGAGGTGGTCAGATCCATAATAAATTGAATAGCGAAATATACTAGCTAGGGAGTCAGGTATGTCGTGGTTAACCATGTCTTTGTGATGAATAGCACATGATGTAGAGAATGCAACTGAACATAGACTAGTGCAGACTATCATACAATCGATTTTCAGCAATGCGTGCCAAGTTTTGTTAAAAATTACACTTTCATTTAATCATCCACATCCAGACGGTGATATCGACATAGTATTTTCAATTTTACTACCCAGTCGAGAGTCAGTCTATAACGTTATATGCTAATATTAAAAAATGTATCAAACCTCCCGTAATATAGGAGACTTGATACGCTGGCAGTTGCCCCGTAATTAAGACGACGAAAACTCCAGAATATGTTGTGTAATTTATAAATTGTCTATAAAATTGAAAATTCGTAACAGAAATATTGTATCGATATATCCGAGTCAAAAACAAAAATAAAGGAGTATACTAAAGAAGAATAATGTTCTATAGAATGTGTACAATTTATTATAACTTGTTTGAAATAAATTTGATTTGTTAATAAAATATATATCGAAAAAGCAATAAATTTTAAAGTACCTAAGGTCAAATATAACCCGAAATAGTAGTATAGCAACATTTTCGCCATTGACTGTTGTAAATCCGCCATTAATTTAAATTGCTAATTCTATATTCTACCATACCTACTACTCTGGATGTAACAGTTTTCTCTAGTTTATCAAATAAATTCCTTCTGTTTAATAATCAATCCTCCGAGTTCTAAATATAACCAGGCATTGTCAAAAGATATCTAATACCAAATGTTTGCGTAATAAAGCAGATATAAATTAATTAACTTTATTAAGTTACAATCTCTCGTAAATGACATAATTGTGATTGATTTTGTTTACATTTAATTTCTTAATTCTCTTTAGACTTTTAAAATAAATATTTCGAAAAACGGATTTAACCTGACAGGATCGTTGTACAAAATTTTACCCAATTTAGAAATTAATTTTTCCGATATCAGGTTTTCCTATAATAAAGGAATTTAATACGTGCGCAAAGTTAAAATTTGTTGTGATCTTCAAAATTAGTTTCCAACTTTTGTTATTGTGTTTATTAAATTAAACGTTTCCCGAAATGTATTATTTACGTCAGAACTTGTTAACAAATAAAAGAGTAAATACATAACATTATAAAGAAAGGGTTGTATTATTTGCTCTGCCATTCGCCGATACAAAGTTTTAACAATTCTTTGCTTGTTATTTCTATGTTTTTGTTTTTAGCTTTTCTAAACAGACTTCTGTTTAATTATTTTATTTTAACATCTCGTGGCAAATCATCTGAAATCTAAAATCAACATAAGCACAACAAGTTTGTAAAAATTCATAATCATACCAAAAAAATTGACTTTATAAAATTGCGGTTTACTCCAAAGTAATTTTTTGGACTTGTCGGTTTTTCTTATTGCCACATGCGAGGTAATAAAAATGCTATCTGTGTCTACTTTTTTCTTTCGTGTATTACGGTAATTTATAGGATTTCCTTTTGATAACTCTTTTCTTAAAAAAGACTTTAAATATCCACATTGAACAAACAAGATCGATCGATTCTGTCCCAAACAATTGGCCTTTCAAGAAAAAAGGTTCTCTTAAATTCTAAACAAAATTCTTAAATTTCTTTAAGGTAACTTAATAACGCCAATCGATATAACCTTTAACTTTTAAAATTTGGTGTAAATTTAATTTTGAATGTGGCGTCTTTCACGAGTCCTTTCATTGCTGCCACCAAATATTTTTCCAAAACTTCAAGCGTAATCCTTTAATATTTCACGTTGATTGATTATGAGAAATTTATGTCTTGTTTTTAATTTATATAATTTAATTTTGCCTTTGTGTTAAGCAGAGACTTCTCTTCCAATTATTTTGAATTCAATTGGCGAATGTAATCGAATTAAGCACTAATTTTGCTTAAGGTAATCCAATATTGAATTTTATTTGTCTATAATTTATGGAATAACATTGAATTTCAAATGCGGAGGATCCGATAATAGACGAGAAGCAGCTTCACCTGGTTCTTCGAGCCCGATACAATTAATTTAAGTTTTTTTTAAATTTTATTAGAACGGAAAGGCGTTGATTTATAATAGCGAACGCAATGTAAACTCGAAATTGTTATCGTTCATTAATCATGCCAGTATATTTTACATAACTTTCACGCCCATTGTCCTTTTCGGGTATTCATCCGGTTCTGCAGTTTTAGAAACTATCCGGTCTAATCTTTTCTAATCCAAAACTTAATTTGTTTCCAGACTAACACGAATTGATTTGCAAAAGTACAATTTAATTAAATATTTAAATGACTTCATTTAATTGCGTGGATTATCATAATTGCATGAAATCCAATTTAGATGTATGTAGGTGAACGTAATATATAACACAGTCTATACTGGGAAAAACGAGCAACCACTTTAGAGAGGCCTATGTTTCATGTGGCTGATGGCGTTTAATGCAGCAGAAGCACGTATGTTTTAGCGTGTTAATGTTCTCTAAGGTTTCATCAACTTAAAGTAATGGTGGACAACGGCATAAATTTAGACAATAGACTTATCTAGAGCGTCTTTCAAGACATATTGTTTAACGTTAGTTCCAATGAACACTATTTTCCGGTCGGTTAACTGGTTTGTATCACACCCCAATTTCGAAACTAAAATTTCTCCTCTAGTCTTAACTAATTTTCACAAAACCTGACGATAACATTTTAAACACACCCAACCACAACATCGCTCCCAAAATAGAGACAGCGATATGATCCTCGTTAAATAACTGTTAATTTTAGTTTTTTTGCCATCAATTAATTACTGTGGGTAATGGCAAATTAATTGCACTTTGACTTTGAATTAATGGTAGGTACAGAATAGCTCAATAATTTATTGATCATTTGCGGTTTTCTTCGGGAGCGTAATTTAAAGTAGAAATCCTAGAAACAATTTTATACGAGGATGCATTGTGTATAAATCCCAACGCTATCAATCAGGATTATTTGACAAATTTGGTACATCATGTAAAAATTATCATAAATAATTGAGCGTGTGGCACACAATATAGAATAGAATGTTTCAATTCGCCGAGATTGTTTGGGGTTTAGAATTGAAATATAGAGGGTTTTATATACGAAACTGCATTCTTTAACAAAATACAGCATAACAATAAATTTTTCCCTGGATTGAACCGTACATTTTGAGGATCTTTTATATTATTCACTTGATGTGCCTATTTCTCCAAATCGTAGACGCATTTACTTAGTTTCCTCGGCATCATTGTATCTATTATTCTATGAAATGCAAATACATTGTTTATCTTGCATAGACTAACAAAACTTGCAAATACATAAATAGAACTCCTAACTGGAATGCTGCAAATGAAGTGTATGCAAAACTAGTGTCTCTTTATTTATTTATTTAACGAGAATGTGAACATAAGTTGGTTTGTTTCCTGTAAACAATTGCAACTGATAGCTAGCACACTGCAAATAACCACATTTAAATTATTACTCCTTTTCAAATAGAATATCCTTTAATATAATAGTTTTTGAAATTTAAGTAACAAACTTTGGTATTTATGTGTGTGCTGTTCTGATCTTCGTATAAACTAGCTAAATTGTAGCGGAAGCGAGAGATATATCGCGCTTTCCGTAGAGTAGTACAAGTAAAATTAATAATCCTCGTTAAGTTAGGAAAACATACTTTAAGATAGTATTCAGTTCCTTAATTGTATTGGGAAACAAAGCCAATCGATCTTCAATTGTTCATTCAATTGAGCATTGGCTGGAAAACTTTGTGAACAGGTGTAGTGTCAACAAAATATAAAAAATATCAAAAAATGCCAGGGCCAAGTTGAAGACTTCTAGTCTAGCTAGTTCATAATAGGAAAACTCAAACTGTTTTTATGCAAATGAGCTTAATTACACATAAGCAATGTGAACAGAATTTTAACAAAAACGAGACTTTTTAACTGTAAAAAGAAGAAAATTTTATTTAAAAAAGCACTTTAAAGACTCTTATTTACCAGTTTTTACTTTTAAAAAGTTTATTTTTACTTTTTTGTTCAAAATTTTTCTCTTGCAATTTTCTTTCTATTTTTAGTTGAATGCAACTAATGGTTGATAATAATAATCCTGAATTGACGCCATATTGCATTATCAAGTCCTTGCTAAAAATAGATTCTTATGATTTTCTAGTTTTTCATTTTTTGTTTTATAAATATTTTTAGCTCAATCCTGTCGGCTAAACCTAATCTGTTTAAAGTGCTTTTTAGATAAAATTTCTACGTAATTTGTATTTGCGTTTTATTTAGTTTTTAGCATAAAAAAAATTCTTTTCGAGTCATGAAATGACATTAACCGGAGCAGAGGGATAAAGTTGATATAAACGAGGATTAAACTCAAATTAAAAAGCTACAAACCACTTATTAGCATATAAGATATTTGTTGTACTGCTATCGTTCTGTTAATATTATTTTATTATATTAGAATTTCGTTAATCAGTTCATGCGCGTTAGTGGAGGGCAGATAAAAAATAGATATTCTATGGAGTTTATAAATTTCAGGAAAATGGATACTTTGCAGCAGAATATCTGGAAAACTTGGGAAACTATTTACAAATTTTCCTTAAACCAGCATAAAAGATGTAATCCTACTTTCACTCGTCCTCCTTGACAGGATCATAATGCCAAAAATATATGGCAAGCGCATTGTAACCTAGCCTTTAGAGCAAAACTTTTTTAATCTTTTTCTCCCTGAGGTTTCAACTCGAGAAGACTTTGATGGCGTATTCTGTTTAGATCTGTATTTGTAGAAGCTAAAACAGACATTTAAAATAGTTTTAATGACCAATCATCTTCTTTGGTGCTTCTATGATACACCATAATAATTTGTCGCACAAATTCTAGACTTTGTAGATAGAGCTTTGAGATAATATTTTAACATTAGTTTACTAAAAGCATGTAAAGTCATTTTCAAAGTTCTAAAATTAGAAACTAGTTTTAACTTTTGGGAAAATTGCTAAAATTATATCAATTTCATACACTAAAACTTAACCACTTTGTATAAGACTGCGATAAATTTCTAATTTCTTGCTAATAATGTAGTAGCACAGAGACACGTCATAAAGTTATTACAAATTTTAACTTTTGCTGTTAAAACTTACATGTAGTTTCAAAATTTTTATGGTGGAACTCTAGCACAAAATATTCAAACCTTCGGCAAAGGCTTAATTTGGGAATTATGCCATGCGCAATTTATTTGATTTGCTGGTTATATCCAATAGGAAAATAAGCCTACAAGGTAGAATTACATCCGCAGTATCAAGAAAGTAATCTAATAATGCACTACTGGTAAATATAATTAGAAATATCAATTTAACCCCGCAGGGAAATACAAGTGCAAAAATCAGATGTACTCGGTTTTACATAAGTTATTAATTTTTCCAATTTTATTCGCAATATTAAATTCTTCTCCATTTATTCATTTAATTTTTTACACATTTGGGACTTTAGATCCTTCGTAGCTCTTTCCACATTTGCCTCCATTTCAAAATAAAATATCGGAATTAAAAAATTATAACATTTTTCCAAATACCAAATTGAATTTTTCAATTTGCCTAGTATTAAAGAGCCATTCAAAAATGACTAACTTCTAGAAAGAGTCAAGAAGTACTCAAAATTATACTCGTCTGGTTTGTCAAGCGAAAATCCAAAGTTTGAAACTTCTGTACAGTTCATTCGTGAAATATTAAATTACAAGAATTATGCACATTTTTTTTGCGAAACTTTTCAATTTTAAATTTTCATTTGGTGCAAAGTAAATAACAAAAAGCAGTGCAAATTATTGTTAGCGCTGTAATAGAAGAATTTTGTATATGGAAAGCAATAAAATAAGCTTCAACTACAGATTACTACATAAATTTTGTGTAGATACTACATCGAAACTTTTCACGTGCCACTGAACTTCATACTACACAAATAATCTGTGGTACATTTTGTAAAGGCAACATTTACAGTTGCTGCACTGATAATTGTTTATACATTTTTTTAAATTTAATTATTGTGCGCTATAAATGTGAAGGATTCTATGCTAAAATAATTACAAAATGGTAATTTTGCTATTAAAATGCATCACCAAACTTGTGGACAATTTGTTGTGGTTTGCATTTAAAATACTGGCATTAAAGTTAAAATATGCATAATCCTGTTTTTTGTACACGAAAGGGTAACTTTATTATGAACCACTAATTTTTAACAATAATTAATAAAGTTGACTTGCATTTGAATATTTTAAATCCTAGTTTAGGAACAATCTTTGCACATTAATTGGCAATTCAATTATTGGTATTTTTAGTCTATCTAGTTTTTGGGCTGTTTTTCCGATAGTTAATTTTAATTAGACATCGGCAAATAAATTGAAATTTATGCGATCATTAAAAACGATTATATCGTTTTGAGGCAAATTAGTGTCATTTTTAATACAAATTCCTGCCCATTATTCAATTTTATTTCTTTTTTACCAAAATATTTACTGATGCGTTTAAAATTGCCTTTTACAAAATAACCTGCGTGTCATGTAATGCCAATTAACTGATGGACGATTAATGAACAACGCAGCTGAAATTACATTCTAAAATCCTTCCATCATACCAGCATAAGCATGTGACGAAGTTACGTGTTTTTAACGTTACGTTAAATTAACGTTTAACGTAAAATACAAATCTCAAATTTGAATTATATTAAAAATGGTTCCTATATGGAGTGCAATAGAAAAAAAACACATTAGAACGATGGAAACATTCAAACTACGAAACGATCATAGATAATCTCTGAATATTGAGCAAGAAGAATGGTTGTTTTCCAAGTCCTTTAGAAAAGGCAAAAAGATCAATAAAGGGAAATAGAATCGTATCAATCTAAACTTTTACGATATGTAGAATAGAAGAAGGATAATACCTGTAATTTTGGATTTAATCAACTATTATGTCCCGATTTCCTGTTTAAGCCACATTTGCCGGCGTAACTTTGGTTTAGAACGACAGTTTTTTTAAATAATTTTGAATTTCAATATGAAATAAATTCCTCTTTCACTTCCTATCCTAAATATAATAAATTGATTCGTGGAAAATATTCGAAATTTATCATTCGCTCACGAATTTATAACTTTTCAACATAATAAAGATCAACTATATTTATGGTTGCAGTGGTAGCCAAAATGTTAAAGTAATTTAATTTTGCATTATAATAGTTGGTAACCACAAATCAATTGACCCATATATCCAATTTATGCACGCATGCTGACAATGTAGTACACACAAAGACACGCGTTGCCCAATAATAATTAACAATAATTGTTATCAGCCTTCCCAAATTGGACTAAAATTGATAACATTTCTCCAGGTTAAAATTTATACGATTCATTAAAATTGAATTAGTCACAAACTTTTTTGTTTGCATAACCAGATAAGTAAGGAGAAGCTTAATTTTGAAAACCGTTGACATGCTTTATTTTATCTGACGGAAAAAATGTAATCCAATTTATTTCATTGAATTGAAACAGAAGGCAGTGGGAATTTTTAGTTAGCACTTAAATAAAAAATTCAAGTACAGAACAAAATTTAATTTCAATTATGATGTAGATCTCTTTATCATTGATGAGGTCGTCCGCGTTACGTTCCCCAAAGGGAGATTAATTAATGAAGATGAAGTGAGGATTTTATTTTTTAAAATCGATTACTTAGTTCTTGTAACTTCTGTCTTAATGTAATTAATGAACAAATAAATTAATTGGTTAAACTTCAAACAATTTGAGAGATATTCTTAAGGAGTATCATTAACTAAAGATTTTGTAATGACTTTCGTGTAATGCAGGACCTTAAAATGATGAAGCTCTGGGATTTGTAGGTACACCAATCAGACCTTAAAGTGATCACGTTTCCCTAAACTAAGCTACTTGTGCCGTATAAATTTGTGTATCATGTTAAAATTTTGACTGCCGCTTCATCCTGGTTTACTAATTTTTAAAATTAAATTCCGCAAAAGTTTCATTATTTTTTTATCTCACAGGTTCCTTAGCGTCAAGAAATGGCTCTTAAGAAAAAAGCATCAGATTGAATTAGCAAGGAAGCGAGGATGGAAAGGATACTGGGTTTGCTTAAAAGGAACAACACTTTTATTTTATCCATGTGATTCGAGAGAAGGTCGTTCCGTTGAAGCTGCTCCCAAACATCTCATAATTGTAGATGGTGCTATCATGCAACCCATTCCGGAACATCCCAAGAGGGATTACATTTTTTGTCTTAGCACTGCTTTTGGTGATGCTTATTTATTTCAAGCACCTTGTCAGGTAAGAATTTTTTCATAATATATTTCACATATTATTACAGTTTCTCTGTTGCGTCTAATGTTTATTTTCTTTTAAGCTTCAATATCTCACTTTTATAAATCAAATTATATCCTTAAATAATTAATTCCAAAAAAAATTCTTATTTTACTTCATTTTCAAACTGCAATAACTTTAACTGTATCATGTTTAAAATATGAGCGTCTACGACGATGACTCCTCTGAAAACCCCGATTATTGCGGATGAATTTCAAAGTACTGCGGCCCCGACTCATAAACCCGATTATTACTGTAATAATTTAAATTATTTCGTTAGTCAAACTATTAACGTCCTAATCTGTTTTTCTTCTTCGCGAGTAAAATATTTATATAAATTAAGTCGGTCCAAGCTTTTGCATTTTAATATTTTAATCTGCATTGAAACAAAGTAAAAACAATAATAAATTAATTCTAAATAGAAAAAGCAAACGTAATGGAACGGAATTTATGTATAAAAAGTTTAACAAGTTATAATTGTAGGATCGGGCAACAATGAAGCGGGGCGCGTCTTTGCACACGTCCTGCTTAAGGTTACGACGGGGTAACTTCGACGATCAACCCCAACTTAAGGGCAGTGTACGACGGACGCTCAACAGTGTAAGACGAACGCTGGTAAAAGAAGACGAACGTATGACGAACGTTTGTAGTAAAGCATTTTCCTGTATATATTATTATTTTATCTTTTCGTGTATTACTGTAATTAATAAATAAGTTAACATCACATCTACTTTTAATCCTACAATTGGGGGCTTGTCCGGGATTGATTTACGTAGCCAAATAACAATTTATTAAATACAGTGTCAAGTATGGATAAAGTGATTAGTGACTTCAAGGTGATGGAATTGAAGGAGGTGTTGCGACGAAAGGGGTTAAGCACGACGGGGCTCAAGGCAGAGCTATTTAACCGCCTAATGGAAAATGATCCGACGGGAGCTTGGAAGGAACTCCAATACGATGTAGAAGATTACGAAGATAACGACGACTATGACATCGACGACGGTCATAGTGAGAGTGGAAATGTAAGAACGATGCCGATGACAGCTACATACGACGCGAGAGAATTCGAGTTAATAAAACGCGAAAAAGAGTTGGCAGAACGCGAATTAATGTTAATTAGACGGGAAATTAACGAGTTGCGTGCCAGGACGCAAAACGAGGAACAAAGAGGTGTAACGACTACTACGAAGGCAAATATAGGTGCAATAGCCGAAGTTTTGAGTTATTTTGATGGTGAAAACTACGAAACTTGGGAGAAGCAAGTGAAATTATTGCAAGGAACCTACAATTTGAACGAAGGGTTAACTAGAATTTTGATTGGCACCAGAATGAAAGGTAAAGCGAAGGAATGGTTTAACTCAAAGCCAGAGTACCTTGAAATTCCGATTGCGGAATTATTCGGCGAAATGCGTGCAATGTTTGACCACAGACCTAACAAATTAAATCTTCGACGTAAATTTGAGTTGAGGTCGTGGAAGAAGGATGAACCATTCAGCGAATATTTGCATGACAAAAAAATTCTTGCGAACCGTATTACTATCGACGAGGACGAGTTGGTTAGTTTTATTATAGACGGAATTCCTGATGCGATTTTAAGAGACCAGGCAAGGATGCAGCGATATAAAACCACGGAAATGTTATTGGAAGCATTCGATGAAATAACATTAACTCACCCAAGGAAACGTGGTATGGAAGAGAAGATGGAATTCGACAATGTCTTACATCACCGCAATCAGGATGATAGGAAAAGTGCGCGGTTAAAAAGGTGTTTTAATTGTGGCGCAACCGATCACTTGAGTGCGGTATGTCCCTTAAAAGGACAAGGTGTAAAATGTTACAGATGCGGAAGTCATGGACATATTGCGGCAAAGTGCATCAATAGGAACGTTAGTACAATGACGAAAAACAATTGTGTAATTTCTTGCGGAGAAAGAAATGTTGAAAGTTCTCAGTGCGGCGCGAGAGAATACTTCAAAGACATAGATATTGGTGACTACCGAGTATTAACACTTGTCGATACCGGTAGTGACTTGACGTTGATGAGAGAAAAGACACATGTGGATATCGGTGCACCAGTGTTAACAAAAGACCAAGTGCAGTTTCGAGGAATAGGGTCGCCCGAGATAAAGACGATCGGACAGTTTCTAACGGATGCGGTAATTGACGGTGCAGTGTATAGGATTAGGATACATGTAGTGCCGAACGAATTAATGAAGCACCAGATGTTATTGGGTAAAGATTTTCTGAATGGGATCGAAATGCAGGTCACGGCGGGAAAGATCTGCATAAAGAGACTGTCGGAAAATCAAAATATACAAAGAAGAAATATCCAACAGGATATACTCAATATGGAAGTCGCACATGTTGTGAACGAAGTGGATGTCATACCGCCTTACAGAAGTGAAATAAACGAAATAATATCGGGTTACAAACCGAATAGAGAGTGCGAAGTGGGCGTAAAGATGACCATTATTTTAAAGGATGAAGCACCGATCTATCAACGAGCCCGACGTTTAGCCCAAGCCGAAAGGGAAGTTGTCAACCAACAAATTGATTTGTGGCTGCGCGAAAAAATTATAGTGCCGTCGATAAGTGAGTTTGCGAGCCCGGTAGTTCTCATTAAAAAAAAGGATGGTTCGACTAGACTTTGCGTAGATTTTCGTCTGTTAAATAAGAAGGTAATTAAAGATAGGTTTCCGATGGTACTAATGGATGATCAATTAGATAGATTACAGGGGGCGCGAGTTTTTAGTACGATTGACTTGAAAAACGGTTTTTTTCATGTGCGAGTAGATGAAAAAAGTCAAAAGTACACAGCTTTTATAGTGCCGGACGGACAATATGAATTTTTGAGAGCACCATTTGGTTTATGTAATTCCCCAGCGGTGTTTCAAAAGTTTATAAACAGGGTGTTTAAGCAATTGATTGATGGTGGCATAGTTTTGGTTTATGTAGACGATTTAATTATCCCAGCTAAAGATTACGAGAGTGCGTTGAATAATTTGAAAACAGTTTTAAAAGTTGCGAGTGAAAACGGGTTATTAATTAATTGGAAAAAGTGCCAATTTTTAAAGACAAAGGTTGAGTTTTTAGGACATGTGATTGAAAATGGGTGCGTGAGGCCGTCAGTGAATAAAACGAACGCAGTTACTAAATTTCCTATACCAAAATGCGCGAAACAAGTACAGAGTTTTGTTGGACTAACCGGGTATTTTAGGAAGTTTATAAGGAACTATTCCCTGATCGCGCGACCGTTAACGAATTTGTTAAAAAATGATGTAGAGTTTAAATTTGGCGAACAAGAGCAACATGCGTTTCTACAACTTAAAGCTGCGTTATGTGAAGAGCCAGTTTTAAGATTGTATCGGTTAAATGCTGAAACGGAAGTGCATACTGACGCTAGCATGTACGGTTTTGGCGCAATCCTCTTGCAGAAATGCGAAGATGATAAGGCATTTCATCCAGTGTTTTATGGTAGCGGGAAAACGACCCCGTGCGAAGAGAAGTACATTAGCTATGAACTTGAGGTGTTAGCGATAATTCGTGCGTTGAAGAAGTGGCGGGTTTATTTAATAGGGATGCCATTTAAGATAGTGACCGACTGCAAAGCATTTACACAAACAATGAGTAAAAAGGAATTATGTGTACGGGTCGCGAGATGGGCTTTACTTTTAGAGGAGTTCGACTATATAATTGAACACCGACCAGGTAAAAATATGCCTCACGTAGATTCACTGAGTAGGAATCCTACTGAGACATGTTTTTTAATAAAAGAGTGCGGTACTAGTTTAATTACGAGAATACGAAAGGCGCAGCAAAATGATAGACATTTAATAAACATTTTTGAACAAGCAAAGAAGGCTAACAGTGATTATGCGGTACATAATGCACTGTTATATAAAGAAGTAGACGGTGAAATGTGTTTGATTGTGCCGCGTTCGATGCAATCGCAAATTGTACGGTTGATACATGAAAAGGGACATTTTTCGGCGGGTAAAGTGGAACTTCTAATAAAACGAGATTATTGGTTTCCCGATATGCGTAAAAAGATCGAGGAAGTGTTACGCAATTGTATTCCTTGTATTTTGGCTGAGAAAAAATGTGGAAAACAAGAAGGATTTTTGTATCCGATCGATAAAGGTGAAGTACCTCTAGCGGTTTATCACATTGATCACTTAGGTCCACTGCAAACGACGCGCAAAAGTTATAGATATATTTTCGTGGTTATTGATGCTTTTTCAAAATTTGTGTGGTTATACGCGACGCGGTCGACTACCACGGCAGAAGTGTTAACGCGATTAAAAAGACAATCAGCAATCTTTGGGAATCCGCGTAAAATAGTTTCGGATCGCGGAACGGCGTTCACATCGAGTGATTTTGGACAATATTGCAAAGAGGAAAATATTCAACATAGTCTAATTACGGTAGGTGTGCCGAGAGGAAACGGACAGGTTGAACGGGTAAATCGAACTATTATTCCGTTATTGACGAAATTAGCGACGCCTAAACCCGAGGAATGGTTTAAATATCTTGAGACGGCGCAAAGGTATTTAAATGCGACCCCGCACAGAAGTATAGGAACGACTCCATTCGAACTTTTATTCGGAACGCATATGAGGATGAATAGTGATCCCACAATTCGCGAATTGATTGAAAGGGAATGGATCGATATGTTTCAAGACGATCGCGATGAATTACGACATCGTGCTAAGGAAAATATTTTAAAAGTGCAGGCAGAAAATAAAAAGGGTTATAATAATAGGCGAAAGAAAGCACGAAGTTATGAGGAAGGTGATTTGGTGGCAATCAAGCGAACACAATTCGGACCAGGGTTAAAATTCGCTTCGAAATATTTAGGACCGTACCAAATCAATAAGGTGTTGCGGAACGATCGATACATAGTGATTAAGGTAGGGGATCACGATGGACCGCAACAGACGTCGACGTCCGCAGATTTTATGAAGCCATGGGTCGTCAACCGTGATCTGGAGGACGTTTCTAGTGACGAAGAAGATGATTATACGTTCCGGGCGGAACGTGATTTGTCAGGATTGGCCGAGTGTAGGATCGGGCAACAATGAAGCGGGGCGCGTCTTTGCACACGTCCTGCTTAAGGTTACGACGGGGTAACTTCGACGATCAACCCCAACTTAAGGGCAGTGTACGACGGACGCTCAACAGTGTAAGACGAACGCTGGTAAAAGAAGACGAACGTATGACGAACGTTTGTAGTAAAGCATTTTCCTGTATATATTATTATTTTATCTTTTCGTGTATTACTGTAATTAATAAATAAGTTAACATCACATCTACTTTTAATCCTACATAATTATTAATTTTGAAAATTAATCCGTCAAGTCCAAAATATAAACAATTAATAAAAAGTATAATTTTTAAATATAAAAATATATTAATATGTTTGTATTGTTTTTGACAATATTGACAACATTACGGATGGTGTAAGGTCGATTATCGAATATGTTTGAAACTGTCCAGCCCACACTCAATGTTGCAAAATTATATACGTAAATATTAATATATTATAAGTATAAATTTAGCAAATGTTTGAATTGGGAAACGGGAATGAATGAGGAATCTAGTTCATCGCTTAATAATTCGATAGTATGGTGGAAATGTTCGTTCTTCTCATATTCCACCTCTATTGCGCTATTATTCAAATTCAACACCAAAATAAATTTATTTCCTCGCTATTGTTACAATTAACCGATTGAAATAATTTTTCAGCAAAAGTTAGGGAGGCAAATCCTCACATTCCAAATGATTAATAATTTTTCAAATTTTACCTAATGCTCAAGTCGGATAAATTCGAGCATTTGAGAAAATTGCTTGTAAACAAGTGGATTTGTTTCTAGTGATTTATGTTTTCGTTATTTTCGATGACAATTTTGTATTTATACTTCTTATTATATTTTAATCTATTTTCGTGATGAAAACTGAAAATATCGAAAGGAAGGGATGATAAAAACAAACATTAAGTTATTTATGCATAATGAAAATAAGTTTTGCGGCAATGGAGTATGCAAAAACTTTTTAAAATATTTATGAAAATGGCAAAATGTTGTGAAGATACAGGAAAAGAATACTAAAACTTATTTATTCCTTACTTATTTCAAGATGTTCTTAATATTTTTATTATATAAAACAGCGCAGATATAAAACGAAGTGGTTTTTATTTATTATTGCCTGTTTAGGGCGTTAGAATTTATGTTGGAAAATTGTTTATTCTGAAATTGTAGATAAACTGGAATTTTTTATTAAAAGAAAAATTTTGTCGAGGTGATCAACTATAAATATTAATTCCGTTCACGTTTAAAGTCAAGATTGAAGTCTCCAGTTTCTTTTTCTTCCTGCTAATTATGGCGGTTTTGATGAACCCCGAGGCTGTATAGCTTTTAAATTACTTTATAAAAAATTCAGGACTTTTAAACAAAACTTTTGAAATTATCTCTTTAAAGCATAATGTACACGGTTGATTTACATTCAACCGTTTATTTTGAGTTTGCGATTATTAAAGTTGGCACTGGGTCGTCATTAATTCTAACGCGTTTAGGTAATAAACCTTGAATTGGATTCTCCTGATATCATAAGAAGAACAATAGGAAATTTTCTGCAATTTTCATTTCCATGCCCGTTCTTATTACAATTTCAGCTTTGTTATCAAATATACGTAATCTAATAATAAAGGTTTGCTGAAGAAACTCATTTTTTATAATATCGAAGGCATTTCATTAATAGAAGATCTCGGGAAGTTAATTACAAAGTAATTAAAAATTTTAATTTCCCAACAAAATCCATTAAAAATTTTTTCAGAAAATACCTCTTACTAACATTTTCCAGTTCAAAAATAATTCTTGCATGTTTACAAATTAAAATGCATCGTTAAGAAATTAAAAATATTTTTAATGAAATCCTCACTTATTTACTAAAAATTTGTTTTAATTTGCGTTATCCGTTATTTCGTTTACTGCTCCCCGATATCGAACAGAAATTATTTTTATTGTTCCTTTAGTCTCAACAAATTTTCGGAAGAAAGTTTAAATAGTGATTTAGTAAATAAATCTTTCAGAAGAACTTTTTTCAACTAGTTAACGAAACAATAAACTCAATTTTTTCGGCTTCAAGTTTTTAATAACTGATCGGCGTTATCAAATCTCTAAAGTCCCATTTCTTTGTAATACAATCAAAGTTTTCATAATAATTTAATATTTTTATAACAGGATCAATTTTGATCTGTGTTTCGAACTCGGCCTTTTTAAACTTAATAATATACCTGTTCGTAAGCTCGACTAAATATTTTTTTTAATAAATAGCGTTTTCAATTTATCTAAAAGGTACAAAATAATAAAATAATGCTAATGGACGCGTGAATGTTTGAAAGGTTAAAAGCACGAATCCACCCCTAACATATATTATTGTACTTACTTATTTATAATGCAAATGCCTACGTTTTACTTTTATTCAGAGTTATTAATAAAAATGTTGCGAAACGTAAAAATTAATGGATGTTTCGAATTTTTTTATTCAAATGGAAATCATTGCAGCTTTTGATTCGACGATATTCAAGCTTTTTTCATAAAACTTTTGTTTCTAATGTGGCATTTGTCATTTGTTTTATTATGTTTGCTTTCCGGTTCCATAAATTGTATTACATAAGAAGCTGGAAAAAAGTAGTTTATCTTTGTCATGATTTTCGTGTTTTTCTCCAAGGTAATTATTTTAAAGTTTCATGCTCTGCAGTTTCACTAAGATAAAATTGCTTTTCTTCTGGTTTTTATTTCTTCAAAAGGGTTTTGGAAAGTTGCAATAAGTTATAAAGATTTCTTTTATATCACGAAGACAGTGCCGTAGAATGGCAGCGTGCACAAGAGCGATCGTACCCGTGGTGAAGAGATCGAAATTCGAAAATGTTCCAATATTTCCATTTTATTTCGTTCAAAATAAAATAAACTTGACCTCGCAAAGCTAAAAGCTAAAAATAGTAGTCCCAAAAATTATTTAACAAAATCTGAAATTTATGTAAATATCGCTAGTACAGACAGCTCTTTTGTTTTGATTAAAATGCTGGTATTATAGAAAAAATGTGTTTGTATAGCAGGAATAATATTGACTGACCATTACCTGTGCAGTAACTCTATATTTTCATCGTAATTAGTCAACTAATGCAACAATAAATTTTTATTATTTAAAATTTATTACTCAATATCATGATTAATGGCCATCATTACTTTATAACTTTATAAACAACACATAGTATATAATTATATAGCATTACTCAATAACAGTAGAAAAAAGTTTTTAAAATATTCGACAATTTAAAAGCAGCTTCAATTTATTTATATTATAAGTACCTGTATATACGTACATTTTTTTAAAATAAATAATGCAAATGTATGATAGGAACAGCCAACCAGCACAGTTTATTCTTACATTTAATTTTTGTTATTACGTAAACATGACTTTTATTTTAGGAGAAAAAGCAAATAAATGTTATAACATAGAAACATTCCTATTATACTCTGTATCTTATTATGCGAGACTCTTACATTTACTTTACATTATTTTAATAAACTTGTAAATATTTAGAAGTAAATTTCTTCTTTTTGTTTAATTGAGAAATTAACATTTATTTTTTTGTTTCAGGTTGAATTAGAAAATTGGGTTAATAGTATACACAGTGCGTGTGCAGCTGCATTTGCCAGACACCGAGGAAAAACTGGAACATTGCATCTTTTGCAAGAGGAAATTTTCCGTTTAGAAAAGGCAATAGAAACTGTAAGTACATATTTTTTGCGGAAATTTTAAATAAAAGCCAAGATAAAGATAGCGTTCGCTAGGGGCTAGGGTTAAAAGGTTATAAGAAAGTGGTTCTTTTTGCTGACGTAACGTCTAGAAAATACATTTTGATAGATTTGATTCAGTCAATAATAAAAATACAGTCGAAAAACTATACTACGATGGAATTGACCGCAGTTTGACTAAAAAAATCATGTTTGACTACCAATTAATTCTCAAAAATTATGTAACCCAAGCAAATTCACATTTTTAACGTTACACTGGCCATTAAAATTTTTATCTCTTCAAATACTTATCATTTAATTAAATTATTCAAAGGTTTGCATCATTTCCATGGTAATACTTGAATTTTATACGGCTATTGAAAGAATTTAAATTAAGTTTTTCTACAGTTACTCAAAAGAACGTGCGAGATCTCTCAAAGGAAGTACATTTAGATTCAGGTTGCACAAATCTATGCTGGACTCCTGCTGTATTATCTTTTAACTTTTTGTTTAATTTGTTAATGTGTGGTTTAAGCAGTCAGAAATTTGTATTACCAGTAAAAGCGCACTGCTTGAGGGCGGTAGGCTTCAGAGGCGGCAAATGATTGAGTAATTTCTTTACGATTCAAAAATTTTAAGTTACCACATGAATTAATTTGATCTTGACCTGGGGCTTTAGTAATTCCAGACGAGACTTGCTAAATTTCCCCTAAAATTTTTATTAATCGTTAATTTAAGTATTACCCTCTGTAGAGTCTAGAGGTTGTTTCGAGAATCTAAAATTGGTATCTCAACGAGACGCATATTACACAGAGCAAAAAGGCAAAAATGAATTCAAAATAGTATGTTTTAAAGTTTTGATAAATAATTAGAATTTGCCAAGTAGGTATGGTGCAAATTATAAAATGTAATTACTCAAAATAGAACAGCTCATTAAAATGTTCGGTAACCGGTATGATGTTACATTTTAATTAATTTATATTTCATTACATAAAGTAATATAAAATAATTGAATTTGCGATGGTTTATATAAATTTAATTTAATTTATTATTACATTACAAAGTGTGAAAAATTAATGCTTCATTTTTCTGGCTGAGTTTAAACATTTTTTGGATTTTCTGAAAGTAACTTTTCGACGAACCCACGTAAAATTCCTAAAGGTTTACGAAATACACGCTTCGAACTTAAAAATATTGTTGGGGCTGATATGAAAGTTAAATTTATGTTCCTATTCCATTTTGAAAACTTAACCTCTATTATCATTTTTATGCGTTTCTGATAAAATATTCAGCTTTGGATTCGTATCTTCTTGTTTAATTTTTAGGGAAGGAAACTTAAACGTTGCAGTATTTCAAGTTTTTATTAAAAAACTTCCAACTAATCCATTTGCATTTTCGTTCAAACACGTCAATTATTTTTTTCGTGAAGTACGTTATCTCTTGGATTTTGCCCGTGATATATTTTGACGTCTACTTGACTTGTGAAACAAATATTTGCTCTGATCGTGTTCTGCTATCGATCTCGATTCAAGTTCGGTTTTGAACTTTAAGACAAAGAAAGAAATGAAACTTTCTGATTTCGAGTGTTTGCTTTTTGTTTAACTTAACCAAAGAAATAGATGTTTTTTTATCAAATAAATGATACAAGAGTCAAGGCGATAATTTATCACAGATTTACTGGAGGAAAATAGAGAATAATAATAATACTTATTAAGGACAAATCGATCCAACGTGGCACAAAAAATTACATTGTGCACAAAGCGCAACAAAAAGCATCAAATTTAAATTTAATTTCGGAAATTCATAAAATAAACAAGTAAAAATTGATACTGACTAAAGGTCTCAGCCCACGCGCAAATAACCAATATTAAAAGTATCTTTACGTACAGGAATGTGCAAAATATATTAAAAATTAAAACTTAACTCCAGCAATATCCGGTACATTAAATCAATTTTTTTCGTGTTTGCATAGAGAGATGTTGAATTTTGGAAATATCATTTTGTCTCTCGACAAATAATTTATTTTTCAGTTCTCGAGTTATTCGCTCTTTAGAACTAACAATCTCATTCAAACACATATCAATCTCCAGCACCTGCAACCTGACCGTAACATCCAACTCAACGCCACCAGACTGACCAGGAAACACATTGGCTGGTTTACAACATATCACAGTCTTATTGTTAATTTGTCTGACTTGTATGAAATCTTCCAGCACAAGACGAAGGATAACCTTCATACCCGAATCTATGAAATGTTGATTTAAATAAAAGTTCTTAAATTTTACCTTTCTCCCCAACCAGCAATGACAGATTTTCATTAAAAACTGGGTGTTTTAAATTAATGACTTTTGTCTTGCCGAAATTATTATATACTGGGTGACTTAAGAAAGACAGTGAGATATGAAACTTTTAAGTGCCTAAGAAACATTCGGGAAAATTTGAAAGAAGCACATCTGGCAGAGAAAATATAGCAGGGATGGGTAAACGAGTCAACTACAGGAAAAATGTCATTTTCCTAAAATATTACACTCGAGCTTTCCGTAATCAAAATTCTAGATAACTAAACTACTTCATCATTTGAAACTTATGTCCACTGCGTACTCGAGGGTTAAACTTATTTAATTATATCAGATAATCTAATCAGCAAGTCCCGGAGAACTGTTTACACTGTCTACTACTAATACAAGCCAATATTGTTGAATAGCTCCGCAATGTTGGCTTACATATTTCATTTATAACTAATTTAATCAAATTTATGAATAATTTATAATAAGAATTTTTGTAGTATATACTTAGGGTGGACAACTAATACTTTTAGGCCATAAAAAGAGCATAACTTTTATTTCAAACAGCAACCTTTAAGTTTTATTATCGACTATTAAGGCGATATGGACCTCTTCATTTTCTCGTCTTGGTACATTACATATTTTATAAGCTAAATAATTCACCTACGAAATAAAACAGAAATTGGGTGTTCACTTCGTTCATAAAAACACAAAACTACAGACACATCGGTATCACGATCAAATCTTCATAAAACCTTCAGTAGATTTTATGAAGGATTGGGGATGAGGGTTGTCGATAGTAAAAACATCCGTCAGTTGCTGTCTCTGTATTATCTATATGCCGGGAATCGATAGAAAATTTCTAATAATCCAACCTAAATCAGTTATTATTCGTTGTCGAAGCAATAATTAATTAACATGGCATCTGAAAACAATCGAATGCCGAAAAATACCCCCAAACAAAAATTCTTAAATTTACACTCGTGAAAATATGCCCTATATTCCCATGTAATAAATCTTGTAACGTTTGGTTCCAAAGGTTCCGGTCGTTACTTGTCCTTATTTTGTAATTTTGGACATCTTCCAAAAACTAATAAATTAACTTTAAAGCGACATTTTTATGTAAATCGTAATTTAAAAACATTTTTCGTTAATTTAAGATGAAAAAAGTGCATTTGCATAATATTCGAAAGTTTCTAATTTCCAAAAGGAAAATAATTAAAAGAATCACCGCTGACTGCCGGTATTATCGTGTGTTTGTATTAAAAAATGAGATAATATTTGGAGTCTCTTGAAAGTCAATAATTTTTAAAATAAATAATTCATGCAATATAATCCTGAAATCCAATTAATTCGGTATTCAAATTTAAATTAACAGAATGTAAAAATTTCGCGATTTAAAAATAACCGATTTTAATTTCCATTTATATTATGAAATTTTCGAAATAATATAGCGTGAACATTAGAACTTGCCAAGATTTTCAGTTTTCCAAAATTATTTTCTTACACTGTAATTTTACAATTACACAAATAAATTTGTGTACGATATCGCCGAAACTTTGGCCAGCTGTGACCAACAAATCCTACTACGTTTTAAAATTGTTTTGTAAATTTTCAATTTAACTTTTCTTGATTTATACAATGAGTTCTATTTCGTTTCTAAATTTTAAGATTTGTTTTCTTACATATTATTATCAACTTGTATTTTTAATTATTCTATTTCATCCAATCTCCTAATTCGAGTCTCTTGTCAAACCAAGCGGAAGTAAACCATAAAAATAAAAATAAATTGCTGTAAATACTTTACTCTTCATTTTAAAGAGGGAAAACGTACACTTTAAGGCTTTCAAGCTGCAGCAAGGATGAGAATCTTCTTTTGATTAATAAAGAAAAAGAATTCAGAATTTGAATGTGCAAATACGTTACACCGACTTCTCCATTACTGGCTCACTGAACAGCATAAAAAATTATGAAATGTATTTAAAATTAAAAAAATGATATGGTGCATAGGAGTGCATCGTCCTGTTAACTGACACGATTTCCATGGCTCGTGAAATAATGCAGCTGGTAATTTTATTGCCAAATATTTTCTGAATTTTTATGCTGAACTTGAAAAAGTATTAAGGGAGTACACTGGTGCTGAGGTTTGTTGTGGCTTGCCATCAATAAACGTAAGCACGTTAAAGCGAGCAAGTTTTGCGATGGCACAGTCTTCGGTGGTCTATCGCAATTTAATTCTATTTAAATGCTAATGGTTTAATCTGGATTTGGCTTTATTGCGGAAGAATTGTCGTTTCGTCAAATTCTTATTTTTACTTGAGATTTCCATAGCGGAGCAAAAGGACTTTTTATTGTCATTTATGTATTATTAATCTTTAAAATCGTACTGCGGGTTTGTTATTGCAGTTATTGTCCGGCTTTATTGTTTTCACGAGCAAATTTAGTGATTTGTTATATTGTGAAAACATAATTAATTTTACTGCAATCGAAATCATCGATAATAATTACCTACGATAAAATTATTATTTCAGGATCATAAACTGAAACACATGGCAGAGTTGCAACAGTCCGTTGTGGGAGATTCTGAAACTCGTCAGCAAATTGCTAATCAAGTGGTGCAGTGGGAGGAAAATCTGGAACGTCTGCATTGCGAACAATTCCGTCTTCGGTGCTACATGGCTAGTTTACAAAGTGGTGAACTACCCAACCCTAAGGTACTTTTGTTGACAAAACATTTGTCATTCATGCGACACTGAGAAAAACACCCCTTACAGTAATTTTCTTAGACACATTCCATTTTTTTCCCAAAAACAATTCGTTCACGTCCTGTAATATATTTTGAGTTAACAATAACTTTTTATATTGCAGTCTTTATTAACCCACGTCTCTAGAGCAACGAAGAACACGCTTAATAAACTAGGAGTTTTTACTGTTTCATCTTTTCATGCTTTTATTTGCGCAAGAAGCCCTTCGCTACTCAATAATCTTTTAGCCGGACGAGGAGCAACAAAACGTCGACCTCCGATGCTATCTAGATCAAATAGCGGCTCCAGTAGAAGATCGCTGCAGGTTAGTAATTATTATTGTGTAAAAATGTGAAATTTTACGTTGGTCAATAGATAACGCCAACAATTTGAAAGATTAACAGCCTTGGTTATCTGTTAATCAGTTTTATGTTTGCTTACCCAACACAAGAGGAGAATCGCTCGTAAATCTTGCTCACGTATTGGATTATCAGCCCTTAATTATTGTATCAACAATAATTATTTCCGTAGATACATCACAATAATACAGAAAACTCATTTTTTCGTCGAGAGTAAAAATCTGGAAGCCGAATCGTGTTTTCTACGATTACGTGTTTTCATTTTTTATTACGGAAAACTTCAGATTGTCAACTTTTTATGGTTGCTGCTATCAAAGCCAAAGTAATTCTTTTCCATATTATACGGATTTTAAAAAGTGCTTTTATGGGTAACATAACACTAAAAGATGGGCAAAGTAAAATTCTAGTTCACATATTTTAAGTTTTCTCAATATTTTTCCTTTAAAAAGAAAAACACTTTTAATCGATTTTCCTTCGACACAATTTCAATTCAAATTTATCAGAAAAACCTTATGTATTAAGATGCTATATAAACATGCGGAGGTTTTCGAGTGTATCCTATTACCATATTTTCTTGTATTAAGAAGAATGGGCTATCCGCCTAAAAATAACTGAAAATTTAATAAAGTATTGAATTACTGCCTTGCTTTTCCTCATTGTTGGGATATTGTTTATTTTGTTTACAATAGAAACTATTGTTGGCGATATTTACTTGGATGTGTTTCGTTTTCTGCCGTCATTAAAAGCAAAATCTCAAATAAACAATTTAATTGTTGAAATTTATTTAAGTGCTCCGGATTATATTGTTAAACGTAATTGCAGGGCACGTAAGACGCGAATTAATCTTTTTCACCAAAATAGCTTCATCTTCCTAATAACGATCTCAATTTTTTTCATACTAAATTGGTATTATTTAAATTTTATTTTGTGTATTATTAATTATACCGTATTTAAATTCTACTACAAATCTTCTTGGCAGACAGACGTACATATATAACTTCATTTTATTTTACTTAATCTTTGTTAGAAGTTTTTAAATTACTTTTACAACAGATAATGAAGACTCGTTTAAACAAACTGTTCTTATTACCTTCTATGAAATTTGAACAATGGCAGAACTGTAATTACACTTTCTACTATTTTTACCTGTAACTGCAGGATGTGTTAATCTTCTAATAATAAACTTCATTATTACTTTTAAATACCTTTTGAACTTGGAATACCCTTCTCTATGTTCCGATTCATCATCTCTCAGTGTCGAGGTTTTTCAATTATTCCACACTTTTATCTCTATTATATTGACAATTATATAGATTGATTCTTTATAAGTATTTTATAAATTGTTTATCCACGACTAAAATTGTATTTATTTTAGAGTTTGACAGTATTTATCTTGCTATGATATTTAACTCTCTGGGGGTTACATCAATATATCGGATTGCAATACGTTTTTATTTCCAATTTTGTTGTTTTGTGCCCATACGTTTGATGTTTTCAATTTAGAGTTATATACTCTATTCGTATCTTTGCATTAGTTACGAAAACAATCACGAACAATTAAAAGGAAATTTTTAATTTAATACTCCAGAAGGAATCGGAGCTAAAGGATTGGATATGTATGGTAGGAGAAGTATCTCTAGTTAAATAAAGGCTTTAAATTATGTAATGTCGAAGTATTTCAAAGTATGGATGTCTCTCCATTTAGTCATCGTTTTTGGGCGCCAGTGCAAAATCACCCTACTACAATGAAATAGAAGTAATCCAATATTCAGGGTTCAGTCTGCCTCGGTGTCGAAGGAAATCTAAGTTAACAAATGATATATCTCAAAATAAACGCGTCAGTTATAATCAACCGGCAACCGTTTATATATTAATCGGCCGAAAATATAAATTACGTACAGTGACAAGCAGACAAGGAATCCACAACATCCGAATTAGATAACGTAACATTCATAGTCAAGCGGGAAACTGATAACTACCAACTCGAGCCCTTCGAGACCAAAATGGAAAACTTATAATCCCAAGACTGGAAAATTGCATAGATATACAGTGCAACGAGAAATATATTTGTTTTTCATAACAGGCCGATATTCTCTCAAAATTAACCACGGCAAGCTCGTTATTATCATACATTTTAAAAGCCGAACCTTATTATACCTAGGTATATCTAAAATCTATAAATCAATTTTTATGAGTTTAAAAAACCCTTTATATCCCATATCGTGCCGCCAACAAAGTCGTAATACGGACAAAGTTGATCGTTTTTATTGGTATATCTCCCGAAATTAGAACAAACTATAAACTAAAATAAGTTTAAAAATATCATTTTCTAAGCTTAAAAGTAAAAATTTAATAAAAAATGTAATTGGTGTTTTAAACATAATTTTCTTACGACGAAGTAATTTACTTCCAAATGACTTTTGCAGATGAACTCGAGGGAGGAATCGGAAAAAACGGTTAAAGTATCATTACCTGATTCAGCTACTGTTACGGTTTTCGTGAGGGAAGGAATGTCTGTTGAGGAATTTCTAAGTAGTGCTTGCACAAGAAAAAATCTGAATCCAACCGAACATTTCGTGCGAGTGAAAAAAAGGAGAGATATGGAAGATCACAATTATTTCGTTCCGCATCGCAGCGATGTAATTGAGACATACGTAAGTTACAATTTTGCATCTGTCTGCTTTGGCTTTACAAATGCGACCATTTATTTTTCTCGTTTTCCTGTTTATAGCTTCATACCCACGAAATTGTTGAAGTATGTGCAAAAATTTTATATCAAGTGGAATTATCTAGAAATACTTTGGAACAAATGTGGGGATTTAGCGTCGAGGCCGAGCTTGTTGAAAATGCAGATCGTCAGGATGAACTGTGTTGTTACGTGAGCAGAGTTGAAGACAAAAGCGTCGCGATGCAAAATGGTAAATAAAGCTTTTTCGAATTTACACTCAAACAACATTTTTATTTACAACGGAATTGTAGTAATGAATAATTCAAATGATTGTGACCTACATTTATTTTTCATTAAAATCGATCACGTACAGCAGTTAAGTGCTAATTAAGTACTCTTGGCGCACTAGAGCGCACTTTTTAAATCCCTCAATTTTTTAATTACTCAATTAACTCCCGGCATATTACTTACTGCAAGCACCACACATTGGCATTGTATTGTTTTTAATGCGGAGGTGAATAATGAATCCCGGTGTTACAACATGTTGTTCTCGTAGGTATTATAAAAGGGGACGAAATTATGGTTATAAATGGAGCCATTGTCTCCGACTTAGACATGATGTATCTGGAGAGTGTGTTACAAGAAGAATTAGCTTTGTGTATGATGATGAGGTCGTCGAGAACAGAGCCTCCCGAATTAGTAGGTATATTAAGAACCACCGACGACACAATCGAAAGCTTAGTGTGTCCGCCGCCTCCGTCAGAACCACAAGTTATTAGCGAAGAAATGATTTCTGGTCTCATTGTTCCTGCGCCCGGTTGGAGTAAGTTTCCCACGTTTCCCCCGAACATAAATTATTAATAATCTCCGCATTTTAGAGTCCGATAATTTTATAACTTCTTCTGGTGATAGCAATATGAAATTTAGTTCGAGAACGAATTCGTTCGAAATAGAAAATTTATTGAAAACCGCCGAGCAAGTGACAGGATTTTGTAGATCACCTGTTGAAACTAGGAAATCAAGTCCCACTGGTAGCATAGTTAGTAATACTTCACAAACGCCTTCCCGACAGTTAAGTGATGGAGAAAAATTGAGGAAAGTTGTTTTAGAATTAATTGATACCGAGAGAACATACGTTAAGGTATTTTACATTTAAAATTTATAACCGTAATAACTTCTCACCGCCTGAATTTATCTTCCAGAATCTCAACAATCTACTGGAAAATTATTTAGAACCTCTGAAAAGAGAAACTTTCTTATCCAATGCAGAAATTAATGCGCTCTTTGGAAATATCCAAGAAATCGTTGCCTTTCAACGACAATTCCTACAAAATTTGGACGAAGCTTTGGAAATGGAACCCGAGTTTTGTAAATTCGAATATCCTACTCAGTTTAAAGTAAAATTTCAATTGTGCGGCTCCGACATGTTTCTAATTACATTTATTTTTAGAATGTTTTGTTTTCCATCGGAAGTGCTTTCTTATATTACGTAAATCACTTTAAATTGTACAGTTCGTTTTGTGCAAGTCACAGTAAAGCACAAAAAGTTCTTCATCCAAGTAAGTAACTTCGTTGTTATTTCTCTTTAAATGTTTGGCGTAACATTTTTCAGATGAAGGAAATCAAGCTCTTCAAGAATTTTTATCATCTAGAAATCCTAGACAGCAACATTCGTCGACACTAGAATCCTATCTTATCAAGCCAATCCAAAGAATATTGAAATATCCGTTGCTGCTGCAACAGTTGAGAAATTTGACAGATCCAGCGACGGACGAACATCAGCATTTAGTCGGTAAGTCCTTTTTTCTAACATTTTCAAAATAAGGACAACGGTAAAATTTATTCAATCTTGCAGAGGCCCTAAAAGGAATGGAGAAAGTGGCCGAACACATTAACGAAATGCAGAGGATTCACGAAGAGTACGGTGCTATATTTGATCATCTTTTCAGACAACATCAAAAGTCATGCAAACAAGTAAGGGTATAACATCTTAACCAACCGCTTTGGCTAATAATTACGTTTGTTACAGCCAATAGATTTAAGTCCTGGAGACCTTTTATATTACGGTGGCGTAGAGTGGCTCAACATTTCTGATTTCTTAGGCAAGATTAAAAAAGGCTTAGAATTGCACGCCATGTGTTTTGTATTCAAATCGGCGGTAGTATTTCTGTGCAAGGAACGTTTACGACAAAAGAAGAAACTCATGGTGAGAAAAGAGTGTTATCTTATTTTGTATATCATTCCCGTTTTTATTTTCAGGGAGTTTCGAGTAAAAGTAACGCTTCCGAGGTGGAAATAATTCGCTACCAGGTTTTGATACCGGTCACGGAAGTGCAAGTTAGAGCTTCATCGGCGAAAGATATGGATTCTCATTTCTTATGGGAACTAATTCATTTAAGAAGTCAATTACAGAGGAGATCGGAAAAAGTTTATGTTCTCTCAAATAGGTATTTCATGATAAACATTGTGGGCTAGGAAATCTAACCAGTTGATACTTTTAGTACGGCAGATTTTAGAAACGCTTTCCTTAAAACTATTAGGCAAATTATTAGAGAATCCGTAAGAAATATGTCAATACCTTCTACCAAACCTGGAGCGGGTCCGGGAATCATTTTAGTTTCAACACACAAAGGCGAAATGATAAATAGCCAAACATTAGAAAGACCAACCAAGCAAACCATTATTATTCAAGGTTCACACACTTTAGGCAAAGTTAAAAAATCTAAAACATCGCAAAGGCATTCTTCTGGAAACATCGATTACGATAACATTAGTCAGGAAACAGACGATCCTCCTTGTACAACTTTTCGAAGCCGGAGTAAGACGGTCGGTGACGTTGCAGGTGAATTTTGATGGAACGGGCTTTGATCTTGTTTTTAAGTGGGCTTTCTTGCAGATGCCCCTAAGAAGGGCGAAAACGAAAAAGGCGATGCCGGAATTAAGTCTGAAGGTGAAGATGATTCCCAAGCTGGAAGTTCCAAAGGAAAATCTGGACTCGGCCGCACACCAAATCATTTAACGCTAAGGTAATTGAAAAATACACTATACGATATTACATTCTATTTACATTGTAGTAAAATCTATAGCACAACTTCAACTTTATCTGCCGGTAGTACCGGAAGTCAAGCACGCTTAATTCAATCATCCCATCAGCCAGAAAACTATCATCCTATGCAAGTAGAAGACTTAGGTAAGCAAAATTCAACAAATACTAAAACAATTAAAGCAGAAGTGCACACGGCCAGATCCAAATCACCTAAACGTTCTCCTAAAAAAAGTAGTGCCAAATTAGACTCGAATCCTAATCATTCGCGAAAATCGAGCCCTAGTAGTAGTTCCCGTAAGTCGAGCCCGAAATCGCTTAGGAAAACTGAAAAACTCTCAAAAAGCGAATCGACCACTTCTAGTCAAAGTAACGAAGAAGTCAAGAGTCCCAAAAAAATTAAATCGTCGTTAAAACAGCCATCAAAATCCTTAAGTATCGAGAACCCCACGTGCGTTGAATGTTATTTATCGGGAAAAAATGATAAAAGATAATACGACTTTTAGATATTAAAAACGTTACGGGTAAATATTAGAATATTCTTAGTCTTTATTTTTCCTTAACAATTTTATTTTATATTCTTATTTTTCCAATTAGTATGCTTAATTTAATCTGTAGCTTCCTGCTTGTTAGTATAAAAATTTAAACTTGTCTGTTGGACTTCTACACACTTTGGCAGAGTTTTGCTCTGCGTATGTGCAAATTTTTTACTTTTTTTCATAGCATAGATTTCAATCTATAAGAGACTTTCAGTTAAGTAAGTTAAATGAGAAAACACCTCTTATTCAAAATTGCGTCAAGTGGAGTAAATAACTTTTATCCCGAAACCTGTTCCTTTCTACTTAGTTTGATGAACTTAATTGTTTCTAAATTATCCAATAGATTACAGAGTGTAATACATTCCCGGAGTCAATATAAAAAAAAATTTATAATCCCCCGCTTTCTCTTCCACCAGCATAAACTAATCAATTTTCCAGTTTCCTTTCTCAATACTTGGATTTTTCCTTTTTAATTTCCAAATAATCCTATTTATCTCACGTTTTTCTACTTTGCTTTGTTGCACTTTCCTATACTGCACCTCCACCTCAATACATATCACTTTTTAAATTTTTGACAAAAGCATTTCAAAATTTTTCTGCTTTCATTTTAAAATTTTAACTGAAAGTCAATTTTCTTTAAAAAGAAATAATTAAATTTGTTACAAATTTATTGTTATAGGGTCGCCTGTGTGGAAACCAAGAGACAGTAGTTTAGAAGCATCCTGTACCACCCTCCCGCGCAAGGGTAAGGAACCCAATTCGACGGCGCTAAGCGCCTCGCGTAAGTCGTTAGTTGATGTAAATAGCGGGTTGGAAATTCATAGTTCGTATAATAAATCTTAAAAATAAACAATTAGGTTTAAAATCAACACTTCTGCTGTAAACATAATGCTAACATGATTGTACAGGGTGAAAAAACAATTTGTGTACGCTTTTAGACGTTCGACTTTGAACGAGCACACTTTCTTGTATTTTTAATTATTTGAACAGCGTCTAAAGGTATTTGAAATAAATGCGATCAGAAACGGGGTACAATTTTTGATGTTGAGCATTATGCTTAATACAGGGTGATTAAACAATAATATAATGAAATCCTTTTGTTAAAAATCAAATATATGTGTGAGTGAAAAAAGAGAATTTAAAGATAACGTTATCACCCAGTGCTAAAAAATTAAAATATTGTTAAAAGTTGGGATCATTTTTGAGGATGCTGAATTTGTAGAATAAATTAAGAGGTACATTACCTCAAAATTAGATAGAATTATTGTTTGTAATTAATCAAAAATAATAATTTTAATTATTTTGGGGTATGAAACTATTATAGGTGTAGGTCATTTTGATGCAGAGCATAATATTATACAGGGCGGTATTATGTAGTATCAAAAATTTTTAATACCTAGAACAATTTTGTAAATGTTAAATTTTTTGTCAAACTGAATGAAAATTAGTTCACTAAATTAAAGTTTTTCCAAACTATAAATTTTTAATAATTTCTACGCTTTCGGCTGTAACTCCAAATACGACTCGACTCGAGTTTTCTGTAATAACTCGAATACGGTGTGAAACATCAAATATATTTCAAAACCTAAAATGTTCATCTTTTTATCTCGAACACTTTCGGCCTGTTTAGCATTTTTGATATTTTACGTCGTTTTCGAGTTGTTGGAGAAAAACAGGGACGAGTCGAATTCTCGTGGTTACCTTTATAATATGAGTGCTAGAGGAACATAACTTTTTATATTAGGTTGTTTCCGATTCATACACAAGATAAAAGAAAGTGGATCCAGAAATGCTTCGTTTCCAAGATTTAGAAATATCAAGTTAACACCCTGGGTACTCCTTATTCTGGATGAGAATAATATATGATTTTTAGAAAATTTATTTAATTCCCCTACTCCCAACTATACTACGGTGACCAGTAAGGAACATAAAATTCCAGTCGATATCTAGAAATACAAAAACTTTGGGTATTTTGTTTCTTTGAGACGAAGCATTGGAGATTTACCTTTCTTCTTATTTTAGAGAGAGAATCGGCAAACAAACTTAGTTTGTCCTATATTAAAATATTTGTCCCGATTAATCTTTTCAATAAGATAAGGATTGATATTATTCCTTTAACGACACATGTCCTTGCATAATTTTAGGTGTTGGCCATTAAGAGACGTGCAATGATTTTGATTTTCTAATTAATTCCTTTCATTTCTTAGATTTTTAGGTATCGCCCATGCAGAGACCGACATCAGCAAATGCTAACTCTTTTGGGTCGATAAAAAAATCACAAAGAAATTAATTTTGAAAAGTTCGACTAAAACTTTTCTGTCATTTTGCTCCTGTAACTAGTTGGATTGAAGCAGCACGATTTCTTTTAGTTCTGTTAAGCTTCCCAAATATTATCAAACCAATCAGGAGGCTAATCACCTATCCGACTCTGTACCTTCAAGAATTTTAGAAAGAAAATTAAGGCTGGTTACCTCGAATTTAGGACCAAACTGTCTGTTACGAAAATTCTCGCGTTTGACAAAGAGAGGGAGGGGGGGGATTAAATATCCAATCAAACAAAATTTCTGATGATAATTTTCTTATGTTTACAGCGACAAAAGAATTTAGTTTTTTTCGGATAAAATTTATACAAGGAAAAACTTTAATTATCTTTACTATTAATCAGTATTATTAAAATGTTGACGCTTTCAAGACGATTGTGTTTTTGAAAATTTTGTTGTAAACAATTTAATAAATCATAAATTTTGTACAATTTTTAAAAAAAATGTTATAAATAAAATAATAAGTTTGCCTCGTGATTTTTGAAAAGGGGTGAAATTTTTAAATAGGAAATTATTACAAAAATTGAAATACCACACTGCGCTTTCATCGACTCCACGATTTTTTCAACATTAAAGTACTAACATAAAAAATTGAATTGTTTCGCTTAATAGTACCTGTATAGTTTTAATAAATTTTAGTTTAGAAGAACAAAATTTCAACTGATTCCGATTCAATCATACAAATAGCAAACAAAAATGAGAGGGAATTAGAAAGGTCTTACTATTAATAATATAAAATTTAGCAAATAGTTAAACGGTATGTAGATTTAATTATTACATAGAAAAATATATGTATTTTGAAATAAAATACAGTAAAAAAATTATTATTTATTGTAAATTCTAATTTGTTAATTAATAAAATATGTTATCACAATCATAGGTTTAACAAGAAGAAGCATTTAATTAAATGAAAAACCCTCGTAAGTACGCATACGTGCACGTGAAAATTTTTATATATTTTATTTTGAATAGTTTGACTAAGGTAAAGACCGAATTCATCACTTGACTAGTTAATTGATATCTATCTAACGTATAGGATGCGGCAAAAGATAACATATTATATTAATGGTTATTTCTACAACAACTAACGAATTTTTTCTCATCCAAAAATGTTTCGATCGCACAAGAATTTTAAGTTACCATTAGAATTTTAAATTAATGAAAACAGTAACAAGAAAAATAAAACTTGGTGTCATAAATCGACTGTTGTGAGAATGATTAAGACATCACCAAGTTGGCTCAAATGTAAACGTAAATACTGTTAAATATTTATTGTCTTCTTCCAATAATTGTGCTAGTGCTAATTAGTTGGTTTTGTAATAATTATTTGGGGTAAAATCGATAAGCTACACAAGTACACGTTGCTAGGTATTTTTTTGTGTAAACTTATCAACTTTATTAAAATGGCAAAGATTACCGAACTTAGACTTAAGTTAGAATACATTTTTAACATCTAAAGCAAATAAAAATTACTTTGCACTGTTCGGTTTATTTAAAATTAAGTAGCTTTTAAAATGGACTAATAAGCGATTAGTTATATATTTTTGCGATATTAAGTAAATAATGTTGCAAGATCAAAAAACCATTGCCAGATTGGAAAGAAGTGCCAAAACTGTAACAGTTTAATTAAGAAGATAGTTTTGACTTACGACATTATTTAATAAATTACTTTTTTCAAATGTTTATATACTTTAAATCTGTTTATTAGGAATAAGCATTTACTTGTATTTCTGTGTGTATGTCACGTCTACGTTAATGTGAGGTTGTATGAATCTACGAACATGAAAATTTAAAATATAATATTTAAAAAATCACCAAGCATTTTATTCCAATCTCATACCTTCCACATTTTCATCGATTGGAAACTTTCCGAAGTAAGTATCTTAGTTCGTAAGTATATCGTATATTACCCAAGAATATTAAAAATTAAATAAATTTATGCATATAAATGATAAAAGATTTGATAGGAAAGGAAATAATAGCTTTTCCAATGTAAAAATCTTTATTATCATTAAATAAAATCAATTTTGCCACAATCTTAAAACTTTATCCTTACCACCAGTCGCTACTATTAGTCCATTATTTGACCAATCAACAGCATATACTTCATCTGCATGTCCAGGTAAATCTCTTTCCATCTTTTTCGTGCTTATATTCCAGAGTTTCAAAGTAGAATCGGCGCTTCCACTCACCAATAGTCTCGAATCACAAGAAAATGCAATCATATACACAGCTTGCACGTGTCCTCTCAAAGTACAAATAAAATTTCCATTCTTACTTTCCCACAGTTTAATTGACTTATCAAACGAAGCGGAAGCCAATATTCTGCCATCGGGCGAAAATTTCACATCGTTGATCAAATGTTTATGACCAGTCATACGAGCAATGGGCGCCTTTTCATGTTCAGGATCCCACAAAATTAAAGTGTAATCGTCTGATCCTGAAACTAAACGCTCTCCCGACGTTTTAACAATTTGATTGTAACGATCGGAGGCAAACTTTTGCATCTGCGACTTATCGTCCGTTTTAGTTACATTATTTGTGATGGGATCGTAAGGCCCCATTTTCATTACGTAATCCGTGTTCAACGCTAAAGTATTTACCCAATGAGCATGTTTATCTAATGTCCTGCACAAAACACCGTCACTTGCACGCCAAACTTTGATCGTAGTATCTTGAGATGCTGAATAAATTAAACCATTACCACCCCACTTCACGCAGGTGACGCTTTTCGTGTGGCCAGTAAGAGATCTCACGGTGATTCCTAAAATTGTGTCCCAAATACGAATGTCACCATCTTTGGATGCCGAAGCTAGAAATCTGAACAAAGTTATAAGTTATGGTTGCTCACAAAGAATTGTAATACTGACCTGCAGTCGGGATTGCTGTGATAAGGTTCCCAACAAAGAGACGTAATCCACTGCTTATGTCCAATCATTGTTTTTCCGATCTGTTTACCATTTTCGGGATTCCAAATTATCACTCGCCCATTTTTACAAGCCGACGCCAACTTTGAACTGTCTGGTGCCCAACTAATACAAAACACCCAGTTTTTGTGCCCCTCGCATGTAAAATAAGGACTTTGAGTGGACAGATCCCAGAATCTGACAGTCGTATCGCCAGACCCGCTGGCTAAATGTTGACCATCTGGACTGAAACTCAACGAAATCACAGCTTCTGCATGTCCTGGTATCGAACTCGTGCAACGAGTAACCGGTCTAACTTTGAAAACTGCCTGTTGCTGGTAAATAATTTCCACAACATTTTCGTTGTCGAGTTTAATCAAATCTACCGCTTGACCTACGGTGGTTTTAATTTCTCTGTCGTTGATGAAGAATAAATACGGAACTTTGGTTTCTTGTTCTAAAAGTGTGTTGCACAACAATGTTAGTTGCTCGACAGTGACATCCACTGGTAATTCTATTAGATCTTGCAACACCTCGCCCGATTCTGATTTTAGAAGGCATTGCAGGAGTTTCTGTGGTTTAATTTCTTCGTCCACTTCCATGTTAGATGTAGATTTTTGCCAAACTCAATTTTAACCTAAAACTGTCACGCTTCTAACACGACGTGGAGTGGGGCGCATGGAGCTTATTTAAAAAGAAGCGCGCGCTTAATTGCAAAATTGTAAAAAGTCATTAGAAATACAGTTTATATTTACAAGGTGTACAACTGGGGCATGAACTGGGGTACATACTTTATCACAGCTGGATAATTTACCTCAAAGGTGAAGACTTCAGCTTAAATTTTGAATATTTTGAATCGATTTTTTTTAAAACGAGAATTGGTAGATAATAGCGGATTCTCCAATATCGATTGAAGAACAACCTTCAGAAGTAATTTAGGTTAGGTTTTTTCACGTGTGTTTTGAAAAATTTAACTTGAGCAAAAATGAGCGATGAAATTGATTTTCCACGAGGTGGAAAGAAACACGTCCAGGAAGAAACAGAACATGAAAGGAAAAGTCTTCGCAATACCGATAACGTAAGTCACCGAATTTTTTCTGAAACTCAATTATTGAAATTTGATTTTTAGATATTTTCTGTCTCTCAAAATGTGAAACAAAAAAAGAAGAAGAAAAAGGAGATCAAAGATAAAGAAGAAAACGTTGAGCTGAGTACTAACATTGCAGAAAATCTCAATTTCAAAACTGCCGAAGAAGGAATGTTAGTGTTGGGATGCGTTCGAAGTGTCAATTCTTACATAGTTGAAGTCGATTTACCTGGAAAAGTGTCTGGAAAAATTAAAATTAATCGGATCTCGAATGTGTACACTGACTTGTTACAAAACGTGATAAATGAAAATAGCTCCGAGAGCAGTGTAAGTCACCGTTAGATGTAAATTGCTAGTATGCTCATGTTTTTCTTACAGAATATAGCAACCCTTCCCTCTTTATTTGAAATTGGCCAATATGTTCCAACTAAAATTTTGGAGAAAGAAGAAGTGGATGGCCACACTAATTTGCACTTGTCCACCAGTCCTTTTGACATAAATTCCGACTTAAATCACACTATTTTTGATAAAGGGGCGTTTATTTGGGCTGCAGTTCAGTCCGAATTGGATCACGGTTACCAATTGGATGCAGGAATTTCAAATTTAAGATTATTTTTACCACAAAGCAATGTGAGGGATGATTGTGTGTTGAGTAAGTGAATTTGAATATTTTAAACTGTAATCCTGAAACTTACGAATATTTTTAGAAATTGGACAACCGTTATGGTGTTCGGTTATAAAATCTGAGGTTACTACTAACGTGTGCACAGCTACTGTAAGTATTTTGGAAGAACACATGAAAAATTCGGTACGTAATGAAGATCTCACTTTGCACCATCTAACACCAGGAATACCAATTGACTTCTACATAACAGACGTAAGTTTTTGTTTCTTATTTCACGAGCAAGTAAACTAAAGATTTTCATTGCCTTAGGAAGTTAAAAATGGATATCAAGGAAAATTTTTAAGCGGATATGTGGGTTACATCAATAAAGAATACTTAGACACAACCCTGACTTACTACAGCGGAGATATGGTGAAAACATGTCTGATGTACATTCAACCGACTACTAAATTAAGTTACTTGAGTGTGAGAGGACTGGGGAAAGCAAAACTCCCGAAACACTCCATTGGAAAAATTTTGAAAGTTCAAGTAAGTTTTGGAAAACGCGAAGAATTGTTCAAAAATATATTTTTCTTTTTAGATTGCCTCAAAGGTGGGCGCTGCTTTATTGGCACGCCATGAAAACGAACAATATTTTATTCCTTTCAAACGATTTATCGCCAATTTGTCAAAGTCGGACAAATTAAAGGAGGCCATCGACAGTAAATACGCAAAAGGTACGACTCACAAGTGCAGAATTATAAATTACCAGTACATGGACGAAACCTACATTGCCACTTTTGAATCTGAAGTTATTAAATCAAAATATTTTATCGAAGCCGATGCGAAAATGGGTGAACTAGTGGAAGTTACAGTTAAAACAATTGCAAAAATTGGAGTGTTTGTTAAATTGGGTGCTCTGGATGCTTTAATTCATAATAATCATTTGAGCGATGTTGCGTACAGCCCCAGTATTAAGAAGCAGTTTAGTGTTGGACAAAAATTAAAGGCAAGGTAAAATTACTGACATAAATTTTAATCAAGCAGTTTTTATCTTTTAAATTTTCTAGAGTTTGGAACAAAGGCGAACGCGGTCTAGATATGACTATTAAGCCGTCCTTGGTAAACTCCGACTTGTGTGTGACTTCGTATGATGAGTCTTATGCAGGTCGACAATTTCCAGGGGTTGTCACAAAGGTTTCTTCTGCTGGTCTTATGATTATGTTTTATGGTGGAGTTTCAGGTTTTTTATTTAGCAATTATATTGGGCTAGAATATGTGCACAATTATAGCAAATTGTATTATACTGGCCAAGTGGTACGTAGGAACTATTATTTTTACCTGACATTTTTAATGGAATTTTTTCAGATTAAAGTTTATGTTAAAACTGTTACAAATGGAAAGCTGTATTTGTGCTTAGATAAACCTAAAATGTCCAATCAACGGAAGGTGAAAGTGGGTGAATTAGTCGAAGGTATTGTGACTAATATTAAAGACGACGGTTTGGAGATTCAAATCGGAATTAATAAAATTAATGCTCTGATACCCACAAGTCACCTCACTGGAAGTTTATCGTTGGTTTCCAATTTGAAAGGTGAAAAGTTTTATATAATTTTAACAATTTGAAACAATTTTTTGTTACAGAAACTTTCAAAATTGGCGACATCTTAAAAGAATTATTATGCATATCTAACAGTCCAAAGATTATTTTATCTATAATGGAGGCAAAGCTGTACAAAAAATCCGACTTTGCCATTCCGAAAATTGAAGACCTTAAAGAAGGTGACGTTGTTCGATGCTATTACAAGGCAGATTACGATAACGGCATTGAAGTATTCACAATTTGTGGAAAAACATTAAAACTTGCATACAGGGTAAATATTTTTATTTTCCTTGTAAATATTGAAATCTAAAGTGTTGTTTTAGGAAATAGTGCTTAAAGATGAAATACCATTATTAGATTTTCAACCCTACCAGGTCGTCATAACAAAAATCACAAAATTAGATAAGTCTAATAAGAAGTTACATGTTACAGCAAAAATTGCAGAAGTTTTCAATGGTGATCACAATGTAAGTTATGAAGAAAATCATGTACGGCAGTTGCTAACTATTCACTTTGCAGTATTCCTTGAATATTTTAGAAGAATATGTTTCGGACGTAGAGCGTTTGAGGAAGCATTTCCAACAAATTGGATCTCCTTTGGGAAGTCTACGAATAGGGCAACGTGTTCAATGTGTTGTTAACAAAATCAGTTCAAACGGATCATCAGTGTTTTTGGAAAATAACGCTCAAGGTTTGGTTTCGAGAAACCATTGCCCTAAGAATCTTAAAAATGGCCAAGTAATACGTGGAGTGATTTTGTGGATCAATTATAAACATAAATTTGCCGAAGTGTCTCTTCTTGATGACGTCATTGCTAGTGTAAATGAGTCGCAAAGTAAGTTTTGCTAATTGAACTTTTTAGTTTTGATTGTAAGTTGTGGTTTTAGATGGATTTACAAACAAGCAAATGGGATCAATTTGTCGAGCACGTATTTTAATTTCACATGCTGAATACATCATAGTGTTGTTACAGAATTGGCTGGCAAAGAAGCAGTTAATGCTGTTGCCGACTTACATTCACGAAAATGCGTTTATTAATAAAGTAGTGTACCCAGAACTAATTGATATTGATGTAATAATTTCTCGGTAAGTGCAATTTTGAGTAGTTTAAATTCATCTTTTGACTGTGAATTTATAGAAAAGTTGGTAATCAATTAATTGGAGTTGATAAAGCGATGCGGAAAGCAATGAAAAAGCACAAGAAACGTAAAAATATTTACGAACTACAAGTTGCTTCCAAGAAAAAGTGTTTGAAAGATGATGAAGTCAAAATAGAGGAAGAGGAGACATTAAAACTTGAAAACCTTGAAACTGAAGGGTCTTCCAAGATGTGCTTGGATAATGAAAAATTTACAGTGGAAGAAGAAGAAGAGGATGACAATGAATATATTTCTATTATTTCTTAATTAAAAAACTTTAAAATTTTACACTAGAATATTTTTGTTCCTCTATAATATAATTACAGCAGAGTACATTATCTTATACCGCGTACTGAATTCTTAAGTAATTCGTACTGAAGTAGTTTTACTGATTCATTTATAAAATTATTGGTGAAAGCTCGTGCCAATCAAAGTGGTCCAGTAATAACATTTTATATACTACTTAACGATGATTATATTATCTTGAATCCAATGATTATCTAATCTTGATCAATCACATTACGCACCATCCTGTATAAACGCGCCAAAACCAGCTGGAATTTTCGCTCTAGTTCATTTCAAATTTGAAAGCCCCCTAAAGTACTAAATACTAATGTGCTACACATTTTCTATTGTTTGCACACCAGTGAAGGACAAATGTTAACCGATTATGTGCTTCCCTAAAGTTTCGCATGATTGCTCAATATTCCGTAACAGTTTTGGCGATTAAACCTATTTATTTTTAGGTTATGTTATGTATTCATTTAAATTCTAGAATTTTCCATGAAAGTTGGTTTTAAAAATGCGCCAAAATTCCGACCGAAGTGAATTGGATGAGCTTATTCTCGGCGAAGACGAAGCCACCTCGACGAAGGAGTATCGGGTGGAAGATTTTCTCACCGATTTGAAATGTTTCTATCAGTTGTTAAACGAAGAAGACTTCAAAAAGGTGAAAAATTTCGAACAACAAGTCCTAACGTATATTGAAACACAGGATAGAGCCACACACGGTATCGCCGTTTATAATCCTCAAAATAATAGCATTGAAAACATCTTTACTCAATTAATTATTGGAATCGGTCAAATTATAGTCAACTACGAAAACGATAAACTGACACAACTGTGGCACGGTTTGGCAAGGATCGGTAAGAGATTTAAGTTTATCGATACTAATAAACTGAAGAGCGTGTTTGGTCTGCGTGTTTTTAAAGAATGGTTACTGCATGGAAATGTTCCAAAGCGCTTATACGCAGATTTCGAAGACATCAAAAAATTGGGTAAAGGTGGTTTCGGAAAAGTTGTTTGTGCAAGAAATAAATTAGATAACGTTAGATATGCTCTCAAAATTATTAAAACATCTGATAAGAAACTTCATCGTCACGTTTCGGAAGTTCACATTTTATCTGTATTAGATCATCCAAACATTGTAAATTACAAAAGTTCTTGGTTAGAAAGAAACCATTCCGTTATAGGCGATCATAATGGATCGACGTCGGAGGATTCTAGTGATTATTCAACCAGTAACGACTCGGATGAAGTAAAAGATTTCTCAACAAATAATTTAGTTGAAATATCAGGTAGTTCAGGAATTACATTTCAAGATATTTCAACAAGTCACAATTCTGTAAAAGCATATGAAAGTGGTGACAAAGCGCTTGCTCGGTTTAAAAATTATTCAAACAGCAATGCTTTCCTAATTGAAGACCATTCGTCGATTAATCTGACCTTATATATTCAAATGGAAAAGTGTGACATGACTTTAAATGGATGGCTGAATTCCAAACGTAATCTCTTATCGGGAACATGCAACGATAATCATTTTCAAGATTGGGATAAACTAAATTCCATCGATGTGTTGCAAGGAATATCAAAAGGTTAGATTTTTTCTTAAATTCTATTAAACCTACCTTGGATATTGGGATATTTATTTTGTAATTGTAAATGGGATGTTCACTATTGGGCTATTCTTGAAAGTGCCTCTACTTTTTTAGAGGATACAAAAAAATTCGGAAAGAATGCATGTTTGAAAACACCACTTTTTGTAACTAAAATAGGAAAAAATTGGTTAAACAAAATTAGAAGGTTTTTTTAATATCTTTATGTTATTTTTAATGATTATCAAAATTGTTATTCTTCGCTGTTGAGTTATGGACATTTAAAAATTAAAAGTTATCGTAGAAATGAGTTTTATATTTGGCATGGATTTGGAAACTTTTGTTGTGGTCGATAAAGAAAAAGTAAGTAGTATAAATACCAGGGTCTCTATTTCTAGTTTCTCGCAATCTTACAGCATCTCTCGATGCAAACACGATAATGAAATTGATTAGGATTTCACGATATAAAAATAAGCAATGATTTAATTTTTTAATAATTTATTATGTAAGAATTTGATAAAGCTGAATAGAATTTTTTTTCCTTGATCAAATTAGTCTCTTAATAGTATTTTGTTGCAGCATTGGAATACATTCATTCAAAAAACATAGTTCACCACGACGTTACCCCAGCAAATATATTCATAAATTACAATTGGGGAGTTCCTCGAGTCATTCTAGCCGACTTTGGTTTAGCATGTTCTGATAGACAGAAAGCTGACTGTAGTCGTAAAGGTACTTCGACCTATTCAATACCGACAGATTTCGATGCAATATGTCATCCAAAAGTAAGTAAACGACTCACTCTATTGGGAGCTTTATTTAAATTTTATTTTTTAGAACGACTTGTACTCGCTTGGGGTTGTAGCATACGAAGTAGCACTGGAGTGCGGTACGCAATACGAAGTGCATAAAAAGATTGAAGGATTGAAAGCCTACGCGATTAATAACGAAGATGAAGCCATAAATCCCAAACTCTGGAGTATAATCAAAAAACTTATAAGCAAAGAGGTGGAAAATAGACCAACGGCTGCAGAATTATTAATAGAAATAGAGAAGATGTATATTGATAGTTTAGAGCAAGCATTGGAGGGAAAAAATGTTATATTGAAAGGATTAACAATAAAAGAAACAAATGTCATTCAAATGCAGCAAATAATGGAGAAGAATAAACAATTGTTGGAACAGTTGAAAGAAAAGGACCAACAGTTGATGGAAAAAGATCTGCAATTGATGGAAAAAGATCGACAATTGTTAGAAAAAGATAATCAAATTCGAGAATTGCTTGAAATGATTAGTCAACGCGTATAAATTTAGCGTGTGTTGTGATTGTGTTGTCTTGAATTTTTAAAACTGCCACTTTTTAAAACGAAATCAACAGAATTTAATTAATTGGCTGATTTCAAGTTTTCATTCCTAAAAATTAGCTCAAAGTAGGTGGAGTGTTATTTTATTACTTTAAATTCTAGTTTTTATTATGTTTTTACAAAACGTTTACTCTAACGAGAAGTATTCTTTTGCATTATATGCAAGTTATTTTAACTACTGAACTTGTGATCAGGTATTGTGTAAGTTTTACTATATACACAAGCACTACCATGTGACTGATTTTCGAAATTAGAAATTGTGATATTTTCTAAAAATAAAAAATTAATTTTACCTTTGTGCTTGTGCTATTTATTTTCCATTCAAACTGAATTGAATATGAAAGAACGGTAAAACTTATTGTTTAAAAAATAATTTTTTATTAACTATAATTACAAAATACTAATCTAAAAATAAATTATCTATATTCTAAATATCATTGTCTTACAGTCGAAAAAAGAGTCGGTAACAAACATCAAGAGTAGGATTCGATAATGTAATTTATCCAACCCAAGTAATTATAAACCATAGTGTAAATGCCATACTTATTTCTTCTTCCACAACCATCTCCAAAACTGGTAATTCCTTGAAGTGTGTAACCTTTCGACTTGGTACCATTTCGTGGAGGGCACATTAGCCCTCCTCCACTATCACCAGCACAAGTATCGGCAGCTCCAGACGCCCAACCGGCACAAAACATATTTTGCGTTAACAAGTACTTTTTGTAGGCTCTTATGCAAGTGTTCCAATTTACCACTGGTATCTGAAATAGAATTTTAAATAATTGCAAAACAATATATTTACCCGAGTTTACCTCGGCTTCTTGCAGTACAGTTGAACCATACTCGTCACTACTGTTTAATTTTCCCCAACCCATTATCGAACACATTTCTTCTGTTTTAGGCGGATTCGTTGGTAAACAAACAACGGGTAACTTAACAGGCCTTGGAAGTCGAAGCAGAGCTATGTCGTTATCGACGGTCATGTGATTAAATCTAGGATGCAAAAACATTTTTTGCACAGTCATCTCCAATTCTCTTCCATCCACCGCACTCAAATCGTGTTCGTTTAAACGCACTCTCAAGTAACTACGTACGCAGTGTCCTGCTGTTAGGATCCATTTTGAAGCGATTAAAGTACCAGCGCAAAATACTTCCTTAAAAAAGCTGTTATTGCAAATCTTTCACTGTTAACATACGTTTTACCCTGTATCGATTAATAACAGCCACATGCCAGGGCCATTTGTGCTTTTGCGCATCCTTTCCGCCTATGATTTTTAACATTTTTGATTTCTTTCGCGCTATGCCACATTGGCGAATTTTAACCGCATGCTGGTGAGATTCTTGAGTGTCTTGTTTGTTGTACTCGTATTTTGTAACGTCTGGAAAAATAATTTGAATCTTTCCGAAATTACAGAACCATGGGTTCTTTGCTTACCTTGGTAACCTATTCTTCTGTTGTTTAAATTTAAAAGGTTTATAACGTATTTTTCGCATTTTGAATTGTCGTGGTAGCAATACGCGGATTGCCGTTGCCGTCTTTTTTTACACCTTTTATACTTTCTGCAGGTTCGAATTCGGAACGTTCTACAATTGTGGGTGCACTTTGACCATTTGGACCATTTACTCCACATGTGATGTTTCGTGGACGATCTTGCTTTGTGCTTATTTCCCTGAAAATGAAAAAAGATGATTTGAGATTCAAGTCTACTTTTTCGTAGTGCAAAATTACGAAAATTATGCAAATTATGAGGTAGGTAATTACTATAATATTTATAGTCGCCACTTGTTAAAGAATGCTCGTGCAGCCTTGAAGGTCAAATTTGTGATTTGATAATTTAAATAATTAATCGAAGTTGTCTCTAATCCTGGAAGTGTTCCATTTAGATAAAAGTTTGTTCAGTACCTCAATGTACACCAAGTGAAAATCGTCGTCTTCTAACTGTTTTCTTAGTTTTCTTTTGCATCTTTTCTTACTGCACGGTCGTTTTTCGTACATTTTCGATTGTTTGCATTTTGGGCTGATGCATTTTTTCATCCTCCTTTGCAAACAATCTTCACATCTCGACCACGGCGACCACTTGGTGAAAAGTGGTAACAAATAGTTACTACTATTCCTTTGGGGAAGATCCTCGATTTGTGCATCAATTTGTTTCGTAATATTTGAAGTTTCTTGCAAACTTTCAGTAGAAACTTCCATTTCTATCTGTAATGATAAAGTGGTTTAATTATTGCTTTATTCAACACAAAGTTATAAAATTAGCATTTAAATGAGAACGAAAGTTATTAGTTCAGCAGATACCATCGCCAGTCTTAATTTACCATTAGCTCTTCAGATGTTACAAAGTATTTATGTCGACACGCGAGGTGAAAAAATTGCTATATTTAATTATTTTAAATTTACGAACGAAATTAAGAAAATTCAGTTAAGAATTTTTCTAATTTTGATTGAATGATGGACATGGTAGAACCACCATTCTTTTATGTTTGAGGTCATTATCGCGGTGGAAAATCAATCCCTCACTTGACAACTTGTGAATCTTCTAGGGGGCAACTGGAGGAATTCTCCATAGTTATTTTTGGTTTCAAAAAATGAATAATATATTTTTTCTACCTAAAATTTCAATACTGCTTTTTGGTTTCAGTAAACAAAAAATTAATTTTGGTGGGAATAAAATATTTAATTTATAGACTTGAATGTGGTCGAATTAATTTAACTTTTTGCTACGCACGTAAAGCAATTAATTAAAAGAATTACGCTATTAAAAATTAATTAGAGAATTCAATAAGCAGTAATTTTATCAGTCAAGGTGCATTCTAAATAAAACGTTAAAAAAAGTTAAATAATGTTGAACGTATCCAAGGCTAAGTGACAGCGGATAAATAATAATCGGTTTAACATAAATTGAGTATATAATAAATATTATATTATATAATTTCCAGTCGAAAAAAGAGTTTATACTTTATAATTTGGCTGTAACCTCATGGCTGAGAAGAAGAGACGTTAAATTTTAGTGCAAATTTAAAAATTGAGATGTATAATTTTATCACCAGCTCGTCGAAGTTAACCAGAATCAATTATTGCAGCCGATTATTATTTTAAAATTCGTTCGGTAGTAAAAATTAAAATCGAATTGGTGCAATGGTTTCTCGTCCGATACAGTTTATGATGTGATACTAAAAGAATGTAATTACAGTGTGCATGGCTTTCAATAAATTGGTTACACTGGCGCCGACTATATTGGGGCACAGAGGTATCTGCCTCACAGGGATGTGAAACCCCTTCAAAAATATGTATAGTTATTTTGAATTTTTATTTAGTTATTTATGAAAATTATAGTGGGGAATCCCCGAATACCTATTCGCTAATATGTCCTGTTATGTTACCGCTTCAGTTTTAATAATTATTTTGAAGATACAATTTTATTTTTTGCTTTCAGAAATGGCGAGGAAGAAAATGGTAATTGGTTATGTGAAAAAGTTTTACTCGTACCCTAGAGATTTTGAAATATCGACGCCTGTGATTGACATTCGGAAAAACAAGTTTTTTTTTTAAACAATACGTAGCTTCATTTACTGGTACGTATAATTAACTGTGAGGATTTCATTCTAAGCACTTGAAACTTTACAACGAATACAAGGTAATAAAAGGATCGAGGGACCTAAAAGTAATCTTGCTTCATCGACACACTTATCCAGAAATATAAAAGTGAATTTAAAAAAAAAGTGTCTTTGAGTAACTATTGGTTTTGCATAATTAAGATGAGGTATCGTTTGAATGAAATGCAAATAAAAAATAAAAGTTGATAATAATATATTAGAAAGTGCATTCACTAAATTTGCATACAAAGAAAAATGTTAAGAGATAGAGACACGCAATCGTTGGATAATTAATAACTTATCGAGAAAACTTGATCGCGATCCAAAGAATATCAATTTGATAATAATAAACCGTCCACAAAGCGCTAATTATTTGTTTGAATTTTCACTTGACTAGTTTAAATTTTTAATTTCTATTTAAATTAACACGATTAATTTATAGTTTGTCACTCAGTTTTTATCGTCAAAGGTTAATGGTAGTAATTTTGTTTGGCTATTCGATAAAAATGCAATAAATCATGTTTGTTATTGTATTTTGGATTTTCCGGAGGGACCTTTTAAAATCTGGTTCATTAAACGTCATGCTTTTGTTATCATCCGAAATGATAAAACAAACAAAAATAACTTTTGATAAGTTTGAAAAAGTTTTGCACCGCAGGAAGAAGTGGTTTTGCGCAGACAGAAGGATAAACAGCCGCTGGAGAATTTGATAATCTGATGATTCAGTTTAAAGAAATAACAACGTTGCTGGTAAAAAATGGCTTGGTTACTTTCCAACCGTTTTCAAAAATCATCAATCACTTGAATAATATTAAAAATTTAGCAAGCTCATTCTCAAGTTTCTACTTTTATTTAAGTAATCTGTAGGTGAGTTCACATTTAAATTGTCAATCGATATATCAATCAAAAGGTTTTTAGTATTCAAGAAACGTCAGATATATTATAGAAGGACACATTCTTAGCTTTCTTCGTGGCGTATCAAATTTATTAGTAAACGATCTAAAATTAAAACTTTAGATATGCAATTAGATAATTTACTTATTAGCAACACATTTGTTTTAAATAAACTAATAAACTAGAAAAATATGTTATGCTCTTATCCAGCAATTATGGTAACAAGATGATTACATAATTCAATTATATCGGAACCAATCACAAAACTGGAGTTTTGCTTTGTCAGAAAGCAAAGACAGCGCTATCCTCGTAAGTAACGGGGACAGGATTGCTACATCTTCCCCAAATGAAAAAGCTACGAGCCGCCACTGCGCTATATACATATTATTATGTTAGTTACATTAATCTGGTGTCTAATCCATGGTTTTCTTTTTATATCACAGAACAGGAAGCACAAGTTAATCGTTCAAGTCAGTTTTTGGATGTTAAGAAATTTTTCAATGTGATAGAATACCTGATAGTTTGCCAAAATCCATTTAAATCAATCGCTTTTGTCGCTCTATTTATTTTTGTCCTAGGTAAGTAAAATACTATGTCATTCAACATAATTATTATTTAGGTCTTTAATGCACTGTTTTTACGCAATTTATCATTTAATGGGCTGATTTCCTGTTGCGCTCGATCTTTTATAGACTTTAGATCACAGTAGTCGGTCGGTCTATGTTCAAATATTTCGATCTTGGGGTTTGGCATATGCGGAAAATCGCCAGAAACTATCACTGTTAATTATATTTTCTTAGTAAGCCATATTAATTACTAATATTTACTTAAAAATATTAAAATTAGTTCTTACAAAACAGGAATTTACCAGACGACATACAATAAGATAATCAATCATTTTAGTAATAAAATCATAATTTATGCGATTTGAGATGATGAGATGTTTCTACTTTCTAGCCAAGTTTACCGCTCCAGTTTGAATACTAAAATTTATTTTTTTATTACTCTAACTAATTCAGTTTGTGCCTGAAGTCTTTAAGAAATGTTAACGAAAGGAAAGAATCAATTAATTAGAAATTTATTTATTGTCGTTCCTCATTTGTTTATTAGCTGCATTTTTCTTAGAAAATACACCAGCGAATTATGTACAATGCCTCCCAAAAATGAGCATACGAATTATTATATCGTTAGAAAAATAATTAATAATTTTTTGATTTTACAGCCAATGGTAACTCAGGAATATATGAAGACGGTACATATTCCTGGCTTGCGATTGGTTGAAAAATACAAATCTCAAAATAAATGAGTATAAAACTGATTTAAATCCAGCACTCTTATTTGGAACACTCTATATACATGGTGCACTTAATAAATGGTAAATAATAATTATATATACTAGATAAAATAATTATCGATGAGGTAAGTGCGAACCGGGTATTTTCGGTTAGAACTTCTGTTTTCTCGTAATCAGTTATACATTTAAGAGTACCAGTCGATACACAAGTTAATTTAATATTTACTTTAACATTTCGAGTGTTTGCTCTGCTAAAATCGCCATCAGTTCCTGATAAAAAAAATCGTACAGGCGATATTGGTTTTTCACCGAACCGATTGTTGATGGTAAAACCTTCTTCCGAAGTAATTTGATTTCTTCATTATTGTAATCATTCCACACCTTCTGGTTTGGATTCGAATTTGGAAACAAATGATTATCGATGTCATCAACCCTCTCTTAATACGGCTAAAAATAATTACACATTTTTCACCGTTTAGCAACTATCACTTGGGACTTAAATGGAAGAAGACAATTTGAATGCAAGTTTGACCAAATAAGGGCAAACAATTGCACCAATTATAATCAAACCTTCCTAATACCTAAATTGGTTGTGGGAAAATTGTACTGTGATAAGAGAACAATAATGGTGTAACCCCGACGAATGATCCCGCGTATGTGTGGGTCGGGCATTGTACTTTCAAATTTATGAGGTTTCAAGTTTAATAATTTTTATTTGACAATTGAATTACTTCTATTTCCGGTTTCTAATTAATTTTGTCGTTACGTTGAACTGTATCCACCAGAATTTTCCTGATGATGTCATAATGGGCCGAAAAAATGTACCTACTGCATGCGTGACGGACTGTGATGGATTTTGGCAAACCCGATGATAATAAAAATAGGTGTTAGAATAATATTATTATATAACATCCATCGGTGTGTTTATTTATAATTTTTTTGAACGACAATCAGGTGTTCTGTAGTAATTATAATTATGATAATTTTACGGTTGATTAATTTAAATAATAGAGAAGTTAATAGCGTGATTTTTTTTTAGAAATAATGAATCATAATTATAAACGATTATCTTTGGTGATAGGTAATTAACTTTGGAATTATTATAAAAAATAAACTGGATCGTAAATTTTTTAAATAATTACTTTTTTTAAAAAACTACTTATTTTACCTGATTTGTGTGAACTTCATTCCAGAGAACAATTACGTATAAAATAAAGCACAATAAATTATTACACATTTGTAATTATTTAAGTGATTAAACAAATTAATTTTGCAGGTTTCGCGATGTCTAACTCTTATCGGATTTGATGCACAAATAATAAATTTTGATATTAAAGTTCACGATAACAAAATAAATTGAAGTCATTATTCAAATGGTAGTACATGAAAAGTAAACAACAACGTATTTACACTTTGGATTCTCTAATACTGACTGACTGACTGCTACCACAAAATATGAATAAGAAAGCGAGACTGAGTTGCATGGCGGGTTTATAATAATTCTAGTTTCGTCCTTTCGTACTTGTAATTTACTACACGATTCCTAATTGAAGTATTAGCGCTTAATTAGTATACAAGTTTTCCGATTAACGATTATTTGATTGCATTGCAACGAAACGTGAAGTTACTAATCAAAATAATAAAACTATCGTCTATTGTAGACTTACATTTTTTAAATTCATTAATTACTAATTACGCACAATGATGCCGCACTATTTATTATTTAACAAAAATTTAATTCGTTCTTTTAGAGAAATCAAAATATGTAAATACAAAAGTTAAAAATAAACGTTTGAATTATTTATATCGCGGCGAGGTTATTACCACATTCTTGTTTTTTTTTTAATTTTTCAAATGCAATAATATCAATGAAAAATTATTGTTCCCAATTTGGAATAACAATGGAATTTTTTTCCTGTTTATCGTAAGATTACAAATTTTTTAAATTTGTATTTATCTATAATGCATGTAGGTGTAATCGATTAAAACTTAAAATAATTGCAAACTTTTAAACTTAAGCAACTTTGCTCGTTTAACCGCAATCAATTAATAAATCTGCTTCAACATTCTAGAAAACCACATTTGACCCCTTGCGGTTATTTTTTAAGATCTCAAATTTGCATGTTTATAAACCCATTCAAAATTTAATGTAGACATTTTTAAAATTTTTTAGGCGGCGATAAAAGACGCATGAATAGATTAACGAGATTTCTAATTTTGAATTCTGGTACAATACAATATTAACCGAGCAAGGAGTATTTCTAAAGCAGTAATTATTAGAAAAGCAATTAACTTTTTTTTACAAAAGTAAATTTGTATTGGTGTTGTCAATTTTTAAAAATAAATCGCCAGAATCATTGGAAAACCCTCGGAGAGAAAATAGCGTCCAACTGCTTTTACAAATTATTTTCTTGGAGAAATTCGATTAAAGTGTCTTACACAAAGTATATAAATGTTCGGTTTTTCAAAATGCTCGATTAAAATTGCGTATTTTTCCAAATGATTAAATGCGTAATGGTAATTAAGAAATTAGATTGTTGCAACATTTTTAATTGTAATACAAAAGCTGACAAACAGATTAAAAAATAGGCCACAGATGTGTGCTATTCTATTTCAAATTAATCTAAAATAGTTAGCAATAATTGCGTTAGTCGACATTTTTGTAAAAAATCGTACGGCGATAACTGAGCCAGTATTTTTTGTAAAAGCCAGCGATTAATAAAATAAATATAAATACTTAAATAATATTTACTTATCTGTGTGAGGTTTTTGGAGCAATTCATGGTTCGTTTAAGAAACTTAGTAAACAATCATGTTCGGCTTTTCTATTAAAAATAATACTTTTGGACGGTGTTTGCATCGAACCGCTACACCTCACCCTCTCACTTATAAGCAATAAAATAATAGGTTCGTTTATCTCAATAACTTTCACACTATTTTACTCTAAATTCGAATTACATAAATAGGCGATAAATAAGAAAACACGCAGTCCATTAATAATTCTAGTTCTTCAATTTTTCACTCTCTAATCATAATTAAAACATCTAATGCATGCACGCAATTTTACGTAGGTACATTCACGCGAGTTTAATTTTAAATTTTCCCAAACAAGCAATTTAAACGTGGACTAATTGTAAGTACAAAAAACTTGGGAATATTTTCAAAACAAGTCGTCCCAGTTGCAGAACTTTTGGAACATTTCTTTTGAAAATAAATTGACATTAATTATTCGTTAAGTTAATTTTATTGCATTTTAAGTAAAACTAATTATTAAGCTAGGTTCATCATTCGAGTAATGGGAGTCGATGGGTTTCGGAGAATTTCTTTCCACGAGTGCAGCTTTTGATCCAGAGTGATCTCTCCGAGTAACGTCTTCTTGCCCAAGACGTTTTTGCTCATTAGCTTAATTAAGACTTTTACGTCTTTAATTGAGCAATTGTTTACGAAAGCTTGGAGTACGGCAGTCTGTGGTTCAATTTTTAGGCTGATCGTTGGCTCGAACCGATCGCTCTTCCATTTCGAAATCACTTCGTCTTCTTCAAAAGCAATCATTTTGATGTAAAGTGTTCCTGAAACAAAATCGTTTGATTACATTTGCAATTGTGTTTATTTCGGGACGTTGCTCCATCAGCTTTGTGACACATAAATGGTAATTTCCGTTTTATTTTTTTATTCTTTACTAATGTCGAAAGTAATAAAAATTTCAACTATAATAAAAGAAGTCTAAATTCGTCAAAAACTCAATTAACTAATGAAATTTGCTGCAAGTTACGTAAACTGAATTTAAATTTTGACCAAACTTGGTCATGCTAATTTAATTGGATGAAAAATGCATGGGTGAAGTAAGTGTGGATGATCGTGTAGGATGTGGCAATCAAGTTAATAAGAAAAGTGCAACAAAAACGGTTATCCCGTTAGCAGATCCATCGAATTTTCGAGCATCGACACTGTTTATTTTTAATTTTTTGTTTGAAATAAAAGTAAACAATTAATAAATTTATAAAATAGACTAAACATAAGTTTAAAAACTGTTTTTATTTAGCTTTCAAATATTAAGTTCAACTACTTACGAAAATAAAAATACAACACTCCGAAGAAATATTTATAATTCATATCATTGCATTTTCGATATATTCTTTTGTCCAAAGTGCAGTATTTAGAAAAAGTTGGCATTAAGCTAAAATTGGAGAGCGTTTGCCATATCGAACAACAAACTAAAGAATAGAAACAGGTTTCTGGAGTGAAAATAAAATATTGGTTTGATCCTTGAAAACGCAAAAAATTAAATTGGAATGTTAATTTTGAAATAATTATCAAATGGAAAATAAAAATGCCAATCGTATTTTGCTTTTGTTCCTACTAATTAGAATTAATTTAACATTGGAAATAATTCGTTATTGAGCGATTCGTGCTATTTTCAAAAGCAGCACGTAATAGTTTACCTAAAAATAAAAGTATTTGCAAAGGTTAATATACTTCAGTAGACATCAAATCTACGAATAGTTTAAAGTTGATTACACACCATTAGTTCATAATATAATTTTTAATACTTTGATGTGAGATTTCCGAAACAGGTTCAATCTCACAGGTTGTTTTCAAGATTTCCTTTGTGAAGGGAAACGGAAGCTGGTGCGGGATTAATAAAAAATCACGAACATCTGTAGGGTGCTTTAGAGTGCAACGATATTAAAGACGTAACACGTGAAATAATTTATAATTCAAAATTTATAGTAAAATTCTTGCTTTGATTCTGAAAAGTTAACTTTTTCAAACTTAATTTTAAACCATGACAAATATTGTCGTTTATCCAGATTTTTACTTTGAAGGTTGCTGTTAGCAATGTATTAAGTCAATAAAAATATTGTAATATATGTAAATGCCAGCATATAAGGAAAACCTACGACAATCAAATTTGAATTTTAGAATTTAATTGCAATTTTTATGATTTATAGTAAATGCAGTTTATTGCTGCTTGATAAAACTGAATCTTCATATTCTGAAATTATTTATTTACACGATGACCTGGTGAATTTTGTAATTTTGAAAGTTACTAGGTAAATGGAGAAGACAGTCGTAGCTGCAACTTTCGATTTTTAATGGCAAACGGCCAGTTCTATTTCAGTCACTGCACATAGAATTTGATTAAAATGCACCTCGAGTTTTTATTTTCAAAAAAATTACGTTTCGGATAAGAATAGCTTCCATAAAAAACACTACATGGTAATATAGTAGCAAATAATTGTAATGTTATCAGGTACAGTGCTTACCAAGGCCCCAAGTGCTCCCATTAAGCATTAAATAATTAGGCAATTAAAATAATAAGCATTAAAAATTGTAAATTTCCCAACATTACAATGTATTTGACTTTCTTTGTTTTTTTTGTTAAATGGGCAATGCCGACCAGAGTGGAGTCTCAATTTTAGACCCCATCGAAATTTTTTTTAAAGCCCCTAACCTTTCATTATCTAAAATCAACGTCTTCTGAGATAAAAATTAAATTAAATAAAACACGAAAACATTTCTTTTTTCATAACTATCCAAGATATATGTACATCGGTGGAAAGGACATCCTGTATATAAGATTCACAATTTTATTGTCGATTTCAGTTTTATTCAGATTTTTATTCTAGAATTTAGACTTGGATCTAAATCAAGGTGTTAATTCTCTCTTGGAATAAGTGGCTCAGTACAGAGTAATAAATACTAAAGTTACCCAAGCCAATTTTAACAAAATGTATTTGTAACCAACCTTTTAATTTTTCATGTTCAACCATGGTATTCATACTACATCTCAGTCTAGATAAAGAAACTTCAAACATATCATTGTTACCATCTTCGCTAGTGGAATACATGATTGTCACCTCCAGAGCGCCCTTTTTGCTTTCTCTCTAAAAATATAAAAATGAATTGAATTATCCTTCATTAATAATTACGCAAAATGCAATTCAATATTGCTAGACACAATGGTATACCCCACAAAGACCTTTCTGTTCAAAAGGTTATCTGAGGTTACACACTTATGAAATCAAACTGATATAAACAAACCAAGGGCTTACTCACCGATTCGACCTCCAACCCACTGGAAATTTCTTGTATTTCTCTCCAAATATCGGGTGTGCCGTAAAAGCCATTTCTCAATTTTTGTGTAAAAAATTTAGGTTCCAAATTATAAGTAACCGCCCCCACCGTACGTCTGTTGCTCAACGAAAGCCTGTTACTGCTTCTTCTGGTGCTGTTACTTCTTCTAAATTCGTTAACATCCTTGGAAAAGGAAAAAAAGTTTTTGACCGCGTTTTTGGACTTACTCTTTGTTTGTTTTTGATTGTCGTTTAAAATTGCGTAAGCTGTTAAAACAACAAACTTTCCCGTAAATTGCTCGTCGGACTTATTTGGGTCAGTGTGTATTCTAAAATTAAATTCTTCGTTGTAATTGGGCCACGAATCTTTAACCAATTGTGTCTCAAATTTGTCTCGTCCAGGAAATACCCTGACCTTGAAATTATGTAAAATAATTAAATTGAAAGAAATTTGTGCGATGGAATCTCACCTTAATTAAGTTTCCTTCCGGGGTCAAATTTCCATATAAAAGTGGTAAACGTCGAGCACCAATTACCCGCACCTTTAATTCGTTCGATTCGTCATTAAACGCAATTTTGAAACCGATTTGGGGTTTTAGCGTCGAATCGTTTTCGTCGGACGCGGCGGACGTTTTTGTAGAGAAGAGCTTTTTAAATTTACTTAAACTAACAGACATTTTTAAATTGATATAATTACAGGATTAAATGAAAACGCATTATTTCAAGAGTCTCCGACTTACTAAACGTTTTGTTTCTCGAAGTCTAAACCATTTACACAGATAACGAGCCAACTGCATATATATTTTAACAAGTGAGCATTCATACACCACTTAACTTAATTAAACTCAATTAATACGGACGAACCACTAGGATGTACCACCACATAGTAAAATAGTGTCGACGTATGCATATTGGAGAATGTATCCACTTAATTTGATGCTTCTTTCATAAAGAATAGTGGAAAACTCTATCTTATCACATAAAACAAACCTTTAATAAAGATAATGAATAATTGTAACAAGTGTAATCACTGATGAGTAATCTATATTTGCTCAATTTAAAAAGTTTTTGTTTCCATGATTTTAAAAAGCCAACTGGTGCGAGTTATCTGCAAGTTTTCAGTTTGCTGGATATTCAGTCCAAAAGCTTGCAAGGACGAAGGTTAATAATGGATTTTAAATAGTAACATTCAAATCTGTAAATATTAATTATAATTTAATTAAAAAGATGAGAAATTACTGGCCTAGTAGTTTGCGATCAACTGCTGCAGTACGGAAAAAGGAACTAATTTGAATCTTGGGAGATAATATTTAGTTTTATTTAAAGCCCTACTTTAATTAGTTTACAATTATAAAACTTTAACAAAGCAAAGATTTTTCTTTAAATTAACATTTTTCAAAAGCGTTAATTAAATTTAAATCTCTCAAAGCGGTACTGCCCAATTCACCGGGACCTTTACAGGTGGGTTGAGAATCCCACAGCTTATCGAAATTTTGGTTGATCCACCTGAAATGCAACTCACATTTTTTATTCACACAAATAAAAATTTTATTAGGTACTTACAATGAGAGATAACGAATATTGCAATCGCAATTCCAAGGATTTTTGGTTAATTTAATTGCATTTAGTTTTGCCAAGTAATCTAACGAATTTGTTGGTAAATACAAGAATTTATTGCTATCCAAATGCCTAAAAAATGTCGTTTTGCAGGGAGGCAAAATAATTAACTCTCGAGAACTTACAGTTTCTGTAAATTTGGAACGTAGGCAAATAAATTCTTATGGATTGCTGATATCATATTATTGTTGAGAAGAAGAGTGGTCAAGTTTCTTAGTCCATTAAATGTTTTAGCATTCAATTCTTCCAAGTTATTGGAAAACAGAAACAATTTTTCCAAGTTGTTGGTTCCCAAGAAAATATTTTCCGGCAGTTTTTGTATCAAATTTTGCTGTAACTGCAATTCCTTAAGGTTCGCCAAGTTCAAACTATTTTCTTCCAGCTAGAAAACATAAATTTGTGGAGAAGTTCTAAGGAAATCGACTTTGCCAAAAAGGATTTAATTTTTACCTCGAAGATTTCGTTTAACGCCAAATTTAGCACGGTGAGATTATGCAATTTTTTAAAAATATTATCGGAAATACGAGTGAGCATGTTTTTCCTCAGATCGAGATAATCCAAACTGTATAAATTGTCAAACGTACCTAAAAGTCCGTAAGAAGTAAAAAATCATGCAAAATCAAAAAATTTACCAATTTTTAAATTTGTGATGCGATTACCAGACAATTTCAATCGTTTTATTTTGGCACCGTACTTAAAATGTTCTTCGGTTAAGAAGGTCAATTCATTTTCGCTTAAATCCAAATCTTCCAAGAGATGCAACTCGTGAAATAATTCTGTAGGGAGTTCTTTTAACTTGTTGCCTGTTAAATGAAGAACCATCAAGTTTGAGTTGTCCCTAAATATTGGACCGGGCAAAAGTTGAAGTTTGTTTGCTGACAAATCCAATGTTTTGAGTTTTATCAAACCTTTGAAAGCGTCTTCGTGCAGCTCCACCAATAAATTGCTGTTCAGGCGTCTATAAAATGTAAATAGTTTACGTTGGTCCAACTTGCACAAAGATGCTTACAAATATAACAACTCCCAAAGTTCGTCAAAAATATGTTCGGGTAGATAATCGATTTGGTTATCGAACAAGTCGATTTCGGTGATTTGGGTTAAGCCACGAAAAGAATTTTTATTTAACGTAGTCAAAAAGTTAATCCCAAGATCGCTGAAAGAAAATAAAACTTAAAATGCGAAATACAGAAGTAGCAGTCAAAAACGTGAAGTCACTTTCCTTTTTGATTCAACCTTACATGTGTATGACGTCTGCTGGTACGACTTGCTTTACTGGAAGCATGAGGAAGTGTTCGTTCCAACATATCAAAGTTTTCATTTCGAGTTGGCATTTGCAAGGTCCGTGAGTACATTCGATCCAACGATGGTTTGAAGTTGATATTTGCCAAACTAAAAGTAGAAGAGTTAAAAAGCACACGATAAATGTGTTGCATACTTTGCAGGATCCAATTACAAGCAGCGAAAATGTTTGAATTATAAAAAAAATACTTCTGAAGACTAAACCGTGTAATCAATTGAATAATTGCAATGTCCTTAATAAAAAAAATTAAGAGCAATTTAATCAAGTCAGAAATATCGAATTAAAGCAGTACACATAATTGGATTTTGGATGTTTCATTGTAAAATATTGCTCGGAAAATGAATCGGGTAGGTATTTATCACATAGCAGGAACAAAATGAACACAATAGAAACTCGATAATAAGCGTCAAGGATAAAAAATTACAAACTAAATGAAGAATTACGGAACACAAAGATCGAATGACCTAATTCTGCAGTAAAATTATCTCATTATCCTTAAATTGCGTCAATTTTTTAAACATTTATTTAAATATTACAAGAGAATAATTAATATAATTTAAAATTCAAATTTGCAATTTCACAAAATTAATTCCATTATATTTTGCAAAAAAACTTTCTGCCTATAATAAACCCCAAATTACTTACTTGGGTGTTCCAAAGAACGAACACGTTTTTCCAATTTTATCACATCGTAATTGCCATTTTCGTTATTTTCAATTAAGGCTGAAATATTTTCCAATAATTCTGACTTGAACATTTGAAATTCCTCATTATTGGTTAAATTGCAAAAATTGGATTGAGTAAAAGTGTCGCTAATTGCAAAAGCAACCAAGAAAAACAACTTCATCTTGGAAGGAAATTTTAAATCTAAACACGAAAGGTTTAGTCCTTAAACATTATCTTGTAATCAAGTAATTAATTTCAATTCAAAAATTTTCCAATTTTAAATTATGCAAGGTTGTTAATTTGCTATGCAAGTTATCTAATTTAAATGTTTTTATTTAATTCCCTTGATGGTCCATCACAGTGAATTACCAATTAAATTTTTGTAATTTTCCAAAAAAGGAAAATCCATATTCATTGCTGACTAATTCGACATCCTCTACATCTCTGAGCGCCTGATGCCCTAGGCATTTTTCTGTCGCTGCAGGCGCTCTCCTGACCTTCATAAAATTGAAAACTCAAATTTATTTTTAATAATGAACTAACAGGTTTCATCTAGTATGCTTTGCGATTTAGACGTTTGTGTTGAAATTTTGTGAAATATTTTGAATTTTTTCTATTTCGTTATTTAATTCCACAAACGTTAAATTGCAAAATGTCTTACAGCTTCGCCCCTCGATTTTCTAATAAAATTTTGTCTGGAACGCCACAAAATCTAGGACCGAACAGTTACATAATCTGTGACAAGGATTACAGTTTAAGTAATAAATTTTAAATTTGAACTGATTCTATATATTTTTCAAAGAAAATCGTGTTCCCTTTTTAAGCAGTACAAGGAGAAAATTTTCACTTGGCCAGAAATTGTACACTCATAATATTTACAACCCATTGGACAGTCTTCCCCGTAATATTGTAGGGGGTGCGAGTTTAAGGAACAAAGCCAAACGTTTGCGCGATTTGAAGAGTGACACTCCAGGTCCTGCGGAGTATGATCCAAAAATACAGAAAAAAGGGTGTAAATATATACCACCCCCAGTCCATGGCACGGGAAATTTGTACGTTTGTCGAGTTCCGTACACAATTAACGTTTCTGCCCCATCAATTCCGACACAAATTAATGAAAATGGATATGATATAACCGTCGACAACGATATCGTCAAAATTCCTCCCGATGACCACGACAGGACCAGAGGTCCTGCATATTACAATGTTCCAATGGTTAGTAAAACATTAAAGGTGAAGTGAAAATTTAGAAAATCTGTTTGGTTTTAGGGAGAAATTTGTTTCACCACTCGAAGGTATCACAAGGGTTGTGCCTGGTCGAAAAGTAAAACAAAGCGAGACAAATCGAGGATAGAACAGTTTCCCGGACCGGGAACGTACGATTTGGACAAAAAACTTTACCAATCCAGCGAGGAAGATGAAGATTATCGACAAATGGCGCGATTATTTAGTTTTGCTCCCCGCTATACAGAAGCGAAAATGTTACAAGCTGCTTACGAGGTGAGAATCTCAACTTAACGTTGACGTAGTTCCCGTTTTCTCTACTAGATGGAAAGTTCACTTAAAAGCGCGATTAAATAAATTTTTTACCGCATTACGTGATTAAACACAACAGAGGAAATGTATGTAATTTAATAATGCGTGTGGGTGCAAAGGATATTTTCGTTTACTTAATTTGAGATAACGTCGTTAAAGATTTGAGGCTTGCTACTTAAGCTAATTAAAATAAATTACGTTTTTTGTTAGCATAAGTTGTTATGATTAATTAGGACTCCCGAAAATGACGAATTATGTTGCACCAAATTTATTAGCTTTTATTTAATTAATTATTGTGACGAGGAAAATTTAAAATAATATATTTAGGACATGCCAGGACCAGGACACTACGATCTGAACATTTCGTCGATTAAGGGTTTCAAATCGCTCAGCATCAATCCACCTCCAATGGTGGCAGGTGCAGAACGGTTTCGTGATCTAAAATCGAGTACTCCAGCACCTGGAACCTACGAAATTTGCGATTGTCCTACAGAGCACAAGGAAATTTCCATTAAGGATGTTCCGTTTGGCAACCAAGCGAACAGATTTCGGGTTTTAAAGGATAACGGTTTCCCAGGTATATCACTTAGTAGTTGTTTCGAGAAGAGCGCAAGGACAATGTATTATTTGATTTGTAGGACCTGCAACTTATGAAATGAAAGGACCAATCCAAGAAAAAATAGACCGCAAGTTTAACAAGTATTCCTCGGTCGATACGCCATTTTTTAACACTGCCGAGAGAAAGATGTCCTTTTCTCCTCCAGATGCTGAATTTTTGCCAGGCCCTGGCGAATACGACGTCGAAACAGCGGAGATGGAAAAGGAAGCTATCCACGCTAGCGTTTTTAAATCAGGCACCAGGCGTTTTCGATACGCAAGAGGTTCGGTGAGTAATAAAGAAAGGTAAAATAAATTATTTCTAAAGGCCCACGTACGTCAGGTTAGATTCGCGTGATTGGCTCAGCATACGGGTTGCACATGTATTTGCATTTGTTGAGGCGTTACAAATTTAAATTTTTAAATAAAATGTGTTTCTGACAGATGATAAAACTACAACCCTCTTGATATAGGGATAATCTTGTTTGCTCGATGCCATACACCGGCATTTCATGTAAAAATAAGTTAGAAAGTTTGAGAGTGCAGATTTTCCGCACACTCGGCAGTAAATGTTTGATAAACCGGGCCTAACTTCAATACAAGTGCGATAATTACAATTTGTAACGAGGATTTTATTAAAATAAATTAAAAATTAATTGGAATTAGGAAACTTGTAGAATAATTGACAAAGAACTTTAATCAACGACTTACGTATAATTTTCAATTTAGCTCGTAATTTGCAACTATGTTAACGACAATTTGTAGACGTCTTTGAGGAGCTCTTAAATATTTAATGAATGTTACATAGTCGCTTTATATACCGTATTAGATCAAATGGTATGGAGATGTGGTAAAGGAAAACTAATGGGTATTCGCGGCTGTTAACATTTTGCATATTCACGTTACATATTATAACAATGATGTACGTAGTACAAAGAACGTTTTTATTTGCAAAACTTCTTGCAATTTTTATTAAATTATAAAATAACTTTCAATTCTTTGATCTTTCACACTCGAAAACTCTCGTCTAAAGGAAGGCAAAAGTAATGTGCAATTTTTCTTGAAACTTTCAAAGAGTCAGGCTGCCAACTCCGCTGATTTAACGCCAATTATGGCAAACGTTTAAATGTTCGTTTTAATTGAAGGCTAGCCCATTTTAATAATACTGAGTGGAAAGTTACTGTCAAAAGTTCATTTAGGGGAAGAAAATCAAATAGCAAGTCAACACTCTTGTTTATTTTTACACTCCGACGAGAAAGGAAGAGGTATTATATCAGTTTGGGATGTCATAAAATATGCTTGTTTGGCCATTTAAATCAGTAGGGTAACGAGTTATTTTAGTTCTGAAGTTTTCAGATATTTTTCAAAACTTTACGATAAAGCACCTGCTGTATGAATTTTCTGAAAATTTTGCGAGAGATGTTCTTTGCCATCTGCAGTTAGTTAGCTTTCAAAAAATTATTCAGTGTTAAATAATTGCGTTTGTGTTTGATCCGAGTTTGTGCTCATTTAACGCACCCAATACCTGTCAAAAAAGATGATGATTTTGAGTTGCCCTGTCTGTTGGTGTTTGTTTATAATTTCAATTCGACATCCGCAGCAGCACTCATCGAACTATCAATAATTTGTTTGTTCATTGAATCGGTTGTTTCCACCCTGCCGACGTGGAAGGAGGTGGGATCGAAAAATACAATTGAGCATGGTAATTAGAAAAGATTTTCTCAAAAGCACATGACAAATCTGCGTCTTATTGCAAACAATTCAAAAGTCACACGCGAAGTTTAATGGAAGATTTAAAAAATAAATGATATTATTTATGAACGGGGTGGTTTTTTTAAATAAATTAAACCCTACTTGGCATATTGAATAAACCTTCAATTTATCTTCCTCCACTCCAATTAGTTATAAAGACGAAAAGATCAACGTTTAAATTGCACGGATTTACATGCAATGACAAGGCAATTAAGACAAATTGTTGCAAATCGAATCATAACACCTATCAACAATTATTCGCCATTAATTTAGCTTAAGGGCGTAATTATTCTGCCATCGATTGCATTAGAAATTTTCTCATGGGATGGAATCGAATTTAAAGATATTAATGGTAATGAAATAATTGAAAATTATTGATTTCTAGTTGTTATTCAAAATGTTTACGAAACGCTCTGTAATTTATAAATTATTTAACACCTCTGCCCTATAATTTAGTTTTAATTTGGAAGTTAAATTCTTTTTATTGCACGACTTAAGCATAATTTGGCAATTAACCAATTATTGGTTACGATACCGACAAAGTAACACAAAAATAGACAATAATGCAGCCTCAATGGAAGAGTTTGAAATTTTATCTATACCTACACCTATGGCCTAATGCCACCATAATTCATAAGCATCGTAAATCTTCATAATTACAAGAAAGTAGGTACAGCGTAAAATTTATTAGATACACCACGGCGACTTTGATAATATGTTCTTCTCACTATTATTAAAAATTGATAAGTAAAAACGATCAATTTTCACTTTGATATGGATATAAAATTAATTGCTCTAATTAAGGCCATAATTGAAATGATTAAATTTACCACCAGTGCTCTACAGTCTATTATTATTGTTCGACAATTTTAGAGACTGTATTTATGATAATTAGAAGCACTACCAGATTTCAAATTTATTATTTACTAAATCAATACTTTGAAAGTTTAAAAAATTTAACGTCTAGTGCGGTTAACGTTTTCTGGTAGATAATAAATTACAAGGTTTAAGTACAAAATTTACTATTTCGTTCCATTAAAGTCATATATAAATATCTTTCTTACAAAGTCTCGCATACCAGCAAAAAACGAAAGAAAAAAAAACGGTGTATATATTGTTATGTTTTTCTCGTAAATGGGGGGTTCACACACTTAAAGTCACAGCCAAATAATTGATTGGGCAGATTTTCCCTCGATTGAGAGGAATTCAAGCTTAAGCTTTTTTACTCGAGAAATTTTACTCGAGTCGGTCCTGTCGTTGCTAGTTCAACCGGAGTGGCCTCCCTGCGTTGTCACGTTGGTGTTTGTAACAAAAGAAAAATTTGCAATTTACAAATTCACTTTTGAATGCTAAAGGACGTAATTGAAATTTGAGATTTGGAAAAGTAAAAGTTAACCATAAACATGAATCAAAAGGGGGAGAGATTTGGTTGGAGTGCTTAGTAAACGTCATGCAAAGCGATCAGACCACTAGGCGTGCAAACAATCATGGTTTAGACAATAAATTTCAATTATCCAAACGTTCTATGTAAATAACGACAGCACTACCGCGACACTGTCAGTTAGCTATTTACACCCTTAAAAGCTTCCCCAATATTTCGACGGGTCCGCCAACTACCCGCTAGATTATATGGCTTTATAACTGCACAAGTTATAGCGGGCTTCAAGTTTTCGGTAGTTATGTTTCAATTGCTTTGGGGAGCTTGCAGGGGATTGTTTTCAGAGGATGTAAAGGATTTTGCCAGCTTTAACTTAATGTCTAGAAAAAGATTGATCGCATTGCTATAGACATTGATGCCGTCAATTACAAGAAAAAAGTTAAACTTTTAATGAGCCCACACTAATTCTGATTAATCACACAAATCCTTCATTGTTCAAATTGATTCCAACATTAAACAAACTTTTACAAAAGAAAATCATTGCGGATAATTTTCGCATTTCGCAAAAACCCACCCCAAAATAAAAATAATAAATTGCTTTAATAAATTTTGTTTTTCTCAGGAAAAAGTCGGGCCCGCCAGTTATAATATCACCGAAGCTTTCAAGAAAAACCATAGCCGGACTTCCCATCATTCCGGAAAGGTAGCATTCTTGTCGTCTGCGAAAAGAGGAGAGAAATTTATGAACATCAAAAATCCCGGTAAGAGTGAAACTTTTCTTTTATTTTGATACAAAACTGGCGAATATTTAAATTAAATTTCCAAACCAGTGATTCATACTGTAGTTGGGGTGCGTTTAAACATTTCCGTTTTTAAGGTCCCGGCGATTATCTCGGACTGGGTGAATTGAAAAGCAAAGGGTTGCAGTTCGGCACCAGCGACCGGTTTAAGTACAACCTGAACGATTATCCACCACCCGGTCATTATTCGGTAAGTGTATTTTTCTTCAGAGACTGCTAAGGACTGGTTTATCGATGAACCGCTTCGGAAAGTAGCGAAAAAACAATAGAAATTTTAAAATAAATTTTCTGCCATTATCATATTTTGTCGCTAAAATCTTTCGTCGCGGTTCATGCTCGCAGCATTGATATAATGTCAAGAGTGAATGTGACATTTGATATATAAGGACGAGTCGGGAAAGCGTTCTTTCATAAGTCAACATAAATTTCTTAAAGATTATATCGATTTTCCCGTGCGATTTTCAAACGGAATTCGTATAAGCTTCAAATTGAAGCTTTCCAGAGTTTCAAGTACTCTAAATACGTAATTCGGCACAGTAAGAGGATTTATGAGCGACGTTGGAAGATAATGAAATATTATACTTGTAAAAATTTTTCATCCTTTGCGCGAGAGGCGTAAATTAGGTGGCGAAAATAAATGATATCGCGACAGTACCTGACGTCTGCAATGGAAAGCACTAAATTTGAAAGAATTGCGGCAATCTTTGTCTGTTCGAGTAATTTAACAATAAATGTGATAACTGCTATTGGCACATAGCATTTATCAAAGGCGATAAAATCTAAAGGACTGTTGGAAATTTTAAAAATTTGTAACGCTCTCGTGGAGGAATTCCTCGACGACGAGCGGATGCGCTCCTCGCACAGCTTCAATTTTAATATTAAACACGCGACGTCCTTTAATTATACGCACGTTGATTAAACTGCAATCGAGACACGTAAATAAACAAGCAAAAGTCACACGTTAATGCTTACTTCAAAGCTAGTGTTGACTTTTGTGCTCCGTTTGTTGGCGAAACGGTAGCTAAATGAGCCGAAGACAACTTCACGTGTCGTCTTTAATAACTTAGGCGAGTTTAGCATGTTTATACAGTTCGCACATTATTTGTGTGCTTCCAAAGCTCCAAAGTACATAAATTTTGATAATACAAAAAATTTAAGTGAAATTCGACCGAGCGGAGATGAGGAAACCTCTCTGGAGCTTTCCTTCGTAATAAATGGACAAATCAAAAATTAGTAAGTCCGCAATGGTTTTGAAAGAAACCCAAATTTGTGAACCCGTTTGAATCCAGCTCGTGATTTGTGTAAACGATGTGTAATTTCTCACCGACTTGGTTCGAGTTCAATCAGTGGTCGATGGTTGCGTTTCCGGTCAATGAAATCAATTAATTACATTTTCGGGCAACCGACACCAATGAAATTTAACCGCACTGTTTTTGCTTGAGCGAATATAATTTTTTCAATATACGGAGTGCTCTCGAAATGTCAATTTATAAGAAATTCCTCGAATGTCTATTTGAAATTACTTATTTAATGTATGCTACAAATCTAAGAGAACCCCATTCCTATAAAAATAAAACCGGCGAGAGTGAGTCATGTTCGTTCCTTTTACGCATTTCCCTTATACTACTTCCTTCGTCTGTCACTCAAACGTCTTCCTCGTGTAACTCTAGTCTGGATATTTTACGAGATCATCAGAAGAGTCGCTAAATATCTCCAGACGAAATAACTATATCCATAACAATACTTCCCCACTAATTTTTTTTAAAGGAAATTCGTTCTAACAGTCTGCGATATAAAGAAAAATGGTTTTGTTGTCAACCCTCGCAATGTCTAAGACAGTAAAAACAGTCCAAACTGTGTTTATCGGCTGTAACAAATCGCTGAGGGGTGACATTAGGGATGGTCAGAAACATTTTCGCTACTTTTTCTATTCAAAACTACAAATATTTATTTGACTTTATCTAGAGGAAAGCTGCACTAAGAACAAAATAGCGATAGATAAAATTCATTTTTGTTTATAGTTTGTCGGTTTTTAATATTGATTTATGCGGTTGTACTTTTATTATTTTCAAATCGAAAATACCGCTGTACACCAGCATCAGCGATAATCGATACAAATTTATTGCTTACAATCAATGAGCTTTTTGTTTCGTTTTCCAAGAGTCGAACAGAGAAGATGCTTTTTATCCGGAACGATCTTGTCTAGATTGATAAACATATTGATAATGCAGCTGATGGAACTTTGACCCTAACGCAATTAATAACATTTTCTATTTTCGACTTCGATTAGATACTTTCGAAATTTCTGTTCGTCATGAAAAATTAATAAAAGTTCTGGCAATTTTCGCAGATTTTCTTGTGAAAGTTGTGGAGTCGTATAAAAAAATTAAATTTCGATAATTGCCAATTAGAACATCCAGTCAGAGTATACAACAATCTTTAAGTTCAGATTGCTAAAAGTGAAATTTTATGTGTTATGTGGGCTTTTTAAGCTGTCAGGTACGAATTAAAAGTTAACATTCTTAATTTTTGAGGTGATATATTTTTGGGGTGATAGTACGATAACCGTTGATTTTAGACAATAAACGACCAGACTTTGAAGGTCTCATTGAAGGCTTTGAATTTATGATGGATATCAGTATGTCGTCAGTAGAATTTTCTCTTCCGCTTTATTGAAAATATTGTTCCATTATTCAACGTCGGTGTTGAGTTTACAAATAAAACAATATAATTTGAAAATACAGTACTGGTTACGTCACGGTGTCGAAACAGAATGCCGTATATTCATAATTCAGTGATTTTCCAAAAGTGTTCGTCAAGTTTTGAGAAGTATAAACATCCACAAAGGAGCATCCTTAATGATTTCCTAGCAGGACCTCGTAGTAAGTTTGGAAATATATGCATTTTTAAATTTATCCCGGTTGCAGTTGGGTTTATTGCATGAATAAGTAATTTGCAACCCAAAAACCTAGTCCTACATTCGCGAGCAATTTTGATAAAAATATAAAACAATCTTTTATCTATTCCGCCATACACTTACACCCCGGTGTGCGATACAAATGCAAGTCTTGAAATGTTGATGAAGCGAGGAATATTCAAGATGGCGTGCCATAGACGGAATTAAACCTTTAAATAAGTAAATAGCAAGCGTGCAAATGGAATTGGATCTACTAGTAGGTATTTTTTGAATAACTCCCTAGTTTTTTCCTAGCCCTTTACGTGCAGATATGATTTTAGGAACTTCGTTAACACTAAAACCGTGCCACTTAAATAATTCAACATTTTTCAATTTACGTACAAATTACATTTTTCCACGTTGCGTTGATAAGATTTTTCTTTCTCGAGTTGTAATAAATACATTTCTTGAGTTTCGTCCTAAAAGCAAATATAAATAACCTTTAGAAAAGAATTTGTGTAGAAAAACAGACTCACAAAATAACAATTGCGTTCAATTTATTATTTGTCACGAGAGAAAAAAAATGTCTACGATATTATATCATTTTTTATTTTCAGATTCATCCTTCAGTCGAAATGAGCATGTATAGAGCGATGGGAACTCATAATCTGAGATTAAGAGAAAATGTGAAGCGAACTAAATTAAAATTGCCTCCCTCCGCTACTTGGGAGAGCTGGATGGCGGAATTTAAAAAGGATAAAAAGCTCAGATGGTTTTCCAAACCTACTTTGGAATACGTACATTGTTTAACCGTCGAGTGAAACTGAACTTTAAAAAAATCAAAATTGAGCATTTCTATTATTTGTACAAAATACTCGCGTGTCATATATGTGGTTGAAGTTCGCACAAAACTTTTCAATTTTGTGTACCGTCAATCTCGCACCTTTCTATAATACAACCGGATACGAGATCCACAATATTGGCAACCGTGCGATTGACAGCTTTACATTTCTCTATGAGCTTACGTGCTTTCTTCCTACCTTCCATATAATCACATTTTTAGCTTTTTTAGTATCCATTATCAAGGATTTCCAATAGCACTTCAACTTTTATCTACTCGACAACTTCTTTTTTTATCTAAACACTGCATTTTTGTATTTGAATATAATAAATTGCTTTCTTTATACCATATATTGCTTCATTACCCATTACAAAAACATTAGGAGATGGAATGGAAGTTAGAAAAATTTATAACTTCCATTATGTCGAAGATGTTTATTTCGAACCAACAGATACAAAGGAGTAGCAGAGTGAATTCATTAATTTTAAAGTGAAAACAACTAAATTCTTATCTCTGGACTGGATGAGTTGTTTTCCTTGTCATAAGAAATCTAACGTGTTATTCTCAACACTTAATAAATTACCATTACCTCGGCACGTGAAATTTTCCCAAAAGGAAAACTCCAAATTAATTGAGAAAATAGTTGATGGTATTTCTGAAATAATAAATTAAAGTATCCCACGTAAAAATTTCGATTATATAAATATTTATTAAAATTAAACATTTAAATAGCAGGAGTTGTTATAAATATTACCAAGTTGTAACTCAAGAAAACAAAAAGAGAGGAATAAAAATAATTGAGAAGTTTATTACATACCAGGCTTTAAATTATCTTTAAAATGTTGTTTGGCTGACATAAAACTATTATTAATGAAACGACTTTATAAATCGTGAAGATTTAAATAAAAATTATAAGCCAATATTACCTTTACGGATTTCATTTACATACGTTTTTGTAATCTTTGTGTGGTCAATTTTTTTTTCATATTTTTAGAAACTAATTTGTGGATTATGTTAAGAAAGTAAAACGTTTGTGAAATGGCATTTTAATTAGAATATCAGCAAAGAACGTTGCTATTAGAATTATTGGTTGTTTGCCAAAATCTTGCTCAGAATGACAAATAATTTCAACGATTTCTTTAATTTATTTTTGCAAATTTAATTATCACAACAGATTTATTGTTTTAACTTTGTGTTTTGAGGTAGTTTATTTTTTATTTTTGAACTTGCAATAAATATTCTGCCAGTGATGTTTTACTTACCACACATTTTTAAAACACGTTTTTAGGTTTTGAGGGTTAAGTTAAATTCGATCATTTTTATTAACTAATATACAGAGTGTCCCCAGCAATTCCATAAATTCAAATACTTCAGTTTTAGAAATTATCTGAAAAGATAGGTTTTACTTTTTCTGTAAACCCTGATAGAAATATCACAGAAAAACGGCTTTGAAATTTACCGCCGAATATCAAGTGCTCATTGGACAAAATCCGTATTTAATCGACCGTACCCGTTGGCACGTTAAAATTATTGGTTTTATATGCCAAACCGTTAATTTATTATCTTTTGTTTTGTCTTTTTAGCTGTGTGCATTTGTCTGCAATATGTTTTCTTTGAAAACCGCACTTCTTTTCTAATTTAAGACTTCCTACAAATCTGACTGCGCTTCTTTAACCTCTAACCTAACTTATCAAACATTCAGATTCACTTTTTCGGGAAGCAAATGTTTTAAATTCCTTGCAATATTATTTTTATATAAAGCAATTGTTTATTATAAAGTTTGTTGATTGGTTCATTTACAACCAATCATTGTTTTTCAACTAGTCAGGCAATGAAAGAGAACATATCCTAATATGAACAGTACATGGATCTCGGAAATACATGCAAAAAAATAATTTGGTTTAATTAATTTTTATTTATTTTATTATTTTGAAAACGTTAAGTGCAGGATCTCACCGACAAAGACAGATATAATATTTTAACGCAATAAAGAGAGACAGAAATAAGTTATAATTTTTCACAAAGCTGATTTTCCAATTTTTGTATTTTGTATTGATTATTATTTATGATTTTGTTATTTCTTCTTTTATTCCACACTTAATTATTTTTCATTTTTATATTTTCATTCGATTACAGTATGTAAATTTTATTATAGCCAATATCAGTTAATCTAGACGCTAGAATCCAGATGCTCAGTAAGTACATGTCCGATGTACATTTCCTATATTTTAAAAATAGTTTCCATTTATGATATTTTATTAGAATATAAATTATTTTAATATTTCTAAATTCTTAATTTTCTCTGTTTTTATTCCTACTTCCTTAACATATACAATATACTATTATAACCCCTTAATTTATGGATTTCTATTGGTGATTGGGTACTTTGATAAGAATGTTGTTTTAAGGCAATTTTGATTTTAATGGTTATAAAAATCGCTTTTATAGCAATAATCATTTAACATTTTTTGTTTAAATTCCCTTTCCTTCATTTTTGTTTATATACATTTTTCTATTTTATCGCACTGTTTCCGAGATAGAGCGGCTCGAAAAAAACTCGGTAAAAATTTTCGTACGACTACTTTAAGTCACCGTACCTCGAAAACGGTGCCACCAAATAAAAAAATTATATAAACAAAAATGAAGGAAATGAAATTTGCAACAAAAAATGTCTAATAAATATTGCTATAAAAGCAATTTTTATACGAGAAAAAAGTGTAAACGATTACACAGGTGCGATTTAAATAGTGCACGAATTTTGCTTTGGATTTTAATTGACTGGAATGGAAACCGTCGCAATTTTTCATTCGTACTTTGTAGTACAATTTTTCTCGTTTTTGTTTCCATGTGAACTATTTTTCCTCACAGTAACATTAACACGGACGGATAACATTTATCATAAAAATCCACGAAATTTATAAAAGCATCAAAAACCTGTCGCGATTATGTTTTCCTGATTAATTTAGCAGTGCTCCAAATCTTTCTGTTTACAAAACTTGGAATTAAATTGCGTTTTTATATCTTTATGAATAATGCATAATATGTTTCTAAATTTGGTTGTCAGTTTTTATGAAATTTAAAAGATAAGATTTGGAAAAAATGTAATATTGAAAAACGTCGTCTCGCTTGCTACATCATCGCAGGAAATCGAAAAACGGATGTAAACAATACGATTAACACAAATACGTGGAGATGTGGATCTAATTTGCTGAAATTTTCCATGTACGACAATGACCATAGAAAATGGTATGCACGAGAGATTTCAATAAAACTGTGGGCAGTAACCGCAAGTGCTGTTTCGAACCACGCAATGCTTGGTATATAAGGTATAAAAACGAGTTACATTCTCGATTCATTTTCTTATTACAATGGGTCGTTTTACATATTTTTAAACTAGCGAAATGGTAGGTAAATATTGTACATGGAAATAGCATTAACTTACAAAACAAACCGAAGCTAACCAATTAGCGCCCATCAAGTCGCGTCAAGTATAAATTAAATTACGTTTTCCCTTGTTGAAACACGTCGGTTTATATCGCCTACATCGAAAACTGCAAAGTTGTTAAGATCCTGACAGGAGTCTAGTGATCCATGAACAAGAATTTAAATATGTCAAAACAGGAAATATCACAGAGACATTTCGCAAATTTTCCGCCCCATCCATCGCGGCCTCTTTTAATGGGAACGGGGTGAAAGCTGCAAAATGAAATTGTCACTTCCTTCTTGCTCGATGTTTTAACAGCGACCAAGTGGTTCTTATTCTTAAATTTAAATTTAAAAAAAATACGAAAATTTTACGTCTCGAAATTCACGTTTCGTCGAATCTTACGTTTATTTCGTGGCATCACATCGATCAGTTTGATGTAAATATTAAAGCACGATCAGCATTTTATATGTTTGGAAACATCTTTCGGTTGCGAGTTGAACATTTATTGCTTCATTATGTCCTACCAAAACTATATCAATATTCTAAGTGATCTCTTTTTTTGGCCTACTCCAAAAAGCTCCCCTAAATTTGTAAATGTATCATCTAACTTTTTCAAGTCGTCATCACATTTACTAATGATGTAAACTTGACTCATCATTTTCTACATTGTTGTATGCTTATTGACCAACTTTGTCGGTAAATAACATATTTAGTAGTTCGCGATTCGAACCAAATGCTGAAAATATTTTTTATGCAGATCAGTCGGGCTGAGCCCTAAAAATATTATAATTGATGATACATGGCCACGTGTCAATCAAAAAGAGTCAACAGTACAAGAGAAGGACTTAAAAGAATTGAAATAATTGTCACTTCATAAATTGGCTCAATTTCGTTTTAACATGTTCGTTTCTCTTGTAATAACGATTCGCTACTTTTTTTACTATTTTAATAATAATTTTGAAAAGTGTACTTTATTAAAAATAAAGCGCAGTTTTTTCTTACCGGAAACCTTTGAAAGGCTGAAAAATCTATCAATTTCCAATCAGTTTATAATACGTGAAAAGCTTACGTGCAGTATAGTAAACAGGTTGGGCGAGTACTTAAAAATGAAACGACCTACTTTATCTCAAGTTGTCAGATACAAAAGTATGTTATAAATTGCAAGAGACTTGTAGGTATTAAGAAATGTAAATCTAAAGTAATGATGTTCTTCAACACATGTTACGACCACAAATCCGATAATAATGGTTTTCACTGGTTACCAAATCGTTTTGAAGTATCAAAATTCCCCTAGGGCTTACTTAGGAACGAGCATTATAACGATTGTACGCCGGAGTCGTTCAAATATGTACTTTCCTACTTTAACTTCTATTTAGTTTCAAAAATTCTATACCTAGGCATCTACAGTGTGATTCTTAAATATTATTTAATAAATAAAAAATTGAGTTGGCCATTGGCCCACTGCCCCTGCTTCCGCACTTTTCAAAGTTATTTGTCTGATGGGATTAATGTATAAATTTTAATTGGGCCTCTAATTGTTTCCTATTAATGGAGCGAAATCAAATATCTGTAACAAATAATTAATGTAGCTATAAATTAGAATCAAAGTAGTGCCTCCTTGATAACAACTGATACTATTAAATGTAGAGAAATCAAGGCGTTCAATAAGCTCAACAGATTTTGAACAATAAACCTTTCCTTGCTATTATTCAACTTCAAATAGTCGTAACTCTGTAGCCCTCGCGAATCCGACACTTTGATATACGAGAGCAGACTAATAAATAACGTACCTGACTATAAAGAGAACCATAAAAACCGAGTCAACATTATTTCTAAACCCGTACAATTGATACTTATACATTGTAATTAAATTAAATTATTTTTTCCCAGCTTTCGGGAGGTGGAAATGCAAAATGCAATGCAGAAAATGTTACTACTACAAGTAAAACTACAAATATTTAATAAGTCCTGACTACTAAACGTAGCTGTAAGCACTTATTCAAATAAGCGAGTCGTTTGCATGACAATAAAACTTTATGCCAGGGGTTATAAGGGTGAAAACAGTGTGGTCCTTAATCGTTCAATGGATCGCGGTAACTACAGAATTCACCACGAAGAGCTCTTCGTTCGAGTATCTGACTCACTCAAATCTTTCTATCATTTACGTATTGGTTTTGCTTAAAGGCAATTTAATGTTAAAATATTAAAGAAAATGTATTTTAAGCCTCATTGTCGCACGAGGACCTGCTTTGACATGCGGAAACACACGTAATCAATAATATACATTTTCGTTTAACAATAAGTATGTACTTTATCAAACTTCTTGCTATGATGTTTCACTAATTAAATTAATTTTGACGTCCACACGTGGAGGAACAAGAAGAGAAGGAGGAGGAGGAGAAATGGAAATTATTTACCAAACATTTGGCATGGAGAACTTGGCACAACAATTAATTTAAACCAAGTTTTTATCTTAGAACTCAAGTTTTCGTATAAGTTTCCATTTTCATTGTAAACCCGTTCAATTAATAACTTCATTGTATAAAATTATTATAATACAAAGGTATAGAAATAGCTTTAATATAATTTTCATATTGTTTAAGTTTTTAATCTCCATTTCCGCAATTAAACCTGCGAGTTCCATTGAGATTAAACTTTATTAAGTTTCTCCAACTTGGCTTTAGATTACTGCGTCACGACAGCTTAGAAAAGCCACAAAATTTTATGTAAACTATTAAAGCAATTATTAATAAGAAAGCCAAATAAAATGATTTCGAACAAACTAACTCGACAAGATAATATTCCCAGTTGTTTTGCCCCACAAGAAAGTCGTCTGGTAGTTTCAGAAAATTTAAACGCGGTTTCCTTTCTATTTTTTTGTTTACCCCACGCTTATCAAATTTTAATCAAAACATTTTACGATTGCAATTTTCATATGCGCCTCAATTGAGTTATTTATGTCGATTCCCATAATTGAGGTTTCAAATTATAGATCTTTCGTTTACAATTCAAATTTATGCAACTCATTTATAGCCACAACTATAATTGCGAATTTAAGCAGAAAATTAAATGAGTTTTTACAATATTCACGTTGGTTGGTTTTATTTTCAGTCGTTGGAATTTTATTAGACTGCACCAAATTACTTTTACAGAATTAATTTGTTGATAGGAAATATTGAATTTTATCTGCTTGATTTCCATAAGATTGAGAATTTGAAAATAGTGGAAAAGTACTACTTCAAATATCAGTAAAATTTCCCAAAATTTTACATAGGTACGGGGTGAAAAGTTGCTGGAATTCTAAAATTTTGGTGTTTTGTGCAGAAAACTTCCGTCTTATTGCATATTATGACGTATTATCACCTGATGATGTATATTTTAAATTACAAAAAATTACACTCAAATGGTTATGTACTTAGGTCTCATTCTTATTGCAAACGCCGTCTCGGTACGACGCATCAAAAATGTACTTTTAAGGTGGTTAAACAAGTGATATAGCAGTGAATTATTGTTAATAAAACTGTGAAAACTAAATTATTTTAAACGTAAACTGGATGTAGAGCTGTGATTAGGTAAGCAACTTATTTGTTTTTCCACAATTACCATAACTCTTGTTTTCTAGGTGTTTGTTTGATTTTAGCTGTAGATTGGTTTTGATCTATCCCATATTAGGAGCCAGTGAGGTACACTTTTCGGCGGTTTTGTTTTTCAAGGATTTCGCAATTTTTTATGAAGTCTTATCTTAAACCAATCTTGGTCTTTAAATAGTCCAGGATTCGCATACGCAATTAAATCGGTTGGTTTTCGCGGTCGGAAGTGTTGTGTCGAGTTCGTACTTTGTGAAAAAGCTTGATGGAAGCTTTAAATGATCGCGATTCATTTAAAACTTGGTGTAATAGTAGTGTTCAGTGTTCATTAAAACAAAATTATTCGTGGCCTTTTAAAAATTGTGTAAATGTTTATGAACTTGTGTTTGGAGTCCTAGGATGGAATTGGACGACAGACGCCGAATTGTGGGAAGACTACAGAGGAATAAAGGTAAGTTTGCTTAAAAACATGAACTAAAAACAAAATAAATATTAATAAATATTTCCTTTTTTTATAGGTAGGTCCACTTCGTGGGTTTGTTATTAATTAAGGTTAGTTATTCCTATTTGACCGGATTAGTTCCTTGAATATTTCATTTTTGAGGAAATTTACAAATTTTATTCCCTGGTTGTAGGATATACTATTTAATACATTTTTCCTTCGGGGATTTTGACAAAATATTAAATGAAAAATTGTAATCTGGTGGTGTTTATGAATGGAATAAAACATGAAAGGGTTTGAAATTCTAGATTGAAATCACATAATTACTTTGAATAAACGGTAATTCAAAATCTATCATCGTGTGTTATCAAAATTCATCATCGCGTTGTTTAGCAAAAATTTCATTAAATTTAGGACACGTCTCCTTTATTCGTTGACATTTTTGATATGGTAGATATTGTGTAGCTTTTGTGTTGCCGAGACTGGGCAAATTAATTCGGTCTTGTCAGCTCAGCTGGTTAAGATCGAAATACTCTGATAATTCTTTTAAGCCTCATCCCAGAACTTTTCTTTGTAAACTCGAAAGTCTGTAGCTTAAAACCGTTTTTGGTTTAACAATCGCAAATTATTCAAAACTTAAACATTGAAAGAATCTCTTAAAAGTTAAATTACATCGTCACAAGAAACATTTTAATCAAACAATCGAATGGAAATTAATCAAACCGAATTAAAACAAATCAGACGACAAAGGATCGGAATTAAACAAGTTTGTAGTTAAATAATTCTAAAGAAGAATAGATTTTCTGCATTCTCTAGTGCTCTTCAAAGCGATTTCGCCTTTATTACCTTCTATTTGTGCTGCAGATGAGCGATATCGGGAAATTTCCGCTAAAACCTAAAAGTTACTTTCATAATTTCAAAAAATAAAGCTCTTTTTTTATAAATTTAATCTTATATTAGTTACACTAACAGTAATTCATTTTAAAGTATAACTAAAGTTGCGCAAACTTATTAGTGTTGGTTGGAAATGTGTCTAGAAAAGTCAATACGACTTGGGAAAGTTTTATTAAAAATAGAATTAATAATAAACACGACATGATTTATAACTTTCCACAATGCGATATTGTTCGAAAGTTAAAAAATTGTAAGAAGATTAAAGAAACTGTTGGCAAAAGTTTGTTGCTAAAATAATAAAATCGTCAAAACGTCGCTGTACAATACAAAAAAACTAAAACATAACTGGAAGCGAAGGAAATCGTCAATGTATAAAAATATAATTTCCCGGATCACTCGTAATGAAATTTTCTAATTTATTTCCTGGGAAAACCAAGCTGAAATATTTGTTTTTCTAATAAGAAAATTGTGTAATTGTAATAATATAATGAAGTCTTCAAATGGCAAATTGAATTTTCCGTTCTATTATTCTCTATAATGCAGATACCGTTTCGTTTTTAAGAAGCTTTATCACATGGAATTCTTCTTAGTTGGGAAATTTGGATTATTCGCTTGGAAAACTCTATTGAAAGTCATTACGTAGTTTCAAATTAGATCTCGTCGATATTCACCACTACTTACCATTTTCGTATGGGGTGAGCACACATGCAACAATAAAAATGATATGCGTATTTAATGATCCATTCTATTTTAATAGTCTATTGAAAATTTAAGATGGAAAAGTTAACGATGCTTTATTTCGACTTCAATAAAATTTTTATTTCTGCTTAGGAAAATTTTAAATTTATTGCAGCAAATACGAAATTAATGTTATTGCTAAACGCTCTTGAAGCTTCCTTTGAGATGTTTTCATAAATTATAATCCAATTATTTTTTTAATTTATTCTTTTGGAGTATTAATTCAATTTAGATTTGAGGTTAAACATGGGCGAGGAAGTAAAAAAAAGTCACCTGAAGAAAATTGCTAAAAATTGCTTTTTATTTCATGTCCTGATTTTGCTTATTTTTTGGACCGACATTATAGGGTTGGTATTATTTCACAATCATTTAATTGAGTGTTAAAATTAAGATTTTTCACTTTCCATCGTGTCTGGAGTAATCTCCATAAAACAACAATAATTTAACTTTAATGAAGCAGCATGTTAACCATGAACCCTTAATTACCCAGCGTATTGTTTGTCTTTTAATTGTACAAATTAAAAAAAGAAAAATAAGTAATGACAAAACGTTAACACAAAAACCCACAAGCCATATTTAAAGTAATTTAAACAATAGAATGTTAACAACTCGCGTTCACCTGATTTATTTATGGTTACCACCCCAACAATTTCTTCTCTTCTTTCCCGGCGTGTTTGGGAGCGGTTATTTTTATTTTTTTTTTAGCAAAAAGAACAAATTGGTTTATTTTTGCTGACCTGACTAAATGAGATGGTAATGCGTGCAATTTATTCCGAAATGAACATAAACAAAGCAATTTGTAATAAGCGGTTGCTTTCAAGATATGACCACTCCATTTACCACTTCGTAATATAAAATGTGATAAATTTTTGTGTAGGTTTTCGACCACCTCGAAGTTACCCTTGATGATAATATGATATTTATATGTTATCGAGGATTTTTATATCTCTCTGACTGAGACTAATGGTTTTATGCCGTTTATCTTGATTTATAAAAATACGATGATACAGCTAATACGAAACGTTTAATTATGTAGATTATCGAATAACTGAAAATACCAACACAAACAATTTGAAATATTTGTGTAACTGCAACTTGTTGTCTGTGTTTTCGGAATAATTTAGTTTTTTAGTAGCACTTTTTACTGCCCACTAAAAATATTTTATGCTTCTATAAAATAAAATAAAAAACGTCGAGTTTTTAAAAATACATAACATCGAATATTATTTATTTTTAATAAGGTAAAAGGTACCTTGGGGATTTGAGAAGATTCGATAAAAATTAAAGACGGCAACAAAACTGAGGAAATAAAATTGTGAGTTATCATCTGGCTTCTCACTGGAAGCTAAGACGTTCGATTCTTTTTTTTTCCATTCCATCGACAAGAAATAAAAATTATTAATTTCTTTGTTCTAATTTATCGAGAAAATATATTATATAAACTTGGAAACATAAACAAAAAGTATTATCTGTCATGAAGTTCTAATTATAAGTCACAAGCAGAAAAGAACAAAGATAAAATAATTAATAGAGTCAACGCAAGTTTTTCATTTAAAATTTAATTGAAAACGTTCTACACGCAATACGTTTCAATTAAACTAAAAATGTAGGTACCGAAAAGTACATTTCTCATAAACCTTCGACGCGAACAGGACTAGGAGGTCCTGTTATTTCCAACCGGATTTTTTTCTAAGCCAATCTTACCACCAGAACGATTTTATTCGTTTTCCTGTTTTACTATAAAAACTGAAAATAAAATTTGTTTAAGCTTCTTCAACAAGGGATTTCGAAAACACCGCATTACCATAAAATCGCAGAAGTAAACTGTAGATAAAAATTAAATGAAGCCTGGCAGCAACAACTGCTGCCGAATTTAATGATCCATTGAAAAAAATAAGCCTTTTTAATAATACAAACGTGATAGGTTTTAAAGTGGAAATTCCTAAGGGGTTGATTGATTTAAATGTTTGATGAAGGTATTGATAAAACAGTTTTAGAGTTTATAGTCAAATTTATAAAGTTCACAGCGCCGAAGAGATTTGAATAAATTATTTCACTTTTATTCGTTTTAATGCCGAAAGTGTATACATTTGGCGTCATAAATAATTTATGAATTTTAAATAAAAAATAAGAATGGCAAACAAATTTCTGTTATTCTTTCTTTTCTTGTGCCATGGTCTCTGTCAACCGCATTTGTCAATAATTGTAATTAATTTTCTCGAGTGGTCGTGTGTTTCTAGTCATCCACATGCGCGTCGTAACTCTCGAGGGGTTGTACATGCTATTTGATTGAAACATTAAACAGATTTTCGACGTAGTGCTAAGTAATTGCTCTTAATTTTACGATAAATATACTGGGTGTCGCCAAATGGGCTTAACAGGTACAATTTGCGGCAAATTACAATACCAGATCCGCGAGCATGCATGGTAGCTCTCTTGGCAAAGCTCTAAAAGTTCGACTGCCCTACACTCGCCAAGTCCCCGACACGAGAACCTTGCGGTTCTCCATACTTATTAATTTATTCCTCACCCTGTATGGCACATAATCCAATGTTTCCCTTTCGAATACTTTCAGGTAATTACCCACTTTAGGTATTAACAATGTAAACACAACTTGAAGCTTAAAATTAAATGACCTAAAATAACATCGAACACTTAAAATTTAACGCTAATCTTATTTAACTTTTCGTTATTATCTTAATCGACCGGTTGTTTGCAATTTTATGTTGGAACGCGCAGCTTTCTTGCTTTTAAATTTTTTTTCCGCCAGGATAACAATCATCCCACGCTTTTGTTTAATTATCAAGAAAGGAAACCTATAGTATCCCGTTTCAAATCCATTTTACTGGTTTTGTTTACGCTTTCGCTAATTAACGTTCGATTTTGTTTCTGCTGACCTACCAATTAACTAACGACGGTTCTTGTGGGCAAGTGGGAAGCAGTCTTGCGAGTCCGACCGTTCTCTATGGTTCAATTTACTATTAAATTAGAGTAATTAAATGCGGCTTAATTAATAAAATGTTTTCGGGATAGGGATTTAAAATAAGCAACGTCGCGGTTAACGAGGTAAAATTGCTCCACTTTTTTCAACAGACAAAGTCGTCGATGATGTTGTGAAACAAGAAACTTTTTTCAGACTTTCGGAATTATTAATAATCTGTTCTGTGTAATAATTTATAACCCTTAATTACTGATTTGGAGAAAACGCTAGCTAACGAACCACAAATTTTAATAAACAATATCGTTAATGAGGGTGGTCGATAATATGGGAACGCAACGATGTAATTACAGGCATATTTACCCAACGAAACATAGGCTTAGCAATCAGATACTTATCTTGTCATTATGCATTGTGAAATCTTGTAAATGCGAATTGAAATGCCGCAATCAGTTCACTTGTCATCGGGGATTTGGTCGCACAAGTGATTTTTCGCATTGACGGTATTGGGTGCAGTAAGGGCTTTTGCTGGATGAACAGCTAAGGGTTGCTAAACCGAGGGAATATAACAATTACGTTCGCGTCGTTAGATATAGAGAATCCGGTATTGAGATCGCTAGATGTGGTCATCCAACGCGACAAGAACTTACGAAGCGGAAGAAGATACCCCAACCTTTTTGTTCTTCCCTTTTACATTTTATAGCTTCGCTGCAACAGTACCTATACGTGCAACATTAAAATGTCGTTAAATTTCTGATATAGTAATACAACAATGTTGGTCTAACGTTACATAAATTCTAAAAATTTTATTATTTATTTAAATATCTTTAGTTAACAGAGAATTTTAATTTATAGAAAATTTAAAAGTCCAAATTAAAATATTAAATAAAATTCGCAAAATATTTCCACGGCGGGTACTGGCGGAAACCTCTTAATTAGAAGCAAAATTAAGCCAAACGATAGGTCAGAAGAAAATAGAATTTGTTCACTTTAAAGCCAAATAGTGTGTAGAGCTCGGAAAAAATCCGTAGGACTGACAGAAACCCTTTAATTACAAGAAAATTAAGGACATTCAGTAGATCAGATGAAAATAGAATTTTTTCACTTTCAAGGCAAATAAAATGTAAAATATGTAACTTACGTAAAATCTGCTTCCATCAATGGAATGTTTAAGAATCTACTTATTTCGAAATTTGCTAAATATTTTCTTGTGATTTTTCACTAAGGATTACTTAAATCGCTGCATTATAATGTGTACAACTGAGAAAAACTGCGTAGGACTGGCGGAAATCATTTAATTAAATAAATATTTAAGGGCTTTAAATTAGTCATGTGAAATTAGTGAATTAATTAGTGAAAATTAAAAGGGAATAGGATTTGTTCACTTTAAAACCAAATAAAAGGTAAAAAATCTGACTTATACGTAAAATCTGCTTGCAGCAATCGAATTTTCTTGAAAATTTAGCTAGGAAAATGTTTAAAAATCTGCTTATATAGAAATTTTTAGTTTTTTGGGTCAAAAAGTAGCTAAGGGGTTAACTTTTCGTGTTTTTCAAAATTCTCAAAATGATTCCATGTGGTTTTTTTACTTAACTCGCTGTATATAATGTGTACAACTCGGAAAAACTACGTGGGAGTGGCAGAAATCTTTTATATAGAAAAAAATTAAGGACCTTCAATATTTAAAACCAAATAAAAGATAAAATATCTGACTTACCCAAAATCTGCTTGCAGCAATCGAATTTCTCGAACATTTAGCTAGGAAATTGTTTAAAAACCTGCTTAAATAGAAATTTTTAGTTTTTGGGGTCAAAAAGTAGCTAAGTACCTTTCGTGTTTTTCAAAATTGAAGAAATATTTCCATGTATAGCTATAGAAAAAACTACGTGGGAGTGGAAGAAATCCTTTATTAGAAGAAAATTAAAGACTTTGATTAAGATTAAGATTTCTACTATTTAAATTTATGTGTACAGCTCAGAAAAACTGCGTGAGATTGGCGGAAATCCGCTATTTTGAAAAAAAATAAGGACTTTCAATTAGTCAAAATGGAATGGAATTTGTTCACTTTAAAACCAAATAAAAGATAAAATATCTGACTTGCGCAAAATCTGATTGTAGCAATCGAATTTTTTCGAAAATTTAACTAGGAAAATGTTTAAAAATCTGCTTGTTTAGAAATTTTTGGTTTTTGAGGTCAAAAAGTAGCTAAAGGGGTTAAATTTGCTTGTTTTTCAAGATTATCAAATTGTTTCCTTGTGGTTTTGCTGCATTATAATGTGTAGAGCTCGGAAAAAATACGTAGGACTGGCGAAATCCCTTTAATTAGGAGAAAATTAATGACATTCAATAGATCAGAAGAAAATCGAATTTATTCATTTTAAAAGCTAAATAAAATGCAAAATATGTAAATTCCGTACAAAATCTGCTTGCACCAATCGCATTTTCTCGAAAATTCTGCTAAGAAAATATTCAATTATCTGCTTATTTCGAAATTTCAACTATTGAGGTCAAAAAGGAACAAAAAAGGTAACCTTTCGCTTTTTTAAAATCTCAAAAAAAATTCCTTTAATTAAAAGAAAATTAAGGACATTCAATAGGTCAGGAGAAAATAGAATTTGTTCCTTTTCAAGTTAAATAATATGTAACTTACGTAACATCTGTTTAGACCAATCGAATTTTTTCAAAAATTTAGCTAGGAAAAAACGTTAGAATCTCCCTATATTAAATTTCAATTTTTGAAGTCAAAAAGTAACAAAAGGGTTCACCAGGATTTTCAATAGGTCTGAAGGGGATATAATTTGTTCACTTTAAAGCAATTTTTTTAGAAGAATAAGGAACAGAGACGTATTATATACATCGCCTCTTTCAGAAGAAATAATTTTCAAAAAATTCACATAGCTTCCCGAAGAACATGTACAGTTTTATGTCCATAGCAATAAAATGTTAAGTACAGGTACTTTTTGATGTTATAGGGCCAAGTATTTCTACAACCCAATTGTACAATCATGTTTTTATGTTTGAAATTTTGAGAGGTTTGGTCCACCGTTTCTCGCCTGTTGCAGTTAATAAAATAACTAATAATTTCGATTAGGTCAAAACTACGCACATGCTTAAAAAAAGGTAAGTTGGATATTACTTCTACGATAAAAATAAAACAGCAATGCGAGTCAATAAAATCAAAGCAGTAAAAATAAAAATTGTTGCTCTACGCTCTTTTGCGTCCCTTTTATCGCCATATAATCGTAATCCTGGTAACAAAAAACATGCGTTTTATATAACATGTTAACTAACTACAGCACAAAAAGTTAAAAATCAAAGTTGTTACTTTTTGACTTTATGTGAATATTTGAAAAATTTGTAATTCATATTGTCACTTTTTCGTTACATTTGCCTTTTTTTAGGCATCCTTCGCCAGTCAGTCATATGTCATTTTTTAAATAGGGTTGTTGAATTCCTTACACCACACTCTGTTGCGTTTTAAATAAATTAGTTTTTTATAATTCCGAGGGAATTTTTAAAACACTCAACTTTTTATACTTTGTTGCGTCTAATATTTTGTCGCTTCAAAATTGCTGCCAGTTGTTGGATAGGGCGTCAGAAAATGTACTACTGCTTTTTCTCGATAAAAATTAGGATTATTGACTTTTTTTTATAATTACCAATAAAATGAGAGTCCAACGGAATTAAGTGGTTACTCGGTGGGTTCCACAATATAGCACGCGATAAAACAAAGGTCCTTTATTTCTAGGTGAGATGGACTCGTAGCGACAAAGTTAATTAAACGCTTATTGCTGGTTATAGAAACCTAAATTGCTTCAAATAGTGTCATAATTCGGTTCACGGCAGGACGACGGTTTAATTAAAACTATCAAATTATCAAACAACGGGAAAATCGAGCTGCGAATGAAACATCGCAACCGAAGAACTTTTAACAACGCCAACGTCGAAATGTGAAACTTGAGGTTGGTGTCTGATGGCCATAATCGGATCCAAAGTTTGGAATAGAAGCAAATTTGTAAAAGTCTTTAATCTTTGAATGGCTATTATTCCCTTTTACATAACAAATCTTTGTCAATGGTTCATGGCGTTTCTTCCGCAAAGTACGATAATGTAACATGCTCGAGTCAAGCATGAGGCAGTAATGGTTATAAAGAATACAATGGCTTGTTGCTCTTTTCAAGGAGCTATTTCATTCAGTTCCTTTGGCATAATAATGCCCTGTACTTGACAAAAGAGCCTCCGTGTGCAGGTGATGCAACGGATAATGGAGATGGCTGTATTTCTACAGTTTCTCACAAGTATAGACGTCGACTATTTGCTTCAATTCACACAACTTTATATAAAATGAGGTACAAATATTTCCCATTTCGATGTAATATGTATTATATCGAGCAATAAATGCGAGAATGCAGTGCCTACATAATAAAATTTACAACATATTGGACCTAAAATAATGGCTTTTTATTTGATCATTAAAATACTTTGTAATGTCCACTTTATCACTAACTTAATTAACAAATTTATTAGTTTATAATTTTTTTATTTTATTATTTAATTGCCCCAAGTGCTTTATAGTGATTTAAAAAACACACCTAAATTTTTAATTATGGATATAAAACATCCAACACATTTTATTCGTTTTAAATTGCTACAATAATTATCTCTCCCATTAATTAAAATTGTTGCACAACGAAAAGTTTGCTATTTCACGATGCGATGTGACGAACATGTGTATTATTTTTGTTATGCCAAAACAAAAATACATTGATCATATCCACTTTGGTTTTAAATCGAATCGTAAATATTACATTACGCAATGAGCAGTATGAACGGAAATCTTTGCAACTTTAAAGAGATTTTATAAAAATGTTACAATAAAAACGCTTCGACATACTTTACATTTTATAGTTCTTTTGAGATAAAATTTTATTTTATTTTATTTTGGAAGTAGGTACAAAGTAGCTAACTATTGCAAAAACATTTCTTAGTATGGTATTGTTCTAATTTCAAAATTTAAACTGAATACCCCCCAGACCCCCCGGATTAACAACTATATTTAATATTCATATAGACCACAGTCTTTTGGTCTAATTGCAGGTTTTATCGGAAAATCAATACATAACAGTTGTTCCTGGGAAATTTATCAATATTGACACAAAGAGGAAACTAGCTTATAGACTAAGCAAAATCAGGCTGTCTGATTGGTTCAAGCGACGAGGATAAAAATACCTATGATGAAAATAATTAAAACACAAAAATATAATAAAATTATATTGTTTTAGATTTTTTTTTATTTTATAATTGAAAATGAAAAGTTAAAAATGTTTTAACTTACGGAAACTCGATTATTTTGAACAAGTTGCTATAGTGAGGTCGCAGCTCTTGATATTTAAACTTTTCCGAGCAAATTCTCACTAATTAACGAGAAAGTTTTGAATTTTATGTTGAAAACAAAAAGAGGAAAGCTAAAAGTAAGTAAATACTTTTCCCATCTTGCTTTTGTTGTAGATATGTATCATCTTACAAGGATTCGCCGAAGAACTTATTGAACGTAGCTTCCTTTCACTAAAGATTGAAAATCTAATACGGTGCATTAGGAAGGCATACTTAGCGATGGCATACAATGCCCAAGAAACGTGTGCCAAATTTTTTCGATTTTTTCGATTTTTGAAAGAAAATCCATACCTTCAGATTTGTTTGTTGCGTGACTTTTCCTGTAGGTAAAAATTGGAATATTGTGTTTCAAATAAAGGCCCGTAGATAGTTATCGAGCACAAAGCATTTTAAGGTGCCATGTTTTTCTTACAAATGAAGTATTGTAAAATATAACAACGTGCTCACTTGGGGTGAAAATAGGGCATGTGTACCTTTTGTTGATAAAAGCAGAATGCTTTTCGAATCTTATTTCAATTTGCTTTTTATTTTCTCAAGAAACCGAAGAAAATCGTACAATTTTACTTCTTCCGTGACCACAACCGCAGCTTTTGCCGGAAAATGTCAAGGAAAAAATCTTTTGAGGTAGCGTACACGGCAGGCCAGGAAGTTAATAATTTTTGAATTTATTTCGCTACTTATTGGAGCAAAAATAAAGTCGAGAAATAATTATGTTAATTACTTTGAAGAGTTGGGTTAAACTGGAGGAGCACTCGAATAATTTAAATTAGCCAAATTAATAATAATTCACATTTTATCGAGGTAAATTTTCCTTCTGCAAAAGTTTCCTTCTGAAGATGCCTTCATTATATTTTTAATTAACAACGCTTTTTTCAACTAATTATAAATTAATAACAACCACATGGCATGAAAAGTTACAAGAGCTTTTTAAACCTTACTCTTGTTTTCATACGACGTCATTGGAAGAGGAACCCCGACGTCTACGCCATGCTCCGGTACGTGTTACACTTTAATTGAAATGATATAATGGCATAGAGACGCTATGATAACAATGTTAATTTTCACCCAAGTTTTGTAATTTTAGAACTTTTCAAATATATTTCGTTACGGTCATGCTACGCTACATTATCTATTTAGTATGCAGGGTAACTTCGGCAAGATTTACAAAACGATCATTAAAATACTTAATTAAATTGTATTTAATCATAACCCCTTTTTTGTATTTGTAACTGAAACCATAAAATTTTTAAATTAAAACTTTCACTGATTCATCATTTAAATTAATGAAAATTCTGGATTCGCGTAAGCCGAATCCCTCCTCGCTTTTCAACTCGTTACATTTTTATTTTTCTTAAATTAAATTACCTATCCCATGTAAATCCAATAAACATTAGGTAACACATATTTTGAAACATCCTATAAATAGTCTTCCTTAAACAATCTTGTACATGTTTTAAAAATTAAAACTATTTTATGTCCATGTTTATAAAATAAATACTCGACTATTAAAAAACAATGTTTTTTTGGAAAAATGTTTTTAAATTTGTCTGATAATATTTTTCGACATTTCCTGCATGTTTTGAAGCGAACAAGAAAAACAAGAAGTCTTTTTATAAAGATAGATTTTTATTTTAATCCTTTGCGATCCTCTACGAACACCCCGTATCTGGTGAAATTATTATTTTATTGTAATGTATTATGTGTTGAACTAGGAAAGCGAAATAATATTAATAACAATAATGAAGTACTTTCTGACTCACTAACTGAAGTGGGCTAACTAATACACAAAGCTCGTACTGAATGCCAAATGACAACAATTTATAACAACTGGTGATTTGTCATTATGTAATTTTGCAACTTTTCAAATGTTACACCAACGAACGTGCCCATTATTAATATCTGCCAGTCGATTTCCCTTATCACTTGTTATTTGTTGACCGATTTACATGCATAAATAACCGGTTATGAGAAATTTTGCAAAATTAATTAATCATTAATTTAAAATAAATCTTATTGGTGTGATATGGACCGTGAAGTTAAAATTTTTCTCGAAAACATCCACGCCTGGATATAATATCCATAATAATTGCTTATGAACATAATTTATAGAAAGCAAAAACTGGAATTAAAAATGTTCTAGTAATAATAATTATAGACTTACATAACACCAAGGGTGTAATTTAGTTTCAGTTATAATTTTGTAATTTAATTTACAGCACCAACAATTTATTGTAACCGTAAATTATCGATGATTATGGAGCTTTAACTGTTTACGTTTCAGTTTTGGAAAAAATTGTGGAAATTTAAATTTTACGACCGTAAATTTAAGCAAACACATAAAATAATTTTAACTATCAGCGTTCTATTGAAAATTCACAACCAAATTGGTTTTAAAAAGTCTGCCAAGTAAATTTTCCTGCATAAAAGTTAAGACAAGTTTAGTTTCAGAATTACCTCCTTAAGTATTAAATTTTCTTCCTTTTTAACATTAAAGGTTTTATCAGTAAATTATTCTTTTTTTTGCTTACATAAAAACTTTTTGCGGTAGTTTTATTGAGCATTTTATGTGCTGGGAGCACGACGGCGCCTCTTTTACGCGAAATAAAATTTCAAATCATTGAAATAGTTTACATATTCGAGCTTTTCGTTCAATTTTCTCTATTCTTTATGTTAATTATCGAGAAAGGAACCCACATGTAGTGTATTCGTGCAAAAAAATGTAACTCGAGTCCCAATAATTTTCTAATTTATATTTAAATATCGTTCGTACCCTCATTCAACTACATCAAGAACAGGAGAACAAGAAAGCCCCCATGTAATCTTATACGTCCTGTGTGTAACCTTTATACGAACCCTTCAGAAGCACACAATTGATTCGTCTTTATTTCAATCATGAGAAAACAGATCTGTCTTCTTATGGCGGAGAGGGTGGATTTTAATGCATAAAATCTCGAGAAGAAAAAATAGTTAGTAGACCAAATGTATTATAAAATTAATTTTAATATTAAAATAAAACCTCAAAAACCGCGTTTTGGGGTGCTTTTCTGATGTACCTACTGATTTATTGGGACATTTTAATTCTGTTACGCACGCACGTGGCCGACACACAGAAAAATGTGGAAAAATTTAAATTTAATTAGCCAATTTAGTTTGCTTCACTCTGTATTGTTGACATTTTTTTGTTCTTTTCATCTGGAATATATTCAAGTTTACGGTTATTAAATTATCTGCTTTAATTATAAACTCGGTTAATTTTAGAAGTCGGGGGCTCATTTTTTAGTAAAAAAATTCCCACTTCGAAATGCTTTAACTTGCTACGCTGTCTTACTTTTTAGCATTTCAAGCAAGTCGAATTGATGTGGAAATTTTTATATTTTGTAATTAATTATATCGAGAGATTTTTTTTATAACACGAAAGGATACTTTATTTTATCTTCTTCTTAAACGCAAATTGTATTACATTTACTTGCCCAGGAATTATTTGATGGATTTAAATCCACTTTAAGGATTAAACCGAAACCACTCAAAAGGGCAAAGTGTTGACAACGAGTGCACATTTTTTGTGTTCGCATTAACATAAAACTTTAAACATTTTCCAACCGTTATAAATTATTTTGTATGTGCAGAGCAGATGCAAAATTTTGAAAATTCTTAAATTTAACACAAACAAATATTTAATTTTATACTCAGATGATGGACATCCTTCCAAATGAAATGTGGAAACTTTTTGATAATTGTTTTCGTTTTCAAGCAGCATTTTCAGATTTCCACTGAACGTGCGGTAATGAATGGAGGAACGGCATCTGGAAAATTCAAATTCAATGACCCAAGTTCTGTTTAAGATAACCCCGATCGAATTCAGAAGCAAATCAAAAGGATGGCTAAAATTTTTGTGATTTATTTGAGAATTAAAAAAGGAAAGTGGTTTGTGTGAGTGAAATTTTTTAATTTAAAAGCTTCTTAAAATAAACACGAAAAGCTCATAAGTCGAACATTGATCGGCACTCAAAGAATAGTCAGTAAACAGTAACCATCACATAAATACATCAACACATTGTTAATATGAATATTAGTGAAGCTTTTTACACCCTTTTCTTAAATAAATTGTTTACGTAACTTATCGTCTTAAAATTATGTGTTAAGTAATTTTTTTCGTCTAAATTGCTTCTCTAAACATGTTTTAAAATAAAACCATATGGTTGGAAATATACATAAGAAGAGGAAAATAAAAATGTTTTAAATTAATAAGAAAAATGACGGTTTCAATTTAAACTGGCACATAAACTGCATCTACAGGAAGTGTACGGTCACGGAGAATTTACAGCAATAGAAATTATAAGCTATATTTAAGTAGCAGGGAGTCAGAGTTCGCAACTTCACATTGTGGTGCAAATAGAATAGCTAAAGCTTCTCGAAAGTAAACGAATAAAACTTAAACACAAAGTTAAGTGAAGGGTGGTTTTGCATCGTTTATCACGTTATATATTGTGCACGTGCAATTTAATTTGCTTAATAAACTTTAACACACCAATAGCAACGCTTCGCCACAATAAAGCAACATCAAACAATAAAATTGAAAATTTGCCGAAAGCAACCCAAACGATCCAAATCAAATAATGGCTTTCTATTTAACGTTTCAAACTTTATAAATTTCATTAGTAGTTTTTCTGGAGTAAATTGTTTCGAAATCCCCCTTTACATTTCGCTTGTCTCCACTTCATACCTTTTGTATTGCTTTCTCTAATTTTTGGATCTCACATTCTGGTATGCCAGGGTCTGAGGATGTGATAAGGGTTGTCACGCGGAATAAAACAATTTTAATAAAGCAAAAACTTAAAAAGAGATAAATTTTAATCAAAACTGCTATGTTGTTTTTTGTCACTCTCAAGTTATCAGAAAATCCGGTAAAAGTCCGAATAAATCCGGAGAATAGTGGATTTGTGTATACGATCGGAGATTATTCCAGAAATCTAGAGACTCTGTGCCAGGAATTCGAACAAATTTTCCAATTTTTTAATTAATTATATGTAATAAAGTAATAAAACAAAAATTAATTAATAAAATAACAAGATCTACTTTGGGAACTACCAAATCGTAGATTTTCATTGATAAATTTTTTAAATTATTCTGAATGAATTTCGGGAAAATTTTTACTACAAATTCTAAGAAAATAATAAAAATAAAGAAATAAAGAATTTTTTTCTGGAACTTGGGAAGTTCCGCATTTTTATCGATTCGAAGAAAAAAATAAAATTAACATATAAAGAATTTTTACATGGAACTTGGGAAGTTCCGCATTTCAATCGGTTCCAGGAAAATTATAAAAATAAAGAAATTCCCTGGAGTTCTTAAAATTTAAAATTTTTTCGTGCATTTAAAAAAATTTAAGAAAATAAAATAAAAAATTATGTAAAATAAGTTTGAATTTGTACAAAAATTTTGATTAAATTTTTTTATTATTATACAAAAATCCTTCCAATATTTAAGAAAATCCAAGAGGAAAAAGGATAAAAATTCAGAAAGGGACTGAAATTAAATATTTTCACCTACAAGAATAGCTTCGAGTAATTTACGAAAACTAAAAGACTTTACGAAGAAGTCCTACAGTCCCTTTCGATCCAAGCCATTTTATATTTGAAAAATTTCGACTTTTTAAACCATTTGGCTTGCTACCGACCATGCAACAAATTAAAGCCTAGAATAATTTTTAATTGCGATTTTAAACCGTTGCCAATTTTTACGTTCAACTACCAAAAGTTCCAATTCGTTAAAACGAATAATTTTTTAAAAATAGTAAAATTAATTACTATTTCAACCGATCTTAAATAAAATACCAAGGATTCCATTTAAAAGAATGAGCTGCTTTGTAATAGGAAAAATAATATAATATTCAGACCCCCAGGAGTGCTTTGATTGGGTTTCTCTTATGAAAATAGAACAATTTCTTAAATTTAAGAACTGAATTCTAAAATAATGTATTGTTTATAGAAATAAATTTTAAGAATGCACAACAAAACAGCATAAATGTGCGTATTTAGGGCATTGAGATTTATTGTAAAGCTGAATAAGTCTCTTTGGAGAATTCTAAAATGATGAAGGGTATATAATACAGGATTTTAATAACCTAAATAATAGCTCTCCCGAGATCACGGAATATTTCATAACAGCAATAATTTTAAAAACCTGTATGAACTGTTGTTTACAAAATAACACGAGTAATTAATATGAGGAGGTCTGATGCTTGACAATTCTATAATTGGAAAGAACGCGCGCCGCGCGAGGTTTCAAGTGTTCAGCTTAATTTAAAATTTTGTATTATTGGTTTCGACATAATAAGAGAAGTGAGATTATTGATTGTAAAAACTTTTTGTCTACAAAATATAAACAACAACCCTCGGAATAAACTTGAAGTAAGCTTTAGTTTGTTAAGTAATGTAATTCGATCGTCTTATCTTTGTATGCCTTTCAATGTAGAATAAATAAATGTCAAGTTGCTTTCAGCAGTGATTTATTTAATAGGAAATTTAATATTTTCTACCATCAGGAAGAAGAATACAAACACGCATAATATTTGTCAACCACAAAAAAATCAAAAATGTGAGGTCACCTGCTTCATCCGAGCACTTAAAATATTTGAGCTTTATAACCACTTTGTTAATAAAAGCAAGGAGTAAGTAAATTAGTGTGGCAAGCAGCAACTATAAATGTGAACCGAACATCCTGCTATAATTTTAATATCCGTAACATTTAGTGGGTACGGTATATTTAAATTCATTTAACGGGCAAGTAAAGAAACAAGTGCTAAACTTGCCGAAAATATAAAATTTCAGGCGGCTTGCCTTAAAATGATAAAACACAGAACTGCACTTCAAAATGTTATCTTCAAAAGTTGCATCGACCTAAAAGCATTTCTAAGTAGCCTAAACACTTTTAAAAGATATTTTCAGTCAAGTGTTTTTGGGATGTAACGTTTTTAAAACATGTGGTCCGGATACTCGCTCACATTTTACGTTTTTAAATGACATCTCAACTTGACCGAAAAGTGAAAATGGGAATCACGCATTACCATAAAACATTTCTTTTCAACATATTTCCAAACCAAAGTGATCTTTAAAACGTCATATTTACTTTTTTCCCCAAACTAAAAATATTCCGGGCTGCAAGTGAAGACGTCGACGATGGGTAATGATTAACGTGTCTTTAGTCGGCTGATGGAGTAAACAAGTTAGTGTGAAACTGCTCTACATATTCCTTTAAAAGTATATTTCACTTTAAACAAGCGATTAGTTCCTATTTAAGTGATGAAAAAATAAAGATTATCCTGTCAATGTATTTTTGCGAAAGTCTTTGTTTTACTTGGGGCGGCACTAAAGTTACTACTTTACAGCCGTCCCTTGCAGGATGAAAAGTAACGTTAACCAAATTTCAGTTTGATGTTTTATTTTAGTTAAAATAAGAGCATTTTAATAAAAACTGCAAATACAATACAGGTAAATTCGTTAAATTGATAAACGATGATTTCATTTTGATTACTCAGCTATCGATGACTAGCAAAAATTTTAGAAACCTAAACATTCTTTTTCTAAACTTAATAAACAGGATACCCATAAAAATATGTTAACCAGTTTGTTGTAATGTAAAGGTCTTGCAGCCATTCTGCACGAACACCCTCCTGCACACCCATCTCGCTTTCAGCAACAGGTGACTTCAGGAAAATAAAACAAAAAAAAACAAATTTAAAATTTTTTTTATTACAAATTTGTCTTTGAAAGCAACATTTAGCTGAAAATACTCGACATTTTCAATGCTAAATTCATTCCTAGTTTCCTTTTATATTTATGATTTTTTAAATTTCCTTTGTCATTTTAGAAAGTCCTCTCTGCTAAAGATTTTCACAAATGCCATGTACCACTTCATTTGAAAACTTTATAAGTACGTTAAAATGCTGGTTTGATCTTCTGAAAATGTTTTTCATGCACAATAGAACTGGACAGTAATTCCTAATAAGAGAATAAAATTTAATAAATTTATTGTGTACGCAAGTCGCAAATTTTGATAACAAAATTTGTAGCGAGATACAATTTTAACAGTATTGTGTAGCACGTGAAGGTAAATTTAATAGAACAAGATGAATTTCACCACGAATTTAATTTATCAAATAAAAAATTTCCAATTATTTTTGAACAATTTTGTGTGCGAACCAAGAAATTTTGGAAAATGGGATCGGAAAATTATTTTGGGTATACTAGAAGATGCGATCTATCTGATCGCTTATATTTGGATGTTATTATCCTTCGTAGGTAAGTTGTCATAATTTTTTAGTATCAAAAATCATTCCTTGCAATAACTTATTTTTTTCATAGTTTTTTTGTACAATAAACTTTGGAATTGTTCGAAATACATAATACAAACGGTATCAAACTACTATAATTCCGATAAAGAAGGAATGGAAGGAAAAATGAAAGAACAACAGATGGAACCAGAACAAAAACCAATACAGGAATTGAAACATACAGCTCCAGAAGAAATGCAAATAGATACTAATGTAACATCCGAATGTCAACAAACTGAGAACATTAGATTGAAAAAAATTAACCAGCAACGACGAAACAAAATACTGATTTGTCGACAATATACAGATCTAGGTGAAGTAAAGGATGTAAAGGACGAAGTGGTGAAATCGCAACACCAACCACAGGAGCTACCAGCAGTTCCGACTGAAAAAAAATCGAAAAGATATTCATCAACATGGAAGAGGAAACCACGTACAGTTCGAGATGTTGGCACGTTTATAACATGATTTTTTTTATAAATGAGACTTTGGCGATGGTTTTAATTTTTTTAAAACAATTATTCAAATTTTAATCAGACTTCTGATTTTAGTAATAAATAATCAGTGTAGAAAGTGAGATAATGCATATTTAAAATAAATTTTACTTTAATTTTTGTTTTGATGATTACAATATTTTAAAGATAGTGAATATTGCAATGAAGAAAGCTGGTGTTCAAGATTGATTAAAAATTTATACACTAAACTTCTACGTTGAAAAGTTTTGATAACAAATCACCAAATAAAATTTTATATAATAACTGGTGAAAATTTTTTGATGGAAAATCTTCGATCGGTATTTCAGCTAATCATTGCCAACTTTTTATTTTTAATGATTTCGTATAAATGAGGAAAATGTAATAAATAATTTGAACGTTAAAGCTGTAATACCTACGACAATACTAATTAATTTTCAACAAGTTATACTACAACATTTATAGAAAATAATACAGCATGAGCAGACAAATAGACGACGGTTTTCTATTATAAAATAATGGGGTAGACTTGGTCTTGGGAGTGCAATGCATGTGTGCAGTTGCATGAAAAGCTTCGCAAGTTTAAAACGGAATATGATTGCGGTAAACGTAGCTACATATTAATTATTAATTAAATTTTGACTTCTTGAAAATTGATCGAATTTATTATCGGTTTAAATCGATAATTGTTAAAATTATACCTTCGGTCGAAGCTACAAATACAAACATTAGAAATTCTAGAATGTCAAGATTAAAGTTTTCGAAATTATCTTAATTATACGTGGTTAGAAGTTTTTTGGGGCGGATTTTCAAAATTAATAAGGTAATGGGGTTATTAGCATAAACATCCGAGTGGTATCGGTGTAATTTTCGTATCCTACCGATTAAATGTTGAAATGAGGTGGAGTTTTAAACCTCCTTACAAAAACATAAAGTAAATAATGTAGAGTTTCATCATCTTTATGCTCCTTTTTGCCCGGCAACGTCTAATCATATCTCTGTATTTTAATAATTCCAGAAATTTCCATTTTAAAAAATCTTCTTTGTATTATGAAGAGCTTAACAGACCGAGTATTTTGTTTTAGATAGTTCGTAAATATTCCAATTTTTATTTTTGTCTTGCTCGTCTCGAAATACTTCAAAGTCTAATTCCATTATAATATTTTGGAAAAAGTATAAAATCAAAGAGGAATATCTTGTCAACTTAATTTAATATTCGTTTACGTTCCTAATTACACAACAGACATCAAATTTTGAGTAATAAAACAGCTTTTCATCTTAATAGCTTTAAAATGCGCTCTTAATTAAATCATGTATTTTTAAAAGTTTTCCACGATATGAGGACACTCTGTAATATTTAAATTGGACGGCATATGTATGATTAAGTAATGGAAGAAAATAAAATAAATCATTTTGGTAATTCAAAATTATTATTTTGATTTCGAATCAAAAATGATATATTGCGATGCACATGAGATTTAAACATTTTTGCAATAACGATATGAATCCATTCATCAAAGCGAGTACAGTGTAGCAGCGCAATAGACAAGATCGTATACATGTTTAATGGCAAATGATGGGTTTAAATTGACCAGCTGTGAATTCCTACATAAATAATTCAAATTTGGAAATATAGATGAAGGATACGTTCTGGAAACTTAGAATCCTCTTTGAGAAATGTATATTCAATGACGATATTACCTCAACCCAGTGCAAAATAATATACCGTGGCGTGTAGAATGTTGTCATTCATCGTAAATGTTATAGAATTACCTTTCAGTATTTATGTACATTCGACATAAAAGAAAATTAGCGATCTGAAAATTAAAGTTTTACGACCTTTCATTCCTACTTTCTATATCGAGGCAGTGCAGAAAACAAAGGACGTGTAGACCTCGATCTTCGGATAAGCTAGGACCAGTTTCGTAGAGTTTGAGGAAAATCATTTGAAAAGTTAATTTTTCTATTTTTGAAGTTCAAGTCGGAAAGTTTGGTGATCGATTAAAGAAATTTGTGGGTGATTAAATATTCATTTGCAAAAGACTTTATAAATTGTACGCGGCAAAGGCTGTCACTATATACACAGGTAAAATACAGATCGTCGTAAATTATAACAAACTATTAATTAAATATTAAAAAGCGACCAAAATCGTATTAAAGCCAGAAATTATTGTAACCTATTATAGCCTTGCTGAAGGTGTTTCCTTATTTGAATTATTTATTTGAAATGAAAACCTATCGGCAACGGTTGTTTATAAATAAATAACATTCAGTTAAGCTTCCAGCAGTAACATCGGAAGCTTCATAAGCAGTTAAAGTTAATATGAATGACTTTTAACGCAAAGTAACACAAATTACTCTTTCTTTAATTTAAATTTTCTTCGAGTACAATCATCTGAATCACAAATTAAACTAGTTTAAATTAATTCTCAATTTACAAACGAGATAACAAAATTGCTTAACCACGTCAAACAATTTAAATATTTAACGTTTGATTAATCAAACAATTAATTCAATGATCGATTCCTATGAAAAATCAAAATAAGAACTGAATAGTAAATTACGAATTAGCAATTTAAATTATTGCTGAAGTTTGTTTAAGATTCATGCATAAAATCGAAACATCCTACCTCGGCAATGATCATTGGCCCGCGTTTCGAAAAACATTTAATTAAACATTTTATCTTATTAAACTTTCATTTTAATAAGTAAATTAATAATTAATAGGTTGTGCTATTTTTATTATAAAGTTCTAATTAAAATTTATGAATCAACGCGAGGGCTTTTAATCAAAGAACAGATGATGTCGTTGATTAGAGTCGACAATTTTTTACAGTTATAAATATTATCTGGTTAATTAGGACTTACAGTATTTAAAAAATGTTGTTGCAGCAAATTTGTCACCTTGTGTCGAGGAAAATTAATATAAATTGTGTAAAGAAGTATCTAATTAATCAGACAGCCTACAAAGAATTTTGCAAAAAATTATTCAATCGAAAATTAATTAATCGTTACGGTAAAACTTCAGCAATCAGCTGTGAGGTGCTCAAAGCAAGGTTAGCACCCTACTGGAACATATGCAATTAATAGGGAAATGTTTATGTGATCTAATAACCTTAGGCCCATTAGAGAAACAGAAAAAATAAAGAAAAAGCAATAATTCAAATTTATGAAAGTAGGAAAACTTTTATTTCGGATATTTCTTTATAAATCTCAAATTTTGCAGGCTAATAAAAAATTTTATCTATCCTTCAGTTTTTCTTGCCTTGATCCCAGTCCTGATATTATCTTTTACTGCTATAAATAACCATCACACCAAACTGCCTAATAATTCAATTATGCCCTTACCGGCGATTGTATCCAATATGCATGAATTAACTGTGATTAACTATCAGAATTCAAATATTATAATTAACAATGATTTTCCAGTGGATCTAGCTAAATATGTAACGGGGGGGGGGCTGATATATTTTTTTAAATAATTTCGAAAGCATCACGTATGATAAATTTTCTATAATTAGAATAAAAATTATAGCAGCGATATCCCGGAGCCTTTTCAGAATGTACAACTTAAGTGATCGATCAGTATTATTGTAAGGCGTAACGTTTCGTGATTATTTATCGTTATCATTAGGAAAAGCTTTTGTAACATTTACCAGAACTTTGATAAGGTTCATTAATATTCTTCATGTGTTATCTATAATCCGTCAGTTAATTTACAAGAATGGGTAAAAATTTAATATACAAGAGGTTCATTGGGAACTGATTTTTTAAATGGGGAATTTTAACAAAAAAATATTAGGATCTTGATTTATCGATCGTTTGGTTGACATTTTGTAGGGTTCCATAATTTATCGATGGGAAGAAAGGGCAAGAAGTTTCTTTTGCGACGTTTTGAGGTCTGACGGCCTCACTGTCTACAAGAATTTTAAATTTGTTAATTACTTAGGTTTCCTTTTCAACTTTCAGACTTCACACTGAAAGAAATTTTAAGAAACAAGCAACTTTAAGTTTTTAATTAATTACCTAACCCGATCAGTTATCAAAAACAAAATGTTTTTGGAAAAAGGCAAATTAGCATTTTAGAGTTGGCAATTAGCAAACACCTAGAAATGGCAATAAAAGGTTGAAGATTGTACTAATCCTAAACTGCCGAAAAGTCGTAACTTGAATCGGCAAAATTCATTTGGAACGCCAGCGTAGAAAAGAGAATTGACGAGAAGAATCCGTGAGCGTAAGCTTTCGTTGGCAGTTCGATTCCGACCGTCACAGTGGTGGGTGCTGTTGCAGCGCTGCGGAGCGAACGCGAACTTTACGTAGTTTTTAATAAACAAAACTTTAAGTTGCGCTTGTTTTTCGAAATAACCAAAATTTGTGCTTACATGATTCGAGTGAATTTGTGAGGTGAATGTGCGGTAATAGCATTTTGGATTTTCAATATTCTAAAAGGTAATTTCGCGTCTCTTTGAATTCCAAAATATAGTTTTTGAATGGAAGAGGGTTTACATTTTTTATGGTAGGCGTAATTAAAAATTTTAATCTTGCAGAAAGTTCTGAACGAGTTTCTTTCACGTTACTTTTCTAAAAAATGGAATCGATTTTAAAAATTAATTAATATTTAATAGTTAATTATAAAAATTAGTGCTTTATCAAAAAGTCATCGTACCTTTTGCAATTTCAGTCCCTACGCAATCTAATTGTTTCTTTTATTATTAAATTATGTTATTAAAGCCCAACGAATTGTCTCTCTCATGAAATAATGGTATTTCAATTGGTTAATTACATTATAATTTAATTAAAAGTTAACAATTAGTTATTAATTTTCTTTTGCTTTTATTGTTCGATTTAATTCAGAGAATATAACTTAATTAATAGAACAATTTCTTTATGTTTGTACTGTCGCAATTTTAATTTAAAATTTTTCGATTCGAAAACTTATGCATATCTACACCGGGCTTCGTATAATTTTTACAGGGGAGAATTAATTAAGATAAAAGTTTTGCATTTTTAACGATTTGTTGTTATAACGAAATAGTTTGCTAAAATCTATAGCACAATTTCTGCGAGCTTTCCAAGTTTTAAAACCCAAGTGCGTTTAAAAGTTGACATAAAATTTCAATTAAAACATCAGTTGGAAAATTTAATTTAATTAGGGCTGACATTTTATTTAGTGCAAATGTAAATGTCGCTAAATTATTTATATGGACGAACGAACTAACCAATGCGTGTAACGAAATCCGTTCGTCACGAACATTTTATCCAAAGCGTGCAGTTTACATAAGTAACTAAATTAGTGTAATTCAGAAAATGTTTAATTAACTTGATGTAAACATTGTTTAAAACTTAACTGTTTTATAAAATATGTCTATAGCAGACTACTTATTTACTTCATATCGTGATCATCTAATGACTTAATTAAGACATTAACTTCTTGTCGACATTCTTCGTACTCAAAGTAAAAATTACTCTAGCAAATTACAGGCAGTCACAGAATTATTTTTAGTAACCCACCTTTAAATTATTTCAAGTCCTCTCTAATTGTTTTAATTATTAAGTAAATGTCGGAGCTAATAAAAAAAATCGCTAATTAAGGAATTATTGAACCTCCATAAATAAATTTTCTTTCATGACGATGATTTATAAATTAGTATCTATAATTCACTATAATTAAAATCTTCGTTGCTACTTCCTTAATTTCGACTTTTATCAAAATTACATTCGGAAAACGTTGTAATTTCGTCTAGAATTAAATATTAATTTTTTATTATCGCATTCTACATATCACACGCGATACGATTTATTTGATGGTCTGGATAATCTTTATACGATTGTACCAAATATTACTGTAAATTGTAATCTTACAGCTTCATTAACAACTTATAAATTAAAATTTCTTAAATTTCAATGCAAGGAATGCAAGGAAAGTAATTTACTTTTCATATCGCATGGATTTACTTATGTTCAACCCTTATTTTCAAAGGGAACCAAACGTTGAGCTTTCAAAGCTTAGTTCCAATAATTTTTAAAGACAATGGAAAGCTTATACTCGGTGATACTCGAGAAGATATTGGAAAGTTTGTTCCAACTTCAATTTGTTCAAGCTTGTTACAAAGGTTTTCAAAAACTGTCAAAATCAAATAAGTTACCATCATTTATCTGCATTTTGGAATAATTTCCAAAAATGTACTATATGATTTTAAAAAAAATATATATAAATAACTATAAATAATACATAATGCTAGGCAGGTCCGGACTGGATCACACTGTTTCAATATTGGAATTTAAATTATTTCAAATTTGAAATTTTTTTTGTAATTTATAGGAAAATGAAAATTTTGAGAAAAGACGCAGATTAAATTTTTTCAGAAAGATCATAATTATCTTCCAGATTACAACAGTTCAGTTAATTTATTTTTCAAAAACCAATCTATTTAACATACATAAATAATGAAAATATTCAAAAAACTCTACTGTATTTTAAAAGTTCACTATGTGAAAAATGTTTATCTTATCCTGTGTCAGGACTAAGAAACTATAAATGTAATAAAAATTTTACTTCTCATAAAATTATGAATTTTTCTACTAGAAAATTTCAGTAGTTCCAAGACTACGTCAGAATATTTTTGATTAAACATCAATAGAATTAGCTAGGCGTAGTGGTTGACCTAAAGAGAATGACTGGTGACCTTTTTTTAATGAAATTGAGTTAGATTCTACATCTGTATTTTTAAATTTAAATTTAAATGCTATTTAATTAATTAAAAAGTATAATTGAAATTTTATTTTAGCTGCAGGCGTCGCGTTACAAAGAAATCTTTTGTTCATTTTATTTACAAGAAGTATACAAGTTGTTATTATTATTTATATTCAAATCATCGTATCTGTTATTAAAATCTCTTATAAGAATTAATAAGCAATCATCTGTGCACCAAAATGAAACATTTCCTTAATATTAATGAAATGTGCTTCGGGGATAGTTTTATTTACGACTCAATTTATTTCGTCGACATTTCAGAGATTCTATCTAATCTCGTCTTCTTTCGACAGTTTGTAAACATTTTTACATTATTTTGTATTTTCTTCTTTTTTGTTGATTTAGTTGTTTAGAGCGTGTTCATGCAATATTATTCGAGGGTTCTTCACAAATCACGAGATATTGCTAAGGGAAACGAAAATAAAGAATACGAATATTTCGGCGGTCTGTTCACAAAAGGATACCATGTTATATATACAAACTCAATTATAGTGTGGTCAAGATGGGCCACAGAGTAGATTTCTCCACAAACTTGATTCACAAGGCTTTAGGGTCGTCCTACAACAATCCATCGAAAATATCCTCCGCTCGGCCTACGCATTTTAGTGGTCGTTTTTAATTTACTCCGCTAGTTGAAGAGATTTTAATGTTACATAGGCAAATTTTATAAATCCACTTGAAGAGTGGGCACAGATGTGTTACAAATAAGTTTTAACGTCTACTCGGGAGGATTGCATGAATTCATTCCCCTTACCCATCTGTCAGGTTTAGGTAGAATTATTGACTACTAAGATGCTGTGGGACCAAAATTTTAGGTATAATGCCATGTAGGAAGCACCGTTTTGAATCACCGACAAACATAAAATTTTGTTCCAACAAAGAAAATATGGGTTACCAGAAACCATAACATTAATTTTATGGCCAGTCGCAGGTGCGCACACAAAAGTTGTGATGCAAATTTTTGTTTTCAAATATTACCACAATCAGCCTAATTGCCGAGGTGATAATTAATATTCAAAAAAATTCTTTTCGATTGGTCCACTTAAATCCGGAATAGGTTAATTGCGGCTCCACGACCGCTTGTAATAACAACCCATAATTATTACAATTAAGAACAAAATAAAGTAATTTTAAAATTGTGACCATTAATCTGGAGTATTATCGCACGCATCTTGTATTACAACCATGTAAGTAAATATTATGTAACACAAACCAATTTTGTGTGAAATAAAACTGGTATTATTTACACGAAACAAGTTTTCTGATTCGACTTTTAATTGAGTTTTTAATTACGAGTGCTTTTTCACATTGGATATTAAAACCAAAATAGTTTTCGAGTGTTGCATGTTTATAATGCATTTGGGTTCGTCAATTAAATTTTAGTTTTAATGGAACGAATCCTCTGATGGATTTGATAAATAAACATTTTTTTCGTTAAAATTTCATTTTGGTGCGTAAAATAAAGCCACATGCGGCTCGCAAACCTACTTAAATAAAGCAGCCTCATTAATTAATTTTTTATGTGGTATCCATTATTACAAAATTGGATACTCCGGAGGAATGACAAACAACATAACAAATTAGAAACATTTTCCGCGTCACAACAAAAACAAGTAGCTGGGTCTGGGTTATCGCATTTCACGAGATGTTTTTATAGCGTTTTTTTAACATTAACTAAGTAAACATTTTTTGTGTAATATTTTATATTGGAACAAGACGAGGAAACTCGTTCCTCGGTGGTGATTCCATAAAAATTAGTGATTAACCGCAAATGACCCCGACGCGACCGGTAGCGCAACAGTGGAACGTTACACATAAATCCGATCAAAAATGGTCAAAAATCATTAAAAATAATAATTCTTATGAAAAATGTTGTGGTCGCACATAAAGCAACGGTTTTAAGAGACCATTTATTTTGAATTAAAATTTTTTGTTGCAACATTTAAATGTTTATGACTAACTCGATAATTAGAAAAAGTTTATCATATTAAAACAAGAACTTAATTGTGGTCGTAAAATATTCTCCAGTCTTAATGTTTGACACGAAATGCATAAGATGCTTCGTTTTATGATTAAGGTCAATTTAATAGCGAAGTATACGGGGTTGACGCAGTAAGCACGGTTTAAACCTGACGTCGCACCTTGAATAACTTAAATATGGGCATAAAACGCTCAAAAACTGTGCGTCGGCGTCGTCGCATCTTTAAAAAAAAATAAATAAGAAATATTGTCAAGTTTATAGTTAATTGAATTTTAGCGAAGGTCTCAATGTAATTAATAAATCTTCTAATAATAAAAATTGATTGGTTTTAATAAATTGATATTTTCTGACGAAGCAGATGAAAAATCTGCGAAATATTAAAAACATTATTGTTTTATTACGTTAATTTAACTAGTATTATTTTAAATATTTTATAATTTTCTCACTAGTTAATAATTTTCAAGTTTAATAAAAATTGAAGCTAAAGTAATCAAATTTGTTATTAACATCGTAAATCGCTCCTGTATATGGTATTTTATTGCAAATAATTTTTATATAACGACGCCGTATTTTTCTTCTGGTCGTGGTTTTTGTATTCAACCACTCGACCACAAAAACAGCGACGTCCTGTCATAAATATTTGTTTTTATTTTATAAGCATTTATTTAATTTATTTAATGTGGTGTCTCGGTGTAATTCTATCCATATTAAAAGATATTATCCAGAGTTTAAATATTGTACACAGTTTGCCGAAAGTGCTGGAGACCTAAAAATTTATTGGTTATAAATAAAATTAATTTCAAATGTTGTTTTATCGACCGCCCATAGGTTTAAAGGAAGAAGAAATGGAAACTGCGCGAATGATTAAAATAAATTTGAAAAGAAAAACAATTTCCACTTTAGTTCTCAGCAGGAGCTGCACATACCACACAATCTATTTATTTGAAATGTGGAAATAAAAGAGAATTGGCAAACTATTTTTCGTCATTGCGTGTAACGATCGAGTATAGGACTTCTTGGCAATGTTAAAGGCGCAGAAGAGCGATGACAAGTTAGTATCTGAGAGTTCAATCTAAGAAGACGTCGATTGTGTGAGGAAGGAAATAGTCCCACTGGGTGATAAATTAAGGCTCCTTGCATTGTTTCGCATCCTGGGGAGTCTGACAAGGATATACGCGTTTACTATTGGTTGGGATGTCCTGTAAAGGATTCGAAAGAGGAAATTCGCTATCAATTGAAATCGACTCACAATAGAATTTTTCGTAATTAACGAGAATTTTGCCGCTATTTAGAAATAAAAAAACAGCATTGTTACGATAAAATACAAAAGCTTTCGGTGTAAACATAAAAGACAAAACACTAATGTTTTTTTCCTTTTTCAAAATTGTGTCATTTATATAATTAATCTTTCCGTTTGTTTATTTTAACGCAAAATTACAACATCAAACAGACATTAAAGTCAAAACTACTGGCAGCGTTAACATTTTTGCCCCGTCGAGATTCCATCGATGACGCTTTAATTACAATAACCTGTTTTTTTATGTATTTAGGGAAAAATGTATATAAATAACCGAACAATAAATTTAAAAAGTGGAATATAAATATTCAGAAGTTTCGAGAGACTCTTTAAAAATGAACACTACAAGAGCTTTAAATGCAGGACAGTATTTATACATGCTCGACACACCTTTATATTCATCAGCGATGAAAAAGATTAAGTGTTTCGAACAAGTAAAAAAATGACAAACAATGGTCGTTGAAATGTTTCAAAACTTTGAATTAATTTATGTTTAACTAAACACCGAACATAATGTAACATTTTTAAACTTGGCAATAAATTTGATGCATACCCAAAATTTTTATAGGAGACCCGTTTTTTCTAGTCGTTAATTAATATTTAATGAATTTTTTATACGTCAACATTCGAAATTGAAAATATTTTACCGCATTATAATTAAATTAAGCAATTCAAAATATTTTTGTCGACTTGTAGTTGGAATGTGACAAAATATTGGTTCACATTTTTGTACTTTATGATAAAATTATGTAAATTTCTCCAAACACAAAATTTTGGTTTTTTTAAACTTTCGACATTTAATTAAAGTTATAAACAACAAAAATGAATGTCTAAATTAAACTTAAAAGACTTGGTTGTCTCCTCTCGTCCCATGTGTTTACATCACTCGAAATATTTCTGGATGCTCATAATTGGATAGCGATGAATAAAAAGTTAATTCGTTTTGTTAACCTTGTTAAATTTTTATAACCGTTTTATTGCTTAAATAAACAAAGTTTACGAGTTGATAAATTTAGGAAAAGGAAAGGAAATTTTAATTAATAAAGCGGTTGGTCGCCCCCAGTCAAAATTAGATAAACCTTTTTTGATCGAATCTGGATTAAAGAGATCAGTGACTTCTAAGCCGATACTTTTAGTTCATCTTATAATTGCGAGATTCCTCGATGGATCTCCGTCCTACCATGAGGTACTCCACTTAGACAAAATTGCCACTCATCGCGTGATTGAACTTGCAAAAAACGGTATATTTTACTCAAAGCGACTGCTTCCAGTTAGAGTAACTCGGAAATCCTTTCGGATACTTTTTGAGATTATAATTGAATTGAACATTTTTCTCGGGTGATATACCGATTGTCTTTTGTCAATATCGACTTAGACTTAACTTACGAAGCTCTGACTTTTAACAGATGCGAAGGTTGGGTCATGAACAAACGTTCTCTTTCATCATGGCCCCCCAGCTAAAGTAGATTAACATATTGTCAATGATTCTCCGACTGTCCTAATAGAGTGACATTTACCTTACGTACTTTTACATAAATGTAGGTACGTGTCGGCAAATCATTTACTCGACGGTTCATTAAACCGCGTGTAGTGATCAATAAACTTTTTGTTCATAAAAGCACGCGGGGGTAAATACGATATCGCTTTTATAAATCAGTGTAAAACGTGATTTATCGGCACGAGAAATCGTAAAGTTTGGGTTAAAAATTTCACTTAAGTTTTATCCTTGTCACCTGTTTTTGTTAACTTGTGATTCGTTGAGTAATAAATCTTTGGTGTTAGATACTCTCACGGGAATAGTAAAAAGGGAATCATGTGTTGTTTCACAAAGTATTAACGCGTTGTTTCAGAAAAGCTAAGAAACTCGTAATGCGATTCGTCTTGAGCGAATCTCCTTAATGCATTTAGTTTTCAAAATTTCCAAACTTGCCGGATTATGAAAAGAGGGAAACTGTTTACTATTTGAAACTAACTTGTCTAGTTTACCTATGTTACGAGAATCTAGTTACATTGAATAAGTAGTTTCAATTAGTTTCGTAATTATTAAGCAAAACTTTAGAAATGTTCGAGTAATGTAAGGATATTAAGGAGCAATTTCCACTCGTGAACTTATTTGCCCTTCTTGATTTATTTACTTAATTTCTACTAGATGTTTTGAATTATTTACCAACTTTCATGCAGATTTGTCAACGTCGTCTTTTGAGAAATTGATAAATATCTCCAAAGTTACCGATAGGAACAGCTCTGGGTTAAGAAAAGGTAGTGTCGAATAATTGCCAATTTATTGAAAGTTACGAAAACGTTTAATTTTAATCAAACAACTAAACTTTCGGTTAAACTAAAAATCTTATTACTTTATTGAAATTGTTGTTATTCTCCTTGACTAAAAGTTTTATATGTCCCTAAGTTTATTAATTAAACATATCGATTTTTTTCTGCCCTTCGTGCAAAAGAACTTTGCTGGCTTCCCAATAAATAGGCTATGGTCGGATGTAAAGGTTGTCACCCGATATAGTTGACCTTATATACAAAAAATGTTGGAAATCTTGAATTACATCGAAACATGGCATTCAATAAATTATAAAATTCTGGAATACTGCCTATAATAACTAATATGATATGTATAAAATAGTATTTTAGATCATTATATAAATGCATCCACCAATTCTTGATTGATATCTTCTCGATTAGGTATCGTTAAATATAAAATAAAAATGGTCCTCCTCGAACGATTATGGTAAAACTCATATTTTGTATCATTACTTTAACAATTACTACTCGAGCAATGCCGAACAATAAGCTTACATTTTAGTTTCATAAACATGCTCAATCAAACGTAAATTGAATTTTGAAAAAAAATGAATTGTTGTAGCGTGCGAAGCCATTGCAGTCTCTTGGCCAGGAGTTTTGAAAATTAGGTTTAACGGCTTTGCCCGGTGAATCTTTTATAAGAAATAAAAAATTCATGGAAAGCTTTGCTGTAGGTTGTAGAAATAATTTTCATCAGAAATTGGTAATTTGATGCCATTATTGTCAGAAATAAATATTAAAGCCTGAATTATTTTCTTTGCTACATCAGAAACTTGAAATGTTTTGACTGGAGAAATATTATAACATAAATATTGGATTAGATACTTTAATTATTAATGCGTTATTAGGCAAAGAATTCGATTGGATAAGTTGAAATATCGCGTAAGTGTAGACAGCTTTTGTTAAATGATTGTAACGCACGCCAGCAATTCTTGATACCATCTCACCAAACTATTATTTCAAACACGAGTAACGCGTGTTGTAACGGATGTGGAAGCTTTACATTAAACGCCACTGACTTTTAATTGGTTTATATTTCATTGCCTCCTCAACACGCCACAACGAAACTTCACTATTTTGTTCTTAGAGTCGGATTATCCGGTGGATTGATAAACCTTCCCTAAAACGAAGTTAAAATTTTCTACCCTCCATTATTCACTTCCCAAGTTTGAAAAGAAATTGATTTAAGTAAACGGCTGTTTACAATTTAAAATTTTATGGAACGTCTAACGTATTTATCCGTTTCTTTTTGTACATCGCAAAATCTCCAAGATGTTTCTGAAAGTTTCCCTAATTGAAATAGGCAGGTATTGTGAACCAATTTAATATTGAAGAGTACAAAACCAATTTAAAACTTATAATTTCATTGGTTGCTTATAAATATTATATTTTACAGCAGAAAAATAGATCCTCATTAATTTGTTATATCAAACTGTCTTCTAGATGACATCATATTTTCTATAATATAATATATTTTTAATAAAAATGAAAGTGTTTTTTAGTATAATTTTGTATTTTATTTTGTGCAGTTAAATCAGCCAATTTCAATGCCTACATTATTATAATATTATGTGGGGTAAACCGTACGCTGATTGCACGTTTTCAAAAAATTTCAATGCAAGTAGGTGCCATTATCTACAATTTCGTTACCTTATAAGTAAATCTGTAAAAAAAATGGCCTTCGTTTAACAATTTCATAATGGCTCAATTATTCGTCAAGAATTTTTGTTTTTTTTAAACTGAACAGCCAATTTTTTAAATTACACGTTGTTATGATACTCGACAAGTATTTCATTATTATGTCGAATTTTAAAAATCGATGGGCTGGGACATCAGCATTAGCATAAAGACGTCCAAGTGTCAGGTTATAAAAGTTACGTTTAGTTTAAAATTTTAATAATTCCGATCATAAAAAATGTTTAACATTTCAATTTGATGCCAAACAAGTAATTTTCTTGTTTTTATATTCAACCATCAGCGATGACGATATAATTAGAATGTTTATAAATAAAATGTTTTATGTCGATCAACAATTTAATCTACTTGTCATTTAACACCAATAAACTATCAGTGGAATTAAGATATCAATGTTGTAATAAAGCATAATTGATCGTAATTGGTTAACATTAACATAAATTATTATCGACGATTTTGTCGTTGCTCAATCGAGGAAGAAGCAGAGTTCAAACAAATATGAGAAACAAAAGCTAATGGAATTATAATTTTACTATCACAAAAAAGTTATTTCACCTTCGCTATGGAACATAACTAATTTGGTACAAGGTTCGTTTCTCAAACTTATCAACCCCCCAAGTTTTTATACAATCTTTTTCCTAATTATCATTTAATTTAATGGGAACCACTGGGGGGGAACGTGCGGTTTCGCATACCGAAAACACCTGGAGGTACAAGCAAGTTTGTTTTAAAAGCTTTACCTGCTAACAAGTTTTTTCTTCCAAAAATAATTTTTTAGATAACCCACAATTGTCAATTAAGAATAACAAATTTTGTTTTCATTTTTTGCGAAAAAAAAAAGTTCCCACATTTTAAGTTAATCATAAATTAAGTGTTTATCTCGATTATGTCTTGCGGGAATCTCGTTAATCCATTCATGCGCGTCAGGATAATGGGAGATCCTTAAATTTACAAACTTATTTTTCCAACGTATCCAAACGGTACAGTCGGGCACTGTACTATAATAGGTATTTGAGTGATTTTGTTGCTCGTTCTCGTGCTAAATGTAAATTTTGTAATCAAAAAGCCGAACAAACAATTTTGCCGACCACAGAAGTCAATTTTATGGTAGGTACGAATTGATGTTTGTCCAGTTTATTTCAACACACCTGACAACTTTAACATGTCAATTGGACTTGTAAGCAAGCAATCAACTCATACAAACTATCTTTTACACGGGATGCACGCAATAAATTATTCAAATCACGAAGATTGTGAAGTTTTAAAAGCGATAATCAATTCTATCGATGTGCAACAGTTGAGACGAGCTTTTGAATACATGTAAATTTTATTTCCAGGAAATTTTAATTTTCAATAATTGCCAAGTTATTAAACGCTATTAATCGTGTACGTGAAGTTAAAACGGGAATGGTTTTTTCGTTGTTTATTTTATCCTCGGAAAATTGGAAATTTAATTAAACGTTTTATATAATCCGGATTAAGTAGATTGCAAACATAACTAGGAATTCAATATTCTGACTAAAACATTTTGATCGAAGTCGTTCGTGTGTGTAAATTTTAATGACCAAAAGTTTGACTAAACTACTAAGCGAACTTCACTTCTCTTATCTCTTTCTGGAAGAACAGATACAAAAGTCGTTTAGAGCCGCTCTTTAATTGTTACTTTTCAACAAAGATCATTCATCTTTATGAAGTTAACAACTTGGGGAACCCAAAAACCCAAAACCTATTTAAAAACTACCTGCTAACGCCCTTAGCTTTTATCACATGACACTATCAGATTCTTTTAAAATATAAAACGCCACCCCAGTCAAATGTTAAGAGCATCATTCCTGTTTATTGCTGAGATTTCACCCTTGGTAATACGAAACGTTATTATTAAACAAAAAGAGAATATTTTTACGCGTACCTGTTTGCAGGTAAACAATGCACGAGACTCGAAACAGTTTCAAACCAACAAGTTTACTTTTAGTTGTTCTTTTTCGAAAAGTTAAATTACATGCTACCGGTTGTAAGTCAGGAATTTTTAAATCGTCCTATTTGCATGACGAAATAGAAAATTATAGTACCTAGGTAATTTTTTTACTTCTCTGGAAAGCGCAAAGGCTTTAAAAATGGCCACTTTAAATGAGACCAGAAAACATCTGGCAGATTCAATAAATCGGCTTTATGGGAAGGAGGCTGCATGTAGTGGTATTAAGATTATACAAAATGTATCCTTAAGGGAGCCACACGCTTTGATTTTTTCTTTCATCCAGGGTGCATTTGATACAGCCGAAATTCGCCCACCGCAGTCTTTTTATATTTCGATTCTATTAGAAAATATGCGCGAGCAGATATTATTATGGGAACAAAAATAAAATGAAAAGAAATCCTTTGAAAGTTCCGGTTAATTTCCAAAATTAAAATTTTAAATTTAATAAGGACAACGAACGTCTTAGTCGACTCAAAATTGAAAGTCGAGCTTTTAAAAAGCGTCTTTGTTTGGAAAGTACAACTAATTAAAACATTAAATGAGCATGAAATTTGGAGTGAAACTATGCAAGTGTGAAACTGACTAATAAGCTCGCTGAAAACAACAAGTCTGCAAAAGTGCTTTTTTTATTTCGGAATTTCGCCATCTTTTTGTTGTCCCAAGTGGTAACACAAAAATAATTCGTTACTATGTTACGAATGTTGCTGAATCACAATATTAATATTAATTTATTCTTTATCTTCGTTCGATGATTTTGCATAACCATCATAATGCTTCTTTGTGTTAAATTTTTTTCCTCGAGATACATAATAATAATGTTGAAAATATGTAATTATATGTTTCGACATTTTCTAAGGTGTTTTGTTCGAAACTATTCATTAAATTTATCGATAAACAAAAATACGTAACTCCGTTTATGGAAAAGCAAGGATAAATTTTAACATGCACTTCCTCATTTAAATTTGATAATTATACGCTTGTAGCAAATTTTTAATTTTTGAAATCCATTTAGAAAAACATGTAACCTGTCACCATTGTGTGTTTTATTTATGAGCAAATAACCAAGATACATTTGGTCCTCTTGTGTGCGTTAAGTGCATTCTAATGTAGGCCAGGTCCTTTTCTATTTTTTGGTGTTCAGATAAGCACACTAAGATGGCTTCGTAAACCTATAATTTCAGGTAACAAAGGAATAAAATCTAACTGAAATTTACGATAACAAATAAAAATCACTTTGTTTTACGAATGTCGACGATTTAGTTTATTTGGGATCGTGTGCCATTAAGACAAATGGAGAAGACAACTTTAAGTGGTTGTTTAATTTTTTATCGAAAATTTAAGTGGACTACAAGAGCCATGAGAAAATAATTTTTAAAAATTCAACGACACAATAAAAATGTTTTCGAAACATTGGCTTGATTGATTTTTTTACAAGACCACCCTGTAGTCCCCGTGTAAATTTTGCCATTGTTTCGATAAAACGCAAATTGAATAACTAATAATTACAAATTCTATTTATACATTTAAATCTATTAAATTGATATCATAGACACAAGCAATCGATTAATCATTTTAATTAGCAATTAAAAACTCTGATATTTAAACGTGTACGCAATTGTTTATGTAATTTAATAGACTCCGTATATTGCATTATTTGTTATTGATTTTTATGTAACCTATTGGCGGAAATACCGGTCTAGACGGAAGGGGGAACTTGAAAAAGCCTTCGAAATACCATTGGTACTGGAAGCTTCTGAATTAAAAAATTAACAGTTTTGAGGAAAGCTTGAAAATTATTTTTGTAATTTTTCCAAAGTAAAATGACGATTGTCGTGACTAATACTTTTCATATCCTGTGACAAAGTGACGACCTAATCAAAAATCACCTAAAGTTAAAATTTGAATAATAATCGAGCATTCAGTTATAATAAAAAAATATTAAAATTATTTATGGTTTGATTTAAACAGCTGAAATAATAAATCAAATTATATCAAACAAAATGTACTCTGTACAAAAATGCTTAAATTTTTTATAACCATTTGGATTAATAATTTATGCCTTGTATTTCGTGATAAGATCAATTTATACAATTAAATGGCTCGAGCTAAATAAATATTGTTAAAAAATAAAACTTGATTTATTATTAAACCATCTAAATATTATGTCGCAACGTTTCGAATAATTAACCAATTAATTTAAATTATACCTTGGAGAACTAACGATAATTTGTTTCATTTAATTAAAAATGAAAACTAAATTTTCTACATTAGCCCTTAATTTTCATCATTTTTTAAATTGACTTTTTAGTTTTTAAATCGTAAGTTGTGCGCGTAATTGATCAATAAATTTAGGTGAATGAATTTTTAAGGACTTGTAATTCTTATGAGCAATTATAATTCAGACAATAAATGGGCAGAGTCTGTAATATCATATAAATTAAAGATTTTATACAATCGCTCGGTAAGATCTACCCTGTTGCGTCTTCTTATTTTGCATATTATTAAAATAAAGGATATACATGTAATTTCACATTGTTTTTACATCACGAAAAAAAGTTAATGGTATTTATTGAATTGACAAACCATAATGCACTTGGAATTTCGAGTAGGGTCATCTTACACTTAATATTATAAGTAGGGGGTTTTAAAATTTTCTCGGCATACCATACCGCCCACCTCGCAAAAATAACATCTTAATTTTTTATTATTGTCATCGGTGAAATTGGGGAAATAGATTTGAGTCGATTAATGAATCGTTATCAGTTTATTGTTCACGAAAACGAGTTAAGGCTGAATTTTCTTGAGGAAAATGTAACGGGGCATTAAACTGCAACCGTATTTTAATGAGTCGGTAAATTACGATGTGGAGTTGAGTCATCGCAATGATATACCAATAAATTCGAAATAATCTAATAATTAGCTATTAATTTCCTACGTAAATACTATCCATTAAAGTTCAATCTATTGACGTTATTTCTGACAAAAAGAAATAATAAATAAATATTTATGGTGATAACAATCGCGATTGTATTACTTCGATTGAAAGCCATAAAATGGAACAATGAATCAATAAAATCACATACGTGTCGTTTTGTGAAGAAAAGTTGGAGCTTTACATTTTTAACAATTTGGTGATGTTCCAGTTATCTTGTGCAGTGTCTTCTTAAAAATGAAGCTGTCGACGTCGCGAGATAATACAAAATCAATAAATCAAAGTAATAATAAAATAAATCAAATTATTAATTAGTCAAATAAAGCCTACACGCCAAGCGTAATCTCTTCCGAACTTTCACGCCGGATTTTTTGAGCTTTGGTTGTAAATATCAGAATTTTGAAACTTTAGCATATGTTAATGACTATTAGTTTTGATAAAACAAAGATGAATGAACAATGCGTGAGCGGGGCTAACATATTTTTTAAGCCCATGGGTTTTTGAAGAACACAGCGGGCGTAGGAAGACCTTTAAAGTTTCGAGTACCTTTTACAAGTGTTTTCAAAACACGTTTAAATCAATTTGCTTTTATTTATTTATTTAAGCCATTCTGTGTTTGCTCGTGCTTTTAAATGCATCTAAATAGCCTGGTCATTATTTGATGAAAAAGCTTTTTTTCACATAATTTCCCTCGGCGATAAATGGAGAAAAATTATTCCGACGTCGATTTGATCGAGTTTGATAGATTATTTTCCATTTCGTTCTAATTAATATTAAGCATCGATTCGGCCGAAAAAAAATGTGTGGGATTTTTGGAAAAATTCGCTTCTGCTTTCAATGTAATTAAATTTTTAATTGGGTTAAACAGTGATGTCTTAACAAATTGTGGTTATCAAATTGCAATTTAACCTTTAATCTTTAAGACTTTGTAACTTGGATGTAAATGACCTGCTGGAAATAATATAAAATGCATATATGCGTCGCGTGGTTCGGCGCTCCGATATGGGACACCCCGGCGCGAATCAATATTTTTGCAATTAAATTTTGTTTCTCGATTCCAATAATTCATTAACGGCCCCTCGTAAAGGGGAAGTGCGTTACTAATTTTGTAAACAAGGCTTTATTTTGCGATCACTTTAATGCACATAAGTAATATTCCCGTACCTGAGGGCGTCTGCAAATTGCAGCACATAAACTGATCTATAAAAGGTTGCAAAATAACCGGCAATAAGTAAAAGTTAACAATTTGTCTGTTAACAGGAAAACTTTTAATAGGCACTCAAGTTAAAAGTGCGTAATAATAATAATAAGCAAAGTTTGAAATTTTATTGAACAAAAGAAGTAAAAGGACGTTTATACGTGACATTTAAGGGCCTTAATGTCCACACTCTTATGTTTTAAAAAACTTTAAGTACTCTTGTGACTTTTTTCTCAAATAAACCAGTTTCGAACGCTTAGTGTAGGTTTATAATTAAAATAATTACGAGGTAGTTTGGAGCACAATTCATATGATGGAAAAAATGGGTTGCCATTAAATTAATATTTAAGAGAAATTTAGTGGCAATTATTTATAATAAACCTTAATTTTGTAATTACAACTTTAACGTTTAATTAAAAAGGCTCTGTAATTATTTATCGTCGAAAGACGGTTCGGAATTTGAGGAATTAATTTTTGAAATTTTGTTGCAGGATTTTGAAATGAAGTGACGTCGTGGCGTCTTGTAATACTTTCGCGTGATGTTTGCTCCCTAGCATTGCGCCCCCGTGGAGTGCACCCCAACTTACATCACCATGACACCGCCGATGAACCCATGCCTGTCACTCACGGTGATATTGGTATTTTTTCTTAGGATCGTCAGCTCTAATCAAGGTTTGTATTACGTTATGAAATATGAATTAACCAGATACACGCGATGTGTTTCCCCTTTCGACTGTTTGATGATTTCGATTATTGAAAAAGACGGGACAGCTTTGAATATTTAAAATATCGCGGGAAATTAATTATGCATACCCACTTCATCTCCAAACACAATCGACTGCGAATAAAACTTTGTTTTTGCTCCATTATTATGACATTCTTCAAACAAGTTATGAGATATTCGACAAAAAAGAATTGCTCGACATAAATGTAATGTCGGTTATTAATTTTGTCGGCGTACGGAACTAACTTTGTTAGAGTGAATTGCAATTTGGCTTAAATTTTCAATCTCTTGTTTATAAATTATCTTCAATTAACTACACGATTTAATACAAAGCGTAATTAAAATCGAGGAACAAAAAATGGTCGATTGAAAAATTTAACAGTTTTGCCCTGAGCAACCCATTTTTGACTGATCTGACAGTTATTTCGACAACAAAATATTATTTATTGTCGTAGATATTTTTAATATACCTCGTATAATTTTTTTTAAATTAAATTCGTACATTCAGACAGTAAGTACAAGTAAGATATTGAATTGAATTCGTGCCAAGTCCACTTTTATATAAAATTTTCTCTTTTTTAAGACGTATTTTTGCAAACTTTTTATCCTGTTTGGAATCAATGACTTCGATGTGAAATATAATGCAAAAACCACTCTTTTAAGTTTGAATTGCTTCCTCTGTAAATTCATACTCGCTCATTTGAATATTACAAATGCATATACTTGTTCTTTTTTTGTGCATTGGAAATAATCCTTTCATATTCGCCATATCCTTTTTCCTAGCCCACCGGATTCAACTAAAAAGCAACAGCAATAGAAAATAATTAATTATGAAAAAAACTAACAATGTACAGTACAGCTGGGAAATCTTCAAATTTTTCAGCAGTTTCAGGAAGTCCTTTCAGATTGAAATTCTTGTAAAGTTAATGTTGCATAAAAAAAAGAGTTTATTTTGATTTAAGAAAACATCAACTTAAATTAAAAAATTATTTAAATTTAGATTGCTCCAATAAATTGTTATTTTTTACTCTGTTGGGTATCTTATGGCGCAGAGCCTTTAAATATGTTTGTCTTGCGAGATGTAAGCATTGATTGATGATCCTAAGCCACGGTGGTATCCTAGGGCCAGGAAAGGATTCTTAAGGTCCCCTAACAAGATTGTGGTGTAGACAAACAAGACGTAGTTGCCAGTCAAATTTGAATTAAAAATAAAACTCCAAATGGTAACGACAAAATTAATTAGAGCTCTCCAGGAAATTGTTGTTTGATTTGTGTTGGATCATGGCATTGTTAGAGAGAAAATGCAATTCGTAAATTATACTTTTGGTATATTGTGGATTCGATAATTTATTGAATCGTAAACAATTCGAAAGCGAACAATTTAGCTTAAACAATCACACAATTGTACAATCATGGCCCGATTTTTTCTACCTATGAATGTTTTACCCACACATTGCCATTTGGTACGTGTTCTTCCCACAGGACACCAAGCTCACGTAATAAATGTTGCGACCCGCCTTCTCCATGTTTCGAGGGTTTCAATAAGTGACGGATGTTTCCCAATAGAATTCGTTCGATTGTTTACAGAGAAATGCTATTAGGAAAATTTCAATTAAATCAATTTTGATTTACTTGTGGATATTTTGTCAGCACGGTTACAAATATTTTGTTTTGATTTATGTTGCGCGTTATTTGGGTCGAAAATTTCGTGTGGGAATTGTTTGATTGATTCCCAATGCAAATGTGACATTTTAAATTTCGGCTTCAATTTTTATCTCATTAACTCGGCAGAATGCCATCCATCGGGTCGATTTTTGGAAAAATGGAAAATTTCAGCAATTATTTATCCCTTGCGTGCGTCCTATCGGTCTTATTTGCTTGCTAATGCAGAATACTCCTACGCCATGCAAGAACGGGTCTTAAATGTTGTTGCATTTTGCATAACTAATACATAACCGGTAACGAAGCTGAACAAAAACTTGTTCAGTAAGAAATATTCCACCATAATCTATTCTGTTTTTATTACTTTGTACATTAAACTCTGATTAAATGTTTAATTGATCAGCTTTTCGTTAAGATAAGGGTTATTTGCTCTTTTATAAATGCAGAAGAAAATTTCAACATTTTTGCGACGATATAATTTTCAGCGGAAATTTATTTGCCACTTATGCATTCATGCATATCAATGTAATTATCCGTTCTAATAATCTTAAACGCTTATCTTAATAGCAATCGTTTAAATCACTCGATAAATTATAATCGTTGTAAGTACTAAATTGAAGTTAATTAATTTTGTAAATGTCAGAATTTAATTTTTGCAAGGATTTACGCCGCATTAACACAATTTAATGTGTGTAATAAGCAAAAGACAACAAGGTTAGCAATTGATCGCGCAAACTACTAGTTAAATCAATTTAATTTGAGTTTTTGTTTGGAAATACAATGTTCGAGAATTTCAATTCAAAATAGTTGGGCATACCTAATATACCATCGCTGGGTTCATTGTTAAAGCTAAGGGACGTTATATGTGATAAATGGGACTCAATATTATACTTATTATCTTGTTCTAATATGACAAGAATTTTTAAACAAAAATTCCTTCGGAGTCTGCTATTCAAATTTATGGTTGGCTAAAATTTAATTTGGTGTTAGCATAATAGTAGTATAATTTTGGAAAATAAATAAATTAAAGTCTGTTAAATTCCTACAAGTTACAGGAGTAAGGTACTGAAAACGAGCAATAACTTTCGAAAATATGTACGTCTGTTTTGTGTAGGAATTTAACATATGTATTACGAATATTCAACACTTATGTTCAAATAAAATTTTACAATGAAGTGTTGAAGTGAAGATATAACTTCGCTTAGTTGTGAAATGCAATTTTACGATGTGAATAAAATCGAATTTATTTCGATAGTTGCACATATTTAAATAAAACTCTCGCGACAATTTATTACTCTGCACCGTAGTCCTGAGACTACAAACTAAAGATCAAATTTTTCGATTGTTTCCCGTAGGTACACGTCAAAATTTTAAATTTATGAAAATGTAAATTAATAGAAAATTTCGTGTCGCAGTAATTTGATTTTGATAAAATTGAAATTAAACACTCGTTCACGTCAAAAGCAGTCATGATTATAAATTATTACATAAATCAAAATTTTTTTTGCTGCCTGTTAGTGTGTAGTTTACTGTGACACGGCAAACTTTATGAAATTTAGTTTAGGGAGATAAACTGAATATTTACATTCAAATTTGCATCAAGTGCACACTTCGTATCAGAAAGCGTTGCAACAACATCGTTGTTATATCTCATTCAACGCGGGCGAGAACATGCAAATTTAGAACTTTAATAACATGCGGTTTCTAAATTACTGAAATTTTTAATAACATTAAATTACTGACTTATTTCGAGAGCGTAATTTTCCCAGCTTCCAGCTTTTACATCGTCAAAAAAATATTTTTAACAATTAATGCGCTCAAATAGATAAAACTTAATTTACTTTATTACACGAATTATGCTCGAAATTTATATTAAATTATACAATTTAGTTTCTGTTATTAAATTTAAAAAAATTAGGTGTAACAAAAGCTTTCAGGTTAATGGTATAAATTTTGTTGTATGAAGCGCCTTTAGATTGATTAATTGATTTTTTCTGCCTGTAAACTTTTCAACCTAATGATCCGATTTGTTAAATCTTGGCAGGTTAGCTGAATTGGAAATCTCGATCGAAGTAAAATTTTCTCGACTACCCACGTATTCAAATTTCAGTGATCTAGCAAAAAATTAATTTTTTATGACGAAGAACCTGATTGAAATTATTGACCTTTTTTTTTCGTGTAATGTCCTTATATGGTTCAGAAAGACAATTTAGTGTACCGCGAGTTTATTTTAATAATTCGTATCTACGGGAGGTTAAATTTAATACCATAGATTTAGAATTTAAGAGGTTCGAGATTTTATCTCACGTTAATATATGACATAATCACTTCACCGTAAAACTAATTAACAATTTAAAAGTTTCTCTTCCAAACCTGGACTTTCGATTTTATGGAATTTGTAATTTGTTGGTAGTATTAAATTCAAGTTTTTTCGAAAATTCTAATTGGAAAATGAGTTTCTCGTTAAGTTTGTATCGAAGAGTGAAACTAATTGTTTTAAACTTGCGTGCGGTGTGCCATGGGGATGGGGTGGATTTGCTATGATCAATAATAATCAAACACTTTCCATTTTCATTCTTGAAAATACATTTGGAAAATTAATGGTGAAAATTGATAAGACAAAATTACATGCACGAATGTGATTTATTGTACTGGATTTAGAACGGAAATATCACCAAGTTTTACTGTAAAATCGAACTAGATTTAATGTAATTTATTTTTCTATTTTATGCCATTTTCCGAGCTACTCGGAATAATGCAGAAAACCAGTTTTATGCAACGCTCAAAGCAGCTTTTTTGATGTAAAAGCTAATATTATAGACTTTTATTACTTATAATAGACGACAATTTGCTTTCGATCAACCAGGCAATTGAATAAATCCGGAATTATTCAAAGTTAACTTCAGAACAAGGTGGTCGCCTAACTGCCACTAAATATTATTTTAGTTAGCCTTTTTTGTGTGTTTAATTAAATTACGACAAAACACATACACCATTTAAAAATAATCCATAAAATTTCCACGATGTAATTTTCGTGTAGGAAAATAAAATTGGAGTATTAAACTTTTTATTTAAATGCCAATTTATTAATTGAAAGAGCAATAAAATTATACCAATATTTGTAAAAGCACCGTTTAAATCGGTGAATGTATAAATTCTTACACTGCATAACACTTTATCGACGTTATCAGTTTCCCAACACACGAATGCACAATTTTATTTCATACAATACAAATGTTTATTTTGAAAATGATTGTCAGACAAATGTTGATTTTGTTGTTAGATATTCCAATCTTTAACCTCCTTCGTGTTCACTCCATGTATAAATATTTTCGTTTTCACGTTACGTACTACTTGTTGATTTAGTAGTAATAAAGTGGCTAAAAATAAATCGGAAAATCGGTTTTGAATAAACGTAAATTTTCCGAGCTACGCAAGGACTAATGAAAACAAACCGAATTTGTCTTCGCGGTATTTGTTTTTATTTAAAATTAGAATAAAAGAAAAGTAATCTAGTTGGAGCTTTTCTTTATTAGATTTTTTTGTAACTTTGGAAATAATTGCATTTTGCGAAATAATTACTTACATTAAAACATTGATAGTCGAATTTGAGGAATTATTATGTCGAAGCTCGTTAAAGTATTACAAGAGCTCTCGATCCGAACTTGAGTCTCATCGTCGTCGTTAAGTACATTTCAATTTTGGATGTGACTGCATGGCTTCCCTTTTTTATTATTAATTTTAAGATATTTCCATTTCTCATTTTAAATAAGTTCCTTTCAAAATGTATTTGAATTTAAATGGATTTTGATAAATGTCCAAAGCAATGGCTTGTAAATGCTTAAAACCTCTTTAAATACATTGAATTCAAAATTGTGCAAATGTTTAGATTTCATTTCCAAAACAACATTAACGGAATTGATTTCGAAGCCACTGTTCTCGATCGAAACGATGAAGAAATAAGAAATAAAATATTCCGTTTGATGTCGAGATTATTCTATCGTAACAATTAATTCCATGTCCTCCACTTACGTAACTCTATAAAAACACGTGCTTTACCTATTTGCATTAAATAAACATTACTCGAACATCTAAGAGAGCGCGTCATTCCAAAATTCGAACAAACTCATTTCCGACAAATTAATAAAAATACATTTCGCCCATATTTTACAATTAGTTACTTTTAATTAGACATCGGACGATGATTAAAAATGTTTCGAATAACTCGGAAATTATAAAAAATAAATTAACAACTCTATACGACGTTCCGTCGAGAATATGGAAACTGAATGAATTTATGAAATTTTAAAAATTCGACCCGGTTGACTTGAAATTTTTTCAGTAGATATTTCAAATTAAATCGAGAAAATTTTTTAAACGGTATATCATTAAGTTGTCGACGTGAAATTATGAAGTATGTACGTAATCTAGGGTCACTTGTAACTTGTTTACATCCATTTAAACAGCCGGTTAATCATTTTTAACCGTAATTAACTGCGTAGGTGTAGATTACCATCGTACTTTCGATCATTTGTGTTTGAAATTAAGCGCGAAGCTCTCCAACTTTATAACTTTATTAAACTTAAGGAGTTGTTTGGTTATTCGCATACAACACAGGAAACTTATTAGAAATACACCGGAGAGGAAAACGTGAATTCGATTCTAAAATTAAGTTTTGCAAAAAAGTGGATCAGATATTTGAGCCACCCACTTGAGAGTAAAACTGGTAAAACACTTAACAAAACGAACCGATAAATAAACAGTAAATCTTGGTCGGTAAATATTTCAGCACGCTGGAGAGATACAGAGCGATAGATAAGTCAGTGATGCGAAAAAAGGCTTGGATAGCGCATACACACGCAACTACGAAGCTCGGTTCGATACAAGAAGAACAGGACATGAGTAAATTCGAACTCGATTTCGCAGTCGGTAACCAAGAAGAAGCTGCTGATTTATCTAAAAGTAACTGAAAGTTACAGGGGCCCGACCACGCGATAGCTACAGGCCTTCACATATAAACAAGTTTATACAGGCCACTAACATATTCACAAACATTCAAGTTGTTACTCGGCTATCGCTTTGGCAATCTCGCAAAATAAATTAAAGTAATTAAGAGAATCATGTCACGGGATTCCCTTCTAATAGCATCTCGGACCAAACGAATGTTTTGCTTAATTATTTGCTACTTACTTATTACCTACCGGGGCAATCTCATTACAGGGCAGGCCGCACCGTTTTATAATTTAGTCATTGTTGCCAACTTGATTGTTAAATTTGACACTTTGGTGATTAAAGTTTTATAAAGCTCGGAGCTAAAAGCTAAAGTTAGGTTAGGTAGTTACGTGATTTCCGTTAAAGCCAATAAATTTAACGTAATCAAAACGGAAGTTGTAAAATTGTAGAAACTTGATAAGGATTTGGATAAAGTTATTCAAACTTGTTAAATTACGAGCAGAAAACACCACATCCCTGTAGAATGTAATTGTGTTTACGTTGGCGTAGGATGCAGCTTACAAAAATGTTATTGTTGTAAGCGACATACCATTTTCCGATGCACAAGTGGGCTAAAACAATGAAAATACGAAAGCCATCAAATTAACTTGTAAATGGAGCCGACTTGCATTTATCATCTTAAGTATTTAAAAATAAAGTACATGCATGAATCGGCCCTAATTTGCATATTTATTACGAAACCGACCACTGTACATTAAAACACGGACAAGAACAAAAGGCTTACAAACAAAGAAAACACAACATTAGCAGACTTGAATTTTAATTTAAAATATACAAGAACAGTTTAGTAACGACCGAGAAAAAGACTCGTTTGCTTTATTTAACAACCTTTTCCTTAATTTCTCTTTCAAATTAATAATAATTTTATACAAGCACAGATTAACAACAAAAATTAATGTCCATAAAATTTGCATACAACCAGAACTTGCAGCGAATTTTATTCGAGTAAAAAAATTAAATTAAGGGTTTTTAAAGGATTTCGACACAAATGAGGCAAAAAATAATAACACAAACAAATTTCATTAATGCAAGACGAATTAAAGAAAAATAAACAGCGCTTTCAACTTTTTAAGTGAGGGAAAATTCATTTTTAGGCGATTCCGACAAACCAATATGTCGATATGGTAATAAAAATATAATAATTTGGGGTCACGCCCTATTAGGGGGTTAATAATCGATATTTCATGTTACGATTATCTGATACCGTACCCTATTATAATACCCTTCATATAATCCTGCTTTTACAAGAAAATTCTACCAGTAATTGTTGGTTAACAAGCTAGAACTATTTTTATAGTGCTGCGGTTACACCCCAGACTTTTGTAGATTTTACTTTTAGATTTCTTGAAGTAATTTAATACATAACTCGAAAGCCGTTGATTTTAGACAATAAATATTTGGTTCTAGCTTGTAGATAATCAAACGATCTAACGCTCAGATTCATAGACAAGTATTGAGTTCTAAGTAAGGCATTTCGCGTCGAATTTGTTTTTGTTACAACTTTATTTACTCGGTTGATAAGGGTCAATTCAAAAAGCTGAGTATTAAGTATCAGTAAGGCCCTGTCTATGAATATGGACGTAAATAATATTTATTATTTTATTTTGGCAGGCAACTCAAATTAATGAATTCCTCTCATAAATACAAACTAAATTGCTGTTTATCATTAGTCATATACGGGTTAATTAAATCGAGAATAATGTCATCCATATCTTATCTAAATTTAATAAAACCAAATTATTGCATTTGTCACTAGCAAGTTGATACAAATAAAATACAAAATATAAGAATATCCCTAAATTCAGCATAACGTCCTGATGGAAAAATAAAGCAAATCTCAATAAAATTAAAAACTTTTGAAAATATTAAAAACACATTAAATCCTGATTTATTTAAAATTTTAGTTGTCTTTCAGTAGTACTTCATACAAAAGTAATCACAGAAAAGTCACAATATCGTTGATTTTTGAAGCAGCAGGTCTGGGGGGTATTCCATACCTTCCACACACCCCAGATACATCAGTATCTCAATAATTGTGTTTAACAGCAAAACTGAACAACCAAAAATTGATGATTTCGTAGTTCATCCAATTTCTTTTTGGCAAAAACTAAATTAAACGAATGCGCTCGTGGCAAAAAGAGAAATTATATGTGCATAAAGTGTAATTAGCTTGCTTTGCATTTAAGTATCTGGCACGTGAAGCGTTGGTTGTTGTAAATGTTAAACGAAGTGTTTGTCGCTCCAAGAGGAACAATAATTAACCTAGCATCAGATTTACATTGCATATTGCTTGCTGCCGTTGTGTAATTAACCGTGGCTTGAAATATTTGTGTCGTTGAACAAATTCTTTTTGTTACAGATGTTGCATTGGACGAAACACCTCCAACAAAGCAATCGCCCGAAGCTGACGAATCGTTGCTTTTAAATTCCGACTCCTTGCCAATATTTCTGGTAGAACCTCAAGACTCTTACGTGGTTAAAAACCGTCCGGCTCTTTTACAATGCCGCGCGGCTCACACTTTAAAAATGTACTTTAAATGCAATGGTGCTCGAAATGTTGACACTCCGCAATCAGAATTTGTGGACCCTCAAACCGGAGTGCGGATTGTCGAAGCCGAAATCAATGTCACGAGAGATATGGTGGAAGAGTTTTTCGGCAAGGAAAAGTTTAAGTGTGAGTGCTACGCTTGGAGCGGAAGAGGAAGTATAAAAAGCCAGCCAGCTACAGTCGAAGTTGCTTGTAAGTTTTTATTTTTTTTATTTTTAATTAAAAAAAGATAATATATATTTTTAATCTCAAAATCGCGTATTTTCCTAATCGTTTCCATCACGCAAAAACGTAATCCCACACAGATAGTATACAAAAGAAGCAATCTTAAAAGAAAATTGGATAAAATTAACGAGTTATTTTTTCAAACTAAACCTAAAATGTAAGTTTTTTGATTTAAAACGGCGAAGAAGAGTTATTACATGTATGGCTGACATTTGTCAAGTTTGTCTTTTTAACAGAGTGCATCACCGTGTTTCCGTCTTAAGATTTAGAAACAAACTCGTTGGGTGTAAAAATACTCCTCCAAAATAAAAAAAAACGATATAACCTGAATCTCGTGAACCAAACGGAACATCAGACGGAGAAGCTGCGAGGTATTTGTCAATTCATACACTGTCGACAAATATTAATCATTGTAAAATTTCAAATATTATTCCGACGAAAACTACTTTATCTTGCGGTATGAAAAGGTAAATTTATGTGTACACATTTATTTAATGTTTGCTTGTACGAAAACGAGTACGCAAAATTATAACGCTGGCATTATTATTTTATCAAATTGTAGTATTGTCGACCAAAAATTATATTACGTAACTTTGTAAACGTAGGAATTAATAACTGGGAAATTGTTTTGTTGAAAATGTAAACTTAGTTTTAAAAAGTATTTAACGTATTTATTAGACACTTTTCCGGCCGATTACCATACCACAATTTGAGAAAAAGGCTGATCCCTCCGACTTCTAAATACAGAAATAACAACCTTAAGGCGGCATTCATCACATCAAAGTAGTAACACAATTTTCTTTCGTTACAAGAAAAAATTTCGCTTAGGGGGATGACAACATTATTCCCTTATCGTCTTCGTAAGGGAGGTAAATATTGAAACACCGGTTGTGCAAGTGGTGTGTAACAAACGCACCTTCATTCTTTATTTTAAAATCAATTTTGAACGGAAGTCTTAAAATTGCGATATTATTTTCGGGTCAAAATAGGTTTCGCTCGATGCAAATTTTGTACTTTTCTAAAAGGAAAATCCGTTAAATTTATAGAAAATTGAAAAGAATGGAAGTGTTCCAGTTCGATACAGAAATAAAATAAAAAATAATTACTTGCGCTAGAATAAATTTTCACAAAAACCAACTTAAACGTCATCGATCATTGGTATAGAAATTCCAATTTGCCGCTCAATTTCATTTACGATGTGAAATTTAAATTAAAAGGTTTTATCGTTATTTACAAATTCTCTCATTAATTAACCCTGATATAACTTAATCGTTCCATCTTGGAAGGAAGTACAAATCAGCGTACCTGCTATTTCCGTTGGATTTTCACAAGTGTAGCGTGTCGGGCTAGTATTATTTTGCGTCCAGATTGTTAATTTATTACGTCATTACCCCCTAATATAAATGCGCGTTCGTATTTCAATTTTAATATCGGCTGTTAATGTAAAAGTGGAAATTTACACAATAATGGTTAGTGCTTTGTCACATAATTTCTGTGACGTGCACCCGTAATTGGATCTAACACTTGGAAAAGTCAATTTTGAATATCTCTCCCAGTGGTGTGTAAACTAAACGTACTTTGTCATAAATCAATTCGAATTTGTTTTCCAAATTAAATTTTACTGCCGCGAATAAATTTGGAAAAAATTCAACCCAGGTGCGCTCATCTTTTGCCCTAGACATTTTAAAACGACAAACCACAGACAGTTTTTAGAAAGCAAGCATTAGTAATTTTTGATTTAGGCTTTCGTTTTGGAAATAAAGCAGTGTACAAATCAAAATATTGTTTTCCTTCACTATGTATTGTATATTCGAGCGGATAATATAAAATAGCGAAAATGAGGTCGGAAAATAGCAAACAACATAAATTATACCTCACTCACAATCAGTATGGAAATTTATTGTCGATGGAAAATCAGAATCGAAATCGTTTTCGAACAAAGTATTTGAAGTCTGTGTGTACAACCACATTTGCCAATATAGGGTATTGCAAACTGCTTTTCCGATATAGTATTTCCCAATATCTTTGTTTTGCTCGACGGCCATAAAGCCATTAAATTGCTTTGTATAACCGGTCCAAATTGAAACACGTTTTAAATTAATATTTACTTATCGATTTTGTATAAAAACTATAAATGTGCGTGTAAATTAAAATTAGTTTCGAGTTTACGCTTGTCGGTGTTTTCAATTTGACGACGATTTATTGCGTTGACTGCGTCTTAAGAAGCAGACAATGAAAATTAAAAATTTTGCTCGTCGCAAGTTGATTAATTTATGTGACAGGCGGGAGTTCTAATAAAATATGAAAATAACTTAATGATTCGAAACATTTGAACTCGATAAATATAGAAGATCAAAGTGCTGTAACAATAAATTGTTGGCAGCCATAAAAGTTTAAACATTTTCTTTTATCTTAACTTTCATTAAAATTAACTCGCGAGAGGAGATAACGAGGGGTAGATGAGGACGAACGAGAGAGTTTGGTCTTTGTTGAAATTTTCGGGTTTAAGTTTTGTATGGAGGATGGATGAGCGTTTAGATGAGTTTACTGTTGCATAAACCATTTAACATACATCTATGACAAAGTTAGCGAAACCGGTATTCAAATGTGCACTGCCATCACTCGTCTGTGGTTATCCCCATATCCCCATCCGTTACTCTCATGACATTCCGTTTAGTGTCATACGACACAGGGACAGGTAAATCCATCACATCGTGACAGCTGCCACCCCCTTTTATATATACATACACACACACATAAAGTGGGCCTACCTAAAACAATCGATTATTATCCCACCAGCCGGGAGGGTAGGTTTTCTTCTCAAAGTTATTATTTTCTAGTTTGGCCTGATTTAATTAAAGTGGCGAGTGGGACGCCGGTGAATCCTCGCGCTGACAAGACATTAATAATGACAATAATGAACGGTGGGTTGACCTTTCCCCATAAAGCTTACTAAAATTATATCTTATCCGGAACATCATCCAAAATTCCATTGTTTGTCCTGCTTTTCACGCGACTGAATTTTATGCGTCAGAAATTATTACAAAGGACAATTATTCTACCGTGATTTCTAGCAAACAAAATTGTAATTTTGAAACAAAACCTCGCAAAATTATATACCGGTGTAAAACATTAATTAATTGTTATACGCTTTACGGCAATTATTGTGCTTTAACTATTAATTACTTGTTGTACTACTGCGATGACAGTTATTTATATCTGTAAAGTGAAAACAAATGCGGGCATTGTAGATATGCTCTCGAATTTAACTAATTATGCCTTATTCCAGACTTGGGCGTTTACTAATTACTATATTAAAAATTAATTCATCTAAACATTCCTTCCAATTACCGGGCTACTGTGCTACGCTAACAAGATTTTTTATTCTACCAATGATGTAATTTTTTATTTCTATTTTTCTTTTTTGAGAAAAATTAATTTCTCGATCCGGATCTGGATGAAGGTGCACTTTTCGGAACGGTAGCAGATTAATATTTTGTTTTTAAATTTAATTTAAAATGAAGATAATAGAAAAATATTTTATCATAAAATTCAAGTTTCCATCGATTTATGTATCCTGAAATGATTGTATATAAGTTTTAAATTACTTCAAAAGTAAACTTATTTCCATTAGGTAGGCTGGAAAAATTATAAAATTTTAATACAACTTTTAAATCGAGTGTCAATCGAAAGTGAAGCAAAACATACACAAAAATAAGGAAAATGTGCGTTGTCGCTGTGCTTGATCTACCATTTGAAAATTGATTAAAAAATCAATGTGGAACTTTTACCGAACAAAGGTGCGCGCCATTCGGCTAATAAAATTGAATGGAATTTAAAAAGCACAAAATAATGATATAAATATTCAAAGGACCAAATAAGACAATAATTTTACTGCTCGTTCGAGTTACAAAGGATAAAAATGCAATAAAGTTAAATTTGACGATAATAAAAATTTGTTTTTATTTTCTTCCTTTAATAATTAATAAAGTTGATCGTAAAAGGAGTGCTTACAAATTTACAACAAACGTAAACGCGTGTAAGAACAAATTTTATTATTACTAAACGCAAGTGTAAATAAAGGCTATTAAATTTTCATTAGAGATAAAATATCTTGAGCACAGGAAGCAAATATAATGTTAGATTAATTTTCCTTGTGGGCTGCATTAGGAGCCAGTCTGATGAAGAAAGTGCGTGGTCGAAGAAATATGGAGCAGAAACAAGAATTTATCATTGCAAGTTTACACCTTCAAATTGAATCAAAATATTAATGGTCGTCGTTAACCATTTATTGCAAAATTCACACGATTGAGTTTTCAACTTGTAAGACTGTCACGAAAGTGATTGTATTGAAATATACTGTTCCGCCCACTTTTTCTTTTCTTTTTTTTTTGATTTACTGTAACACCTTTGTAGGATTATAGTTTGTTGACAATACATAATTTAAATCTCCAGATCGGCGATTCCAAACTTGAAAAGTGTAGCGGATTGGATCTTGAAATCCCAAAATCATCTCAAATCGAAAATGTCATATTAATTTTCGGATTATCATAAATAATACTAAACTCGTTCTGTTGCTGTGTATTAGAAAAAAAAAGATTCAAAATGGAAACTTTCTCCTAATTATTCAAGAAGTGAAAGATAAATGTTGGAGCGTGTGAGGTCCTAAATATTATTTATGTAAATAATGGCGTTTATGTATAAATAAAGCGCTTATTCAGTAGTCAATCAGCACCAATTTAAGGTTAATTGATTTAGATTAGATTAATTAGTGAATACGTTGAATTAAGCAATACACTTAATGATAATTGGTTACATTTATTGAAGGGGAAAAATTTAATGGTTTACAATGTTAATTAATTTAAATTAATTTTTCAGTTAACTAGAATTTTCCTCTTTTGTGTCCGCTCCTGGCGTGCATTTTTCATGTTTCTCATTTTGTAACGAAGATCTTTCAGTGGGAAATTGCCAAGTCTGCATGATGTTTACATAAGAGCTTTTTTAATTACACTCTTTTGCAATTTTTTTTTAAATAACGTCAAATTGTTGTCAACAACTTTTAGGTGTTCTCAAATCGGTCACCCGTCTAATGTATGTACGAACCGCGAATTTTTTGCTTCTGTCTGTAGATTACGTCGTCATCTTGAGGGATTAGCAGGATAGTTTAAAAAGGTCACATTAATTATGCAAAAATAATTAAGCAAGAATTAAGAATTCTATTTAGAAGGCAGACTATTTTTTTGTACATTTTACAGTATTGTTTAAGTGGCGCATTTGTTGATTTAAAATTATAATTTTGAAAACGATATCCTGTCGGATTCACATTCCACCTATTGTTTTTCTGAATTAATTACGTTCATATATCTTTGCTTTGTTAGATAAACTGAAAAGCAAACGATATTCAATTTATGCAGTAGTTAATCATTTATTAATTTCGACCAAAACGTACGAACGCATATAAAGGGGCGGGCGATTGAATAACGTAATAAATTTTTTAATTATTTAGCCGAAAAATTTAAAATCCAGCCTGTTTGCCGACTTAATTAAATGTTAAGTTAAATATTTGTGATTTTGATACGCGTTCGTAATTCATAATCAATTTTTAAGTTAAATCTGCAAGAGATGGGAGAAAATTATACCGCATTGAGGTTACACAAAGCTTTTTACAGTGCCAAAGTTGAATGAATTATTATAGTTTTATTCGTGGCGGTGGAATGCTCGGATAATAAATTGAGCTTTTTGCGGATATGCGAATGCATTTGTCACCTTTATTTTCTTTGCGCTTTAGGAGGCATTTTTAAACTATTTTTTCATGCTACTCATATATTTTTATTAAACGTTATCCTAAAAAATGCTCATCCACTGGAGCTGACGGTCAAGTAAGTGAAAGTGTTTCTCATTAGAGCTAGCGTTCTTTATGGAAATTAAAATATTTTATTTTTTCTCTCATTATAAATTAACCGTTCTTAATTTGTTTCTAACGTTCTAATTAGCATGCTAAACTCGTTAAAATTTAATAGAGCGGCGTATAGATGTTAAAAATCCACTCGAGGTAAACTAATGTTCCTGTTAAATCAAGCTAACCTAGGTTTTGAAAGCTAACATTGCTTGTAGATGTTCAATATTTGTCTTTTCCAACTATACGCACTAGCCTTATGAATAACTTAAAATGACAATTTACAAACGTGTTCAATAAATAATTGCCAAAGTTTGCCGTTAATGCAATTTCTCCGATTTTTTCTTAAGAGAAAACTCATTTCATATAAATTTACAAATAAGATAACCTGACTGAAACGTTAAAACAAGTTTAATAACTTAATTTAGAAATTAATTCGACTGAGAAATTGGACCGAAAGGTTGAGCAAAATAAAATAAAAAAAATTGATTTCAGCTGTATATTATTTTCTGTTTCAGTTTCAACTTATCCTTGACCCACTGTCCTTTGTACCATCCATTCGCAAAATTATCTTACGTTGAAATTAAGCAAGTGGACTGTAGTAGAGATATGTCTGGGGTCAAACATCGAGGAAAATCGCTACTGTGTTGTTTTATCCTCCGGACAGATTAATTTCCTTTGTTTTTGTTCAGGTTGAAACCCTTTACCGACTGACCCGCACTCCTAAAGAAAAATCGCACGTTAAAAATAAGAAAACTGAAATTTCCAAGTAAAAACAAAAGGAAAGAAAATTGTACGTCCTGTTAAGTTTAATTCGTTAAGCGGTCCATATTTGAATATAATTAATTAACGCTATATTATGAGCTACAAAGTAAAAAATATTTACCAGCACTTGGAGGAGATTACGAAAACAAGTTAATGTTTTGCTCATTAAAACGTGGGTGGTTGAAAATAAATCCGTGTGTAAGAAATGGAAATGCAATTTAAATTATCAAATACGTATAAATATATATACGATATCCATCATGTAATTAACATTAAATTATTATTTCAACTGGCACGTTTTCGTACACGCCTTCCCATATTAATTTAGCCCTTGCTTATATTTCAACGCTTCCCAATTTACCCGACAAACATTTCTCCACCTCTTCTTTTCATCTTTTTTATATGCACACAAAATTTGATAACTATGTATTTTGTAATTAGGACGTTTGAAAAATTGTTTTAATTAAAATAAATGTGTCGAGTTTCCTACCGAATAACAAAACAAAAAGGAAATAATTTTTCTATCAAACTGAAATAGAAATTCCTGTCTTTTATTACTTTTTTCGTTATTACTCTTAATTTGAAAATACGAACGAATCCAGTCTCTCTACTTTTGAAGATAATGGAAGTGTTTTATGGATTTGGTCTTTTTCATACGGTTCACAGAACGTGCAGAATGAATCCCATCTTTTAAATTTTAATTCCCAAAAAATGCCTAAGCGCAGCGGGATTTTCAATATATCAAACGTACTGTCCGTTACACGAGCTTTTTCGTTAAATTTTTGTGAATACAAGTTCGAGTTAACGCGAGAGACGAATAAGGAGGGAAATATGCTGATGATTGTCAGGAAAATCAATCCCGGGTACGTTTTATATCTTCAATCGGAATAAACTGAATAGCATGTACAATTTTCATTCAAAGGCCGCCCTTTCAATTATTTATCTGTAGTTTAGTAGCTACTTTGTTGGAGAGAACGCCAATAATGAAAATATTCTTACCTAGTGCGGAAGAGTTGAACAAAACGAAAACTAATTGAAAATCCTCGAGGACCCCTTAAATAAATAATAATAATAACGAATAAATTACAAGTGAAGTTTTCCGCGTTCATCCCAGGTTAGATTTTTCAAAAATAGAAGCGCGCGTCCGGGCGATTCTTTAAATTTTAATGCCAGAACAAAAATATAAATTATGAGCAAGTTTAGCGCTCAAGTGTGTCTTATCATTTGTAAGACTTAGTGCTCGGAAAAAAATACTAATCCTCTAGTTATTATAATGTGTGTGGGTGTATAAAAATGGCCAGACGTAATCTTTCATCTGCTTTATAAAATAGAGAAAATAAAGTACCGTAGTAATCCGCGGTTCAACAAATGCAATTCGTTCGTCCGAAGTAGAATTTAAATCTAGGCACTTGACATAGCCGCAAATCCTAGACGTTAGCTTTTCTACAAAATCTGCAATTCCGAATTTCATATTCCATATCACGTTTTCTGTGTCCTCCTAAGTCCACACAACCTCATCTTTAAGCGCTCGGTATCATATTTTCAACTCGACGTTTTCATTTTTGTTAACTCTGCAATGGGAAAGTCGAAAGGAGCAACGACGAAAAAAAGTCGGTATACTTATTGTTTGTCTTGAATATCAAAATTATGAAAGAGGGATACTTTGCTGCGATTAATAGTAGCATGAGGCACTTTGCTGCAGACAATCTCACCAACATAAATATATCAAACATCACTAGCAATGACAAATAGCGTGAGGGTGGTGTGTAAGCACTGTTCCGTTATGTTCTCGTTTTTACCCTAAGCTCAACTATTCCACTTTTCCGCCCCTAAAACCTAGAGTACAATGGAAAAAGTTCTTGTTCGTCTTGGGGTAAATACAAAGTTGTACAGTTTACAAAAGATTTGTTTTTCTTGAGATGACATTTTGATATGAGTCAGTTTTAATCTTAAACGCGTTATTGATTTGCTTCTCGATGCCGAGGGGGAAAATCGTTAAAAATCACTTTCCGACATGAAACTGATACTTTACTAAATTGCCAAAATGCATATAGTTCTCAAATGAGAGCGATGGATGGCTTGCCCAACCGAGCGAAGTCGAAATTAATTATTTCTGCTACATTACCCGCCAAAATTTTGGAATAATTCGAATTCTCGACTGTATTTTTGATTTAACTAAATTTGAATGCCCTTGGAGAAGGACGATAAGCCCTCCGATAGGATTTAATCTCTGACCTATACTTTCCGAGCTTAATCAACCTTTAGTTAAAATGTCGTCCTAATAACCTATAAGGTTATCACAATTTAATAATCGATAACGAAAAATTGAGTCTGATAAACGGGAAAATGGTAAAGTTCGTTACCAAAAGCAATTAAAACTAATTTTCACAATGTTTCATTCCCTAATTATCCGAAATTTAATTAAAACTTGGCTAAGTGTTGTCTGCAGTTTGCAATTATTATCGAATGGAAATTTTATTTGTTTTTTCATACGTTCGTGTAGACGAAGACCAAATTATCAACCATGAATCACTGAAACTAAACCTGAGCCACTCGCTAAGTCGGTCATAGTATACCAAATCGATAAGGCCACATAATGCTATATTGAAAGGAATACAAAGCCTTGATCGAATATTCGCCGATGTTTGCGTGGGTGGAAAATCAAAATTTTCAGACTATACTACTTAGTCTAAACGACACGGTGCATCCATTTTAGGGAGTTCTATTTGCAGACGTATTTAAGATAATGTTACTGTTTGAGCAGTGACTAATGTGAGAACGTTTAATGGGTGCCGCCTAACAATCTAAAGCCTTTTAGTACATTTTAGAACCATATGCACTTCGCTGGCTTACAACCTTCCTCCATAATTGTACCTATGCACCTTTGTTATGTTAATTACTACACGCTCGTAACTTATCTTTTCCTTTGAATATCATCGTACAATACACAGTACATCATAAGGGTAAGCGTCGGAGAACAATTTTGATTAGATCTCGCTGCCTTTTGGTTATATAATACCAAGTTGCCACCTGAAAGATCGGGATGAAAAGATTGTTATAACAAATTCTGGATTGATAAAATTAAATTTTAAATACAAGGAAGTTCTGAAGTTTAATTAAAATTCTCTGCACTCTTAATGCAATGCTGTTGGAAGAAGGAATGATCAATTAAGAAGTGGTTGCAATTTTGTGGTCATTCATAAAAGTTGGAAAACTTAATAAAAGGCTTTAGCAAATTTTCTTAACTATAATGCTAAAATCGGTGTTTGTATAATGTGACCCCAACCGCAAACTTGTCAAAGCTTAAACTTTATAATGGTTTTCATTGTGGTGTACACCTTACAATACAGCCCGAAAATGCTATTTTGAAGATTATTAAAATTTTAGGACACTTAATGGCCTGCCATTAAGGTTTAATTAATTCGGAGGATCTCATCGCCGCACAAAAAATCGTGGCTTTTGCATAATCGTAAAGCCAATTAGGTGATTTAATTGGAATATAAAAAATAACTTCGTTATAAGTGGATTAATAAGAAATAAAAGCGGCTAATAAGTGATATACGATATCGTCTAATATTAGTAAGAAGTTGGTCTCATCCAATTACCACAAGGCAACGTCCGGTTCTTTAGGGTTACCAACCCTCCAACCGTAATCCGCCCATCAAGGCTTCTCAGACCTATAATCTAACATCGTACACCGACTAAGAAATTGGGTCTTCTTTCTATAGAAAGAAATCAAGAAGTTCATTTCAGGAAAGATTATTTTACAAATTTACTTCCGCTTCGGCTTCTGCATGCTCCACTTTTTTTCGCAAAAAACTTTGTTTAAATTTCAATTAGATGAACCGTAAAAGAAAATGCTTAGTAATGGCTACTAAACGGCTTTGGAAAATCTTTCGCTAACTAAAAGTGGATCAACATGGACATGCACATGCCGACTATTGGCAAGCTTACAAAGGGGGCTTTAACAAGGTCTTAGTTGGCAATTTTAAGCTCGTAATAGATTTGCAGACGTGTTAAACGCGTGTATTATTTTTGGCTATTTTAAACTCGCAATTTTAATTTAATTGTCTTCCAACGACATAATTATCTTTGCTCGATCCCTGGTAAATGAAATTATATTTTCCTACGGAACGCATTAATCAATGGCATGAAATTTTCTTTGTATTGAAGTATGAATATGCAAGTATGAATATATATGGGAAACGTTTACATAAGGACCATATTGTCATGTTAAGTTTATATTGTATCTACACAATTTGGTTTGCTACTGAATAGAATAGCGCATTGAAAACTGACAGGCTGGGATATTTCAACATTCTCAATCTGCACGGCTTATAATTACACCAACAATATCTTCCCACAGCAAATAACTTCTGGAAGTACTCCAATATTACACTGTTTATCTTATACAAATTACCTATTCCGACTCCAGAAGCGGCTAAAAAATCATTTTCATTATCCTGCCCGTACTATTTACACAACAAGAGTTTTAAAATTATCCACCCAATACTAAATATGCACGTAAATCAAGTAAAATGTGTAGGTTTGAAATTTTTCAACATTCAAACATAAACAACTTCCAACAACAGTACAGCAGCCATTTAAATAGACACTCGCTTTTTATATTATATAACAATGCAAGAAACTAAAAATAAATTTTTTATGATGCCTTATATCTTTTATCGTGATAATTTGTTCTTTGTTGCACACCTGTTTTATTATTATTTCTTCCAAAACTTCGTAAAACTTTCTTCGTTCCCTTGTATATTTTTATATTGCAGAGCTGCTTAAAATTTTAAAATTATTTCGTTACGCAATAAAATTTATTTTATAAAAAAAAAACTGTGAAACCCTGTGTGAAACAAATATTTATGATGCAATTTCCCATTCATTAAAAAAATTTCAATAGTACAAACAAATCTGCTCGGCTGGTTTGCACTAAGTCTAAGAAAGGATTAAGGATGTAAATAGGATAACTGCGTAAACTTTGCCAAATCTATTCTAATTAACAAGTTTACTATTTCCATTCAATATACACGAAAGGCCTGGCGAAATGCAGCTGGACTCTTTTAGAAAGTAAAGAAAAAATTGTGAGCTGTCTTTCATTGTATTCGTTTTCGTAATTGATGCAAAAATGCAAAAGTTTCATGTCGTTAATATTAAAAACACAGCTCAATCAATTTTTGTGGTTTATACAAAATCTAAGCTGTCCTACACAATTTTTAGCTTTTATGCAAAATTATTCTTAGGTTGTCATTAGTCAAGTTCGAATTAGACAGCTTTGAGATTAAGAGCTCCCACTGTTTATTTTTTAATGATTGATTTGTTCCATTAATTTTTTTAAAATCTCTATAAGCAGCAAAATGCGAAGGAAAGTGTTTTTCAATAAATATTTCCATGTTGCTATATTTCACAAATTTTTAATTTATTTCTCATGGCTTCTTGTCAAGGGTTGAATAAAATTACATTAACATTAAGGTCGATAGGCAACAATTCTCTAAAACAGGAAATTAAAATCATTTCGACAGGAAATTTGCGTTCTTACTCTACACTATCAAAATCATCAATACGCACTTGTATGATTTTGCGATCGATATTCGCACGAGGCAATTCGGTTTTATTTTGAAATTTTACATTTCGCTGAAGTAACAAAAAGAAATATATTTAATTTGGATGTGCTCAAAAATCGATTTCGAAGTAAATCTGCAAGTAAAATAACTTTTTTATTTTTTCGTAATTACACCAAGTGTTCCGTGCAATGTACCTACTCGAACTAACACAAGAATGCACTTATCCCCATTATTCACTTAGCTATTATTTATTAAGTTAACAGCAAAAATGTTCTTATATATTATGCAGTAGGTATAAAAGTGTGTGTATAATATGAGAGACGAAGTGTCAAAAAGCGTTTATAAATGAAGTTGCTTGTGACCTAAATATTTCTTTAAAAAAAAACTTCTTTGAAGTTGTAAGATCCTAAACGAGCACTTTTACTTTGTTGTAGACTTGAAGAAACAATTTGAAGTAAATCCAGTTTCAACGAGAGTGGAAATAGGGCATCAAATGGAACTCCGTTGCGTTCCACCCTCAGGATTACCACCTCCTCGTGTTTACTGGCTCAGAGGTGGACAGCCGCTGCTCCCCGATACCGACGTTTTGGTATCCAGCGAAGGCCATCTACTAATAGGACAAGCCAGAGCACAGGACACAGGAAATTACACGTGTGTTGCTGAAAACATTGCAGCCAAACGCACCGCCGCGCCCGCTCAAATTACAGTTTACGGTAAGTAACGCTACTTTCGAATTGAATTTTTTATGAGTGCGGGCTTTCAAAAGTGAAACGTACTTTGAAGTTTCTAATTTTTTGTAAAACGAAATAAATGTGGGCAGGGCGCGGGCGTCGGCAGCGAAACGAAATCACTTAAGGGATTAAATCGAAAAACTTGCGCCCGGATTCAAATTTAATTTTTTTTCAAATATTAGTCGAATTAAATCACCCGAAGCGATTTGTCGTAACAAATAAAGCAAGAGTCGAATCAAGAAACAAATAAATAATAAAATTATCGAGCCACTGTCATCCAGTTACGCCTTTTGTTTACGTTTCGGGAAGCAATCAGGACGAATGTTTCCACATTCTGCTTTCCAATTAACGTTCCTTATTTTATTATTTAACTTGTTCGTTTTGCGCCAAGTCAATAATTTATTTCGAAAAAAAAAAGGAAGAAAATCCAAGTAACGTGATGGAGTTGTTTAGTAATACGAGAAAGTGCTTAAAGTGTGTAGTTCTGGCTGCAAAATTGCAGCTGTGTAATCCAATTTATCCAAAGTTTAAAGATAAACTGGTAAGGGTGGTGAAAATTTTAAAAATAAAGCTTCCCTCAAACTGTTTGTTCTCATTCAATCACCGAGTCGTATTTACGCAAATTGGAGGATAATGTCTTGAAAAAAAATCTGTAGACATCCTCGCTGCGCACTTCCAGTCAACAAGTCCATTTCGTATTTTTTACGTAAATTTGTTTTGCAAAAAAATCAATGACGCACAAGCGGAACCAATTTCTGAAGTGGACAACTTGAAGTTTTTATGTTCCCATTTAATGGCGCGTTTAAATTGCAGCAGTTTTCTCCTCAAGTTATCAATGTCTTGAAGGATAATCCGAAATTTAAGGTGGCACTCAAGTCTGGGAACATTTTATAAGGGATTACTTTATGATTAATTATTTAAAAAGTACGGCAAGTTTTAAGCTCGAGCCCCCTCTCATCATATAACGTTTAATAATGCAGCTTTACCCGCGGTTACTTTTGAAAATTGCCAAGGCACAGTAAAACATCGTAACGCCTTTTTTGTTCTTCTTAATTGCACAGTAATAATCGATAATCGATCGACCATAATCAATCACGGGGTCGAAAGGTAAATTACACGTACAGTTACTTAAATGAAACTTTAACGCTTTCGCGGGTAATTAATTATCAAAATTATTATCCTGTCAGATTTTGAAAATTTTAAACGTAAATTAAACAATTTATTAGTGGAACATCGATCCTTGGTTCGTTTATTTGCTATTTATTGCTTCTTCATCCAGTATTATTCGAAACACGGTGTAATTATCTTTCAAGAATTGATTAATGATAAGAAGGAGCTTTAAAAATTCTGTTTCCTTGTGAAAGTTTAAAAATATTTTGTGTTTAAGGAAATAAGTTTTACGATGATTTTGTAGTTTTCTTGTCGTTCAGCACCGCTGAAGTGTGTCGTCGTCTAGCTTCCGAAACTAATTATTTTTTTAAAAATAACTTTAACTTTAGGGCGGTTCAGCCGTATCCTATATAAAAAGCTGCAAACAATTACCGAGCGAAATAATTTGATTTTATTGCTAAAATTTTAGTTTGAATAGAAATTTAGTTCCGCCTTTGTCTTATCGAGTTACAAATCGTTGGTTACTTTAGCAAAAAATACTTCTAACGTAGCTGTCACCCAGCAAGGCATTTCCTAAAAAATTTTGAATAAAATCAAATAAGACAGGTGGGTTTTTCATAGTGGAAGATGCACAAAATCATCTATGCAATAAATTATATCTGACATCCATCGTGGTAGACGATTTTAAAACACCTGCAGAAACCCTGACAGGTGAAATGTAAAACCAAAAACCTTCGTTCCGACAGGAACACAAAAATATTTCGATTTAAACGATTCGGTGCGTGTTTAAGCTGAAAACATTCAAAAGTGATCTCGAATATTCGAAACAAGAAAGCCACATTCTAACTGCATCGAGTGCAAACACAAGTTTGTACTTTAGCATGCATATACTTTCACAACAGGAATTTTGTTTCTAACGATAAATACTCAAACATGTAGGAAAATGGAACTACAACAGCGTAAAACGTGAATTTGTGGCGGTTGCTTGTTCTAAACATAAATTTCAGTTATCTAACGAAATAAATTTCAGCGTGTTTTACACATCAAGTTTGTTTAACTGTAGCATTTATTGATTAGGTTCCAGCATTTAAAAATAATGTGCGATAGCGGTATGATCCGCTGTGAAAACTGGGAAGATTCGGTGGGTTTCCAATTTTCTTGCAACTTAAAAAATTAGGTCGTACATCCGAGTTTATTTGAGGTTTTCTCATAATTCCTTATAAATAAACATGGTCATGAAATATTTAACATCGCAAGAATTTTCCGGTGGCAGTAACTTGGGCCAAGTTGGAAGGTGCATGGCAATAAAGTGGGCTTTTAAAATTTAACCAGAATTGACATTTTCCCTATTTATAGTATCAAGGTATTATTTGTAGTGAGTTAGAGGTAAACCCATAAATAAAATATTGCCATATTGCAACCGCACACAAATTCGTTTAATTTTAACTTCCCTTTCAAATTCGTTTTGATCTGCTTCGTTAACGAGTAGGAATCGCTAGTTTTAGCGACTTGTCACAACTGAATGTCAGTTACGCTTTGAACGCTTTTCAAGTCCATTTGTTTTTCTTTTTAATTTCGTTGCCCAAGTTTTTTTGTCTGCCACAATTTTAACACGTTTGTGTGAAATTTTAATCATTTGTCTTGGTTCCTTTCAAATTGCATTCAAATCCAAACATTTTAATTTTAATGCTGTCCTTATTTTGATTTTTATTTTATGCCTGGCACATTTAACTGCGGGGGGGGGGGTAGATGGTGAATCCTGATGAATTTCCTCAATTTCTCGAAAAAGCTTGTACGAAGCTTTAAAAACACATTAAATTAATAAATAACCAGCAAATGGGAACGAAAATTAAAGAAGCAATCCGAGAACAATAACCACATAATTTCGTTTTTCAGATATGCGATGTTATCTTAAGAGGTGCATTAATTAGCATACAAATTCTCGAGCACCGCCTACGGCGCCATAAATTTTAAAGGTTTTCAAATTTTCTAGTATTACCTACTTTTGCTGATTTTGAGCCATTTCAGCTTTTCCAAATGATCCTTCTGTGCGAAAAGTTTCGTTTAAATTCGACGACGACATGTTATTTTTCGACAGTTTACTGAAGGTTTTAGCGTCATCGATCTATCACTGATGCAACTCTCTCGAGACTCGAACTCTAGAAACTAGCTCACACGTGCATTAAAGTCTAAAGCGCAGTTTCCAAATTTTTCTCGACTGTTCCTGTCCCTGCGAGATAATTAAAGTTAAAATTTTATTATAAAAAATTCCAATCACGTTTCGAAAAGAATCTAGAGATAACTTCTTTTATAATGGGATTTGTTAATAGTTAAATTAAAAAATTTACGTGATAGCATCAATTCGATTAGAAGTTTCGTGTGCTGATACATCTGTATTAATGCAGTTAAAATTGTTCTTCTGCTTCTCCCCTTTAGTACTCCAAAGGGAGCGTTGTCAGAGCATTATAACAATTAATGATGTTATCATGCCACATCTGATAGTACAACCGGTAACCGCTTAATTAGTTATGTACCGTTCTCGGCTTACAACTTGTAATACGAAACATGCAACAAGTAAATTTTTATAATTAAGCTCCACCAACTTTTAATAATCCAAAAATTCGTCGGCTATAAAAATCGACGGGAATTTTTTTATTTTTTCTCAAGGTGAAGGGTGCACATAAATTTTTCGTTACAGCCCGAGATAGAAAATAAATTATTATTACCCTTGCCAAGAGCTTTACGATTTCATGACTTTCATTTCTCTTTTACGAAATGAGTTAACCCTTAATGTAGTCATTAATATTATTTGTGGGCCGACAATATTCAACAGACAAATCATTTTTTTTAATCATGGAAATTTTAAACGATGACAGCGTATGAATCATAAAATGAAAGATGGGGAACATCCATCGATTTATGCAAAATTCAGAATTTCTTCCAAACGTAATTAGCGTTGAATCGAATTGTTTGTGACAAAATAAGTTTCTTTAGTTTAGGTTATTCCCCAAAGGATCAACAATGTCAACTCGTCTTCTGCTACGGTAGTCTTATTCGGTTACGTCGAGCTGGGAAACGTCCGCGTCAGTCACACGACGAGTTACAATCAATTTTAGGAATTATCTGCTAAATAACTAACTAGGACTTTGTTATGGCTTAATTTTTCTCGGCTTGGTCGTTGTAAAAGTCACATTTGACTGGTGCTAATAATTTAGTTCCCAGTTTTCGGGCGGCAATAAAGTACTTTACTGCCTAATTGTTTTTTTACCAACACGTCTCATTCGGGCGTTTGCTTCCGAACGCGGGAGCTAATACAACCGTGAAATCTCACTTGAAATTTCCGAAATGCCTCGTTGACATGAATGTGTTCAGCCGAAACTTTATAAGTTTAGGAAAGGTTTTATTGTTGTGCACCACTTTTTGTTGCTTATCGTTTAACGTTTGCTTGCAGAAAACCAGAACTAATCCGAGTAAAGAGCGCCATTAAACAGGACTAATACGTATACAATTAGAACAAAAGCTTCGTTGTTCTTTGTTTTAATTGGTTTAACGTGGCCTACAGCTGTCTGAAAGGACCATTTTCCGAAACTGACGAAGCCCGAACCTTTTTGTTTCTCTCGTTTCACTTTTGATTAAAAAAACTCACGTTTTACTAGATTTGCACAATTAGTGGAGTCTTTAACCGGGGTAATAAAACAAAACCTTAATGTCGTTTTTGTGCAAGCTTAATGCATTAATTTTATTGTTAACAGTCATTCGCCAGCTGTTTTGGCGATCAACCCCTATTAAATAATCAATTTGAGTCTCGTCGATAAATTTAATAACATCTTAACTTTCTAAAAAATTATGTGGGCAGATTATTTACTTACTCGTGGTATTTTTATTTTCAAAATGTGATAAATAAAATTAGATAAAGTGAGAGGCAAAGATTTACTAACTGTGACTGTCACCTAAGTTAAAACCTCATTTATAAAAGAAGAAATTAACTTTTGTTTTCTCATAACTTCCGAGTAAGAAAATAAGCTTCATCTTACTAACAAGACAGGATTTATTATTTTTTTTATATTCCCGAAAATAGTAGACAAAATAGAACGTGAAATTTAAAAATACCGCCCAGAGGTTAATCGCCAAAAGAAGAAAAATTAAGCTAATTCCTTCTCCTGCTCCACAAACTCTCGTTTTCGGGATACCGTGAAAGGGTCAAACGTCAAGCAAAAATTTTGTTACTATCCATTTCAACATTTATAAATTAAGTGCCAACGAGTGTTTCTATTATATAAGCCCAAGATTGATGTGGAAAACATGAACGTGTAAGAAAGGAAACTCGAAATGAGTCCATCAACGCAACAACTAAATTTCAAATTAACTTCGTGTTGCAGCGTAACAAAAAATTAATTAATCCAGAGCTCCAAAATTTTCGGTTATCAGAACGTCACAAAAATTAGACAAAATTTTCTATTTTTTTTTTGATTATGGATTAGTGTCGTTATATTATTGTACAATGTTCAGCTTTCTGAAGAAGGAACCCGAAGAAAAGACGGAAATTTACGAAAACGTATTGGAAGGCTTGAAACGAATTTATAAAAATAAATTATTGCCGTTGGAGGAACATTATGGATTTCACGACTTTCATTCGCCCCAATTGAACGATTCCGATTTTGATGCAAAACCATTAATATTATTAGTTGGACAGTATTCAACAGGAAAAACGACATTTATTAAGTTTCTTTTAGAGCGAGAATTTCCTGGCATGAGAATTGGTCCCGAGCCAACGACGGATAGTTTCAGTGCAGTTGTCTTTAGCGATAAAGAAGGAATTATACCGGGGACTGCGTTAGTCGTGGATCCAAAAAAACAATTTAGACCGTTATCGAGATTTGGAAATGCATTTCTTAACAGATTTCAGTGTTCTTTAGTGAAATCGCCCGTTCTAAAGGGGATTTCCATAGTAGACACCCCGGGAATCCTAGCCGGAGAGAAGCAAAGAATTGATCGCGGTTACGATTTTACCGGTGTATTGGAATGGTTCGCAGAGAGGGTAGACCGCATTATTTTACTATTCGACGCTCACAAATTGGATATTTCGGACGAATTTAGAAGGTCGATAGAAGCTTTGAAAGGACACGACGACAAAATTCGCATAGTTCTCAACAAGGCCGACATGATCGACCATCAGCAACTTATGAGAGTCTACGGAGCTTTGATGTGGTCACTTGGAAAAGTACTGCAAACTCCAGAAGTTGCTCGCGTCTACATAGGTTCATTTTGGGACCAACCGCTAAGATATGACATTAACCGAAAGCTATTTGAAGACGAATCTCAAGACCTTTTCAGGGATTTACAAAGCTTGCCCAAAAATTCCGCTCTACGAAAATTGAGCGATTTAATAAAACGTACGAGGATCGCTAAAGTTCACGCCTACATTATTTCGGAGCTGCATAAGGAGATGCCGCAAGTTTTTGGAAAAGATAGTAAAAAGTCTTATCTGGTTAATAATTTGGAGACAATTTTTCAAAAGATACAAAACGAACATCACATTTCCCCGGGTGATTTTCCAGATATTGGCAAAATGCAGGAAACTCTCTCCAAATGCGATTTTACGAAGTTTCATTGTTTTAAACCGAAACTTATGGAAGCGGTCGATAAAATGTTAACCGAAGACATTTCGCAACTGATGACCATGATTCCGCACGAGGAAAGTTTGTTCGACGACAGTAAACTGACTGGCGGGGTTTTCGAAGTCGTGGAGGACAAAGCGTCACCTTTTGGGTATAAAAGAGGAGAGGGCGCGAATGCAGGATTTGGAGAACCGGACTGGGTGGTGAACAAAGACCGTTCGACGTACGACACTGTTTTCGACACTTTGTCGTTGGAGGGGTCCAAACTCTCCGGATCGACCGCCAAGCTGGAAATGTTAAAGTCGAAATTACCGAATGCAGTTTTGGCGAAAATTTGGAAACTTTCCGATATCGACAGGGACGGTTTTTTGGACAAGGACGAATTTGCATTGGCAATGCATTTAATCAATGTTAAGCTGGATGGAAACGATTTGCCTGCCGAATTACCGGATCACTTGCGACCACCGTCAAAGAAAGATTATTTTTAATTTTCTTTCAGCTGCTTTGTGTAATTCAGTCTTGTGACAATAAAGTTTTTAACTGAACTTTTTGCGTGCTGAAAAGCCTGAAAAATTTTATTGAAATCTTGAGGGCTCAGGTGCTGTTAAAGCGTTAGCTAACAAACTGACAAAGAAATATTTTAATCTTTTGTAAAAAAATTTGATATTTTTTGCGACTTCAATAAATTTTCGCCCCGTTACGTTCGAGAGGACTCTTCAATTTATCTTTATTGTCTTCCATTGATTAAAACTGCACTGTAAATTACAAATAAATAGGTTTTGTCGCAAGTAAATTGCAGGAGACGTGCAATAACCACCGACTACTTAGTGGTAATGTATTGAAACCACTTCTTCGGTAATTAAATGATGTATGCACGTCGTGCGCATTGGTCACGACTAAAAATGAAATAAATTATTTTCGAATTGATTCTCATGGTTCGCAAATTAATTACGTTTTACGCGAATCATTACAAGTCAGGATTTTTAAAATAAATTTCACGTCCAAGTCACTCGCGGTTTTCTCTTGTATGAGTAATGGACACGCCGCTGCGGAGGCGAGTAGGTTGGTTAAAAATGATTGCCGCAAGTGCATTCACTAAACATAATTTTTTAACATTAAAAAGTTATTATGGCAGCCAAAATTTACACTCCATGTAAAATTTGAATCCATTATAGTTAAAATTCCTGCGGAAACCAAAGACAATAGGTAGGTTTCGAACGCCCCGCTGTTCTTTAAAACTTGGGACGCTATGACGAGCATATTTAAGGAACCCATTTGAAAAAAAGGAAATAAGGTTGTCAGTTTATTTGTATTTAATGACCCCTTCATATTTATTGTTTGTTTGTATGGTTTGTGTGTACAATACGGTGGCGTGTGTGGTCCATTTTAATATTTTCATCACTTTTTAATAAATTTTCAACCGACATCGTTCGTGCATTTAATTAATAATCGAGTCCGGTCAATATCTCACAAATTGCAAAAAATCTCGTTCGATAATAAATTGAACTACTAACCGACCCATTCCGGTATCCGCAGTCGATTGAAAATAAAAACGTTTAAAATTGTCGACTTAATTAACGTAATTAAATGATCGAAAGCGTTACTGCAATTTTTTAATAAAATATTCTCCGTTGCTGAATTTGTTGGACTTATCAGATCTGGGCATATTAAGTCAAGCAGCAGCGGATTAGAGACAAAAATTAAGGCAGAGCTTTCGAAATGAAAATTTTAATTAAAATTTAGAAGTTATGTTTGTGGATCATGTGCTACATAATCGTAATTGCATCTTGAAACTTCGTTTATTATTTTTCCTCTTTTGTCATCACCACAGTTGTGAATAAAGTTGCTTATTCAAATAACCGCTTAGTTTTCCCCTCAAAGAACACTAAATTTAAATTTGATAAAGGTGTTTACTTAAAAGTGATTAGGTTTTGGAAAATCACAAAAGTTCTTGGATTGTTGTCTCCCACTGCCATCTTTTGTCCAGCTTTCAGCTAGAATTAGACATTTCTTTAAAGAAAATAACAACAACCAAAGTTCAACGAATTTTTACAACAAACATTTTTGAAGTTTTAACAGCCAATTAGGTGGTTTGAAGAAAATTTTACAATAATTTCAAATACCATTGATTGCTGTTATTCCAGGACTTACAAATATTACGTCATACACACATATTAATAATTCACAAATAAGTAACCAGCTTAACTTGAAATTTTGCTCTCTAAATTAAATTAAACGTCAAATATAAATTCCAGGACTTACAACCTATTACGTCACGCATGTATTGGATGGTGGTCGATAATTTTCGCAATTTTGAATTCTCAAAGGTAATTCTAAAGCTTTGCGACCAACAAAACTTGTTTAAGCAATATTTCTGCGGCTACAAAAAATTGTATGTTGCCATAACAAAATCTGTTTTGTCGGAAGAACAAATCTACAGGTTACGCCCCGGGAATCCCCCGAAGATCACTTTGATGGCTCGTTGTTAAATTGTTAGAAATGTAGTTTGTTGTATGCAATAACTGAATCGATCTTTTATTAAAACATGAAAAAGGAAATAAAATTTTCTTAAATAAATTATGAGCTTAGTGTTGTCTTGCAAAATTCAACCATAAAGAGGAATATCAGATTAATGTTCCTGAAATTTATAAGCTCGCTTTTAACACAATATAAAAACCTCGAGCAACTTAATTTGAACAAAACAGATTCCGCAATTAGATTTCCTTGGAGTCGTTCAACGAAAATTTGAAAGTAGAACATTTATAATCAAGTGCTACCTTAATCTGGACTAACTGGAATTTATATTGCAGCATAATTATGCCTTCTAACAAAGTTTTAAGGCTTAAATACTTAATTAATTCTAAATATCTTTAGTTCATTATTTTATGTGAATATCTGGCTTACTTTATGAATTTAGTTCCAACCACAACTTTATGTTTTCCTACAAATCGCAAAATGTGAAATTTTCTCAACAACAAAATTTTCTCTCTTGTTACCCGTTTAGATTATGAATAAAATATTCAAAGTTACGTAGGAGCAGTAGCACTACTTCATGTAAATTTCATTATGTTTAGAATGTTTTCTGGTACATCACTCGAAATTACTGTTTTAATCTGGTTTGCTTCTTATTCCAAAATAGAAAACTACATGTGCTTAATTACGACGTTACCATAACAAAGAATTTTTGTGCCATTTTTGCTAGAATTCCGTTTGTGTTTCTATTTTATTAATTAATGGCTTTTGAATCCATTAGAAATACAGAAGTTTGTTTAAGTTCAAATTGGTGTTGCTCTATAATTTGTGAAACAACATCAAAATTATTCAATCCCTTGGGCATCGAACAAACTAAACCACAATAAATAGCATAATTTGCGTATTTGTGAGACCGCACTGACTTATTTTGGGAAAAGTTGGATTATACGAGTAGTTTGTGTATCTCAAAACTATTATAACTATAAACTAATGAACTAACATTAATTCAATTTAACGATAATTGATAAAATTCTGATGAATTCCTCTCTTTGCTCATTAAAATTTTATTTATCGCCTTGTTTTGCATTTGTAATCGACTCGACGAATTAAAATTGCCGCTTAGTCATTTTGAAAAATACTTATAAAAAGTTTTGGAAATTTTATTGTTCCATAAACGTCAGACACAACTAAAATTACAAAACGCCTTCTAAGAAATTAATCCGCAAAAACGCATATCCCTTTGTCTTTCTTAATGAAAGCGCATTTTGATTAAAAATGCAGTCCCAAAACTGCTTTTTTCATCTTGGAGCGGTATTTTATGATTGCTATATGTAGTAAAGTATAAATTATTTAGTGGACACCACTGGAATGATTAACACAATAAAAATTATATTATAGCTGTTCGTCTTTAAGCTCACCCCTCAGAATTTGGTGAATTATTCAGATTCCTAATTGCGAAAGCACAGAGAAAACTGAAGCCGTATGTCAGAAAAAATTGTAGTTTTGCCTGCTGAAATTAACGCAATCAAAAGTAATTGTTTTATTTTTAATTACTTCATATTCATTTCGGTTTACTCCTTAAACTTTTAAAAAACTTTTAATGCGAAGTTTTTCCGAACAAATTTTATAATTAAAAATTGCCCGAGTTGGAGAATTTTATATTCGTAAATTTTCGAGTTAGACAACTTTGTAACTACTTTTTAAGCTGGGCAAGCAAAACAAGTTGTTAACTTAACAACTTACTTTTGTGTAAGCACAGTAGAATTATCAACTTGTGTGCAAATCTTTGTCTCGAGATAAAATAACTGACTTTTCTATTCTTTTCATTTTCTCGACGAGAGTTTAATTTTATTTACTTTTTACTCCTGCATGCCGGTATCCAGGCGAAACTTGTGTAAACTTTTACTTTATTTTCAGTTAATGGGGGTTGGTCGCAGTGGTCGGCGTGGACGGAATGTAGATGTCCGGGATCAACTTTAGCAACAGGACAAAAGAAGTCCCGCACTTGCACGAACCCTCCTCCCAGCAACGGGGGTCTTCAATGTCAAGGAATTAGCGTTCACAGGACGAAAGATTGTCAAACGTGTCCTCAAGGTATTAATTATGTCTCTAGTAGTTTAGTAAGGATAATCGTTAAATTTGTATGCAAATTGCGTCCTTTGACGTTACACAACAAATTAAACGACTCTTTTTTTATGTTAATAAAACTAACGTCGAATAAGTAAGTGCTAACACGCTTTTTGCCACCTGTTTTGCTTGCGCTTACGTAGAAGAGCTGGTTTTGGACACGACGTACGAATTTGACGACTTTGAGTCGTCGTTCGGTAAGGGGTTCGTAAGTTCTCCATTATTGATTCTGATAGTTTAATTTCTGTTAATTTAGCGGAACCGCCACGATGGTCGGCTTGGTCGGAATGGTCAGATTGTAATTCGGATTGTACTCGCAACAGAAGGCGCCAATGTATGATTAACTCTGGTCAATCACGTAGGCAATGCATCGGAAGAGATACCCAGACGACTCCATGTTCATCCGAATTATGTCCATCCACTCAGCTTGCAGGAATTCGAGAAGGTAAATTATTAATCGAGTTTCGAATTAAAATTACTATTTACTGTTTCGGCCAAACGCTTAATAAGAATAATTATGTTTAGTTAATACGCTATTCATCCTACCCTATCGTAATTCAAAACCGCATCCTAACAAGTGTGTTTGTTTCCAAACACATCAAAACCGCACAAGGGTTGAAGTTTCAATTTCTCCAAATTTGTTTAATTTAATCAAAATTTGAACGATGCGATGCGAAGGAGGCAGGACTCTTTTATTTTTTGCCAACTCTTTGCATTCCTCGCCGGGCTTGTACTTTTATGTAAATGCCAGGAGTGATTGAAAGGGGAATCATCCCCTGCTTTATTTATAATGGATCTCAGGAGAGCCGGTATTATAATTTACTCAAAGTATGATAACGGTTAACAAACTAACTAATAGAAAAGCTACATAAAGCGATATAAAGTGCGTTGCAGCGTTGCTAATTTAAATGATTCTCGTAGCCGAGTGTTCGGAAAAGCGGAAACTATTATGACGGAATCGATATGGAATATCTGCCGGTACGGTAATGATGGCCAAGTCTCAACCACATTCGACATAACTTGGGATTATATCCGACATTTGGCAGCCGATTATAGCGCCTAGAAATGTTAATATTGACCGTCAACCTTCTGCTAATCCCCAAACCAAATCCGGACCAATATTGGAGAGCATATAATCCAGCAAAGTGTCGCGTATTTAATGAAAATTTGAGTTATTTACAAACGTTTTTCAATAAAAATCAACCTGAGAGTAATAAAACGCGTAATGGTCCATCAATCACCGTTTTCAAAAATAAAAATCCCCACGCAAAATACATCGAATCCTTATTCGTTTATGAATAAATCAAACCTCCTTTATAAAACATGATTTTGTATTGTGTATGTACGATCATAAAACTTTCAAAAGACGAAATTCTAAAGTAAATAAATTTTAAATTTGCCGCTCGCTTATTTTATAACCGTCTACTATCTCAAGTAATAACTTTGTAAGCCGTGTGGAATTATATGCATATTGCATATTAGAGAAGGCCACAAAATTTATCAAAAGGAAATTTGCATATTTTAGTGAAAAAATGGAAATTTCACACTCTTAAACTTGTGTTTTTTGACGCTTCCCGAGCATTTTCTTTATAACGGGAACAATTTTTTACGTCACGAAAACGAGCAGGTACAAACTTTTAAACATTTATTTTACTTAATATGAAAAATAAAATTTTTCCGAACAATCCTACGTGAATAATCGCAAGCGAAACTTGTACCTCTCGTTCTTCCGAACTTGTGTTATATTTTGGGTAAATTAGTTCCGGGTTTTGATGGTGGAAGCTCGAAAACTTTAATCCTTAATGCCTACAATGCTGGTGAGCTTCATTGTCGAACATATGTAAGCCGCTTACACTTCTTAAATTACATTTCAAAATTAATAATTTTTAGATAAGGTGGATGCGCTGGTATGGCTTAAATCTCTTAATTATCTTTTCATGCACGAGAAATTGGTTACCATCATTAAATAAAGATTTATAATTAATTGAAGACCTACAGGATTCAACTCTTCAGTTTGTAGTGTCAGGTTTATCGTGCAGTTGCACTTCAGACTCCAGTAGCGTTTGCCCCAGTTTTTAATTTGAAATGGAATTTGCATGAAACTGCCATTGTCAAAATTTGATTGAATTGTATTTATAACAAAAGCGATTCAAGCAGAAGTCAAAGCTGTCAACGAACAACTGTTTGAAAGAATAAAAAGTGTTCCAACCGCCAGTGGCGGTTTGCATTAGAGTGCCCACGTGCCATGGCACCACCCAAAGAATTCAAAAAAAACCATAACATTAAGGTATTTCAAAGCTGATGGTTTACTTACCCCTCAAAATATTCAGTTCCACATTTTTATGGGTGTTTTTTCATTAAAATAATAATTAAAGTTTAATTGCTTCATGGTTTCTACTAAAATTTTATTACACCGAAATGTTAAAATCGTGACTAAGTAGTTTTACTGCTTATTAAATTTTTTCAACTTTTCAATTACACAAGAAAAACCGTGTCTTGAAAATTAGCGTATACTCGAACTTTTCCCACTGTTTTCAGGATTATTTTGATGCCATAAATCAGCATTAAATGTGGAAACACCCTATTTTTTCTAAAATAACCGTGAGTCTCGTGGTATAACTCAAAATAGAACCCCTATATTTTTTTAATTTTGCAGTACTACCTAATTTACGATTTTCGCACTGGAAATTTTCGAATCTCAATAAATTAGGTAGTAATTTTTTTCGAAAAATTAGAAACTTATAAATATTGGGCAAATTAAGAAAGCTTTCCATTATTTAAAACTTGGCGTTGACACGTGAAGGAATTCCGTTAAGATTTAAATAAAAGCACCCCTCTGCAATAGGGGAGAGCTTTTGTGATGCTGAGGGTGCAAACTCTAGAGATTTCCATATGTGACAGGGGTGAATAGTTATGGAATGCGATTACGGTTCTATTCCTTCTTTTGGGACGTCAATTTTTTTATAATTCTATTCTCTAATTGTCAATTTGAATTTTTTGAGCAAAGGAAAAGGAGATTGCGGCGCGAAAATAAAACAACCTGAATGTTGCATAAGGAAGAGCATGAAATAATGATTAGGGGGTGTTATTGTCGTGTAAATAGAAAAAGCTTCTGTGATCTCGTTATTATGCGCCACGAACCATCACGTCGAAAATTTGCTGTTTGGGAGGTATTACATAAAATACTGTTATGGACGAGGATTAAAGTTGCCTTTTTCTTCCGATCTCTCATTTTTTGTAGCGGTTAATTTGTCGTCGAGGAGAAGCGATTAAATTTGATCGTTTTATCTTAAGATGATTACGGACCTTTAGTGAATGCAAAATTTCTAACGGAATTTGACAACAAAGTAAGGAGTTGTAGTGTCCCCAGACATCCTCAATTATAAATGCACCCTCCTTAACAAAATCCTTGTAAAATTCTTTACATCTCGGCTAACTTCTGTCACTTGTTCCTTCTCTTACTGATTATGCGTTGGAAACTCTTAACATTTATATAAAGTTTCGCGAGTATAACAGATACGTCAACTTGAAGTTGGCATAAAATTTTGTATGCAAAAAGCGTACACTTATTACCTGTATTTTTACTGAAACACAGGAAGAATACACACAAAACTGGAACGCCGTTTATGTTACTCTTATTATACGCGAAAGAAAGCAACAAAAGCTCCGTTTCTCAGACATGCTGAAATTGCATTTTGAATTGCCGTTCTTTTTAAGAGAAAATGAAAAATGCTCGAAATAAAACTAAAAAAATTATGAAACCTCAACGAATTTCTTCGTCCTGCCATTGTATTGAGTTTTTATTTTAAATTGTAATTTAGAGGAACGGATGACACTGAAATTTACATAATTGGAGTTTATTTGAATTTACGTTTTCAAGTAAGAAGTCGAAGTGTGTGGTTTAATTAAAAGGACGATATTGACAGTTAGTTACGTGGGCGTTGTTGTAAATTTAATCTCCCCTAACATTTTCAGACGACTTGCTAGCTTATGGCATTTTCTTCTACTTTAAGTTGTATTATGTGATTTTTAATCTCGGAAATGAGGGCGTTTGATGAATATTCATTTGGAATTAAAAATAATAGCCGGGGTATAAACTCGAGTTATTTTTATCTTTGAAAGTTTACACCGAAAAAAAAAAATAAACCATCCAGGCCCTCATGTTAATCATTTATTAAGTCAATTAATTAATCGCCATGGCGGTTGCGGCTTTCACGAGGAGTCGAGCGTGGCGAGCTTAAATCAAAATTTTCTGATTTTTAAACTCCACGTCAGAAGAAAAGATTAAGGAACTTATAGGATCAACATTTCTGAAAGGCTTTTGACAAACGAGACATGGCAATAAACTTAAAATTCAAACCGCACACGTACAGAGAGACTTAATGCTTTTCTCTTCAGCTGGAGAGAAGTGATGCACTACAATTAACGTAAAAGTGTTCGAGGATTCGAGCACGTGTCTTCACTTAAGCACACACACACAAGGACGGGTGGAAATTTTAAATTTAAAAAAGCACCCGCATTGCGAAAGCTGCAACTTTAAAAAATCTTTGTTGTTTGACATGTTAAATTGATATTTTAATTAGCCAATCGATCAAAACATTTGCCCATATCATAATAAAAAATTAACGAACCGGAATGAAACTTAAATTAATATTTCATATTTTTTAAGGACAATTGACGATCCACCGATATAATTACTTTATAATTTTCTAAATTGAAAATTTACATTTTCATTTTCTTACATTGTCTGTCTACCTACTGTGTGTTAATAATTGAATTTACATTAACTTCGCTACCGTCGACTTCCGAATGGAATTAAAAATTTTCTGTCAATTAAAATATAAAATAGTTCGGCTGGCTTACCGCTGGGTACTCGAAAAGTTTTTCGTAGCAATGACCAAACGAAATTTTTAATTTGAGCGTAAATATTTAATAATGGAACTGGAATACTTTGAAAACGAAACGTAATCCTAACTTATACCATAAGCTGAATATAATTAGATTTTTAATAAAAGTTCTGAATTTGCAAAGCAAAAACTCGGAACATGTTGAAAAATAAGCGCAAGTCTAACGGAAGTGGCTTCAGACAGCGGAAATACAATGTGCCTACTGATTATTTATTATTATGGCTTAAACTTATGGGGGATTGTATTGTATTCTTTTAATTCGTCGGTTTTATTACTTTCACTTTTTATTGTTATGATCGTGGTATATCTCAAAAAACTTCCCGACAAACTCATAATCGATAGTTGATATAACAAATTTGCATTTATAAGCAACAAATTGATTATTCACCCCTTTTGGCTAGAAACGGATCTCAAATAAATTATTGAAATTATTTCGAAAATTGACCGGGGAACACTAAACTGGACAACTGTTAGGGTGGACAGTGCATTTTTCGGGTTCTACAACTGCTGCAGACACTTTGGAGGGTTGGTGTGATGCATTGCACTGTTCGAGCGCTTTTTCGACTCTCTCTGCATAAGTCGAGTGAACGAAACTGCAAATCTTGTGCACTTACCACACAATTTATGCCCCAAACTGTAATGTTAAGTACAAAGTCGGGCTTTGTAATCAATTGGTTAGAAAGTAATGTCTGCTTAATCGACTTCAAAATTTCCTGCATAACATGCCAGCTACGAATAGCATAACTTTTTATAACTCTCCCAGCAGTTAATCCGTAATCTGATTTTTTTAAGTTTCAAAGAGGGGTTAACTATGAAGGAAGCACGATTGTTTTAAAGGGGAGTTAATTCACGAAAGAGTTTGCCAGACAACTTTATAAGCTAATAAAATGCAACTGCCCGTTTATGGCACATTTGAATTTTCAAAATTAGAATATGTTTATACTTTCTTTTGTCTAATGTTTTGGAAAATATTTCCTTTTACCAATGGGGTAAAATAATAAAATGAAAAATTTTGCTAGATCACATTTTGGACTTGGACTTTAGATCACAGCAGTGCAGGCGCGTCCTGGCATTAAACTGCAGCATCATAAGTTTTACAGTTTAAAATGTAAATTTTTTAAAAAAATATGTGTAAAAAGTGTAAAATTAACTCAATTTATTGGTCAAAACGATCGACAAAGTATCAGATAGGTAAACCTTATGTGTTTGCTATTAGACTGAATGACGTCGTTCTTGGTTTTATTGCGCATATCTGTTGATAATCTTTTGAACTTTTACAATTGTTTCCAGAAGTTCCATAAGATTTGCCAATGTTATTTTGTTTTTATTTGCCATGTTATTTATTTGCATACGTGGAACGTGGAATCCAAACCACAGCACAAATTTTTTACGTTAGAAATTGAAGATTATTTAAAGTGTGATTATTCAAAACTGACAAATGTGTTTTCAAAACTTTTTTGAGTATTTGTACAATAAATGGAAAATAAGGGATTTTACATTCGTATAAACACGAGGCGCAAACCAGTGCCGACAATGTTTTGATAATAAAGTACAACCGTAAGCTGACTTTTGTTAGATTCAAAATATACGTTTTCGGAAAGCTGCCTGTAAGCTTTTTACTCAAGATTTACGTACTAAATGTAATATGTGGTTAAGATTAACTAAAATTCCTTTGCGTTTAAAAGTGGTTTGATGTAAAGTACGCGTTTGTGTGGAATTAATAACCGAGACGCCAGAATTCTTCACGCTGCTTTGTTAATTGCATTATCCACATTAAAATTTAATTTTATTAAAAATTTTCCTTTTTTCAGGTTAAAAATTCACTTTGGAAGTTTTTTAAAGTTTTGTTTCTATTAGCATTTTATTGCAATTTGATAAAGTGGCTTTTCACAACTTGTTGGGATTTAAAAGTTTCTGCCAAAACCGAAAGCTGTCTGACCATTTTTTACGCTTGAATAATATTTATTTTATATGATATAAAATCTCGAAAAGGAAACAGTAATACACCCAAGGAAAAGTTGTATTCAAGTGTTTCTCGAATATATAAACCAGATCCCCCAATAAATATATGACTAAGAAGATGCCATTCAAGCCATTTCTCATGTTTCTTATGTGTTGTGATTGTGATTCATTCCAAAGTAAATACAGTAGTAGATACTGTAAAGTTTTGCTCCATTTTGTCAGCGATGGATAAAAAGTTTTCGAGTCTGGCGAAAATAAAAAATTGTGGTTAAATTAACCAATTGTGAATTCACCCCCAAAACGCCCACCGGTATAAAGAATTAAGCCCTCATGGAAAAGCGATGCGACTTAATTAATAGCCCTCGTCATACTAATCAATATCTAATCACCCCTATTGACCCAGAAATAATAAAAAAATTCAACATCCCCTACAGAGTGATATTCTTACCCACATCGCCGCACGATAATCTTCGCCATATTCCAATTTAATTACTGGACGATTGTTATCGCCGAAAAAAAAGTAAACGTACTTTTTATTAATAAAACGAAAGTCGTAACATCGAAAAGTTTTAGGGGTCGTTATTTTCAATGTTAGCTGATGTTCCTTTAAGTTCCCACAGAAATGTGCAGTTAATGGCAGAGTTTGCAAGAAAATTGCTGTTTCCAAAGATTGCTATGTATTGAACAGATGAATAACAGCTCACGGGGGCACTTTGATGTTGAAACTCGCAGTTCTTGCATGGTTGGAAAAGTTGCCGTATCGTGAATAAGGGGTTTCCGATGGAATTTGCTGAATAGGGCTATTTTGTGAAGCAGACGAAGTACGAAGTAGTAACTTCTAAATCGTTGAATAACGTCAATGCGTTTCCGCTTTTCCTCTTTTCTATACACTGGGCACCTTAACCAGCTCATCCCCATTACATAAATTTCAATCGAACGGCTTTTTTTTAAATATTAAACTTTTAAATATCGGATAGAGTTGGTCGAAAGTTTTGCACTATCGCTTAACGATACATTAATTTTGCGTCCCAATATGATCCTGTTGATGACGAAAGTTGTACGACGCACGTAACCGATAGGGGTTGCAAAAGTTAACCGCCCGATCGGCTGGCTGCTACTTATATATTTATTTGCGAAAGCTTGAGGAAATGTTTTTTGCGGCTGTAAAAGTTGAAAAAAATTCCATATTTTCACATTACCGAGTGTAGTTTTCATAAAATTTTGCGTAACGTATCGAATATAAATTTTTAGGGCACGTTAAGGAAACTCTCTGATTAGAAAGAACGAGTTAAATTTTGGGAAGGAAAAAGATGTTTTACAATTTGGATGAGCTTAAAACAAGAGGAAAAGCAGTAACGTGCAATGATATACCTACGGAGAAACTAAATGGGTATTAGAATTGAATACCAAATTTCGGAAATGCTTATTACGTGACCTTTAGTATAAATTACACAATTTCATTGTTAAAGCATAGGATGAATACGTAACAACAAAGATGAAGGCTAAACCAGATGGTTACATCTGCGGATTTGAGATTTGGGTCTCTTGTATTTTGCCGAAAGTTGCATTTTCTGGCGATAATTAAAAAATAATTGGTCACGCGGGAGCGATAAATTTTAATACTTTTAAAATTGCGTGTAATTTCGTAAATCCGATACACATCAAGAATCAGAAATTTGATGCGTACACACATGGTCCCTTTAAAATGGCGTCATTAGAGTTGGGGTGGAAGGTGGCAATTAGCGGGGTCGTAGGGAATGTTGGGAATTCCGGCGGAAATGCTGCTGTGCACTGTCACAGCTACTCAGTTAGGTAGTGTGCAAAGTGTGCCACTTTCCCTCGTCGTTTTATAGGGGATGGATGCGTTGCAGGCAAGGGTGAGGATATTTTGCTCTTCGATGTGTGCGTGAGAGGGCACGAGTGCCGGATTATTGATAGTTTGTATGTGTAAATATTTTGTTTGGACCCAAAATTGGAAGGCGCCTGTTTAATATGCGTATCGAATAGCAAAACTTACGGCCAAAATAAACAGGTGCGCGGTCGAGGTTTAATAAAAAAATTCGAAAATATATTATGGGCAGTAATTTACGTTTTGCGGGTGTTATTTAAAATTTAAAAGATTCCGCTCGAAATATATTCAAACTTTTTCGGTTTTTATTTTCTCCTATCTCATCGATCTTCGTAGTCCTCGGCTGTTAGTCGAGTAAATGTTACATAACACCCCGCGGAGCAACAAGATGAGCTATGATCCGATTTTCTTTTTTCATCTTAACAATCTATATATTGTAACCCTCACGTGTTCCTGCACATGTGCCACGCTCTAAAAAGACTAAATTTTATTTACGATAGGCACGAGATCACTTTTTCTCAAATTATTTCACTCGCGCAATAAGAGCAATTTTTAAAAAGTGGAAGTCGTAATAAATCCACATATATTTAACCTCTTTGCCTTTTCACACGATCGGCGAAGAGGTGAAATAATTTACGTTTGGAACTTGCAGTATAAGTTCATAGTTCATGCCGGAATTTATCCATTGTTACTTTTCTTCTTCTTCTTCTTTGTCTGCTATGCCATTTTTCAAACAGACAAATCGTTGAAAATTTGTTTACCCTTTTCCTTTATAAATTAGCCGTATCAAACTTTAACGACTCTCTGTGATTAAACATGCAACACCCATGAGACTCTCCCAGGGCCGGCGCTTTCCATTAGCAAACTCGTCAATTTAGCAAAAGCATTTGACATCGTGGTCGGTGTTATGCATTTTTTCTTCCAGCATCAGCGTGTTGCACGTTTTGTGCAAAACGTTAAATACGAAATCCTGCCCATACATGCCGACGACATTCCTTTATTTTTACAAAGCGCGTGTGAAAATCTAAATCGATAAAACCGTTTTCACTTTCTAAAACTCCAAATTGTACACAATCTTCTAACAAGGTGACGAAACAGACCGTAATAAATTTTTTCTCGAATGATACATTCCTGATTAAACCTGCGTATTAGCGGTTATTTATAAATTTACCTATGCTTAAGTGACCTATTATTAGGTTGCTCATTTTAAAAGCAAAGTTCTCTTATAAAAACCTAAATGAAAAACTATTTTAATTTAATTATGTCTCGGCGTGACAATTTAAAATCTAATTGGCTTCAGCTTGAAGACAGAAAAGACGGAATTCTCCTTTACACATGTCAACCTTTTTAATAAAGTTTTCCTTATGGTGTCAAGTGGAATTTCAAATATTATTTAATTTCAGTTTTCACCAACAAGATATTACTAATTATAATTGTTAATTAAAAAGTCACAATGTTGATGTGTAAACACCCGAGAGTTTACACAGTGTAAGGAAAACCTCGGTTTTCTTTAAGATTTCCAGTAAATATCAAAACGCAATTTTCCCCTAAATATTTTGCTTTTTTCTTCTTGCACGAAAAAATATGACGTGTTTATCTGCTTGACTGTCAGTAACAAACATTCGTCTCTGACATACAAGACAAGGTCTGATATCCTGAAGGAAAATTACTAATTCGAAATTACATTACATAGCTTATATGTGTAGGTTTGACAGTTGTTACTTATTAGTAACGCTCTCGCGTTGTATATTATTTCATTTTAGATTTAATTTTTGTCAGAAAAAGAAATTTTTTAGGTTGGCAATTTAAAATTCTATGTATTTAATAATAATTATTTCAATTTAACTTTGCTGACAGGAAATTGAAATTCCTCTTTTAGGTTGGTATATGCGAAGAACCAATCAGAGGCTTTAAATAATTAGCCTGACAGGCTACAGTGTTAGCGAACTCGACGTTTTTTAATATAAATATTTTAGTGATTTGATTTCATTTGATATATATATCAGCCTTGTCGTCCGTTAACCAATTTCTAAATTAAAAATTCTTTTTAGGATTTGGGCGACAAGTTAGAGTTTTCGCGGATTTCAAAAGATTTCCTAAATTTTTTCGGATTTCTTTTCACTTATAAACCAGATTTCCCCAGCGAAAAGTTTTTTTTTAATAAAATATAGGAATAACCAAAATATGTTTGGTTACTTACTCTATAGAGGGAGAAGAAGGAAATCATCCGAAATAGGTAGAAAGTGTAGATGGGTTTTCTTACGTTTCATCTCCCACTTTATGTTAAGGAGGAAAAATTCGAAAGGACGCAGTAAAGTATTCACTTTAATCCCTGAAATGTAAAAATGTATTTATAATTCAAAAAAGTCAAATTTTTGAATTTTTGAAAGAGGTAGAATTTCTTTAAAACAAATTTTTTCATCGGTAAAGCTCAATTGAAAAGCTATCGGAAAGTATCGGTAATTGAATGGCTAATACCAAAAATAGAGTTTGATTGAGTGGATCGATTTTATCCGAAGCTCTCTATTCATGCTGATTATGAAAGAGATTAGGACCAGATGTTTAAGTGATTCTATGGATTTATGTTCTAAGATAGAAATTGTGATTCTCTACAGCGCAGCAGTAAAAGGAAATTTTAATTTTATGCAGAAGCTTATTGGTGCGGTTTTCTTCCTAAAAAACTGCACGTTTGAAATTTGAGCTACAGCAAACAAAACCTTCACTAACGTGAAATTAAGTTCCTTTTCGTAACCGAAAAACGCTAAAAAGGTAGCTCGAGGCTTTAAATTTCCTGACTTGTATTTACACATAAATATCCCAATCGAATTTTCTAGCGAAAATCTAAAATCGCTGTTTAGATTACAGTTAGTAAGCATTGCTTACAACCTGACGGCTAAATTACTTCCGTTTGACCGCACATTACTGTGTTGCGAGTGCAAATAAGCGAAATTTATTGCAAGGAGCTAAATATAGTCGCTTAATTATGAATTGGGAAAGTTTGTTTTGTTTTCATTACCATACAAAGTAGTTTTCCTTTTGAATTTGTGAAAGATTTACACTCTCTTTTCACGTTTTCGGTTGGGTGATAAATGTTTTTTCTTTGTTGCAGCAAATTTAGCCGATACACAAGCAGATTTGGCTCTTTACATCGGACTCACGGTGGCGATTTTCTTGGTGACTTTGTTGTCCTTCTTTCTGATTCGTATTTACAGAAGAAAAAGCCATCATCAATCTCTATACAGCATGACCGCTAACGGTAAGTGTTTATTTTATTTGTTTCCATACTTTTCGTTCGAGTGGCGCCCGAGAGACGTCGGATTATTTTTCCCAAAAACCCATTTGTGACTTCTCATTACGGAATAATTTATCGCATTATGAAGTAGATAAGCAGCGTACGAAACAAAAAATCGTGTCTTTCGACAATTAAAAAGTTTTTTCCTAGCTACACCAACCATCTGGTAATGAAAGACATAAATATTGTAATGCAACGACCACTTATACATTTAATTACCGAAATAATCAGGATTAATGTAAATAATAAATAATATTTATATGGGAACGAATTCTAAAAATATGGTCATATCCGAAAATTTGTTAATTATAAATAGAAATAAATAAATTGTTTGTCCAATTAAAATAAATTATTTAGTCTTGGCTCTAAATTATTTTCCAAATGAAAACCATATGCGATAAAAATTCGATATGAAATTTTGAGTTGTGACGTGGCTGCTAAGTTTGGCTGCTTTCGAAACGGTTCAAATTTTATATGGCAATTACGGCAGATTTAAATGCATGCATCATAATTAGACACTAATTAGCTGGTGGGACAGGCTTAGCGTTCTCGCTATTAATAATTTCCCGCTTTGTTTTTGCACTTTTGGATTCTCCTTAAACCAACAGAGTTGGATCATTTCTAAAAACAGATGTTTTCTCATAAAACAAGAAAACGTTTTTTGAGTGTCTCTCGGGGTTAATTTTTCCAATTCAATTACGATTTCTATTATTCGACCGTTCGGAGTGGCCGGCGAAAATGGGTCAGTTTGTGGAAATTTCAAAAACTGTCTATATTTAACTCGGAGACATAATGAAGAATGGTCGTCGTAATTTTCCAACCATTAAATTTTAACGACGTTTTCCAACATCTTCTTTACGATTTGGTCAGTAAAAACGTTCTCATTTGAGAATCCCATCAAAAATCGTCTTCTAATTCGAAATGAAATTAACAAACGTTGTTCTTAAACGTTCGTAGAAGTGCGAAGAAGTCATAAAATGTTGTGGGAGCTCATTAATCTTTAATATGTCAAAATTGTAATTTGAGAACCCTTTAACCGTACCACCAACCCCACAATTTTAGAATTCTTATAGTTTCTAATTTTAGATTTATAATTTCCAGTTGTATCAGCCGGCAATATTTTGATAATTCCGTAAGGATTACGTTCCAACGACAGCCTAGCAATTGGCGGATCCCAGTGATGAATTGTTTGAAAGATGATATATCACGCGCTTTGGTCTATTAATCTTTCTAATTTTATGTGAATATTAATGGCTGAAAGCGCGCATGTTCTTCCGAATGTTATTATTTATACCAGAATTACGAAGACATGAACCAAAAAAGCACTTCATCAATTTAATTTTGATGTACACCTCTTTTTTGACAAGTGTTAGCCATTTTAAATCATCATTAATTTACGTCGTTTGTTTCATTTTTTACAGAATACCACCCGGAGTTCTTCCCAGAACACGACAAAAAATCCTTATCACTTCAGCCCGACCTCACGCAAACCGTGCCCCCTTGCTACGAATATCCATACACGACGCCTGCAGCCTCTGTAACGCGTTCCGTATCGGAACACCATTACGACGTCCCTCATTTGACATCGGCAAGCGATATTCAGATGTCGCCAGCCACAAGTTCCACTCTGGAGTCTTCCAGCGGCAAAAGAAGCCAACTAAGCGGCCTCACGAACAATTGTAAGTTAACTGTTCCGCCAAAATGATTTTCGTTACTCAAAAAAGCTTTCTGTTCACAGCAGATTCCACCTACGAAGTTGCTACAGAGTCGGTAACGTTACCGTTAACTTCCTTACCGGCCGCTTACGCCGTGACGCCGGCGACGTCAGGAAACTACACCAGCGCTACAGTGACGCACAGCGGAGCGTACTTAAACCTCACCGAAAGCTCCGTCAGCCTCCTAATACCAGATGGAGCTTTATCTCGAGCGCGAAAGCACGACTTATTTTTATCAATTTTAAACGAAGACTGTTTCAGACCAAAATTAGCAGAAAACGTAACCCAATTAAGTCCCGTCGTTTCGTGTGGACCCAACATAGCTTTAAACAAGGCGGTAGTTTTAAAAGTGCCCCACTGCGCCGAATTATTAAACAAAAATTTGTGGTCAATTTCTGTGTTACAAAGCGATTGCAGTGATTCGCAATGGCAAACTGCCGTTACATTAGGACAAGAAACCATAAACACAGAAGTTTTCTGTCAATTAGATAACGAAGTGGCCTACTTAGTAACAGATTCCCTTTCGCGATTCGTAATCGTCGGTCAATCTGTTAATGGATTTGCCGTCAAGCGGCTGAGATTGGCAGTTTTTGCGCCTAAATTATGTTTTCAGTCCTCTGCCGATTATAGTGTAAGAGTTTACGTTTTGGAAGACACCGATAGTTCAATAGAAACCGTTTTTGGACAGGAAAAACGATTGGGCGGTAATCTCATGGACGAACCGCGCGTTATTCACTTTCAGGATGGCGGAAACAACCTCTGCTTAACTTTAGATAACATTAGCGAAGGTTGGAAAGCTAAACCAAGTTCCGATTACCAAGAAATTCCGTTTAGACATTTGTGGCAAGCAAACAGCAACAGTTTGCATTGCTCTTTCGCTTTGGAAGCGTACGAAATAAATCACGGTTTAAATTTCACCATAACTGTTAACCAAAAGGGATTCAACAACCACCAAACGTTTAGGGTGTCCTGTAAAGATGACAGTTTTCAAGCTAGAACCAATTCTACATTTGTGCCAAAAATTACGATACAAAGCGAATCGCCGAGGTCAACGGTGGAATCGAACAAATCCTATAAAGAAGATCACACCAATACGCCCAAAAGTGCCAAAAGTTTCAAGTCAAACGACGACTCCATCACGTCGAAGTTAGCCAAAAATTTAATATTAACCGACAGAGGCGTATCGACCTGTGACGACTTTTCTTTTAGACTTAATCGCCAAATTAAGAAACAGCTTTGCCAGTGTCTCGATACGCCAAATTCCAGAGGCAACGATTGGAGAATGCTGGCACACGCTTTATCTGTCGATAGGTACATCAATTACTTCGCCACCAAACCTTCGCCCACCGAATGCATTTTGGATTTATGGGAAGCTAGAAATAGGCAAAGCAATGCACTAACCGAATTGGTTAAAATTTTTAAAGACATGGAGCGATATGACACCGCGACTATTTTAGATAACAGTTTAGGCCCTAATTGGTTATAAATTTTGACATATTTTATAATGTTTTGTTGTGTAAATAATATAATAGGTAGAGAAAAAAAATGTTGAGTTTTATCGGTACAACAAAATATTATGTCCCTTGAAATTTTGTGTTTGTTGTTTCAAGTTTTGAAGCTTTTCTGTAACATGCTGTATATAATATAAAGTTTGTTGATATTAAGGATACATTTTCAAAATTGTATATTATTTGGAAGAACAAGGTAATTTTAGAATTAAAAATTTGTTTATGTTTTCTGAGTTGTTATATACAGGATGGGATGAAAAAATTGCCAATTGGAACAGTTGTAAGATGTAAATAGAAGACATTTTTTGTTGTACAAAGTGTACCTAATTAAACTGCCATTCTTCAGCTAAATAGACATATTGTTACGACGTTTAAACAATTTAATTTTTCGATTAAGTATTAAAAGGTTTGATAAATTTTGTATACGTTGACTTAGAAAATATCTCGGCGATGATGGATATTTTTGTTAAATAGACTTTAAAAATTCGGTTGTGTATTTTATTTATACCGTGTATATGTGTACATTAGAAAATTTTAAGTGCAATTATTACTAAGTTACTGGATGAAATTTTACTTTTTGGAATGGGGACCAGGGACCTCGAAAATTGTGCAATTGTGCAAGTTTGACAAAAATCAATAAAGTGACACTTGTTAATAGGGCACATATAATCTGCTACAACACAATTATTGTAAAGGATTCCTGTATTTATATTGTAGAATAAAATATTTGCAGAATAAATGTGAATGTAGAGTTTTATACAGAAATCAAAAGTAGTTTTCTAGAAATATTATATTAGAAAATATTTGTACAGAATTTTTAATTTTAAGTTGCGTAATAGACGGAGTTTTTTACGTTAAAATGTATGATGATGTATTTTAGATTATATTTAACGTGTATATACAGTGAAATACAATGAAATTTTTATACGATATCTTTTCATTTTATGAGCGTCTTCAAAGATATATATAAAATTATATTGAGTGCTGCATCCTTGCAACCCTAAGGCAAACTTACCAATATGACAGACTATAAAATAACTGTATGTCCATCTAAAATCCTAATAGAATTGCGATCGCCACCTTCGATATTAAACTCCAAAGGGAATTCTCTTCTGCTTTATGGAAGATTTAGTTACACTTGAACCAAAACTAGCAAGAAATTGTCGTAAAATTTTTTAATATGTCTAATAAAATTGATACTTTACCCAAGAATATAACAGTAAAAATTGTTCTAGAAATGTTTTCTATTTCAACATTTTCTTAAGTTACTCCTACTTAATTTACATTGGGTAGATCCAACTCGCTTTTAAATCTTAAATGCGAAATTTATAGTTTCAAGAAATTAACTCCGGAATTTTATTTTTGGCTTATATCTCAAAAACGGTTAACTCAAAAGTAGTTTTGTATACAATTAAAGCTGAATCTTCCTATAAGATGGTTTCTACTAATTTTTGACATAATATCTGCTTCACTTTTTGGGGTGAAATTCTCGTGAAAATCGAAAATTTTAAAATAAAATTTTTTGCCTCACATTTTTTTATAAACTTTGTCTTTTAACTTCTTTACATGTTATTTAAGACGGAATTCCTCCTCAAATGCAGTTTAAAACCATTAAATTTTAGTTTACATGAGTAGATACCTATATTTTTCAATATTTTTTCTTAAATTAACCAAATATTCTTGCTTTTTTCCTTAGCTTTTTTCATACCATAAGACGAAAATTAACAAAATTGCTTTTTTCTCACTTTAAATACAAATAAATTGTAAATTATCGTACTTACGGGAAATTTGCGAACGGCATTCGAATTTTGAGCTCAAAGTACATTAGAAAAACCCTAATTAGCTTTAATAATTTTTTTTTAAATAAAATTATTCCTTTTTGAAATAAATATTTATGTGTTTAAGATAAGATATTTAAAAAAATCACCATGTCATCGTAACTGTGTTACTAATACTTTAGGAAAATGTATAAAAAAAATTTCTAGGTTTAATTTATTTTGCATTATTTTCAAAATTTCGAAATGTTTATCATAAGTTATCCAAGAGTTTTTTAATTTAAAAAAAATAATTGCTAGTTTTATAAGGGCATTAGGTAGAAATTTTATCAGTTTTAATTTTATACCAATAAACTTTTCGGCTAAAACTAACCGTTTTTGAAATATTAGCAAAAAACCAAAATCCGGGACCTCCTTGACAAGAAAAATAGTTTCTTGCAAATTTACAAGTTTCACAAGCGTATACTTCTAAAACTGAAACAGATACGTCAAAAATAAGGAACAACTTTCTTGTCGGAAAATTTATTATCTTCAATTTTATATAGAACAACTTTTTTGCTAATACTAAGCGTTTTCGAGATATAAGCGAAAAACCAAAATCCGGGAGCTTCTTAAATGAAAAATATTCAAATTTTACTAAAATGTTTCTGTTAAGAATTTTGGAATGGAAGGAAATAATTGAATTTTTTTGTAAAATCCTTGGTGGTGGCATTACAATTTTTATCAATTATCCTTGCAGTCGGAGTTATCAAGGTGCAGTGCTTGTAAAATGAAGATAAATTTTAATAAGTTATTTTTGCTTGAGATGAAAATTAGAAATTCTTCAATTTAATCTTGAATACTATATTATTATAACAACTTTTATCAAACTTAAAACTGGTCTAAATTTAGATTTTCCAAATGGGTTTTAAAATTACATGACCATTTGACTTTAAAACTTAAATTTTGAAATGTAATTCAAATTTATTATTTTTTTTACATTGTAAACATTTGTTTGTTAATTAATAATCAGCTAATATCCACAGTGACGGTCGGTGTTTGCCAGAGGATCGAACTAAGGACTTTTGATATTCAAACCCGGAATTTTTACTCTGTAACTCAACCAGCAATCACGCCAAGCCACTGCTGTGGAAAAGTATGAATTTCTTATTTTTATTTCATCTATTTTTCATATCGGATATTTTAATTTTTTAAATTTAAATAATACTACTGTATTGAAGAAAAGCTAATTTATTCAAGTAATACAATAAATTTTGTATTTATTGTACTTTAAAAATTAAATTTATTAATATCTACACGATTGTAGATGTCGAAATAAATCTTGAAAAGAATGTGAAAGAATAATTTATAATCTAAAATTGAATTTTTGACGCCATTTCAAAAAATTAATACCGAAATTAAATGGAAAAATCTTGAAATGTTTTTCCTTCGGTTGGTGGCTATGATAAATTTAAAATGAAAGTCCGTAGCTTGCGGTAGAAATCAACTTCAAGTTTTATTATAATTTATTGCTGACCGAGGGGAAGCACATAATCACGAATGGTAAAAAAGATAACACAATCCGATTTTCTTCGACGCTTTGCCGTTCACTTTCAGTATGTTAAAAGAAGTGACTGTGTCCCAATAATAAAATCAATTTTCCTTCGGATTTCTCATGCGAAATATAAAATTTATTAATTAATTGATGCTGCTGAATTATTATCGATTTAATTTGGTGGGTAGGTAAGAGGAAAAGTATACAAATTCTGTTTAATTAAATCTGCTAAAAAGTGTCGGTCGTTATTTTGCGCGAAATGTTAACATTACAAAATTAATGATTTTAATTAAAAGCAAAAGAGATTTAGTTCACAGCTCGTGAAAATTATTTCAATTTTCAGCGACGACAGTTTTCGCCATATTCTGAAAAATCGGCTATATGCTCGGTGACGTCATTTATTGCAAGTTATTAAAAAAGCTCGACTTGATAAAAAAATCTTCCTTCAACTCTACTTTAGACCTAGAATCGTTTAAATCAGCTTAGCGTCGACCCTTAAGACTAATCAAATATATTTTGCTTTACTGACATTTTCCACATAGTTTTGAAAATTGTATTTTATTTTATCAGCTTTTCCGGGCGATAATCTAGTTGACTTGAAAAATATATCATTTTAAAAAGTTGAGAGCTTTTCACGTTGACTTTCCATTTTACTTCCACTGTAATTCCCTAATTTAAAGCACCGGCACCGGCTTTATTATGGCCATTTCAAATAAATATTTGCCGTTCTGGTTAACATTAAAAATACAATTTTCTTTCGTCGCTCTTCGAACATTTAATTTATCGATTAGAGTTGAAAATCAAAATAATTTTAATTACACCAAAGGACGCCCACGCAGGATATCTTGAAAATCTCGTCACGTTTTGTAGATTAACAGGTACTTAGGGGAAAGTCCGAAAATTTACACCTGATTACATCAGTATTCCGGACAAGAAGTGCTAGATCTGTCTCGGTCAACTTCAATTCGACACTTTCATGTAACTTTTTTTGTAATTCCTCGGATCACCGCAATCGCTAAGCCACTCTTTGGAAACTTATTTAAAAATTTCGGTTTAATCTCGGAAAAAGCTTGCAGAAAACACCGGAAATTTATAGAATTTAATTCTTTGCCTCTCCGTTCGTCGAGGTTAATGATCAACATAATTGTTATCACGTCGACCCTTTTCCTCTGCGCAAAAAATAATAAGCAATTATTAAATTTTTATTTTATTAAAATTGAAATAATAAGAGTATGGTGCGGAATCCGTTTTGATGAACAAGAAACGAAAATCACTCTGATACAATAAGCTGTAACCCAACACTTGTTCAACGTTTTTTACAGGACGCAAACTTAATTTTCCGGGTTGTGAGCTGAGCCGAGCGGACAAGGAAGAAGATTTGATCAGATTATGAGGTTAAAAAATATTAACACAAATCTGTCGCCAGGGAATTCAACATTTGTAACAGATTATTCAAAATATGCACCGATTCATATCTAAATAGCTCTTTTGTGTGTATGTGTGTGGCTCTTGACTTTGGTAAAAAAATATTTGTGAAAAGAGAAATTGTTCATGTAAATGTCCTCAAATGAGATACAGGAAACCGATGCCCAAACGTACAAATGCATCGGCATATATTATTGGTCAAAAGACTCAGCGAGCGTATTCCAATTGTGAATTATGATTTTCATCCCGAAACGAATCATATTTTCTTTGGATTTTCAAAGGATTTTTGTCTCCCTTTAGCTCGTGCTCGTTTCCTACACTTATCTCGCATAAGCACATTGCAGTGGCCATATCCGTTTACAAATTATTCTTGCTTCTCACTCGAACCTATTGAAGTGCCGAGCGTGAAAATTATTATTGATACATAACACTTTGAGGGTGCCAAATAGACATGTTATATTCATAAGGAAAGAAAAGCCAGAAACGAAAACTATCCTCTTCGTTATCGATATTCAAGTTTATCCAAAGAAATTACGAAATATTTTTAGAGCATATTACGGCGAAAAATGTGCACCCTTAAATGTAAAATTTATTCACCGTGTTTAAAGTAGAGTTATTATTCACCACTTTGTAAGATAAAGAAACAATTTTATCAGTAAGCCAGTTGAACTGCTAACCAAATGCAATCTTGTTTCGAGACCATTAACTTAATTACCAACCCTTTCTCAGAGAGAGACAATAAGATTTTAATTCTGTTGTACATAACAAAGATAATAAATTATCGGGCAGTGATTTATTAAGCGTAGCGAATATTAATTTGTTCCGTCTGAAATGAAGCAAATATTATACTAAATGATAACGGCACCAAATAGTTAATTAGATATATTTTGTCTGCACGAAATTATGCGAGAAACAAATTCTTTCTCGACTAACCCGGAACCGAGTTTTCCAACTTCGTGGATTACTTTATCATTTCATCTGGTTTTCAAAGTTACCAGACTTGCCTATTTTATACAATCTTTCGGGTAGGTGTTAATAAAAATCAACGCCGTGTGGTTTAAACGTTGCTCGAATAGATAAAGAAGCTGCATTTTCTTATTTTGCTTTATTAATTTACCTGGCGCTCAGCTAATATGCAGTTTGGTTTCATAGTTCGTTGCAAAACAACTGGCTCAGTACATTTATTAGCTGTTGCTAATCTGTAATTATTGTAGAATCTTTTCTTTTCCTCTTTTTTTCCATTCCAGAACCTGATTGGGGAATCGCAGCATGAGAAGACGGTCATGGCATGGTGCTAAGGTGCAATTTCTTCTTTAAATCCTTTGGGGAGCGAAGTCTAAATAAATGGATAAATCAGGGTGGAGGAGGGGCAGGCTAAAGTCTTGTACACCAATTCCTCGTTTTGGTTCTAATTCCAACGCAATGTTGTCAGTGAACCTGGAAAAAATTAGTGGGTCTGAATTTCCTTTTTTATACTTTGGGGGGAGCGGTTGGAAGTGTAGATCTTGATTTTAAGGATAATTTGTTTGTTTTTCAAATAATAACTCGCTTATTTTCAACTTTGAAATAAAATGATAATAACCAAAGTTGTTGGAAATGTGATTCCCCACAACTTTGGTTTTCACCATTTTTACCTTAGGATAGTGCTTTTCCCATTATCTCGTTTATTATCATGTTTATTAAAAAAGAGAAAATTGATAAAAAACGTTTTTCACTCCTAATTGCAGTCTAACTCTTTAAACATCGATCTTAGAGAAAAACTAGTAAGAAGCAAAGTTATGGGAAATCATATTGCTAGCAACTTTGGTTATTGTAATTTTCACTCTAAAGTTGAAAAAAAACGAGTTATTTGAAAAACAAAAAATTATCCTTTAATCAAGATGGTGGCGAGCGCAGTAGGGAACTTTTTCCCGAAAATCTAGATTTACACTCCCAACCACTCCCTCCTAAGTATAAAAAAGGAACATCGGAGCCGCTAATTTTTTCCAGGTGAAATCCTATATTATTTATAAAATTTTGTACACCTGATTTCGTTTCACAAGATTTTTAAAATATTTTCCCGGATTTCATCCTGGATTACTTTAAGATTTCTTTTAGAAAATGATAAAAATGCTCATCTGTAATATTTGTAAGATTTTCTAATTACCAAAGATTTCTTAAGATTTTTTCGATTTTTTAAATATTAATCAAAATTCCACAGATTTCTTTGGATTTCCTAATATTCCCTTCATTTATCAGTTTATCACCAATTCTTTGGTGTTCTGCTTTTTCTGAATTTCTGAATTTTTTAAAAAAGAGATTATTTTTACGGACAATTACGGACATCTTGTTCTAAATATTAATGGAAATATGAAATTCCAGTATTTTCATTTTCAAAAATGGTTATTTTTTCATTTTATTTTCATTTTAATTATAATTTTTCATCAGAACTTATGAAATCACGGTCGATCGGGATTATTTTCTCCGATCAACTTCCTTATCAAATTACAAATCTTGGACATATTAAACAAAATTTTCAAAATTAAACGAAATACAGAATTAAAATCCAGTCTATATTAAAATAAACAGCATCTATCTTCCCAAAATCTTAAAATTTTGAGATTAATCAAAACTCTCGATAATTTCTAGATTTTAAAAAGATGAAATTGATAAATCAAAATCAAACTAAATGTTGAGATCGATAATGAAATTATTTTGATCATAAACAATGTAATTTAAATTTTATTCTGGAAAAAAAATTCCAATTTTGCACTTTTCCTTCGTCATTTTCCCTTTTTTTGTAAAATTTTAAAAATTTTCTACTACTATTTCTTTATTTTTAGTCAATTTTTCCTACTGCCATTTCACTTTTTTGACACTTAACCTTTTGCTATTACCAAATTGTCCAATTTAAAATTGTTTTCCATACTTTCAAGTATAATTAAAAGCAGTTTTTCTTTTCTGGTTTTAACGTTTCTAATTTTTTAACGTGGTTTTTTATTTAGCATCCAGAATCACATATTCTTTATTGAAACTTTTTTTTATCAGAATATTAAATAATTGTTTATTTTCATATTTATTTTCCAAATTTATTTTTTGATCCTAATTATTTTTGAACAATTTTATTTACTTGTATTAAATTATGTTAAATTATTTCTTTTCTGGTTAATAGCTCTGTTGATTTAATTTATATAATAGTAGATAGCAATTTTTTATCTGAGCTTAGAAAATTCTGATTTTTAATTTTTTACGTGTTCAATATTTTGTGTAGGCAGGATAATGTTAAGGAAGAATAATTTTTAAATGTATAACTTTACAATAGGTAAAAACAACAACATTCAATAAATTTTTTAAATAATTTACCATTTTTGAGACAAAAATGATAGATAAACCATCCACCGATTTAAATAAATTAAGTAAAAATGTTGTCTAAATGAAAGTCAAAATTTCGAGATTTTTATTTATTTAAAAGGCAATCGTAGGATTGGGTCGACAATAAACGTCACCGAATATGCCATAATGCCAACATTAAATTGCCCTCAAATTTGAAAATTTAGTTTTATCTTCTTCCACACTGATACGCAAGCATTCACATGTCATGTTGAGCTAAGAAAATTATCTGAAGTGTGGGGTAGCAAGAATATGGAGCCGAAGGCGACCGTTATGTTATGAATTTATTTCAAAAAAATAAATAAAAGAAATAAGTTGCGGTTTTTTGAAATTTTGTACACTCAAAGACATTCGGGATGAAGCAGAGAACTAGTAGACATTAATTTTCGCACAAGTGCGTAACGGCAATAAATCCAAATTAATGTATTTACGGATTACCACGTTTTGATATACAAGCACACGCAATATACATATTTCAACCATGATATTACAGGACAACGAATATACGCAGTATATTAATAAGGGATGATAACTAAGCACAAGTTGAAACAGAGGTGTGAATTTAGCAAACTCGAGTAGAGGCAGGCCAAACAGATACAACACCAACCCAGCAATCCCTATGCGAAACAGAGTGGTGATCTGCTTATATAATCGCGTTACCGCATTGAATTGTATCGCAAAGCGGATCAAGTGCTCCTGATTAATGACTACCCAATATGACGTCACACTAATTTAAATTTATCTGCGGGGCCACTAATTTATTCCCGACTTACTTAAATGCAACTGCGATAAAACGTATTGAAAACGAAAGTAGAAATAAAAGCGAGAGTAGTAAAATCAAAACCACAAAAATTATTCCTCCTCAGAAATCGATTTGAAGCGTAGAAAGCTTTTTCTTACAACATAAAATATGATTTTCATCCATACGGATACAGTCCATATAATAATTCCGGGAATCAAATAAAAATAACAATAAATCAAAAATATTAGCATAAAGTGTCGTTCTATGCAAATAAGGCGCCATCTTCGAATGATGTATTCAAACCAAACTTAGAATTTTGATAGTCTTCAGCTTCTGCTTCGCATTCTTTTATTACAAATATAATTGCAATAAAGAGTTATATCTGTCTCGATATTTTTATCCCACCCACCGAGAGCGAAAATAAAATTTATCCATTGAATTTAAACAAATATTGCGCCAGCTATAGCGTCACAAATCAAATCGCCGTTTTTGATAATTACACAAAAGCCCCAAATGAAATGGCACAGCACAAATAATCTAAAAAAGCGTCGTCGTAAAAATATTCACTGAAAGAATATCCTTAGTTCCGGTTTCCTGCTATTTGTACCAAATCTCGATCCCCATGTAAAAAAGCTACGCTGCTACGCTAAGTCGACGTCTGTTATAACAACATTGAAATAATAATGTTAAAATTTACGAACCCGAAAGTTTATAAAAAATATAATTTTCTCGAAACATGTTTTTAAATTGCATTTTTTTCTTATTTTATTTAAATAAGGGGTTAAGAGCGACAATGCGATGTTTATACGATATAAGCATATAGGATGGTCCAAATGTCTCTTGGGCCGGTCTCTTTCGTTTTGGATAATTTATTACACCGCCGAGTATTTATTTACGTCGGCAACCGAAAAATAAACAGAATTATGCAATTTTAATACGGAAAAATATTTAAAGCCGTACTTAATACCCATAAAGCACTTGTCGATTCACTACAATATCGTCTAATGACTTTTTGGCGTACAAGACCCATCTGTTCAAATGTTCGCGGCCAAGACCAACATATGGCACAACATTGCCCCAAACCGAACTATAGCCAGTAAACTACCCCTAAACCTGCATGAATAAAATGAATAAATAGTCTGGTGTATTAGCAATCCCTTATTTAGATCTCGGTATAACAGGAACAAAATAAAGTATCGATTCTTCCCAACTACGACCCCCGGGTTAATAAGTACGCGGCAATCAAAATTACTTTCCAGGGGTGTAAGTGAACATATGTGCAGGTTATACGATTCGTATTGAAAACTATTCACGAGGATTAAAGTTTTCGACCCTTTAAGCTTTCATCTAGGACAAAAAACTAAAACCTAAATGGAATATGTGCGAGCGAAATATTTAATGCGGGCAACTTTTTAGAAAGCAATTTATATTAGTATTATTTGTGTTTCGAAGTGTTGTCCCAAGACATGTACACCGTTTGATTGATGCGAAGGTCCTTCGTAGGTCGCATGTGGTTATAATTGCTTAAAATCCCGAAGGACTTCAGAAATCAAACAACAATTCCGCAGTCGCGACTTGGAAACAACTTATGTCTTCCTAATTCCAGTTTCTTAGATAATTTTCCAGGCAAAAGCTAAGAAAAATTTTATATTCCCAGTGTTAAATCGAATTCGATTAAAATCGTACGACTTAATGGTTTTTCGAACATCTGAGCTTCTTAAAAACACCAATTCGCTTGCAATTTGTTTCAGTCGCTTCAGGTCAAACTGACACATTCTTTTTACACTGATAATGAACGATGCAGCCAACGAGCGAAACATTTTCAGATCGATTTCCTGATAAGAAGTCCTTAAAAGCCATCACAGATTTAATTTGCTTTTTTGCGTGAAAAATGATACAATTTCGAATTTGGAAAAAGAATGGTTTCCAGAGAATCCAGAGAAATGTTGAATTAACTCATCCTCGATAATAAAATTAGGTTAGATCCTCATAATTCATGACGCATCGTAGTAGTAACAAGTACCTTGACGAGGGGTTCCCGTTTCTGTAACATATGGACAAGTGGTATTATGTATAACCCTGGAGACCTGTCAAAACCTATTTATTCGCAATACAATACGAATGAGCTGCCCCATCATCTAAAGAGACCCGACGGCCAAACGACAAAAACAAGCTGTATCCAACTCGGGGTTGAATATGTTCTCTTCTTGACTCATACTCAACCGCCTTTAAATTTGTAACCTAATAATCAAGTTTTCAAAGGGATACCGACGTTTTAGTCGAAAGGCGTCTGAAGAGCTATTTGAAGTTTTTAATTTTCTTTCGAAATTTTACAGTTTATAAAATCAAAATTTTAAAAAATCCTTTCGATTCCATGGTTTGTCATTTCCCATCGAGAGGAGAATTGAAAACTAATGTTGCTCTGAAATCCTTTCGCAAAGCTTCCCTCGTAAATTCCTTCATGAAGTTATGCTTTTCTCAACATTTACGTTCCGAAAAAGAAAAAAAAGGAAGAAATTATATTTTAGCTGTTGAAAATTCCCCATGGTGACGCTCGGTTTAGTTAGATCACGAAGAAGATCTTATTTTGGATCTGAAATGATTTTCGGTTCCAATAGAAATGTAGATAATCGAAAATATAAAGCGGTGTGAAGTTTTGTTGGTAAGCTCGAGTATAATAAGATCCTGATCGGCAAATGTACAGGCTGCGTAGTGAAAAGTCTGGTCAATTACAACAAATTAAAATTATCGATTTAATGTGATCCAGGCCGCAAAGGAGAGATAGAGCATGTAATCCTTTGTACAGGACCTAATTTTCCTTCTTTATGTTGCAAAGAATTATTAGCGATCAACAAAAAATTAACAGGTTTGCATTAATTTTTTAACTACAATTAGTTTTTTTAATACAAAATTATAAATAAATCAATAAAAATATTTTGTCCTGCCGGATCCTTCGCCAAGTGACCTTTGCTTCAGCAACAGGTATTATTTCTTTGAAGAAAATTTTTTGTAATTTTTATAAATGTTATTCTTGTTTTTTAAAAAATTGTGGAATTTTTATTGATAAAAATTAAAATTCTCACTTTAACTTGTTTTTAGCAAATACCAAAAAGTCGTCTACCGGAAGGAGTGAGTTTTTGCAGAAGAAAAAGTAGTAATAACGACGGAAGTTGACGTCAAGAATAACTGATAACATTTTTAAAATAAAATATGAAATTGTTATTCATGCAGATATAATTGTATTGGTAAGTGATTAATCCCACTTACAGCTTTTAAAATGCAAATCAGATCCTGCACTCATTGCCAACAAAAAACAATCTTTTTTACCCACATTAAATTATATAAAAAATAAAATTCTAGGATATTATTTAATTTTAAAATTAAAATTAAAATTAAAATGGGATTCAAATTTTGAAACATTTTAGGCACTTTTTTTCTAGCTTTGGCCGTATGTTTGGAATGGTTATCTTTCATAACTGGAAAGCAGTTCACAACCTATGTAGGTAATATCAACGTAATATAATATAAATAAGATACAAAATGTAAAGGAGTGGTCATTTTTATTTCATTAAATTTTTGGTTTAAATCTTCAAGGTTCTAAAAATTAACAAGTACCATATTCGTCGTTCCTCAATGGTAAATAACACAGCAATGCATAATTGCAAATAAAAGCTCTTAATGTGCCAAGTACATACTTCACAATATGCCTAAATCAGCCCCTATTTCGCAATAGGAGGTCAAAACTGTACGAATTCTAACCATATGTGCTGAAACCACATAGCAGGTGGTTTTTAGTGATGCTGTAACTCACCCTTAAGGGTGTGCAAATATAACTTTCATTTGAAAACTATAAAAAAATATTAAGCGAATGAAAAAAATTATACGGTGAAACCCCAAATTATCTGCATTCAAAAATTTGAGAAACATATTAACACAAAAAAGCAGTTGGAATAAAAACAAGAGCCAAATGAGTTTCCTCTCATTCCACTAACTTATGGTATGAGTTTGCAAACATACAGAGAGGATCATTAATCATTTTTATAATGAAATTGTAATTTGTACATCTTACATTTCAAAAATGCGTCAGGAAAATTAATTACGACTTTCATTTTTAATGAAGCGTACAGTGTTTTTAAAAGTGCTTCAAAAATTATTAATCCTATCATTTGTTTCGGGTTAAATTGATATTTAAAATGTAAATCGATACGGTGGAAAGTCGAAAGAATATTTCAATCGAAAATTATTTTTGATTTCCCAGATGTATCTGAAGACATCGCACAAATCCGAAACATTCGGAGGCGGTTGCATTTCAACACTTTTACATTTTCGGTGACCCAATTAACGGGCAATCTAAATTTAGGCGGTAAGCACAAAAAATAAATCGCGAAATTACTTTTCACATGTCTCATTAAAATTAAAAAGGAAAATTTTAAAAATTAAACTAAAATTCCGGCAAATTGCCACAAGAAAACATATTCGAATTAGAATATGCTTTTCAGCAGGATTGAATCTTGAAAGCTCCGAACTATTTCACAACGTCACATTCTAAACACGTGTACAATGAAAACCGTATTGGATAACCGTATTTCAATGCTCCGCCTTGCTCGAAAGCTCTATTGGTCTGAAACTACCCCTAAACTTAAGTTTATCCCTATAGGGTGGTTTGAGCTTAACTAACTGTGTCCTAGAAAGCATTCACAACGGAGCGGAAGCGTTTACTCTTTCTGTTGGAATCAAAAATTGTATCATTCCTCCTTGTCTCGCACAACGGGGTTGGTGATTTTATACTACAGACTGTTTAAGGGTAGGCTTTAGTATCCAACAATATTTATACGTTACGATTGTGATTTTCCACAATACGTACGTCGACTGTTGAGTGAGCACATTGTTCGCGATGCTACTTTAACTTTGCGTGTTTTACAGTGTTTCGGTGTTGGTGTTTTAAAATAAAACCAGATAAAATGACTATGGATATCAGTAGCAGAAGGTCAGATAGCAAATCCGAAGTTCAATTAACGAATTGCGAAGAGACTAGTTCCATTCCAAAAACTGTTAAAAGATCCTTCGACGTCGCATTCCTAATGCTTCCGGATGAAAAACTCAAACAAAAACAACGAAAATCAGCTTCTGAATTTTTACTCCATCAAAGTGCTGGCAGTGCAGTAAGAAACAACAATGACGAAATTAGTAGTGCAAACGAAGACGAATGTTCCGCTAGAATAATCGACCTCCAAAAAATGAAAAACCACGCCAGGTATTTACACAGTGCAATCCAAAAACACCAAGTCTTTGACGACCCAAATTTAATCAAACCAAAGCTTAGCCAAGACGAGTCGATTTTAATTAAGTCAACTTACATACCCAGCGAGCAAAAGAGCGCGTTCACCAAAGTCAATTTAATACCAAAAGAAACCCGAGCTTCTCCGGGTTTATCCCCCAGTCCAGATTTAAGTTATCAAACCTCGCTGAGTCCGTCACCACCGATAACCAACCGAAATTATCAAATTTTATCCCAAAATCAAATCTTTAAAAGTCAAAACATCCCTGCATATCAAAACCATTTCATGCAAGAAAACTTTGCGGTGCCCAACGCCATGTCGTTGGACCATCCCTTTCTTTCGAAATCAAACGTCGAGTCTTTTCAGCCAAATTTTAGTAAAATTCGTCCCATGATAAGCCAATATCGCCACGAACTGGGATACAATTACCAACAATTTCAAAGCCCCGACATGCTGAAAATGTCACAACCGGATTTAAAATTTCCACCTGACATCAGAAACCCAGCAGCTGCAATATTAAGTTCTTTATTGCCACCCTCGTTAGCCGCACTATCGCTTCCAGCTCAAAATGTATGCGCAAAATGCAATATTAGCTTTAGGATGACGTCAGATTTGGTTTATCACATGAGGTCGCATCACAAAAATGACGCGATGGATTCTACGCGAAAGAGGCGCGAAGAAAAACTCAAGTGTCCGGTGTGTGCTGAATCGTTTCGCGAACGACATCATCTGACCCGACATATGACCGCACATCAAGATAAAGACGAGGATGATCAAGAACCCCTGAGGAAAAAGAAAGACTTTGCAAATTTTAAATAATCCTTTTATTATGTCTGATATCACTAAAATGTTATGTTATTATTTGTAAAATAATATGTAAATTTTGTATATTATTTCGAAAAATTGTTGAATTATTTGTGCAATATTATATAAATTTTGATGTATTTAATTCCCTATCACGAGACACATATTATCTGATATTCTAATAAAAGATGTTTTTAATTGTTGATGGGATTTTTAAGCAAATTATTAATTGGAATATAATAGATAAATTTAAATTGCTTACATTTTTATTATGCAGTTGCATGTAAAGGAAAGAAAAAATTGGATCCGATCGCAAGTTTAGCCTATTAGTCCAGAGGAGACATAAATAATAATTACTATATTTAATTAGCCTTACGTTTACGTCCGGCTGTAGGCGGCACTAAAGTGAGACAATCGAGTCAAGTTAATTGTTTTTTTATGTTATTTATTGCAATAATTATGCTTTTAACTTCAATTTTTGAATTATTGCAACAAAATTGTGTCGGCAATCCGAAGATCCTTTTGAAATCCTGAAGTTCACACAATTTGACGAAAGGGATTTTGAAAATTTTTTGGAAAATAATCTACTTGATCAACGAAGTTATCGGCATGAGCCTACCGTTGGTAGAATATTTTTGACATGTTTATCCATTTCTTCCTGCTGTGCGCCTTTTCAACTCAATTTTCCTCTAGGCTCTTGGTATTCTCATTCTTGGTAAGTTGGAGGGCTTCACTAAGCTAATTTTATTTACTAAAATAAAGCAAAAATTAATTATTTAGCTGGAATCAACTATTTGGTAAAATATATGACTATTTTAGTCTGTTAATTTCCATTTCCAAATTAAATCCATGTTAATTTCCATTGATTTAAAAAATCCATCTATTTTATTCTCTGAATGTATTTCTGAACCTCTAATAATTGAGTAATTGGTGTTTTATGCCGTTTATTTTCAAAATTTTACAAATGCAGATTAATAAACGCTAAAATAATTTATTGTTTAAATCTTTTGTTTGAAGAAATTTAGAAATTCCCGAATGGAATAATTTTCCAAATTTCATTTTAGGCAACGATGCTATAAGTAAATCAGAATTTTCCTTCATAGTTAGATAAACAAAAGTTTAAAGAACAGAGCGGCACAACAATTTAAATTTTTGTAAAATTTTAAAAATAAATGGCATAAAATACCTCTTCCACTTTTTAAATAAAAATTAAAAAATTTTCTAACGATATTGTGGTAGTTAAGGCCTTGAATTACAAATATAAACATTGAATTTTGAGAATCATTCAAAATTACACGTAGAAATGGGCAAAAAATGAAAGTATTTATTTGATTCGCTCTTTGCGCAAGGAAAACCCCACCCACGGCTTTGTTTTTATTTTATACCAAATATTTTTGGGCATAAATTTCAGATCTACTTAGGGAGTGAATCTTTGAGCCACTGGTGTCATTAAAATCATCCCTGACACTACCCTAACTGGAAAATTACGTATCTAGAAAGACGAGATCCTTGTTTTTTTGTTAAATTCGGGTATAATTAACAAAATCTCATTTTAATTAAACTTATAATATGTTGTTAGCACAGTGGCGGATTTAGCATTTAAGAGGCCTCAGGCGCAATTTAACTTTGAGGCCCCCTCTAAAAATTTTGCTACTCACATCAGTTGTCATTTTATTAGCTGACTTAAAAAAAAGGTTTTCAATATGTTTTCCCTATGCCACAATTTCTTATGAATTATGAAATACGTTGTGATAATTATTAATTATTTTCATTACAAAAAAGTTAGATAAAATTACTTTTAATTATTAAATTAAAGTACTTACAGTCCCCCTGGATTTATGAGGCCCCAGGCGAGCGCCTATTGTGTCGGTTGGGAAATCCGCCACTGCTTATTGTGCAAGAAAATGTTAAAAAGGTTAAGAGGAGAGCGATTTCTCTTGAAATTAGGTGACGCGCATAAATTGCGCTCTATTAACGAGATTCTCATGGGAAATTTGACTATAATTTAAAAACTTCGCTGAATGATTCATATGTGTATGGAACACATATGGAATTTTTTTTTTCAAAAAATTTTAATCCAAAACACCAAAAATTAATGTTTTAAAATTGCGCTCTATTAACGAGATTCTCATGGGATATTTGACTATAATTTAAAAACTTCGCTGATCGATTCTTATGTGTATGGAACACATATGGAATTTTTTTTTTCAAAAAATTTTAATCCAAAACACCAAAAATTAATGTTTTAAAATTGCGCTCTATTAACGAGATTCTCATGGGATATTTGACTATAATTTAAAAACTTCGCTGAATGATTCTTATGTGTATGGAACACATATGGAATTTTTTTTTTCAAAAAATTTTAATCCAAAACACCAAAAATTAATGTTTTAAAATTGCGCTCTATTAACGAGATTCTCATGGGATATTTGACTATAATTTAAAAACTTCGCTGAATGATTTTTATGTGTATGGAACACATATGGAATTTTTTTTTTCAAAAAAATTTAATCCAAAACACCAAAAATTAATGTTTTAAATTTATACTAAAAATAATGATTAGTTTAAACGGTCATTTATGGTCACGTGGTGTGTTTTTCATAAAACTGAATATTTCTTCGTTTGTTTCTTCGTCTCTTAACGCTCTTGGATCCTTTGACGATTTAAACCAAACTTGAGAAACAAGCCCAGTTTTTCAGTAGCAGGTTAAACCAAAAAGTGTGGGTTAACCAATGATATTGCGTAAAAAACAGCTTTTTAACGTATTTCATTGTTTAACCCAAATTTTTTGGTTTAACCTGCAACTGAAATACTTGGCCTAACTCGGTAGGACTTCGGAAAGGTTATTGTCAATGGTAGATTTAGCATTTGAGAAGCTCCCGGAGTAATTTAATTTTGAGGGCCACTCTAAATATTTTTACTACTCACATCAGTTGTTATTTTATATTGGTTAAATTTCAATGTGTTTTCCCTATGCCACAATTTCTTATTAATTATGAAATGCGCTGTGATAATTATTAATTAATTATTTTCATTACAAAAAAAGTTAGATAAAATTACTTTATTTTATTTTGAGAGCTGATTTTTGAGGCCCCCTGGATTTATGAGGCCCAAGCGCGCGCCTCTTGCGCCTGTTCGGAAATCCGCCACTGAGTTAGCAGTACCACCACTAGAACCCTACTGTGTGCGACTTCGCCCACGGAAACAAATGCTGCATCTCAATATTTCAAATTCGATTATTTTGAAATTTAAGGACGCTAAACCGTCGGTCTTGAATAATACAATATATTGTTTGAGTAAGACTTAGCGTTTGACTCTTCGTGCAGAGTACACAAAAAGTACATTAGCTCCAAAGAAAACATAATATTTTTTGATAACTTACAAAACAATCAAAACGTTTATTTAACTTAACCTTAACTTTAGTACCTAGACATTAAACTATTTTGGTGCCACTCACCAATTTTACTTACAGGACTTAGTTGTCCTGTTTCGTACTTTTCACAGAGTTTTCGTTTCACTGAAAAACGAACAATTGAAACTGGACAACAGAAGTGAGTTTAAAGTTTACGAAAAGCTATAAGTAATAATTTCAGAGCGAATAATTGATTTTTTTTACTGTAAGGATCGGGATACTCCTGATTTATCGATCTGTACTTTCAAATACATGCATTAGTAGCATATTTTCACTATTACAACAATTTAAAGTTGAAATATCCATGCTCAAAAATGTGATATAAAAGTTTCGAATAAAATTTGCACCCCACGATGATTTATAATCTTAAAATTTTTGTGTTCTTGGCTAATGACATAAAACGCACGTCGATTCTTATATCATAACATTAATTCAATTATTTAACCCTCTCTTAAACAATAGGTGGTTGTGAAATGAAGCGCTTATTTTATAATGTTTGAATCTCGGTAACGTGATTTGGAATTAATGGTCTGCAAATGGCATGATAAGCGACTTGCATTCGACAATATTCAACAATTTTAGCATTTACGTTTGTTGTAGATATTTAAATGCACTTTTTAATTATCGATAAACACATGCTAAAATATTACCTAGTCAGAAACTTTTGATCAAAATTTATTATAATGCAGTTATAATTGAATTATATTTATACTGCGTTAACTGCTTATAAATGGCAAAAGTCGTGAGTTTATTGGATTAAGGAATTTTTCACGAACTTCCGTTTGTTTCATTATTGTAATCGTGTATACGTTACAGAGCACTACAGAACTAATGATCTAGAAATAATAATTTGAGAAAAGATAAGGAACAAATACGAGTCACGTGCCGGAGCGTAACCAATCTCGGTTTAGATTTCCATTCTATTCTATCGCTGAGCCAATTATAATGGATTTCGCATGCCTTGTAAGCGCGGGCAGTTTGAATGCACCGTATCACAAGATTACATGGGAGAATATGTCCCTCTTGTGTGTGTGTGTGTGTGCTAATAATGATGTCGAGTTGACTTTGACATGAATATTATTAATACTCTCCTTTCGATTTAATGTATTAGAAAATTTTTGACGCGGCATGCAAACAAAGTGGAGTCGAAGAAAAATTAAATAAGCAGCTTCTGTATTGGGCCATCAATACTGAACCAAATTGTAAGGTTCAACGATAGGAGATAACAAAAGAAACGTAAGACAAATTTTAAATTAGAATTCAAACAGGACCGAACAGAAATCATATATCAAACGCAATAAGATATATGAATCACTGAGACACATTTTATGCAAATTAGTGAAAATCTCATACATACAGATTGCACGGCGTGCTAATATAGACATTATGACCTATTTACGTAAGGGAAGTACCAACTACTGCTTACAATTCGCTTTCGAGCAGCATATATCCATATTAATGTTACCATATTTCATTATCTCATTCATATGGAAATCTCAAACAATTAGTCAAAATTTCTATGATGTTGTTGCGCGAAATCATTTTAACCATTTCTAGAAGTAAAGATTAAAAGCGAATCTATTTAATTTTTTAATTGCTTTTCGAAAAAGCTTTATTTTTCATTTTCCCCAAAAAATACACTTCCTCTCCACTTGTGCAGAACAACAAAAGTTAAATAATGATAACCAGATTTTTTGCATCCGGATAATCGGATTGGTTCATATTTAAATAGAATGTCGTACCCTTTTCAGTACTTCCACGTCTAATAAATCAGTAATTACACTTATCTAATCTTCTTGTTTGAATGCGTTCATTGGGATTTTTGGATTTAGTTCAATTTACGGCCAGCTAAACTTTAATCGCATTTTAAAATCTATCGAGTTTGTATTTCGTTTACTCTTATTAAAAATTTTAACAATAAATCCTTCGGAATATTACTCCAATTTTGAAAATATTACTAAATTGTAATTAGGAAATAATAAAACGTAAAAAAAAAATTTTGGAGATGAAAATACAAATCTTATGTGGTTTTTCACATTTAACTTAACGAGGTTCGAATCACATTTTAAAACTAAAATATAAATAAAAAGAGTAGACTTTGCAGCCCCGAATGGTCCTGTACACGTTTCCCAATTTTGGGAAAGCGTAATTCGGAAGGCACTGAAGCTGGAAAGCTCCTTTTAGTCTGAAATTGTAGAAAATTTAATGTACTTTAAAAAAGTATGGCATAACTTTCCTGTCAGACGCTTACTTTGATGTGTAATAGCCTTATCACCTGATGATGTGCTATTTAAATTACAAAAACTTTTAGAAACAAAAATTACACTCAAATGAATACTTATAGAACTCATTCTTATTGCAAACGCTGTCGATAGTACATCGTTTCAAAAATTAATTCTTGAAGTGTTCATTATTTTTCATTTTTGTCGAAATTTTTGTACCTGCAATATAATAATTTTGTGATTTTTACCAAAACTACTGTGGTCGCCTGTGGACGCCAAAAATTTAATACAGATTTTTGTTCTGCAGGATTCTATTAGGCCTTTACGGTTTTGCATCATGACGTGAACGTAATTTTAGCGTAATTTCGAAGTTTAGTCAGCATAGAATCGATTTTCCAAAAAACTCCGAGAACGAAGAAAGTAAGCTGAAAGTTGTATGGAAAAGAACATTTTTGAATTGGTTGAATTTTTCACATTTTTAAACTGGATATTTTGCTTCTGAATCGCAATTAATTTTTGATTTAAAACTTGGTTGTATTGTGAGTGATCAGTGTTCATTAAAAAAAAATTTCGTGACCGTTTAAAAATTGTGCAAGTGTTTAAACATGTGTTTGGTGTCCTAGGATGAAATTGGAGGAAAGACGCCTCTATTGCGGCAGGATCACAGGGATAAAGGTAAGATTTATTGAAAATATGGACTGAAAACAAAATAAATGTTAATAATTCCTTTTAAAAATTCTACACTTCCTTGTTATAGTTATAACCAGGGCCGTAGCTTTTATTTCTTCCTTTGTACTTTTTTTTAGTTTTCAGTTATTACTCAACCCATGGGGGGGGGGTGAACCCCCAAAACCACCCCCTTATATACGGTCCTGGTTATAACTATACACAGTTATAACACAAGGAAGTGCAGAAATTTTTAACGGAATTAACATTCTACTTGTTAAAAAACCTCACAGCATACAAAAATGTTAATAAATTTCTTCTTCTTTTTACAGGTAGGTCCCCTTCGTGGGTCTGTCAATAATTAAGGTTAGAAAACATACTTAACTTGGTTCTCTAGGAGTTTGATTTTTGGCGTTTTAGGCAAAATTTCCTACTTTTGGTATTTACGTAAGTTGATAAATTTTTAACTCAAATAAGCAATATCATAAAAATTTGAAAATTAGAAAAATTTCCCAAAATTGGGAAATTTGAGAATTCTACCCACTTTTCACCTCGTCCCTTCTACATTAGGACCCTTACGATAAAAACCTAAATAATAACTTTCAAACTAGAGTAATCTTAAAATTTCTGAATTTTCAAATATTTGGAAAATCTAGCTGATTTTTGAAGAGCTGTAACTCGGAAACTACCAGAGCTAGAAAACTCTTTTTGGTCTGAAATAGTATAAAATTTAATGCACTTTAAAAAGATACTGAATAAATTTTCAGTTGAAAAAAGTCAGCATAAAAAAATGCATTAAAGACCGAAATTCTCATCTTCAATGCATTTGCGTTTCACTGGAGAACCAGTGTCATACGAAAAGAATTGATAAGACCTTTTTTTCGTTAAATTTTCCGCTCTACGATTTTGTTCTCTTACTAATTTTTTGTATTTTGCTTATTTACGGTTATATTTTCAATACAATATTTTTTGCCATTTAATTTAATTTTTACCACTTCAAAAACACATTGTTGCTGCCATTCTCCAAATTGGGAGGAATTGAGGCGTCAGGATATTTTCCTATCATTCATAAAATGATTTTTTTTTTAAATTCTTTCAAATGTTTAAACTGGGATCTTTTTTGTAAACTCCCCAACTGATGCCGGTAGGATTGTTCCTTTGATATAATGTCCCACGGAACCTTTAGATTGTTGAGCTTCCTGTTTCGGCAAAGCATTTTCAGGAAGCTGCTATCATTGAGTAGGAAAATTCACTAAAGTTCTTCCGTGATTATAAATTTGGATATAAACATAACCGTAGATTGACAAAATTAAAGACCATCAAGCAGACAATGCGAACCCCAACCGAGTTAAAATCAGTGCATATCGCCATTCGTTTCGAATAAATAAAAAAAGATAATCGCGCGGATTGGTCATAAGTGTGTTTTAAAAATGATTACCTCGAATAAACAAATTCAATTCACAGAAATGATTTAATAAATCTAACAAATGACACTTTATGAAAATTTATGGCAGAGCCTTATTTCGACCCCATAAACGATTTATCGCATTGAAAACCATTCCTTAGTGGAGTATTTGATAGAGGCGCTGTATTAAGTTATTGGTATCGCCTAGCACTTCTATTAGTTTGATTAAACTGTGCAACTTTTCTATGTGCATGAGTCCGAATGGCATAAGTGTTAGTTGGGAAAGGGGAACCTGTCACATCTAAGTGCAAAATACAGATTGCCTTTATGGCACAATATTTTTGTATTTAATATTTACGATATCGCAGCACAAATTTTATTTAAACTTCATAAATCTTCTCGAAATTCTAAATGTAATTTAGCTTTTCGGTGCGACACGGGTCAGTTGATGTACGAGTGCTATTGAACGAACTTCCAACAAACGGAAACCAAATCATTAATTGCAAAGAACACAATGGTGGCAGGAAAGCACATGTTAAGTTTAGTTTGTTAATTATGGCGTCACAGACAATAGATGCGCTTCCGACGCTACCAGGCCCGGAAATGTAACGCTCGTTCCCTGTTTCAAACTCGCACCGCTGTGAGAAAACTTTAATCCTCATTAAACGAATTCAAGGTATAAATTACCCAAACTATACCTTACTAAAATGGTAAGTGGTCATATTTTCGCTAAACTACACGTTTTCTCGCGCCAAATGAAAATTTCCAGTCGCGTCATTTTCGGGGATTTGAACTGAAATTTAAAAGAATTTATAACATTAAAACGTCAACGTTCACATCTCGGCACGGTATCGTGGAATTTCCATTCGAACGCTTTCCCGACGCAACCTGCTACTATGCAGCTAAATATACTGTTATAAAACCGAATTAATCTTTGGGATTTGGATTTCGGAGAGGCGAATATATTATGTGGAGACAAAAACAAAACTAAAAATTATTGAAATTTATCCCAACTGCGCTACTTGAATTTGAGGTTTGTGATTATGATATATGTATAAGGCAATATGGACGATAGTATGCAAGTTGAGAAATGTGGTCAGAATCCATTTGTGAGATTAAATTTGTGATTCATTGTAGCGGAATAGAGAGTTGTCACATATGTCGACATGGTCTTTGCTTAAGTGGATAGTTAAGAGTAGCTCCAAAAATATTTTTAAAGCAACAAAAAAGTCCATGATTTACGCTAAACTAAAAAGTTTTTGCAAATTTTCAACACTTTTTTGATCATATAACACCTGCTAAATCTCAGCTAACCCTGTCAGAGCAGTTGGTGTTATTTTTGCCAGCTGAAATTTATTTCCAAAAAAATTTGATTTAGTAATATCGCAAAACGACATATTTTTTATTTTTATTTTCATTTTGCACAAGCCAATCACTAAATGTTCTTTAAATCATCGAAAAGTGGACATATTTATGATTGTCACTGTGATTGATATTTCATATTAGCGATGGACGTTTATTCCAATTTCTTGTTATTCTAGAAGCTTTTAGTTGTAAGTTTCATTTTTTACATTTCCTAAATTAATTTTAAATTGTTTAGCGCTTTAAAACTATAGTGTGTTTGCCCCCTTAAGCAAAGGACACTTTTGGGCTAAGGGATGTTTTCGTAGGAAAATGGGGTGCATACATTACCACAAACATACATATGTATATCTTCAAATTGATTTGTCACAGGCGAATAAAGTCGCGGTTGTAATGTTTTTCAGTGATAAGTATCAATTAATCCAGTGCTTCTCAAAAGTTATTCCTTAAAGTGGTTTCAATTCGAAGTAAATTTAAATCGAACAACAAATCATTGTTCAACGTACGAACTAAGCTGGATTTTCACTTTTATTTTATTTTTAAATATAGGAAAATTTCGAAAAACTTCGTCCTGTTACGTTTGAACATTTTGGGTATCGCTCGTGATTTAAGAACCCTCTAAAAATATTGACGACTGTATTTAGTAATAGAATGTTATCTTTGCCAAGCATTCAACTAATAAATTTTCGACATAAATCGTATTTAGAAAGCTTGTATTTTTTACTCCTCTTCATATCGATATCCATTAATTACTGCGTTAATTTAAATATTTTTCAAATAGGGCGACCATATTTTTGAGTCCTCCGGGTAAAATAATAACTTGAATTTAAAATTTTATTCTACATTCAATGTAAGTTGTGCTTAAATATTAAGCTAATGCGATGTTATCGCTCAAAGTGATATCACGAAGACTTTGCATTAAGATACGCCATTCTTGCTTTAATTAAGATGAGATGCTTAATTGCCTCAAAATTTCTACACTGTTAATTCGGAAAATTTTTTTACCCAGTTTGATGTTTTTCCGAAATTATTATTAAATATTGAATAATTAAATAATTTTTGTCTGTTCAACTTATTGCTAGATTAATGCAACAGACTGAAATTTTTTTTTTAGCTGTATGGGGTGACTTCCTCATCGGGAGATTAAAAAGAACCTTCGATTTTTCAAAACGCGCCACGGGAGATTTTATATGACTTCATAGACATATCGAATAATAATTTAAATTGAAAGTTTTAAAAATTTCTGTTAAGTAAACTTGGGGTTTTTTAGTCTACTTTTTTATCCAAAAAATGTAATCAAAATGAAATTATAGATACTACATAAAAACCTTATCAGGTATTAAAACTGAGTAACATTTTTTTAATAAATTGTAAAGGCCAAATGATAACATTTTACATAATAGTGTTTTAAATTTATAAATGTAATTTTTATTCAGATAAAAAAAAGTTTAATTTTCATTCAACTTTTAAGTTTAGTTTTCATTCGTCTGTTCTTTTGCTTTTTCGTAAAAGGGTAATTTTTATATTGAGGGTAATTATGTAAAAAAATAAATAATATTTAATTCAAAATATTATAAAAATTGCAAAAATTTAGATATAGCAATATAAATGCCAACTTTCCTCTAGGAACGGATTTAACAGTAATCGTGAAAATTTTAGAAAATCTTATAATTTTTAAGCAAATTTATTTAAGGTTTTCTTCCTTTTTAATTTCTTGTCAATTTTGCCATTTGCTTGAACTTTGCTTTGCTCCTAAATTTAATCGTCTTTTGATACCTATCCGTAGTTGCATTGAATCCTGCACGAGTGGAAATTAGTTAGCTTTCAATTAAAATAAAATTTATCTCACAACAAACATAACTTCCGTAAAATTTTATCAAGCTATAACTACTTATTCTTTGGAAAAAAGTTTTTCATAATCATGACTTCTTTTCAAAGAAATCCGGAAGAGATAAAAATTTTATCTCCTCCTTCTAGCCAAAATTTCTAGTGCCCTACCTACAAGCTTTAAGTTTCAAATAAGGGACTCAATCAAGCTAGGGAAAATTATTTCAAGCCCCCCCCTCCCCTCTTCCAGTGTAGATCTTCATTTTTTTGAAAAACATTGAATTTTGAATTACACTTTAGTATAAAAAAGCGAAAAAAAACTCTTATATTTTTAATAGCTGGGCTTTGATCTCATTTAGCATCTTCCTTTCCAATCCTTCCCCCTCCCCCCTGGGTATTTGTATAATCTTTCAGCAATTAATGGTAATATTGGCAAACCAATTTTTCAGTTGCTAGTTAAACCAAAAAATTTGGGTTAACCAATGATATTGTGTGAACAACAGCTTTTCACGTATTTCATTGATTAACCCAAATATTTTGGTTTAACTTGCAACTGAAAAACTGGGCCTTAACCTGTTAATTTTATAATTTTGAAAAATAATGAAAAGCTATGTACCTATGTTCTCACTTAGGAAAATTATGAAATAAAAAAATTACTACTGAATAGAAAATTATATACCTCCAAATTTAACAATTTAAAAAAAAATAATTTAGGGCTAAAAACCTTTTCTCGTAATTTTTCACTTTTCCGTTCGAGAAGTTTTATACAGGATAATTTTCTGGAATCTTTCAACTGCAATTTTACTATAATTATTTATTTTGCCTCCTTTCCGTCTTACTTACACCATTTTAGTGTTTTATAAGTTCAACTGAGGTAAACAGGCCGAAATTTAATAAAAGTAAAATTCTATTAGCAGTGTAGAATTCTCTTATGTTTATCCTTGTAGTGATTAGTTATCTTAACAGCGTAGACGTGATGTCGTCTGTTTTAAGACTGTTTGAATATTCCAAGCTTGTGCCAGGTTTAGCAACAATCTTAAACGCTAATGACTCCTTAGACTAATTGTTCATATCTAAACATTAACATACTAATTGCTTTCTTACTTTATTACCTACCTACTTGTACGTGAACGCGTACGTGCTCCATGAATATTAAAATTTATGCTACATGTTCGCGAAAATTGCCTCAAAATTTTTTAAAACTCCGTTAGTTACCTATTCAGTTTAACGCGCGTCTAAATAAAAATCAAAAACTGCATAAATCAATTTTCAAATGGTCCCTCGAGGTTTTCAGAAAATATGCATATAAATAGTGGCTACTGCTTTGAATGCGGACGATACAAGATCGAAGCAAAAACCAATATGTGTTACAACGAAATAGCTTTTAAGAAAATATGGAATGGTCTGATCACTACTCTCATACAATATTGCATATTGGACAACGTCTAGGTATACTCGGTATAAAATGTACACTTACTCGGAAAACTTTTCAAGTTTCAATTTAAAATTTCATTTTTGCAATTACTACAAAGTTTTTATAAATTCCCATCGAACCGAGCGATTATTTGAATAAAAATTATTTTTAATATTGGAAAACAAGTATAGCTTTATTTAAAGACAAATGATATCGAATGGAGAAAATCGGAAAATGCATTTTCCCATTATAAATCGTTTAGCGATTTGGGGGTTATATGACGCGTTGTAATATACCGGAAAAGCAGCCTCGGTAGTGGCTCCGGGCTAGTAGATAATGAACTAAACCTGATTTTCTTTGTATAGCATCTACGAATTTTTGTTTCCTCCTTGTCCTTTCTACTGCGCCACTTATCCTGCCGGGAGAGAGAAAACCTCGACAAGTTTTTAAAAGTTTCTTATAGCCAACAAGCTGAGATTGTAGCGAAACACTTGACAATCAATTCGGCAGACTACTGTTTAGGTACATTCGACAGAAAAATTAAGTTTCCGGTGCTTTTCCTATTTCAGCCAGATTTTACCACTTAACGGAATTATGTGTGGTTTAACTAAAGCCGATTATTTTCGTATTATTGTGTTTACCAATTTGATACCCACTAATTCTTTGATATGTTTGTGCAAAAAACATTTTCGATTCCGAATTATCCTTTTTCATTTTCACAATAAATTCGCCTGAAAATATATTTCTCATCAGCTCAATTTATTTCTATTCTATTGATTTAAAATTTTTAAACTCGATTGTACACTTTAGTTTTAAAATGTTCAAAATTTGCTGACAATTTTCGTAACAAGACAACTTTTTGGTTTGAAGAATGTGCAACATTTTCAATTAATTTTTTCAGTCTGGAAAATTTATAAATTGCACATGTAAATTTTGGCAGGTATCTCTGCTTCTAGCTGTTATTAATATTTTTCAAGCGAGTTATCTTGTAAGCTACAAAATTGTAAATTTAATTCTTATTTCATCAGCTCATTTATTCCAACATACAAAGTAACAGCAGTGGCGGTTTATTGTACAGTGCCAAGGTGTCCTGGCGTATCCATTAAAAATAAGAATCTGTCGAATTTAATGTTAAATCGTAGGATTCAAACCGGGGTGGTCTGGGGGGTATGGAATAAATAAAAGAATTTATTGTTTTTGTATCTGGCTAATCAATAATTAAACAGCATGAGCTTTATCTTGGGATATGTTTTATTTTTGATACATTTTTAACATATCCTGTGAGTCAATTTAAATAAATTTCGACTTGGAATATTAGATACGCAAAATGAGTGCAAAACATTTTGTTAATAAGATTGTATACAACGGTATTTTAATTGTAAATTAAAACTTCCGCAAGTAAATTTAGTTAGGTATTTTAGCACATTGGGTTCTATTAAGACCGCAGTGCTTCCAACGAGCGCCCTGGGATATTTTAAATAGCTTCCATTTCAACCCAATAAACATGTAAAATACCCTATTATTACAAACCTTATATTCTAGTATAGTCAGCATAAAAACTAACTAAACATAATTTTTTTACTCATCAAAATCGCACAATTTTAACTTTATTTCGGGCAAAAATTATTTTCATTTTGATGCAAATCTATTGAAATATATTATTAATCAAAATTTAATCAATTCCACAGGTTGACCGATAAAGTAAAAAAATAAAGTCCTCCTCTTGAGATTGAACGACTTAAAAATTTTGAACTTTCATTTTGAACTAGTATTTTAAACATAACAGCAGTAGGGGAGACCGGGGCTAGTAGTTACAAAGGCTGACAGATTAATTGCAATATTAACTAAGTTTTTCGTAATGTAACCCCAATTTGAGCCTAATTTATCTTAGATGATTCTCATACCTATTTTAATTGATTGATTTAAATGTTATTAAAATTCAAACATGTTATTTGCTTTATAATCAAGAACATTCGATAGTGAAATCTAAGCATACCTGCTATCATTTTTGTTTAATATTTTAAAAATAATTACTGTGAGTTAGTGTTGAAATTTTAAATTGAGACTTAAAAAATTAATTTTTAAATCAAAATGAAATCAGAAATAGCAGTAAGTACGGTTTATTCTGTTAGTAAATTTATTAATGTCCAGTATATTTTAGAAATCCATGCTGAAAATTTCAATTAAGAGGAATAGAGACTGTCTTGACTTTGAAAATGACGAAATAAATATGAAAAGAGTAGCCATCAGATCAAGTAAAAATCCTAAAACGATGAAATATTTAAATTTTATCAGCAGTCCAACATGTTCAATCCGAGACGTGAAAAATTCTGATTTAATCGAGGAAGAATATCATTGTACGATAGGTAAATTGTTATGTCCAGATAAAAATGTTAGAAATATACACTGCATACCTGAAAACGTAAATAATAAATTCAGGATCCGTTCGGATCCTCGAGATCTTACTATTCCCTTCCTTTCGACAGAAACGGGAAAATTGTATAATTGCAAGCATTGTATTCAGGTAGATATGGCGAAATGCGATTACTGGGAGCACTTAAAAAGCCACATAGAAGAAAATATACGATGGAGTTGTCCACTTTGTAAATTCATCACCGCAAATAAGTATCATCTTATGCATCACTTTCGCGAACATGTTGGATCCATCCCTACGAAATCTCCAACATTTGTCCCGTCGTTCCTGGATAAATCGAAGTTATGTACACGAATAGCATCTCTCACCGAGCAATTGAATTTGCGTAACATGAAATTGCGTAACAATTCCGACTGGGCAAATTTCAAAAAGTTGTTAGATTAAATTATTACAATTAGTTTGTAATTTGAGTTACGTGTGAATGTTAAATAAAATTTATTTATTAGTAGAAATGTAGAATTTTTCGATTTGAATTTAAATTTTTCTTAGTGCACACTTGAAGTTGATAAATAAAATAATTCAAAGTTAGTGCTTAGAAACATTTACTTTTTACAACCCAAGTTTTGATACATTTTATACAGCTTCAATCGTTTTATGACCGAAATCCCATAAGACTAATCAGTTTTAAACTAACCAAGTCCGCCATATTGCGTCATAAACCGATTGCAATTAGCTATAAAACGGTTATTGTATCACCATACTTTACAAGAAATTTAAATCACACCCCATACATAATTTCTTTATTATATTTTCGGTTTGAGACGCAAGTGGAAGAAAGACGAAAGGAAATTTGTCGTGAAAATTTGTAGAAAAACAAAATTAGAAAATGCAAGATGTTACGATCTTGTAGAAATGGAACACAAAGATGGAAACATTTTATTGCGTTATCAAGTGATAAAATATTAAAATTGTTGGGTTTTTGGAAAATAAAAATAATCGACATCTTAAAGTTTTTGCTTAAATTTATCGCCACGTCTATAAAATTTTTCTTAATTTGGTGGTGTTCCTTTAAAAAGGGGAGAACACGAAACCTCAAAACAAATTCAAAGCGGCGCGATCTTCTTTTTATGCGAATATCTGCATAATCAAATGATTCCAGCGAATATTTAAAATAACTGCCGTTTCAGACAAATATTTTCATAAATCTGTCATCGGTGATTGCTATTACGAAAATTTATATGAAATAAACGGAAGCGCATACTCGAACATTCAAATTTGACGATATTTACTTATATTCGCCGGCAAAGACTTTGCAAACTAAAAAGTTTTCAGCAAACATTTTTACCGTAACATGGTTATAATCGTATAATATACACAAATTTTTATTAAACCTAACGCCAAATTTGCATAAGTTTGTTTTTCCAAACGCCGAAAATCTAATCACAAAAATTTTATTTTCGATATTTTCCTGCGCTCATACACCGCATATTAGATCCCCACCACAGTAAACTTTAAAACAATTGAACGTCGGGAAACTTTAATTTTTTGAGAAAAATAACCAAAAGATTTTTAAATATTTTTATTCCTTTACGTTAGGAAAAAATGAGTCTACGTGGAGAAAACTCGGAAATAAGCATTTTTCCCTTTACCCAGAAAAACATGAAAATAATTCTGAATTGTTCTTAAAATTCATGAAGGTCTACGATTTGGTAGTAGTCCAGTCATTAATAAAAGTACCCATCAGAAAATTAGAATTTAAGTTTTCTACAAAATATTCAAACCGGAACAGGGACGAATTTGTCAAAATAATTCCTAAAAATCGCAAAAATCCTGTACATTTTATAGCCGAAATAGTTATACCAAAATTAAACTAAAGAAAATTTTGAGTAAAAATAGAAGAAAATTATTGTTCTGGTCTATCTAGTTTCCCAGCTTTTATAGAATCCGATTTTTTTAATTCAGAATTTTATCTAGTTTAATTTTAATATGACCTATTTTGGGTATAGGATGTACAGGAAGATTTTGTGTTTTCTAAAATCCTTGCTTGACAAATTCTTCCTTGTTCTGGTTTGAATCTGTTGTAGAACATTTCAAGCCTTGTTTCTGAAATAAAAGAGTTAAGCTGAAAATTAAAAAAAAAGTAAATTTTATGAAATTTTTAAACCGGACCAAATGCAAAATCCAGAAAAGTTCAGTTTATAGATTTTCGCATATAATTCGAAAACGGTTAGCCCTAGCCGAAAAGTGGTTCTGTATAAAATTGAAGCTGATCAAATTTATTACAAAAATGTTCCTATATTTTTCTTCATATCTGTTATAACTTTCTAGGTATACCCTCGTGAAATTCGCAAATTTTCAAAAAACTTTTAATCTATTAAATTTCGTTTAAAATGAGTATATTATCCATATTTGCAACTGTGACCTTTTTTGCCCTCTCGCACCCCTCTTCACCTCCTAGGTCCAGAACTTCTAGTAAAATGCATCTCGGTATTTCCCCCTACATTCTTTAACAGAACTCGTTAACAGCTTCAAAAATGGAGTGCACTAAAACCGATTAAAATTGTAATTTTTAATTCGGATTATTTATGAGCTTTTATATTATTTACAGCATATAATGCTGCCAGTACCATCTACTTCATATACAAAGCAAACTCTTGCAGGGTTCACTTTTAACCTGCGATGAAGCTTTTATAACTTTTCAGTATAGTAGTGCCATCTATCCGCAGATAGAGCTTTTAAGAATTTATTGATTTTTCAATTTCTAAATTTCTACGAAAAATGTATTTAATTTTTCTGTAAATTAGTCATATTTAAAAATATTCACCACGCAGTAGCATTAATAGCAAATTAATCAGAAAAAAATTTACCACAAATTTTTGGCGTGAAAGAAGCCATCTAAAGAATAAAACTAAAAGTTCGCTCAGTTTTCAGCAATGAAAGCTGTTCTAGTTTTCTACCGAAACCAGTCCGTTTTGTCCAAAAAGCAAGGTTTCTCATAAAATTTAAAGTGAGTTCCTGAACTCTGCATTCGTTTGGACGTCCAGAGCCAAAAAGTTCAAATTGAAAAGATCCTGAGTCTTAGACTTTTCCTTTTTTTACATTTTATTCTAGGAAAATTTATATTACTTAAAATAATTATTTTGTGATGAACATAGTAATTTAAATATTTTAATTTGATTTTTCTTCCATTGTCCTTTATAATTTCGTATACATCTAGAGTAATTCCTGCTGCATTATTCAATTGTGTGCATAGATTTTAATTGAAAAATCAAAAAAAAATATTTAATTAATATATTTTCGAATTTTTAAGTAAACAGGCTTAAAGTAACTGTAAAAATTGACTTCGTGAGTGGAGAATTTCAGGTAAATTTATAATCTGTTAACTTCGGTTAGTGTCACGAATTCTGATCCATTTCTATGCGTTAGGGGTTAAAATTGTTTTAAGCTTATACAAAGCGTTCCCAAACAGCTGTGTTATTTTTTATTCTTAAAAACACAATTTTAACTTTGCAAGTATAATTGAAAAAAAATTCACATCAGGATTTATTGTGTCAAAGTTGTTTTACAATGCAATTATTAGTTTGTACCAATTTTCGTCAAATTAAAAAGTAAATCTTTGTCGTGAAATGCCCGCAATAATTTCACACGGTATTTACCTTCAAAGAAGATTAAGTTTGTAAGGAAAATCCGCAAATCTTTTAACTTTTCTAATGGTATTATAAAGTTGTCGGAGCTTTTTCAACAGGATTACCAGCTTACTTTTCTGAAAGCATCAGAACTGATTGTATTGTGGTGAAACGTCAATTTAATGACATGTAAGTACAGGAATATAAACGAAAATCTTTTTAAAAAATACAACATTTTGGGTGGTATCAGTTTTACTGCATGTTTTATTTGGTGCAATTAATTTAAAGTGCTGGAGTAAAAGTTAATTTAAAGGTAAAACACGTATTCTTCGTTATAAAGCTGGCACATCGTAGACACGTTGAACTTGGGAATTTTAATAAAATTACTTATTCATGAAGGAAAACATCGATGCATCTGAATAAAATACGAAATGCTTGTAATATTTAATTGTTAGGAATATCGTTAATCCATCTGCGCGTCACCTTCTGTTTATTTTAGTTACTCCCTTAATGGCACGGGTTTACCTTTGACGTTCTAAAATTGAAGACGTTGTGAGATGAAATTTTAAAAGTCCGTCACTGAAAGTTAAAAAAGTTTTAATTTATTTAAAAAGTATTTTTTAATTAATTATTTGTTGATTAAAAATTCCACCTACTACGTGACGAGTTAGATTATGAGTTTGTGATGAGACACATTTATTTTGTCAACAAGTCGAAAATTGAATTTTATTTATTTAAATAAATTCTAGAATTTATATGAAAAGAAAAAATAAAAACGTACGGCTATTTTTGATCTTTGTTTATTGGTCTGCTAATAAGAACATTTTTTGAAATCTAAATTTTTTTGAATGTCTAGGTATTCAGACTGGAAATAACATAATATCCAATTTAGAATCGATCGGTCGGCATTATCAATAACAAACAATCGGAGTAGGTACATCTAAAATGCTAATAAAATCGCACAAAACAATAACGTAACGGTGAAGCGCGACTTCTGATGTGTCCAACAATTTAAATCACATTGTGGTTCTTAAAGGACGCGCTAAATTTTTAAAAATTTCGCTTCTAATTAAATATTAGCAAAAAAATTGGCTCGGTGTCAACGACCTTTTGTAAAATTTTGGTACACAATAAAAATCGCATATTATGGTATTATGTTTCGTTGCGTCTCAACTTAACCATCCTCGGAAAAAAACAAACTTATTTTTATTATTTTCTATTTTTCTAGGAGACGTAACCGTGATTATATAAGCTTTAACTATGCCGATGTAGATGCGTATCTATAAATACTGGAACCGAAAAATGGCAGAACCTTGCAATTTTTATTAAGCGTCGGTTATGAAATATTCGCTGTTGGAAGGTCATGGAATTCTTAATAAACTTCAAAAATATGAAATAGTCTTATATAATCGTTATCTAAGTGTTTTTATGTTAAGTTTTACTGTTGGTTTGTCCAGACGCCGACGTCTAGCTCGTCGACGTTGGCGCCATCGCTAAACCACGGCGGCGCCCTCAAACGCTATCAATCTGGAAGGACGCCGAATGTCTTAAAGTTTGTTTCATGCTATAGTAACTATACGTGCAAGTACCGATGAAAATGCTTTTATTAGATTTCAACTTTTTATCAAACCGAAATAATCGGGAGGAAACTCCCGACGACCAAAAGTCTCCCAAGATTAATTTTGCTCCTTTTTGTCTTTGCAAATTAAATTAAGTCTGCGGTCTGACCAATTGCTCGATTTATTTCGTTGGGGCTTTCGGAAGTCCTTTCGAACGCATGTTGATTAATGCCTTATTATTTTATAATAAACAACCGAAATTGACTTGGAAAAACTTCCGACTAAATAATCATATTTCAAAGTCTGAAAGCCAATAATAATAAATGAGTTATCAGACTGCCGCATAAAACTTGGCGAAAAAAAACTGATAAAAAATGGCTATCGTATATCGATAAAGTTGGAGAAAGTGAACGAACTTTGAAGTATTATTTGTCAAATATTTGCTATCTATCAAAAAAGTCTTTCAAAAAGGCTTCCACGGTCTACATCAAATAGTCGAGTATTTTAAAAAATTGCGTTTTCAAACAACTCGTTCGACTAAAATTACAACTTAAATTGAAAGCGAACGAGGTAGTAATAAAATAAAGAAGCTTTTAGAAAAACAAATAAATTTCTACTTAGAAAATTTAAGAACTCGTAAAAATTGTGTATAATTATGTATTTTCATAGTGACATTTAATAAGTAGCAGATACTCGACCTTTAAACTAAAAATATCGAAGTATCTCGGTAACAATAATAAACATTAAAATATTCACACTGTAATCATGACATAACTATTTTTGTATTGTAAGCGCAATCTTCTTTTTACATTTTTCGAGTTTTTTTTGAATTTTTTTGGAAAACCTCCCACTCTGCTTAGCTTTGGCCGGCGTAGCTCCGAATCGGCGGAGTCGGTATTTCCAATAACATGCAGCAATTCTTATTCGCCTAATCAAAAAGGCACCTTCTTATTGCTTCTTCGGAAAAGCGTTGTCAAATTCGCTGGTTTAGAAACGACGTCTTCTCTGTAAGTCTGCATCCTGAAAATTATTTCAAAATTCATTATATCAAAATGTCCTGTTAGTAGAACCTATGTGCTGGATGTCTAAGATGGGAGGAACTTGGACAAACAACCTGGCATGCCAAGTTAAACAATAACTTTTAAAAATATGAGCAGTTAATCAAAAATCCTTACCTTCTGAAGTTTCAAGATAACAAGGTTTCCTTTTCAAATTCCAAAATCCAGTTTTTTGAATGATGCAACGAATGCAGATTCATGATTATTTTCTGTTTCGGTTCAGGTTCTTCCTTGTAAAATATTTTCCAACGCTTCCCGAGTATCCGGATATGGTAAATCTTCCCCATTTGAACTACAGCTGATGTTTGTATATAATGTGATTTTATGTGAATATTTTTGAAAGTTGATTTTTTGAAAAATCTTTTATCGAAAAAAAAACAATAACAAACACCTGTACATAAAAATATAATGACAAACCTTCGGTATAATAAGAATCACAATAGTATGACAGCATTGGCGGTGTAAACTTATTTAGAAAACCTTGTTAGATTTGGCAAACAATGATGCTAATACATAATCTTCGCTAATCCTGCATAATAGCATTATAATTAATTCGATTTCGTATGTATTTAAGTAGGTACACACTGTACTAATTAATCGATAGATTTACTATTTAATTTTAAAGTAAAACTAAGCTTAATTCGAGGAAATTTGTTGTAGTCTAAAAATAGCAAATATTTAGTAAGCGTAGTGAACTGAAGCAAAAAGTATTTTTGGAAATTGTAACTTAACGGTCGAGCAACATGCAATGATATTTAATTTTTTAAATAAGAAATTGGATGAAATCAAGAAATTGCATAACTTCCACCAAGGCGAATAAAAATTTCGGGAAAACAAGATTTTCGCGCATAAAGAAAAGCTAAATATTAAAGTGTTCTTCTACTATCGATTGCACTCACCTCTGCTGTCCGGCAAATTTAAAGAAATTAGGATAAGTAATTTTCCAAAAATTAAATTTTCCCGAAACCGTTTAAAAATTAAAATCTAATTTGGAGCTGCGTTGATTCACATTTTATTCGCGGAAGACTTCTAATAACAACAATTGGTGTACCCAAAAAATAATTATGAAAAATTAGAAAATCCTAAATCGATCACCACGGGTTCCCAGAAGTTGCGAAAATGGTGTCATCCATCAGAATTACTTAAGTGTGTCAAACGTATTATTCATATGGTGATTGTATTTTTGCTGGGCACTTGGTTTAGTATCGTTAAAAATAACTGTTATATTTCCTAATTTTTTTTTAAATTTGCCCAATTAATACAATGGGAAGAAATTCTATATTGGGTTGCTTCGAGAAGAGCGAGCTTGGCAGCGCAGTCGATCGGCAAACGGTTTTATTATTTTTTAATAACACAACACAAAACTTGGTTTAAAATTGATTTAAAAAATTAGCAAAAGACCTACAATTTTCTGTTAAGTTTTGTTAGACGACCCGACTAGTGTGGTTATTTTTGTAGTTTTGTTAACCCGTGATATTGGAAGCGCCACTACGTACGTCGATGTATAGCGCATCAAAACGGTTTATGTCGTTCACACTTTAAAGTGTAAACATAAGCAGTTTGATTTAGGATTTCACAATTTTACCTAAAAAATTTAAAAATTTACAAACCATGACAGACTTTTTCACAATAAAACCGAAGATGGCTTTCCACAGTTTCAAAATTTTTTAGAAAATTTAAGAAATAATCCAGAGAATCCAGCAAATTTATTTTTTCTTCAACACTTTGAACTTGTATTTAAATAATTTTTGTTTATTTTAAATATAAAAATATTAAAACTTTGAAGTGAAGTGGCATCATAGAAAATTCGCCATTATTAAGATACGCGGAAATTTTTATTTAAAAAAATTGATAGAACTGGATTTAAAACTTTTTTGAAAAATTAAACATTTTATTATTGTGTAGTTTTTTAAAAATATTAAAAAACCTGACGTTAAACGTTGGAAAGTTTAAACTCCAATGAAAATTCGTATTGGAAAATTAGACAAAAACCGCCCTGATCTGTGAAATTTTTCGGCAATAAATTAGATGTAAATAATTTTCAATATTATGATTAAATTTTTGTAATATTTATGCAATAAATAGTTCAAAAATTTTTGCTCGATTTTCAAGTGTGAAGTGTTTATTAAATATTAATCAGTTTTCATAATTCCTCTCCTCGTTTTCGATATAGGTATATGCAAAAGCATTGATTGATAATCCTAAGAATAAATTGAAAATTAGCATTTTACCATTTTAAGTGTTGAATGAATATTTAACATGGGGTGGTAGCTAGCAGAACAGCAAAATCTTGGTTTATATGGCTCGTAGCCAATTATTGGCACAGAAAATTGCCACTCTCATCATCGCCGTGTGCAGGATACACCTTTAAAATTAAATTCCAAAATTGAAATAATAAATTGTAGACTTTATTCGTTTTACGTCAAAGTTGGTTTGAAAATTTGCCCGCGTTTTCAAAATCGCGTCCAACAATGAAATTATTTATACCTAACAATAAAATAGCAAAAAAGTGATCGCTCCACAGTAACGGTGGGTAAATGTGCTATAATAATGAATTAATTGTACAAGAGATTGCATTGTAATTTACTAAAATACCTTACAATAAATTATCAGATATTAAATTACAATCGTAGATAGTCATAAGTCGCAAGTCTGTATTTGTACTTAAATACTAAGATAACTTGGCGCCATTTTATCAATAGGAACGTAAAAATTGCAAACTTTATATTCATTCATACATTGGCATAAAAATGGAAAAACGTTCTTGCGGAAGGCCAAGTGGAAGAGGACATTTTCAATTAACGCGTTCAAAAATGAAGAGGTTTTATGATCGTCGGCAATTTTTGTAGACGGAAAATTATGTTCGGCAGTGAGTGAACTTCTGCAAACAACCCGATTCAAATAAAAATAAGAGTAATAAAATGCGAAATAAAGATAAAATAAAAATCAAACAAGCGTCGCGACGTTTTTATTAGAAACAATGTATAATATCTTCAAGAGTAAAGTTCGGGCGTCTGCCACCAGATGCCTAGTATTTCGGTTTGCGTCAGTGTAGCTTGAGCTTTTGCTATGCGCAGATTGTTGGGAACTTCCTTCTGCTGCTGCTGGCTGATCGAGAGCATTGTTGCAGCGCGGCCGCCCCTTCGAGTGTAACTCATCTTCAAAAGTGCAATTTTAAAATAAATTGGTGCCCATTTTTTTCGCGCTTGTCGGTTTTTGTGTCAATTGTGTAATTTTTTGTAATGTGTTTTTAATTATTAATTAATTGTCAATTAACGAAGTTTTGTGTGGAAATGTAATAAATTTATCTTGTAATACTAAAACGTTAAATTTAGAAAATTGTTACAAGTGCGAGAAGTAAAAGATAAATTGGTGCGAGAGAAAAGCTCGTTTGCGTTATGTGAAATTTTAAATTTGTGAAAGCTTGGCGGCAATGTGAAAAATCGCGCTCCTATCGTTTAGGCAGCGCGGACACCTGAGAAAATGACGAATTTTAAAAAGTTCCAGCAGCTTGAAGGATCCCGGCACCTGGACGTGTCCAACGTTATAAAATACTGCACCTATAAGGCGCGGTAAAAATTAAGGGAGCACGGACACTCGCGGCCAATTTCCCTAGACATGTATAAATTATCGTTCGAAAAATGTGTATGTTTTATATTTCTAATAATTTTAGCACTTTTAAGTTGTTCTGGTTTCCGCATAGATAGATTGACGACGATGAGTGATATTAACAAAAGAAATTCCTTTACCTCAAATAGTTTAAGTTCAAAATCTAACGATTTAATTAGCAGGCTCTTCGTAAACCACAATTTTATCAGACACAGTCGAAATATCTCGGACCTAGATTTTTTATCGTCGACGCAAAATAATTTCCCCGAAACCAGGCATCTTAAAAGGAGGAAAAATCATAATCGACGTAGCCGAATTACACGAGCTCAAGCTTTACGATTCGAATCGCGCGAACAACCCAAACCAAATCATCATCCGACCGGCAGGATAAATACTATTGTGATTCCCCCAAAAAACGAACTTACGACCGCGCCAATTTCGCGACTGCAAAGATCGCCCAATAAAGTTAAGCCCTTACATCCGCGAAACAACAAAGCTTACCACTGTCAGAGGCAAGATGTGGCGAGAAAAGCTTATCTCTCCAACACGGTGGTCAGAGCGAAAGCCGAAAGTATGAGTTCGAATCGAATTCATAACTATTCCGTCACATTTAGGATTTTGGAACGGTACAAAACGTTCCTGCCAGTAGACGACACATTGAGACTTACCTTCTCAAGTGACACGAAAGACATGAACTGCGAAATCGACGGCCACAAAAGGCCCACCGCACACGATCTAGTCAAAGCGCAAATACAACAATCGAAAGAGTACTTTTTATTTCTTAACAGCCACGGTATGCACAACTACTCGGTTGTCGGTATGCCAGTGTTAAAAAAAAAGAGACACAACAACAATAATAATAACAACACTAATAAGAAGAATAAAGATCTTGAGGATATTAAGCGAATCACCAACAAAAATTTCGGTAAGTGTTCGAATTATCTGCTATCAATGCGTACCTACTAATTAAAACATACAGTACTCCACTACTGGCACCGTACTAATTAAAATTTGACCCATTTTATAACAACAATCAACGATTATCTGATATTCATCGATTTTTTTTAATGCTACGTAAGAATTAACAAAATTTATCACAAGATAATGTAATTTTTTTATAAAACCCAGATAAGATTCTTAATCGCGCATTCTCTAAATATTTAAATAATTTAGCGAAAAAACGTGTTACGTCACAATAATTATTGTTTTAAGTAAATACCGTAGTAAATTTTTAAATTATTATTTCCGGAAATAACACACAATTTTTTTTTAAATGGAGTACGATTAAAAAATATCGTCTATCGAAATGCTCATGAAATAATTTACCATAACCACAACCGTAACCAATTATATTAATTTTCTCGTAAATATTCTTCAAGAATTATTTACATTTTTTTTAAATTAATTATGATATAATTAAGAACAATTATCGTGAGTGACACGTACGTTTTCAAATGCTCCCAGTTATGAAATTTTTCTCTAGGGGAAGGGGTCATAATTTTTTTTTATATATAATTTTCCAAGTGATCTGTTTGTGTTGTAAAATTTTAACTGAAATAATTATTTATCTCCTGCAGTATTTGCTAATCGGTTATTTATATATTGGCTTCCTTCGATATTAAAAAAATTACCTTTGATGTTCTGATAAATATTTTATAATCAGCAAATACCGATTTTCTTTGTATTTTCTATTAATGGAATTTTTATCGAGCACCAATTATTTATTTTTTAAATAAATATTTTGATACTCCGAAAAATTGATTATTAAAATTATTGGAAATAATCGCCAAGTTTATACTGTGTAAATTTAGATGCTGCTGAGTGTATCGCAGAATCATTTCTCCCCTTAATATTTTTTTTAATTTTAAATTTAGGGCGAAATTCTTACCTTTCCCCTCCCCTTTCCCGGATTTACTTCTACGGTTTGGACATAAGTTTTATAATATAACTTAAGGGCAGCATCTCACCGACAAAGATAGATATAATATTTCAATGCAATAGAGAAGGACCGAAATATTTTACAATTTTTCGATATTAACAAAAAGTATTATGCATTCAACAATATTATTTAAACTTTTATATTATTATAATATAAAATAATTATGTAGGTATATCCTGAAATTTTTTATACCCGAATCTTTTTACTCTATAATAATCAAGGTAGGTTTATTTCTTTTTTACCTTGACGTTCTGTCAATTGGCCAAATTTGTGTAAATATAGAAACAATTCTTATTTCCACAACGCGTAGATGCACACTGGAAGGCCGAGCTAAGAAATTTTGTGATTCAAACCAAAAAAAAAAAAAATTGTTAGAAAAAGAAGACGAATTTTAAAAATTATTCAAATTAAATGTAAAAAATTCAATTGTTTA